>JANXHW010000003.1:11940000-13140000 GCA_026170595.1 Plestiodon gilberti rubricaudatus | reverse complement strand
AATGCAATCCAGGGTAAATTCAGTCTGCCAAAATCTCATTAAAACCCATGAGATAAATTCAAAGGTGTGCTTAAAGTTACATTGATTTCAAGTGGATTTACTGTGCCTCACTTTCTCTGGGCTGTAGCCCTCGTGATAAAAATAGGCTCCCTCATTTCTTATGCATTCTCACTCCATCTTGCACTGGGGCTTCAGCGCTCTTCAAAAGCATCGAACAAGCTGAGGTTTGATTTCAGTTTGGTCTGAAGTCTGTGGTTTTCGTGAGGCCAACCGTTGTTCCCAATAACGGAGGTTGCTGTGACAGTTTGCCGAGCGCACATTTTGACTTGAACCTGGCCGTTTCATACAGCCTGAAATCTGTTACAAATATTAACCTGCCTGGTCAGATTTCATAGTCGATCCATCAAGAGTCTCTGGTCCTGGAAGAAGAAAAGGTGGAGCTCTTTCATTCTGCCAGCTCCCTGCTCCCCCTTTTCTCCATCAATTCAAGTCTGCTTAGGCTGTAAGGGGGACATGTGAGGGAGGGTGGATGCCTGGGACGAGAGAGAGAGAGAGTGCATCCTCTCACCTTTTGCTGTCCTCGTTTATCAGCATTTCGTCTGGCATAACAGGACACTGATAGCTCAAAAACTCTGAAGCAAAACTTTGCTCAGGTGGGCAGGCATATGCTTACAGCATTGATCATGAAGCCCCTTCATTGTTTCAGAGGAGAGCTATGGGATGAGGATGTGGTAAATATTGCTGCTAGATGGAACGTCTTCTTCAGATTCAAGGGGCTCCAGTTAATGAGTGTGTGTGCGTGTGTGTTGTTAATTACTGCATTCGTTAACTTCTGAATCATTGACTTTCTGGAATACATTTGTTCCATTTTTGTCCTTTCATGTTCATTTCTGCAAAATATGTAACAATAGTCTTCTCCCCTCCATTTTTCTCTACAAACAAATGAACAAAAGAAAAACTAGAACATCAGACTACAAAGACACACAGAGTTATTTCCGAGCATTTCAGGATCTGCCAGACTAGCAAATGATGCAAGGTGAAAAATGGACGTTCCTTCCTACATTTGTTAGAAGTGACAGTTCACCAGTCTCCTGAAGATGCCACTTGTGTGCATATTCATTTCAGTGCTCAAATTATGGGGGGTGGGGAGGTGGCTCAGCCCCCATACCTTTGATGGCACCCCTGTTCCTGTTTTTAGGAGGATACAAGGGGGGGGGATAACTTAGCAAAAACTGAGTAGAGTTAGGTGGAGACTTGTATATTCCATTAAGCCCCCCCTTTGCCTCCCATCATCTCAGAACTGGCATAAAATAAATGTTTGTGCACATCGGGGTGCTGTGAAACCCACAAACGTATTACTGGATCAGACAAGAGGCCACTTTAGCCTAACGCTTTGTCTCCATCAGTGGCCAGCGAGCTGGCGCTGGGAAGCTGCTCACCAGCAGAGCCATCCCTGTTCAACCCCAGCCCCTGGTAATCCACAATAGTTCCATTTGGGGGTACCTGAGCTAAGAGCCCTTCCAGGCATTTCCTGAATCCTGCTCAAAAGCCATTTATAGGAGCTTGCCTCAGACGAAACATGACTGTTTCAGGTACAGATAGCCAGGCAGGGCAATGACGACTCTGCCTTCTTTGAGGAGCTTGCACATTTTCAAATGTGTTTTCTGCATACCAGCAAGAACAAAGCCTGTAGCCCATGTTAGGGGCACACTAACACACATTCTTCACCAGGCAACTTCACCTGATAGGGTGTTAGCTTCAGAAATAAACAGCATGTGGGAGTGTGTGAAACTGCAGTGAGAGGTAGAAGGGTTTAGAAATTCGCCCCTGCCATGCTGTTCATCCTAATCACACCCCTCCATCTGATATTTTTAAATGAAAAGAAGTCCATTGACTGTCAATGGGAGCTGTTTTCATTTAAAAATAGCAGATGGAGGGGTGTAGTTGGGATCAACACCATTGCAGTGGTAAACTGCTGAAGCCCCCCCATAACTGCTGAAGCCCCCCATAGCTTCATCGAGTTTTGCACCTCCAATTGCCATTGATTTCTAAAACTAATACCCCAACAAGTAGATTAAGCACACATCTAATTTTACCCTAAAAGATGAGTTGAAGTGCTCTGCTACCGAAATGGTGCAATTTATAAGACACCATAAAATACTGAAACATTTATTTATTTATTTATTTAATGGATTTCTACCCCGCCTTTCTCCCAATAAGGGCAATCAAGGCGGCTTACAGTTAAGAACATGTTAAAATACATAATACACAATAAAAATAATTAAAAACAAGTAATTAAAACAATTAAAACAATTAAATTTATAAGTATATACAGTATATCATAGAATCATAGAGTTGGAAGGTATCCAAAAGGTCATCTAGTCTGACCCCCTGCCTATCGCAGGAAATCCTCTGACCTAGAGCATCTCCAGCAAGTGCTTGTTGAGCTGCTGCTGCTGCTTGAAGATCTCCAGTGAGGGAGATTCCACCACCTCCCTTGGTAATTTGTTCCACTGCTGAACCACCCTTACCGCTAAGAATTTCTTAGCGGTAAGAAATTGTCCTACCGGAATTTCCCCTTTTGCAGTTTGTACCCATTTTCTGAGAGGCAGTTGAGAACAAATTTCTTCCATATGACAGCACTTCAGGTATTGGAAAAGCGCAATCATATCCCCTCTCAACCTCTTCTTCTCCAGGTTAAACATACCATGTTCCCTCAACCTTTCCTCATAGGGCTTGTTCTTCAGACATCTGATCATCCTCATCGCTTTTCTCTGAACCCACCCCAGTTTGGCTGCATCTTTCCTTAAGTGTGGTGCCTACAATTGGCCACAGTACTCCAGGTCTGATGAATGCGGACTAAGTGGAACCACATCGAGTGACTTGGAAGCTGCAGTTCTACTAATGCAGACTAAAATTGTGTTAGCCTTCTTTGCAGTTGCATCACACTACTGACTCATGTTCATCTTGTGATCCATGGCAACTCCAAAATCCCTCTCACATGTTGTGCTGCCAAGTCAGATATCTCCCATTTTATACCTGTTTGGTTATTTTGGCCCAAGTGCAGAACCTTGCATTTGTCCCTGTTGAAACTTCATCCTGTTCATTTCAGCCCAGTATTTCATTCTGTCGAGGTCTTCCTGAATGCTTCTACCAACTTCTATTGTGTTTGCTACTCCTCCCAGCTTGGTGTCATCCGCAAATTTGATGAGGCTTCCTTGTATCCCTTCATCCAAGTCATTGATGAAGATGTTAAACAGAACTGGGCCCAAGACAGAGCCTTAGGGTACTCCACTCGAAACCATCCTCCAGGCTAATGCGAAGCCATTCATGAGCACCTTTTGTGTATGGTTGTTCAACCAGTTGTGAATCCACCTAATGATTGCATCATCTAGCCTATATTGTACCAACTTGCTGATTAAGATGTCATGGGGAACCTTGTTGGATGCCTTACTGAAGCTGAGATAAATTACATCCACAGCATTTCCACTGTCCAGTAAGCTGGTAACCCGATTGAAAAAGGAGATGAGATTTGTCTGGCAAGATTTATTTTTGACAAATTCATGTTGGCTTCTATTAATCACTGAATTGTTATCCAGATGTGTGCAGCCCATGTGTTTTATAATTTGTTCTAATATCTTTCCTGGTATTGAAGTCAGACTGATGGGTCTGTAATTTCCTGGGTCTTCCTCTTCCCATTTTTTAAAGATTGGGACTACATTATTAGTAGACATTATTAGTCTAGTGGTACCTCCCCTGTCTTTCAGCCCAGACTTTCATTAATATGAAATACCGTATTAATTTTTTTGCCTGTAATGTTTGAGCTCATGGAAACTGTTGTGTGCTGCATCTTTAATGGGTGAGTCCAGAAGGCCTCAGGATGAGAAAGGCCACGTGAAGGAACCAGAGGAGTCATTTTAATCAACAGGAGGCCGTGTCAGTGATGGGGCTTGTATGAACTCTTTGGGGGCCTGCACAGTTCTAGCCCCAATGGACTAGAAACCAGAGACAGTCCTCTTGCTGTTTTCCCCACCATCACCAATCGAAGGTTTGTGCAGTCAAAGTTTGGGTCTTTTCCACTGAGTTGTTAGCAATAAAATGTTGAGTTATTCGAAGAGGTCTGCTGTGCGCTGCTGTTCTTGCATAATAGAAATCACCAAATACAAGCAGCTGCAAGCGTCATTTTGCTTAGCTCTCATTTACCATTGTTAGCTAGAAGTCTTACAGTTCTTGAGCAACATTGCGGTTCTCTTAGTCTTTCCATAACTCTCATCAATGTTCTTCCCCCTTTTCAATGGCCCGCTTGTTTATTTACTTATTGCCTTTCTGCCAGAAGGGGATCAAAGTGACACGTATCAATTAAAAGTGCAGCACTGCAAAAGCAAGCAACATTTAAAATCCTAAAAATGCTGCCGCAGCCAGAACACGCCAGCAAGCAAACTGACAAAGACAAAGCCGAAGTGCCTTGTCAACGATGATGACGTTTCATATCTCCACCACCAAATCTCTCCCGTGGCTGGAGACAGGCAATAGACTCCAAAAGAGGCAACAGATATGGTTTGAGCGAGGCTTGGCTTCCCTTGCTGAAACACACGCTGACTTCTGGAAGGAGAGCTGTCTGTTGTAGCAAGAACAAGCTAGCTAGAGCATAAGTCTTCACAAGCCAGAGCCCAGGCTGGCTAATGCAGCTGACTGACGGCCCAATCCTATTTGGAAGCCGTGACAAGGGCACGTGGATGCCACTGTGATGTCAGTCAGATCCTAAGCCTGTTCAGGCAACACCACGGCAACATAGCGCTCCCAGTAAAACTTGCACAGCTCTTCCCAGTAAGGTCCCAGCATCCTTGGAAACCCAACATAGCCTATTACCCATGGAGTTGCATTCTGATGTCAGCGCCTCATCAGTGCAGCATTAGTGGGATGTATGTGCACCATCAGTGTTACATCACTGCATTATCGGTGTGAACATAAGAACATAAGAACATAAGAAGAGCCCTGCTGGATCAGGCCAAAAGCCCATCTAGTCCAGCTTCCTGTGTCACACAGTGGCTCCACCAGATGCCTCAGGGAGCACACAAGACAACAAGATAACCTGTTTCCTGTTGTCATTCCCTTGCACCTGGCACAGAGACAACCTACTTCTAAAACCAGGAGGTTGCTTATGGCTTGTAACCTGTGATGGTCTTTTCCTCCATGAATCTGTCCTAACCCCTTTTAAAGGCATCTAGGCCAGATGCCATCACCACATCCTGTGGCAAGGAGTTCCACAAATGAATTACACGCTGGGTAAAGAAATATTTTCTTTTGTCTGTTCTAACTCTCCCTCCACTCAATTTTAGTGCATGTCCCCTGGTTCTGGTGTTGTGCGAGAGGGAGAAGAATTTTCCTCTATCCACTCTCTCCATCCCATGCATAATTTTATAAGTCTCAATCATGGGATATCCAAGGAGCCAATCACTGCATCCACTCAGCCCTGACACCAGCGGTCGCCAGGGCAAACTGAGCAGGGATTGGTGCAGGCACAGGGCCAATGAGTGGCCTCCCCTGCCAGCTACTAGAAATGAGTGACACAGCAACAGGCAACCCCACCAACCATCCCCACCAACCCACATGCCCCAAGGTCACTACACACACACAGCACACGGATGCCACAGCACCCCCACTCACGACAGGAGCTACCAGTGGTGTTGGCAGTAAAAGGGCAAATGCAAAAACTAACAGCCCAAGCCTATTCAGGCTTTGCACTACCAGAACGAGCGTTCTGGCAGCATAAGGCCCTTCATGGCTGTCGCAAAATGTGACACACCATTCCCTGCCACCACAAGTGGCAAGTGGCCAGGTCTGTGCGCCAGTGGAACGAGGATGCCCACAGGTGCCAGTAAGTCAGTGCAGGGGGTGTGAAGGAGGAGGGAGGGGCGAAATGGGGCGATGATGGGGACAGGGAGGAGGGCAGATTGGGACCTGGAAGGGGGCTGGGGGCTGGTATTGGTGTCAGCAGCACACGCCGATATCCTACCATCCTTCCTGGCCTCAATAATCCCCCCCAACCTGGGTTTACACGGACTTGTGCAGGGACTTAGGTTCTAGCCCTTTCCCCCCTGCCGCAGCTATGCTCTGAATCCCACCCACCCCTAGAACTGCTATTAGGCCATAGAGAAAAAAAAAATCAAGGGCATCATTTGTACCTGAAAGTTTTATCTTCTGTGGGTAACAGCAGCTTCAGGGGGCAGTGAGGGGGTTGTGGGGAAACAGGGCTGTGGGGAAAGGGCTTGACCCCTGATCTGAGTTGCCTCTCCCAGTGGCCATTTGTAAGAGAAAAAGATGTTGAGAGTTCTAGTCACGGACATCACATCTAGTCCTTTAATTTACATTTGACCCTATATAACTTCATCTTCCATTATTTACCGTGCTCCTGAAATCCCCTAACTTCTTTAAACTCCTGGACTAGTTTGAACCCTCTCTATTTGCTGCTGAGCCTTTTTGGTTCACTTCTGGGCTTAGAAAACTGGGAATCATAATTAAATATCACAGTGCACATGTGTTACCTGTTACTAAGGCAGTACAGTATTGTTTTAATCTCTGGAGGTGGAATTGCTTCCATTTTATCTCAAGTGCTCTGTTTTCATCTCAGATCTCCACCTGCTTAGCAACAAAGAGTCGTGTGCGCAGGGGGCCGACGCCGGAACCCTGCGCAGAGCCAACACTGACCAGCCACGCGGCTGTCCTTAAAGGCTGTTTAAAAATATTGAGCGTGCTTTGTCTGTTGACCCCGGTCTTCACAAAGTGACATAATGCTGGCAGCGTTCAAAGGAACTAGCAATGATGCCATACTCCAGAGTTCTTAATCTGAAGCTTTATTCATCTGAAGAGCGTCTCCTTCTTGCCACTCCTGCACTCCGCAGCCGGAAACGGGCCGGCAGCCAAGGCCTTTGGAGATCAGCTGGAGCAGTGTTATGCCTCAGGTGCTTTGCTCATAGATTATCCTCGGGAGCGATCATCGATTTCCCTGTGTGCATAACAGGAGAGGACTGTGGGTGAGGTTCTGCAGTAGGCTGGAAGAAAATCCCAGAGGAGTGAATTGAGCCCCTGGCTTGCCACATGCTTATCCTTAACTAAAACCAAGACACATGGGGCCAAGAAAACCCACCATCTTCTCATAGCAGCTAGTACTGGCATGGTGGAGGAAGGAGGCTTCACCCTAAACCCCTGCTGCAGTTTCACAGCGCAATTCTATCCAACTTACACCACCGGTGTAACCAGTGGTGCAGCAAGAACGGGAGGCTCCAGAATGGAAAGGCAATTCAAATCCCCTCCAAAGGGGGATTGAAAGGGGATTTGAATCCCCTTTCCATTCTGGGGCCTCCCGTTCTCACTGCACCACTGGTTACACCGGTGGTGTAAGTTGGATAGGATTGCGCTGCCAGTCTGGACAACCTACCCCCTCCCAGCTTCTGTTTGCCAAGGAAGAAAAGCATCCAGCCTTTTTTGGTTTGTTTGCAAATGGCAGCAGCAGCAGCAGCAAGGAGGCTTACATGGAGAATTGAACTTGGGACTTTCTGCGTGCAAAGCAGACACTCTTCCACTAAGCTACAGCCTTTCCCTATGTGACCAACCTCCAGAAACAGAAATGGAATGGGGGGACAGCTGGGGGGGGAGAGGACACCTCCTGCACCTGCATTCCTGTTATCCTGACAAATGCGGGGCTGGGACAATGTATTGGCCAAGACAGTGTCTACTTTTAAACTGGGAACTTCTCAGGTCACGGTTCACCCTCTCGTCTGCTAATTACCTGCTCTGCTGATGTATGCTGGAGCTGGAGTATATCCTGTAAGATGCACCTGATGAGGCGAACGTGAATTTCTACCCAGCAGCTGAACACTGTAACATCTTTTGCTCAACAACAATGTACAAGGGAAGAAAAACACCATCCGAACAAAAATACCCTCAAAACAAATATGTTGTTTAGCACAGGGAAATTCTTCCTCTTCAGTTGTGTATGGCTCCCATCTGCTTCTCCTTGACGCCAGCTGCCAAGCATCCCTATACAAGCACAGTAGTACAAATAAGACGTCTCTCCACCCGACTTTCTGCTGAAAGCTCCTCTCCCCCAATATGGTGGATCGGAAGTTTTAAAAAACAGTTCTCATGCAACTTTCAGAAGGGCAGCTGCGTTGATACTTCACTGCAAAAACAACAAAGATTTTCGTGCAGCCATTCAAGTTTTTTCAGGTGAGAAGCAGCTGTTCAAAATATGTCTGGTATGATTACTTTTCTATGCATACACATAGATTCCAGGAGTAACGTTTTGCATTTACACAGCCCTGTATAGTCAAAGCACTTCCTGTAACGTACTCAGCAACCTTGAAAAGCAAATCAAGTTTTCCTTGTGGCCTTTGTGTCCCGCCTTTCACCAAATGGCCAAAATCTGGCTTCCATATAAAATGTGAAAATACAATAAAAACACAATAAGCATACAGAAAGGCGGATACAACTGGGGGACCTGCAAGTCAGACAGCTACACAAGGCTATTAAAGGGAGTCGATGGATCACTAAAAGCCAAGCCATGAAAGGCATAGCAGAAGAGGGTGGTGTTCCCTTGACATCTAACCCAAGACGTCTATGGGGGGAGTTCCATGATTTGAGTGCCACAAAAGAAAAGGCCCCGCTCTGGTGGCTGTGTGCCAAACCTCCCCAATTGTAGATGGGAGCTTGAGAAGGTGGTTTGCCAGGGTTAAATCTCCTGCCACGCTAAATCAGTGAATGACCCCTGGTTCTACTATTCTGTGTGTGTGTGTGTGGGGGGGAAACCTTCCCTTTCCATTCTCTCCACAACATGCACAAGTCACAGCAGTAGCAGGCCTACACCCCCATGGGGGGCCGCCACCACGACACACACACCCCAAACACCACACGCCCCGCCCCTGGGGGCATGATGTCACTGCTGCGCGCTGCTACGGCGCGGAACCCCCTCATGCTTTTCGGCTCCTTTTGGGAGCCAAATGGCAGCCGGGAGGGTGGGAGGGCCAAATTTGCAGCCAGAACGGCTGCACAAGAAGGAGCCGGCAACAGATCTGGCAGCAGGTACAACCCCCACGACCTGCCACTTGGGGCCCACCACACCCACCGTGACGACGCCTCTGAGTCACAGCCCCCACCAGTGCGTCTCTTCAAACCTATGCCAGCTACAGTATTTAGCTGTCGTACATCCAAGGAGCCTCAGGGGGCAGGTCTGAGCCAGGAAAGGGGGATAGGATGCCAGCATGCGCTATTGCTACCAAGATGATCCACCCCCTCTTGCCATCAAACTGTTCCCTGACTGGCCAACTCCACACCCGAATCCTCCCCAAGCCACCCACAATCCACCACTTTATCTGCTCTGGAACAGTCTGGGCATGCTGTTGGCATGCACATGGGGCCTCATGCACATGCCGGCAGTCCTGCAGCACATGATAGCAGTGCGCCTTTTGCAGGATCACACCGACACTTATGGCAACAGATCGGGGGATCTGCTGCCATAAGCATCCAATAGGATGCCATAGGATTGGGTCATGTAATGTCTCCCCTTGTCAGTCATGTCTCCCCTTCATGTCGTTGTCTCCTTTCCAAGCTAAAAACGCCAACTGTTGTGGTCTTTCCTCTACAACTGGGAAAAGGCAAATGGGGGGGGGGGGGGGTTGATAGCTGACCTCCAGAGAAATACTTTGCAAAACCACCTTGCTTTGTGGGGCCATAATAGGAAGATATTCAAGCCCCCAGTGCCAAACATTTAGGTTGGATCAGTCAATAGCTGAAATAATTGCGACTGTTTAACCATTCCTGATTCTTCAGCATACATTTGATATGTATGCTGTCTTTATGCAGAGATCTCCGGTATAAGTCACTCAGTCCCCTGGAGGGGAAAAATTAAAATCACAATTGTCCCATTTCTACTAATGAGCAAAAAAAGAGGCAGTTTAATAGCATGAAAGAGCAGCTCATTGGTATAAAACAGGGGGAGGGGAAATCATTATTTGCCAGCATGCAGTAGGTGAAAGAAAACCTGGGCCTGTTTGCTCCAATTGTCCCTAGTTACCAGGGGAGAACATCCATATTTTCTTCTAATTTGTGTCTCTGATAAATCTCAGTCCCTATTTTTGCCTTGTAGGGGTGACTTGATTAAAAAAAAAACATTTTTACGGTCCGATCCTATTCAAGGCCTGCACCGGCAGAACGCATTTTCCGCCAGTACAGGCTGCCGCAAAAGTGCCGTAAAGTGCTTTGTGGCAGTGCAGGGAGCTGACAAAATTGGCGTGAAGGCTGGAGCCTTCCTGCACATGCTGGTGGAGCACTGGAGGCTCACTGGAGTAGGTAAGCTCGGCACACGGGGTAGAATGGGGTGGTGGAGGGCAGGGAGGGGGTTGGTTGAACAGAGTGGGGGGAGGGAGACGGGGGCAAGGGGTGGACAGATTAGGCCCAGGAGGGGGCAGGATTGGCAGCAGTGCATGCGGACCCCTTTCTGGGACTGATCCACCTGAATGGATCAACATAGAACTGCACCAGCGATATTGCTGGCGCAAGTCCAAGTTGACCCATTGTGGCTGCTGGGGCTTACCCCGGGCAGGGCCTATGAGAGGTGGGTTAAGGGGGTAATTTGTACCCAGGCCCAGGGCAAAAATGGGTCAAAAAGGGGGCCCTGAAGCAAAAAAGGGGGCACAGGAGCCAAATTCATATGTAGGGAAGGGGCCCCAAAGAAACTTTGTACCCCCTGATAAAACTCCTCTGAATGATCCTGACCCCGGGGCAAGGCGACAAATGTCCCCTTTCCCCAAGGAGACCTCCAGCAGCCCAAAATCCCCCGCGAGATGCAGTGGAGTCTGCGCCGGCCTTAGTGTGTTTTGCTAGACTTGTTCTCCAGAGTTCTGCTTCTCTTTCCAGAAATGTTAACACTTGAAGGGGTGACTGAACCTCGGCTCTAGTGGACATGCTGGCAAATACATGCTCCTCATGACAACTAAGGTACCATGTTGCGCCCAGCCGCCTATTTCACACATTGCAGCTGCTGGGGTATATTTTGAACCTTTGATAACACACTGTAAGATAATTAACTTTTTTCTAGTATTTCTTTAACTCTCCTCCTCTTGGCTGCTCACATCCGTAAGTGACAGACCACTGCAAGGAAAATTAATGCCAAATTCATTCAGGTAGTGAGGAGTCTTTAACTACGGGTAACAATGGAGGGGGTGGGACTCACAAGTGATCCTGGGTATGAAATGAGGGGTGTGACATTCATGACCCAATTTCATCTATGAAAGCTTGGAGGGTATGCACTTGAGGCTTGTACAAAAATATCTTTTTAACCCAAAGAATCAGCCTCTCTTGGCTTTTAAATTAGTAGACGACCGACAGTTGCAGTGTCAATGAATACCGTGTACCAGAAGTGGAAACGAGCCTTTGACAATGTATAACCGTGGAGACATAGGAGAGGGTGAGGCTCACAAAGTGATTGCTGGTGTGAGGATCAGGGTGTTACAAGTATGTCCCTATTTTCATCTGTGAAACACTGGAGGATGCATTAACCTACAAAATGTAAGCATGTTTCCATTTGGCTTCATGTGAAAAAGCAAGAGCAGGACGTTGTAGCATCAGCTGCAAATAACAACCGTGTTTCCTTTCTTAAGTGGCTTCTGAGGCTGCCGGCACCCAGGAGGCTCCTGCTCATGCAGAAGATATTTTTAAATTTGAAAAGAATGGGGGAAGAGTTTATTTTCTTTTCTCTTTCTCACCGCAGCCTTTGAATCTGCCCTCCTGGATGCAGACGCTTTTCATCATGCTCCGTCTACAGAATGGTAGTGGTGATGGGGTGTTTTTTAAATAATAAATTCTATCATCTCCACATGTTCCTCTATGCCATTTGAATGAAATAAATCAGATCAGAATCCTGAGGAGGGAGGAACAAGCTTCAGTACCAGCAAGTGTAGTACACATTTACAAAGAGGAGGAGAGCAGAAAAGCAGTGGGGAGGAACCGGGACACCTGGCAGATATAAAAAAGCACTGGAAGCCCGAAGAGCTCTTAAAGCTCTCGACAACGAAAGAGTTCGCTCCTGCTTGCGCAGCTTGCGACCCCCATGTAGCCAAACTACAACCTAACAGCCACATTTTGTGGCCCTCCACATATTTATTTATTACATTTCTATCCCATCTTTCTTCCATCATGCAACTCTAGAATATGAGGTTCCCAAGTGATTTACTCGTCCATTGACCAACTCTACAGTAGACTTGCTCTTCTCCAGCAAAGTGCCTATGGCAGATGTTCTCAGATCACACCCTGGGACCTCCCTCCCCATAGCCTTGTCAATTTTACTTGACATCCTCACCCCATCTCTGATTTTGCAGTCCTGGACAGGCAGCGAAAACAGGAACCTCTTTGAGCTCCCCCATGTTGGTGGGCTGTGTTTTGGCTTGGTGGATTCCCAGCAGACTTGATTTAGCTAGTTATGCTGAATCAATGCATAAAGGTCAGTCCTCTTTACCTTTCTGCATGACCCTCATCCACTCTCCTTGCAGGGCTCCTTGCCTCTATGGTAGGAATGTTTACAGAATAGACCTCTTCATCCCACATTTTGGAGATTTTGCTGTAATGGATATGTTTACCAGAGCAGAACTCAGAATGTTGGCATCCATTTTGCTTTCTCAGGTATGTTTCCAGAATTTCACAATTCTAATCCCTCTTTTTTGACTTTTTAAATAAATTGAAAATTGAAAAAAACAATCCCCTGTCACAGGCACCTGAAATCATATTTTATTTTTTCCTTTGTGAAATTGTGCAAATGTTTTTTCTTCTTCTTTAAAACATCGTAAAACTATTTTTAGCGACTTTACAAACCAGTAATGATGTTTAAAGAACAATTAATTCACAATTTTCCACAGGAATTACAAATGGTGAGGAATTTTGCAAAATCCATTACCAACATTCTGAAATCTGGAATTTCTACTAGAATTCAAATGGAGTAGAATCCAACGGATATGAGATTTCTACTTTCTACTCTCAATAACAGAGTAGAAAGAAGGGAATCTATGCTTCCCTACTGTGATAGCCCAATCCTAACTAGAGCTTTACAACAGTGGAACACAGTTTTGCTATTGTAAACGGCCATAGGGCAGCTCATGCATCATGACGCCAGTGGCCATTTTGGAGCTGCCACTGCAAATGGCGGCAGTGTCGGTGGCCTGCTGCCAGAGCTGGTTACTGGTGGAAGTACGATACAGGCAAGCCAGTGCAGGAGGCAGGTGGTGGTAGGAACAGGGCGGGGCAGGGAAGGAACAGGGGAATGTCTGAGCAGGGAGGGGGAATGTCATGCCTCTGTTCCCCCTTCTTGGTTGTGATGCCGAACTGAGTCCCTGCTTGCTGCAGCAGATGGCAGAGGAAAGTGAGCCGACTGATTCTGGAAAGTAGTTACACCTTTGCTGCACTGGTATTGTCGAAGGTAAGATAAGATCTCCTGATTGCATGTTCTCAAGCATAATGGCATTAACATAATGGTATTTGGCTGTTAAGATGATATGGCTATATAGCAGTTATGCAGTTATGCATGCACAGCCGCCTGTAACCTACAAAACTCACAGAGTCCTACAACTATGTACTGAGGCCTGCTGGGTGCTTCAATAGAGCCTTCCTATTTTTGAGATCCTGAGTAGGCATGAACATGAAGAGCCCTGTTGGATCAGGCCAGTTCAGTTTCTTGCATCTCACAGTGGCCCCACCAGATGCCTCAGGGAGCACACAAGACAACAAGATACCTGTATCCTGTTGCTACTCCTTTGCATCTGGCATTAAGAGATAGTCTACTACTAAAGTCAGGAGGTTGCATATACCCATCATGGTTTGTAACCTGTAAGTTATGAAAACGGTATGACTGAATCAAAATGCCCCCTCTCATTTTGCTGCCCTGTTCACAGATGGTGAAATTGGGGGGGGGGGCAGGTCAGTGATTTTTGAAGGGGTTGAAATGAAAGAGAAGAGGGGATCTTACCACCAGCAGTGGCACTACTCCTCCTAGCAGTTTCTGGCCATTTCCCCAAAATCCCCCTTTGGAATGATGCTACCTTATCATTTAGCATCATTCTGAGGAGGCTTCTAAAAAAACTATGGTGGACACCACCAGGATGGCCACCACTACTACCTCCTCCATGAAACAAGTGGCAGAAAAAAATAAAATATAAGCTGATTTTGTCCCCGTCCCCCCCCCCACTTCTGGCTGAACCCCCAAAATAGGTTCTAGCGCCTTTGATAGGTGACCTTACACAACGTGCAGAATGCATTTATCTTGGTGGGCCACAGGTTTGCAGGCTTGGGTGCGGGTGACCTGCATTAAACTTCCCAATGAGTGATTATTTTTTTTCACAATACTCTGTAGTGCATTCCAATTACAAGCTACGTTAAACAGCAGAAGTTGGTAATAACTGAGTGGTTACGTCACACGGTGTAGCTGAGTGGATTCTGGGAGCGTTTACAACCAAAAAAGCCTTTAGGACTGTAAACAACCCATATGTCTGTCAGAGCTGTCATTCTGCTGCAGCTCATAAAGGAAACAGGACTTAATTTGCAGTGAAGCTTCCTGTGCCTAAAAGCGCAAGTCTCCGACTGTTCTCATTTAAGGCACCACTCACAATTACTGCTTTGCTTTTTATCCATCCAAAGCCCCCTGAAATGTTCTTTCCCCTCTGTTTGAATCACAGCAAGTTCATTTTAAAGCAATTTTACACACACACACACACACACACACACACACACACACACACACACACACACACACACACACACACTTGCATATACTGTAGAAATCAAGTCGAACAAATGGCGGAAAAACTTCAGCAACCCCCAATGGTGATTATCACAATCTATAGTCCTTCCTCTCTCCCTCTATGACCCATTATTTTGTGGCATTCAGAGATGCTATTTTTTCAAATTACGATTCTATTCTAATTATGAACGGATATTTGAGTCCAACACCGAGTGCAGTGGCCACATACTGTTGTGCATGGTAAAATAAACAGTTAAGGGAGTGGCACTAGAACATTTCAATGGGTTTTTTTTTCAGTCCAAGTTGGAACGAAAAGTCAAACCGGTTTACTTACAGGAAAATATGTAAGGAAAAATAATGAACAAGATAGGCCTCGAGTGGTATCCAGACCAACACTCTAGTCTTGTCAGATCGAATACAAATTATATATATTTGTCCGACTCTAGGGTGTGGTGCTCATCCCCATTTCAAAGCCGAAGAGCCAGCGTTGTCCGAAGACGTCTCCGTGGTCATGTGGCCGGCATGACTCTCCTTGCCGCAGCGCGTAGCATGCGGCTGGAACACGGAGTGCTGTTTACCTTCCCGCAAGCGGTACCTATTTATCTACTCACATTAACATGCTTTGGAACTGCTAGGTTGGCAGAAGCTGGCCAAGCAACGAGAGCTCACCCCGTCGCGGATTCGAACTGCCGACCTTTCGATCGACAGCTCATGGTTCAGCAGTTTACCCCACTGCGCCACCCGCTGGCCGCTATATATATCTATATAGATAGATAGATAGATAGATAGATAGATAGATATAGATATAGATATAGATATAGATATAGATATAGATATAGATATATATCTGTGGAAATTTTCATGGCTTGGTACAATCTTTAGCGAAACAGGAAGTATGGGTATAGCAGCCATGTATACTTTAAGAACAGAGAAATAAAGATACTTTAAAATTGCAGTTGTAGTTTGAAGGATTTCTTTACAAGCACATCCCATCAAGACACATACAAGGAAAAAGTTTCCAACCACAGGCAAAAGAAAAAGGTCCTTAAATCTCGTGCCAGCGTTTCCTCCCTCACGTGGGACTTTGTCAAGGCGTCACAGTCATAAGACTGTTAGATGACAATACCAGTGAAGAAGTACAAGAGAAATATATGCAGTCCTAACCCCTGAAAAGCGCGGGAATCGCTAATTAGAAACGGAAGCGCTATCTTCCGCAATGACCGGAGGTAACCTCTCGGTCGGTCGTCGCTTTGCTAAGTGCAGCTGCGGTTTATTCAAAATTGGCAACCAGATCTTGTTAGCGAATGAAAGTTCCTGCTGTCTATTAATCAGACTCGAAGGTCTCCTCTGGGATATCATAATTGCTTCCAAATTTAATCTTTGCTTGAGTCTTGCTTCACTAAACAGGGAGCGAGTTAGATCAAAGGCAATTTGGTGTCCGGTCTCCTGCACATGAGCAGCAACAGCAAATTTTTCCCCTTGAAGTAATTTGACAGCTCTTTGATGTTCTTGCAGTCTCACATTAATTGGTCTTTTAGTATTTCCAATGTATGAACGACCACATTCACAATTACTTCGTAGACTCCCGGGTTTGTAAGTGGGGGGTCTCAATCTTTGGGACTGCACAGTACTTGTTCGATCTTTATGGTGGGTGTACAGAGAGTTTTTACCCCATAGTTCCTAAAGACACGGGCTATTTTATCAGTAGAGCACAATCCTAGGCACGTCTACTCAGAAGCACTGTGTTCAGTGGGGCTTGCTTCTGAGTAGACATGCCTAGGATTGTGCGCTAAGGTTTAACAAGCTACACCTGCCCACATTCCTTCTCCTAAAGGTCTAGCACTCTGTCCCGGTTAGAGATCTGGTAAGCCTAGATATGGCTCTCATGTGCCTAGGCTGAGGCCTTGTGGCCTAATGGATGGGCCAACCCTAACTGTGAAAGGAGGGCATGGTGGAAACTGGGCAGGCCAGGGAGGAGAAGAATGCATTGCATGCTAGGCTTATAGTACCACTGTATTCTGCGGAGAGAGCAAGACTCAGAGCCCACCATGTAGGGATTACATTATCACTACGCATGTGCTTTTAGAGATGCTTTGAATGTTCAAAGCTTCCCCATGTGCCATTTCTGCTAAAAGGATGAAAACGGCACAAATGCACTGGTGGCAAGTACAAAGCACGAATAGCAATGTCAGACCGAGTCTAAGGACAATTACAAATCTCCCTTACATCTAGCCGATCTGGAATTCTCAGATATGGAAATGAGACATGTGATCGCAGAGGATGTTTGAGGAAGCAACAGAATTTGAAAGAGCAGGAATGTATTATCATCCGCAAGCCCTGGTTTTGAATGCTCTTTACTACATATTTAATTTTTTTTTTCCTTAAAAGGCTGGGTGAGGTTGCTGGCAACATTCCTGTTTTCTGGTGACATCAAATGCCATCGCTTGATGACAAAAAATTATGAAACTGCGCTCTCTGATAAGTTTTCACATATATAACAGTGCTTATGTTAACCCCCCCCAAACCAAAGAGGAGTCACATAGGTTTTCCCATAAAACACAATCACATGAGATGAGCAAGTTCAATTACAAAGGCAGTGTGATCCCAGGTGACAGACAATACTTGTGCACTTCAAATTAATATTTTGTTTCTTAAAACTCCAACATAACAGCATACATTGAGAAGCAAACACAGAAACTGCTTTATAGCCCAATCCTGTGTAAGGATCCGCGGCCGGCCCATAGGGGCGGCTCCAGGATCCTGAGCCTTTCCTGGGCCGCTCCGGTGCACCTCGGGAACTACCGAGGAGAAGGGGACATCCGTCCTGCTCGCTGGTGGCCCTTACTCTCTGGGTGCCGTAAACACGCTTTACGGCATATTTATGACACCCTCCACCTGTGGAGCACGTGCTCCATAGGCTGGTGCAAAGTTAGGAACAATTGAGCATTAGACTAATTGCCTAATCCAATACTCACCTTGCGCCAGCAGAACCCAGCACTAGCCATCGCAAAAGTGCCATAAAGCGCTTTCCAACAATGTAGAGGCCTGCTGCACTGGCAGGAAGGCCAAAGCCTATCTGCACACACTGGCACAGTGGAAGATGCTTGCCGGAGCAGGTAAGTCCTGCATTGGCCAGCACAGGGGCAGGGGAAGGGCAGTAGGAGAAAGGTGACGGTGGTGGGAGGTGAGCAGATTGGGCCAGGAGGGGGTGGGGTCAGTGGCGCCAACACGTGCCATATCCTATCCCCCTTCCCGGGCCTGATCCGCCAACATGGATTAACATGGACTTGCACCAGCGATATCGCTGGTGCAGGCTGAGTTGACCCGTTGCAGCTGGGGCTTTCCCGGGGCAAGGGGACAGATTGGGAGGGGGCTTCTGCAGCTTGGGGGGGGGCGGTTAGAGGACCAATTCTGGTCCACTTCCTTTTTTAAGCTTGTTTGTTAAAGATGGTTGAAGGTAGTCTACAAGTTACTTTCAACCATCTTTAACAAACAAGCTTAAAACAGGAAGTGAACCAGAATTGGTTCTTTTAAGCCCCTCCCCAAAAGCTGCAGAAAGCTAATACCTTCCTCTTAAAAATGTTCATGCCCAAATCTAGGCTTACCATCCGTCCTAGAAAGCCCGGGACCGTCCCGGGTTCCGGGCTCCGGCCCTGGATCAGTCCCGGGCTTTCTGGGCTCAGTTAAGCGTCCGCCGCCGCCGCATCAAAAAGGTAAAAAGTACCTTTTTTTCCTGTCGGCGGTCATCTTGGATTTTGTGAAATCTTGCGAGATTCAAGATGGTGGTGCCTAAATCTCGTGAGGGCACATGAGGCAGAACTGTGATGGCCGCCGACAATAAAAAAGGTACTTTTAACCTTTTTGAAGTGATGGCGGAGGCTTCACCCCGGGACTGGCAGTGGCGGCAGCACCAGTGAGGAGCACCAGCGGCAGCGAGGAGGTGGCAGGAGCGGCGGCAGGAGCGGGAAGGAGGCAGGAGCATCCTGGAGCACCAGGAGCATCCTGGAGCACCAGCAGGAGTGGCGGGGCGGGGCGGGGCAGGGCGGGGGCACATTGGAGTCCTGGCTCCAAAAGACTGGCAGTGGCAGCAGCAGTGGGAAGGCAACAACAGCGGTGGCGGAGGAAGAGTAGAGGATATCAGTGGAGCTGTTGCCAACAGTATCTGCCCTCTGCCAGCCCCTGCCATGCCCTCAGAGGCCTCAATCTCCACCCCGTTCCACCCTTCCCCACCCCACTCTGTCCACACCCCACTCATGCTTCCGACTTACTTTAAGGGGTAGCTGGGTCCAGGGGTGACCCTCTGGCACTGCCGCCTTTTGCGGTGGTAGTTCAAACTATGTTACACTGTCTGCTGTCATAAATGCCCGATTAGGACTGGGCTCATGTTGTGTTCTTTGCTGCTCTTGTGCAGTTAATAATATACTGCAGTCATGTGATTTAGTTTACCCCATTTCTCGTTTCTTTTTTGTCCTGCACTATTAAATTGCTTTCCAAGTTCTAATTACAAATGAAGCCCATCTGCTCAATCATCTATTCTGATTGCCTCCTCAAACAGAAACAACAATAATATTTGTTAAACACAGTACCATTATGAATGTAACCCCCACCCATCTCTAAACTGTGTACATCTATTCATTTAATATATTGTCTTTCCCTGGCACAAAGGATAAATAGAAAATGTACAATGTACCATGATAAAAAATCCAAGGCCTTAGAAATGACGCTATCTACGAATCTAGGATTGACAATGTCACGTCTGATCCTGAACATCAGACCCACAGAAAGTACCACAGAAGTAGTTGAAGAAGGGGACAGATAAGTGGTGGATACTACAGGGTGAGGAGGCTGGGAAACTATAAAACAGGAAGGAAGAAGATAAGGGCATTGCCTGGAGAAAGGAATCTTGTCCCAGATCCTTGCTTAGGCTCTCCCATGATAGCCTGCCCAAACAGGAAGAGGAAGATCTCTAAAGCATCTCTGAAAGATGATCAGGCATGAACTTTGATAGTCCTTCAAGAAAAAGGAATTCCGTCTTTGTAGGGTAGCCTTCAAGAATGCTTCTTCTCACTGTGCCTTTGTCACACAGAACTGGCACACAAATGGAATCGTCAGTTCTCTTGATCAGTCCACAGTAGAACATTGGTGAGAAAAGTCCTATAGTGAAGATTGCACAAACTGTTGAGATCCACAGTGAGCACAGAGTCAGAGAAGCTCAAATATGTCAGGAGGAGCAGTTACTAGACTAGAACTAAAAATCCACAACTAGTGCAAGCATGAGGTTGCTAGGGGTCCTGGGGAAAAGCCCTGCACTAGTGCCCCCTCCATGGTGCCCCTGCCCACCCCTACCACTGCCACTTAATCACTGCCTCCAGTACTGAAGATTCAGAGATTGGTGGGCTATCTGATGGACATGAGCCCTCAGCCAGTGCCTTGCCTGGCTGATCTCTGGCACCATTCCTACGACACCTCTGCACAGCTATCCCAACTCTAGGTTCGAGCATCTCCCTGGGCAGTGAAGGTTTCCCATGTACTGAGTGGCTTCACCACCAACCCAAGCTGGAAGGAAGAATGATAAAGCCTTCTTGTTTAGGCTTGGACTTGGTGGGGCAGTGATCATCTTTCTGTCATGACCCATCATCCCCTTAGTACTAGCTTGGAGTCTGATCCTGATGAGGTAGGACCAGTCGGACTGAACAGACCAGCACTCCTGGGCCCTACACCAGGCCGCCAGAATGGAAACACTCCAGGGCAACTCCCTTTGACCCTGAGCCTCCACCAAAGAACCAGCCTCTTCCCGACCAGGAACCTTGAACTCCCCAGTGCTTGCTGTAGTCTATTTGAGACTGGACTGCAGTGTGAACAAGGCTTGGCTAGTGAGGCTTGGATGGAGAGAGGGAAGCAGAGCAAGACTCCAGGCCAGGAAGCTGCTCCTTCAAGAGCTCCACTGTCCAAGCAAGGAGGCAGATCCCCAGCGCAGTAATCTGTGCCCAAAGTCCTTCATTGGAACAAGCTGCTGAAATTGAGCTCTCAGTAGTCCGGCAACCCTGATCCACCTTTCCTGACTACACCTGGGGTCCATAGAGGAGGCTTTCTGACTTGTTCTGACCCTTGGTTCAGTCTCTGATGTGTCCTCCTGACTTGACCTCCTGGTTTGGCCTGGGACCTCTTTGCTCTGACCCCTGGCATAGCTCCTCGATTCCGCTCAGTGGCTTATAGCTCAGCCCTGATGCAGTCAAGGGTGGCTCTTTGAGTGCAAACTCACCCAAACCCAACACTGGCTTTTCTTTCCATCCTTCCTCATTCCTGTTGTGCTCAATCCTCCTTCCACCACATTCCCCAACTTTCCTTTCCTATGTCATCATTACTAATCCCGCCTCTTCTTCCTTGTCTTTAAGCTGCTGGTGCACCCAAAACGACTGTCACATTTTTTATTTGCATTCTCAACATCAATTTTTATAAAAGATAGGAGTTCGCTACCATCCTTAAAAAAAAAGTGAATCAAAAATAAGGCAAAGCCTTTGTATAAATATTTATACGGTCCATTAGTAAATTTCCAAAACAAAACAAGACAAGTGTTCCCTTTGGAAGTACTCTTTGCTGCTCTGAACATTTAGCCTTTGTTGTCCTTTGGACAATCATTGCAAAAAGATCTCCTTTATTAGGATACTTATTATTCCACAATTCCTCAAGTTGTACATAATGTATATGTGCAAACACATTTTGGTTTGTCTTAGGACCCAACAATACATAATGATAAATGTGCCATTGGCCCTGATGCGCTTAAGTCTTTCTTCAGGCGACAGGAGCCGAGGGTTGTTGATCCAGATTGGAATTGCATTCGGGGGGGGGGGGGCTTTAAACTTTTGTTCACACTGCAGTCCAGTCTCAAATAGCACCTGCTAGTTGCCCCTGGAGAAAAGCTCCCATTAATGTGCTCCTTCGACTTCTGTGTTTTATATAAAAAAGATCATTATTACTCTGTGTTCAGAAGTCATTCTCCCCCTCCCTCAGATATTAAAACAGGCAATTATTTCTCATCATCCTTTCTGAATTCTAGTGAGGTTTCTCTGATTCAGAATTAAGAGACTTGGAAAGATCCACAGGGTAGCACAGAAAATTGTGATTGCTGGCTGTAAAGGGGCTCTATATTTGTGCTAAAATGACTTTATCTTGTCCTTGCAACTTTCATTAACTCCAGCACTGGATGGCAGACTTTTTATTTAGGAGAACGATGCTGGCTTCTTTTCCTCCTCCCTGTTTCTATTCCCATTGCCTCACCTCTATCCAATTTTAGACTGCAAGCTTCATGGGAAAAGACCCTATCGGGGGTTTCTTTTTTTCTTTTTAATTTAGTTTCACAAAATATCTCTTATGTGTAATTTTGCAAAATGCCATGAACACTGATGCCATTAAATATCATGATCATCACCATCAACAGCAGCAGCAGCAGCAGCAGCAGCAGCAGCAGCAGCAGCAACAACAACAACAACAACAATAAATGTATTCATCACATTTACTCTCTTTTCCTCCTAAGCAGTGGCGTTTTAAGCCCTCCTGCCACCTGGGGCTAGGAGGGCGGGGGCTGGCCAAGCACCCCCCGGACGTCACGTGACGTGTGACGTCACGTGACGTCCAAGGACACTGTCGCTCGAAAGCTGGAGCGCAGCGCCCGCCTGCCTGCAGCCATAACGGGTGGGCGGCGCTCCAGCCTTTGACTCCGAGAGCGTCCTCGTCGTCTAGGCAACACGCACAGCACGGGTCTAGGGTCTGTGCCTAGACGACGATGCTGTTGCTCACCTTGGACTCGAGCTTTCGAGTCCGAGGTGAGCAACAGCGTCATCTAGGCAATGCGCAGCGCGCTCTCAGACCCTGTGTCTGCGGACGCGCGCTGTGCGCGTTGCTTAGACGAAGAGGACGCTCTCCTCGAGCGCCCCCCAGTCAGCTAGGCGCCTGGGGCCCTGTATATCAGGGCCCCAAGCATTTCTACACTACTGCTCCTAAGCTCAGGACAGCATATATGGAGCTATTCCATTGTATCTTCACAATGGCAACTGGATCTAGATCACCCAGTGATCTGCATGATTGATTGGGGATTTGAATGCAGATCTCCCTGGCCCAAGTCCAGCACTCTGTCCCACTAGCTTCCCCTTCATAACCATAGAAAAACAGCATTTAAAAAGAACTGGACACATATTCACATGTGATATTATATTTATGCAACATCAGAAACAACTCTGAGGTTAAATCCCAGTAACCTGGTGGGGCCACTGTGTGATACAGGAAGCTGGACTAGATGGGCCTTTGGCCTGATCCAGCAGGGCTCTTCTTATGTTCTTATGTTAACCCCCACTGGCGTTTTAAATACCTATTTATAGTACAGAGTTGTGACAACCGTTTGTGTGAATGCAAAGGAAAAGAATGCAAATGTGGGTTTTTTTCTGATACTAGGATAAGAATGTCCCAGATACGAATGTGCCTTCCATTCTCCTTACATTTGAGTTTTCTATGTCTCTGCTGTACAGCAGATGGAATGTCTGACTTCACTTTCACAAGGATTAGAAACTGGCTTTCAAAGTGGAGGAAGATAGCCAACCCAAACTCCTTACATTTCCCTAATGTTCAATCACAATTTGAACTGGCCATCTGAAAAGACACCACATTTTTGGGTAATGCTGGCCAGATTTCTGGTTTAGAGCCCCCTGTGTCATCTGGACTGTAGGGCTTGGAAAATGGATGTGACCAATGGATATGTGATATCTTTTGGAATCTCTGCCCAACAACCAGACGGCCATAGAGCGATGCTACCATTAAAGAGTTCAATATTTTGTTCCATCTGTTCGCCCAATTGCACTGACTGAGTAGGTAGGGCTATTCTGCCTTCCTCGTAAAGAGTTCTTGAAGTATATTCAAAATAGCTACGAGGAACCTGAATTACAGTCAGATTTACACATTATGTCCAAGCTAGTGATGTCCAAATGGAGTGACAGGGTCCCACCCGTAGTCCGTAAGAGCCTTGTGGGTAGAGTTCCAGGCTGTTGGCATTGATGACAATATAGCTGAACAACTCTGGCTGGATTAACCAGAAGGCATCTCCAAGCCGGTGCTCTGAGTCCTTATTTATCTCACATTTAGAGTCCCCGAAAAGGGTTGACACTTTTCCTATGACAGTGTTTCTTAATAGAGTTCAACAAAGCAATAGCATTATGGCTTGACAGTTAAAAATAAATACACAGATAGTGCATTTAGTTCATTTTTGTGTTGTTCCGTTAATGCACTTTAAATAAAGCTATTGAGACTGCTGGACAATAATGGGGCATAAAATCTATAGGAGAGGTGTGAATGGCAGCTAAAGGAGACTTGGTAGTGGATGCTCTGCTGTAACCGGGCGTGCTTGAAGACATGTGTAACATGTAACAGGAAATTTATTGGATATGCAGGACCAAGCGCACTGGCCAGTGGCGCAGCTCAATGGAATGGCCAGGAAAGAGGAGGGAGGCAAAGTTGAAGGTGCAACAACAGGTAGCTTTTGCTGTAGGGATAAAAATAGAATAACTGAGAAGGGGAATCAAAATAAAATGCAATGTGTTCCGCAAGCACTCTCACAACTAGGCCCTAAACGTCAGCAGTTTCTAGGAAGAAGAAAAAAGTAAATCCCTAGAAAGAAAAGGGGGCACATAGTAACATGAATGAAGGGAGAAAGGAGAGGGAGCAGAAGGCAGGGAAATCTGGAGGATCACCCAGAGGGACCAGGGGCTGAAGAACCCCTGAAGTGGGGGGGGGTTTGGAAGTGGGAGGTGAGGGGGAAAAGAGAAAGACTGAGAGAAAGAGAAAGCGACAGGCTGAGTCTTTGCTCCCCGTGGTCTGTACCAGGGCTACAGGCAAGGAGTGAGGCCCTCAGTGGGCCATAAGAACATAATAAAAGCCCTGCTGGATCAGGCCAAAGGCCCATCTAGTCCAGCTTCCTGTATCACACAGTGGCCCCACCAGATGCCGAAGGGAGCACACAGCCAACAAGATAACCTGTTTCCCGTTGACACTCCCTTGCATCTGGCACAGAGAAAACCCACTTCTAAAACCAGGAGGTTGCTTATGGCTAGTAACCTGTGATGGTCTTTTCCTCCATGAAACCCTTCACTCACATGCAGCAGAAGAAGCTTGTCTCCCTCATCATCATGAGGTTCCTCTTAAGTGCAGGTGCTCAAGGCAGGTGCTCAAGGGTCATGTTCTCCCTGAGCATCCCAGTTGTTTGAGTAGCTGGAGTGATGGTTAAAGCTGGGATCTGCTTAAAAGAAAGCCTGGGGCAAATTCTTAGGCATCCCCCCAAAAAACTATTTGAAAATAGACTTAAGGAGTCCTATACTCACAGGTACATATGACCACCTCTTGTACACAAAAGAGAAAAGATAGAACACTAACTGTGTCATCAATGTGACAGTACATGAGACACAGACAACTACAAGGGGGGGGGGAACGGTTAGGGTTGCCCGAGGCCAAGGGTATCAATTGTATCTGCTGAGGTGAGTTTGTAGCATTGCAGAGATAGTGGGGCTAGGGTGCCAAGGCGCAGCGATCTCATGGTTTCAAGGGCTTGAGAAAGAAAACTCAGGAGGGCAATAGCCTTCGCTGGTTCTAGGGAGGGCAGGGCAGCAAGGCAAGGGAGCCAAGACTGCTTCCCCAAGAGGGGGGCTCATTGCAAGGTGGCTCAGTGGGCCTTGGAGTGATGGTTTGCAAAGGAAGGTGGCTCAACTGATGCTGGAGCTGTGGCTTGTGGTAGCACTCGGGGGAGGGGGGGAAGGCCCGGGGAAGGAGGACAGTTGTACAGAGAAGGGAGTTCTTGGGTAGTGGAGGGAGGGAATGGGGATGCTTGATGCAGCACTGGCAGGTTTCGGGGCAGCTCACAAACAGCGGTACCAGCGGCAAGAATGGGAAAAAGACAGATGACCAGACAACAGGAGGGCCTGGGACCTGGCTTTTGATACCCCAAATTCCCATTATAAGGAAGCATCGAGGCTCTTGTGGGGTGAGCTCATCCAGGACCATTCTATGGTGCCTTGATGACCCATCCCTAGCTTAAGATGGATGCCCATCAAACAAGCTTGTTTTGCACCCTGCTGAGGGTGCCGCAGAGGGTTCCTTGAGCCGGAACGCAGCCGGAGCAAGCCGGAACAAAGCCACACGTGTTCAGAGGCGTCGCTCCGGTAGTGGCGGGGCCGTACGTTTTGCTCCGTCCTAGTCCCGTTTACCAAGCGAGCAGGAGGCGTCCCCGCCCCTTCACTGTCGGAGCCATTCCCCTGTGGAGAAAGCAGCAGGCAACAAACCCTGCGGAGAAAGCAGCAGGCAACAAACCCTGCCTGCTGCTTTCTCCGCAGGGGAATGGCTCTGACAGTGAAGGGGCAGGGACGCCTCCTGCTCGCTCGGTAAACGGGACTAGGATGGAGCGAAGCTTACGGCCCCGCCCCTACCGGAGCGACACCTCTGCACGTGTTCTCCAGTTGTGGCTTGTGATTGGACACAAGCTGGTCCCCATGGATTGGTTGGTTTTGAGTGGAGGAGGAGCAGTGGAAAGAGCGTTGGAGGTCTGCTGTGGAAAGGGAGAGAAGGAAGACAGAATGGATAGGATTGACGCCCTGAAAAATCAAGAAGGAACTTTTTACCATATGTGGTGGACATGCTCCCAAGCAAAGAAGTACTGGACCCAGATTCATAAACAGATTGAGTTGATTTTAAAGATTAAGATTCAAATGAAACCGGAAACTTTTCTGTTGGGTATGTGGGATGATCATGTAGGCGAAAAATTTCAAACTTTGTTTTTATATATGATAGCTGCGGCAAGAATTTTATATGCACAATATTGGAAGAATTCGGAGATACCTTCGTTGGAAGATTGGTGGCTGAAAGTTTTGGATTATGCCGAAATGGACAAACTTACAATTTTAATTAAGGAAAAGTCAGTTAACCTTTTCGTGAATAATTGGAAACCATTTATAGATTTTTTAAGAGAGAGAGAGAGGAACGATGTGATGATATGTGGATTTAATGAATAGATTGTGGGTGTTATTTTGGCTAAGTTGGAAATTATATATAGAAAATAGTGAATAGTATGCTAGTAGGATGTGACGCTTTGTGCTTGCTATAATTTTATGAATTATGTATTGTTTTTATGTTATTATATCAATAAAATATAAATATACTTTAAAAAAAAAAGGATTGATGCCCTGAATGTGGTAGAAACCTGAGGGTTTTTGGGGGGTTAAAGATTTTTTGCTCTGTATACTGTATACTGTGGGGACGTAGGCTGTTGACGGGCCAACGCCGGCTGCCGACAGCAGGTTCCATTTTACGCGCATGCCCGTGCCGTGCTGTACGCTAGCCGCATGCGTACAGTGTAGCCCGGGCATAACCTGGCTGGTCCTTTGGTGCAATTCTGTTGAGTTTACGACTCTTAAAAAAAAAAAAAAAGTACCGCTTACCGGTGTTTTATTTTAATGTTGATGATGCATGATTTAACTGCTTACCAGTTGGTTTTAGGGCTGATGGTTAGCCTCCGTGAAATCCTATATGGGTGGAAAGACTGTAGTAAACAATTGCACCATGTGGTGAGGAGGGGCACAGTTTGATCTGTGCCACTGCCAGGTTCATCTCCAGAAAGGGTTAGAAAATGTCCCTGCCAGAAACCCTGGAGAGCGTGCCTGAGCCTGGTGGCCCAACGCTGACTCAGCAGAAGGGAGGGTCATCATAGGCTCCACTCAGCAGCAATTCTGGCCAGTTCCTTCATCTTCTGACCCTGCTTCTCTGCCACGTGGTGCCTGTGGGACAGAACATCTCCCCGCTCGCTGTTGTTCGTTGTGCTGCTGCACTCAGGAGAACTCTGGAAGAGGGAAAAGCTTGCAATAAAATACTGTAAAATAAAATAAAAAAATGCGGGGGGGTGACAGAGGAGGGGGAATCTCTGGGGGAACTTTCGGAGCCAGGAGAGGATGATTTGCAACCACGCCGCTGTTGCCGCCGCCTCTCTCACACACACCCATGTTCTCTCGGTGTGGGTTTTTATGATTTTTCCCCGCTGCACGTCACAGTTGACGTTTGGACCTTTCTCACCCTCAGTGCTGCCACCACGCTGTGGCCGGCCAAGCGGAGAGCAGGGGGAGTGAACGGCGGAGAGGAGGGGAGATGCGCGCGCGCACGCACACGCACACGCACACACACAAGAGGGATCCCCTCACTTCCCAGGCTTTCAGGAGGAGTCTCTCCCAAACCCCGGTGGGGGGCACACGCCAAAGCTTAGAAGGGGAGGACGAAGAGCGTGAAAGGGGAACGGCCGTCTTGCTTTGGGGCTCGGCGGCGGCGGCCGCGGCTGTCGAGGCGCGGCAACGTGCGCCCTGCACAGCTGCCAAGCTCGGCTCGCCTGTGTGTGCGGGTAGTAGCGTGCGCGCGCTTGCTTGCGCGTGCACGCGCCTCCGTCTTGTGTCTACAGGTAGCAGCGGCAGCAGCAAAAGAGGAGGAGGAGGCGGGGGGAGGCAACTCAACTGCAGGAGCCTTCGCTCGGATTTTGGAAGCGCTTGATGGTCACTTTGCTTACGGATGAATAGCTCAGCACTCTGGGTCTGCTGCCTGCTCCGGCTCCTTCGGGCTGTGTGTGTGTCGCCACCAGGTCCCCGCCTTTCCCCTGCTGCCTTCCAAAGGGGGGGGGGACGACCCGCGCACACACCCTAGGATTTCTGCCGCTGCTGTCTCTATCTGTGTAATCTCCCCCCCCCCTCTTGCAAATGATTTTTTTCTTCATTGCCTTTCGACTAGGAAACCCGTGGATACGTTTGGCTTGCCAAGTTTGGAGCGAGACACGTCTGTGAAATTTCTATCTCCCGCTCCTTTTCTTTTTCTCCCCCCCCCCTTTTTGGAGGGTGGTGGTGGTTGTATCTATCCACAGCAGCCCCTTTTGCATGTAGAGACACAGATTTCGATTTTCTTTCCTCTTCCCCCCCCCTTCCGCCAGATTCTTTTTCCCCCTCCCCGCTTCTCTTTCAAGACACTTGGAATCCTCCAGGGAGCTAATGGATACTAAGGCACCGGCTTTCCTCATCCTTCCGTCGAGGCTCTTTTCAAAAGAGAGGCATTGATTGAAGGCACCTACTACTACTATTGTTGCTTTTAAAAGCCCCACCGTCAACTTCGCCTCCTCTCCAAGTAGTATTTATGATTGCAGATCAGAATATACAATGGAGGAATAGTTTGAGAAGGTAAGGTGGCTCTTTCTGTCCTTTCCAATGCCGGCGTGTGGTATATCTGGGCTTCCCATAACTTATCCTTCTTCCCTCCCCATCCTCGTCCTATAGCCAAAGAGGTTCCTTTCCCAGCACTATTCTCTCTTGTGCCTTTTGATATCTTAATTGTCGTTTTGCTGGCTCTCTAGCGTGATCTCTGATTCACTCCCCTCCCTCTCCCCCCCCCCCTCATATTTTAGGAGTCGGTGTCTGGTCCACATGTTTTGTCTATAGCTCTTTTATTTCCCCCCCCCCAACACGCCAGAATCTGCTGATTAAAGGAACAGACCCTTTTTCTTTCCCTGGGGTGTACTTCCGTCCTCTCCCCTAGCAGTCTACAGCAGGAGAGCATACACAAGCAGCATGCAAAAGCCTGTTATTTTCTGCCCAGGAGAACTTGACAAGCGGAACGAAAAAGTATCTCGACGCCAAAAAAAATCAAGGTGTGCTCCGCAGCAATATAAGCATATTAATTTGGGGGGAGTCATTCAGTAGCACCACTTAGGGTAGGATGGAGGCGACAGCTTGACTCTTAGGAAGGGGTAACATTGGCGGATTAAGGCTTTGATGATGGCAGGTTTGGGCAGATTTAAACCTTAGGGGACAGCAAGCCCATCCTTGCTTCAGAAACCCAGGAGTAGCAGGCATTCCTTGGAATGGGTCAGATTTGTGGCTTCCCACATCCTCTTTTGTCTTGCTTTATACTATGCTCTCTGCATTTGAAATGTATGGATTCTTGACCTGTCCCCTCCACTGGCTCTCAGTCTTCACCTAGGGTTGACTTAGGGGCCAGCTCCTCTGTGTGTGTGTGTGTGTGTGTGTGTGTGTGTGAGAGAGAGAGAGAGAGAGAGAGAGAGAGAGAGAGAGAGAGACACTCTTTAGGCAGAGGGGTGTGCGTTCCTGGGGGCAAGGGGGAAAAGCCATTGAGAAAAATCTGGAGCGTGCTTCTGAAAAGCACAGGGCAGATGAACCCTCTGTGCAGAGTGCCTGCTAGTTCTTGGCAGCTGAAGGATGAGGGGGGAGAAACAGCCAGGGAAAGGGGGAGCGAGGAGAGAAGCTGTAGAAATCTAGCAGAATCAGGCAAGTCTATGTACAGGGACCAGCGAGGGAGGGGGAGGAAGAGAGACAGAGGCTAGGTCAAGATGATGTCTTTCCATTGGCCCAAGGTGGTTTGTAAGCTTTTCAGCCACACCAGGTTCCTTTTCATCAGTCATATAGCTGCTTGGAACAAAAGCACTCAAACAAATGTTTTTTACCTAGCTAAGTATGGTAGCTTGTCAGTCACCTCCTCAAGGCAGACGGAGAGATGCTAATGGTGTGTGTGTGTGTGTGTGTGTGTGTGTGTGTGTGTGTGCATGCCTGTGTTGTGTGCATTAGTGTTGTAAAGCTGGCTACAGAGAGAAACTGACAGGTTCAAACATTCACTGGAAGAAACTGCATTCACTCCACTTTGTCTCCTTCATCTGATCTGACACCAATCCATACAGTCTGTTCTGGCCTCCTCTTTACCATGATGTTTCTGTTTTTCCCTTATGTAATCTCTCTCCCCCTAAGTTAATTTTTAGGGGTAGTTTCCATCTGCTTGGCATTGTTCGAAGGCAGTTATATTCCTGGGAAGACAATTTGGAAAGCATCCAAAGGCACTGGAAAACATGCTGTCTGGGTCTTGTGGTCCTGGGGGAGAGGAGTGGCAAAAAGGTGGAGTGGAGAAAGGGATGATGGGAAACACCTGGCTGAAATGTCTTTGCATTGGAAAGAATTGTTTGAATTGGAGTGAACTTTCCCTGGCATGGAGCTATATATGCCACAGAGCTATTAGAGCTGAGACAAGGCGAAGGTGAATTAGATTTGGCCTCCCAACAATATAGATTCTTAGTTTCCATCAATGTGCTCTTTGGGCTATGTTTTATATCCCAGGTTCATACTTGGGAAAGAGCAAGACTTTCAGCAAGCAGCTAATTGCAGAAATATTCGGCATTTTATGAGATTTAATGGGATTTTTTTGTCTTAAAATAAAATCTCTTTGTGCTAATAAAGCAGACCAAATCTATCACAAATGACTTGTGCTTCTCTAAGGATAAATGTTAACCTTTTTAATGCATCTCTTTCCCAAATAATTAATTGCTGTGAACAATTACTAAAAGGTTCTCAGTAATAAAGGTGTCGCAAAGAAATGGTGAATGGCATTTGACCATAGATCTTTTCCTCTGTTTTTTTTTTTTATTTTAATTTTTTAATACTGGTTCTGTCTGTGTCATTGGGCAACCACAGGAAACTGGGGACACATTAGATGAGAAGAGTATGATGATTAGGAATAAGGGAGATGGTATATGCTCGAGCACTGAAAATGTATATTGTCCTTGGCTCAGCTGAGGAGCTGTCACCTGGAAGACTGCGACTTACACAAAAGCAAGCAGGAATTGCTGCTTGGATCGCCTGATTCCGTGTTTTGATTAAAAGGAAAAAAGTGAAATGTTGTTGTAAGCCTGCCGGTTCCATCGTTAGCCTTTGCAATCCTCTTAAGTCAAAGCAGGAGCGGTGCCATTCCAGTTTTTCAGCAGAATATATTTAATGCTCCTGCAGTGAGTGAAGTGGTGATGGTGGGGCTTATATATAATATATATTCCATCCCACCTGCTTTCAATTCATTTTCAAATTTTCTTTATTCATGGAATTGGCTGATTTCCCCCTCCCCCTTCTTTTTTAATCCATTATTGACATTTCACATGAATAACAAGAAGAAATTGAAACAACTGGATGCCACTCTTCGGACAGATCGAGAAAGCTGCAGCTGCCAAAGAAAATAACCCAGCAAAAGATTTTATGCTTACCTAAGTTTTTTCCCCCCTCTTCTCCTCCCATTGCCTCCTCAAAATACTCTGTAGCTGATGCTGGAGACAACTTTGTACATTTGATTACCTCTGATCATTTGTTTTAAATATATCACACCATGTTTCAGCTGGAGTCCCATTTAACAGTATTGACAAATCATTCATTGTAGGAAAACATTATTAGAAATGTCGGCCCCATTCATCACGTGAGCTCTCTTAGGCCACTGAGTATTGAATATAATTAATCAATGAAACTAATTTCTTAACTAGAGAATTACCTTGTAGCTTTTCTGTGAAATATTTATGTGGCTGCTGATAATAGCTTGCGAGGTGGCTTGTGGGGTCAAGGGCTATACAGCCTGACTAGAACAGCGGATATCTAAAAAGGTATTAAGGAGTTGTTCCTCTGAGCTGTACCCCTCCTCAGACTGTTTCTTCTAGCAAAGAATCCCAGTTACTGAGCGGTGAATCAGGAAGTGGCCTGTTCAAATCTTGCCTCTGCCATGAATTCACTGAGGGCCAAACTATGCATTACTTTGGAGCCCTGTGATTGGAACTCCCAAAGTAACTTTTTTTCTCATAAAAGCAGACATCGAAAGGCAGGTTCAACCTTTCCTGCCCCCAAGCCAAATGCACTCCACCACTCCCCAAAGCTGCCGTTAGCTGCAGAAGAGAAAACTTAGTGGCAAATTTGCTCCTGTACATTTCCCCCTCTGTGGTTATAATAGCTGCTTTGGTAGTGTGAAATTGGGGTCTGTGCATGGAGGGAAAGGGTTGGACCTTCTGCAGCGTAGCCCTACTCCATAGCTGCTTTTTCAAGACGAAAATTATACGGCAAGTTCTCTTCATGGGGATCCAGCATAATGAGAAGTTCGACCCTGAGTAGCTTTAGGCAAGTGACTATTTCTTAATCACAGCTTTTTTTCCTGCAATATTTCTATATATAAAAATCCAGTTTCCCAGCATTCCATCTGTCACACTCTAGTGTGACCAAGAAACAGAACTGAGATAGGTGCTAGGCACAGGCTTGATTCTTGATGGCTGGGGTCACCAGGGGCAGGGTTAGTAGCCCACAACCTACTGTAATTGTGGTCTTTGATGGTACTCCTTTACAGCGCAATCCTGCACAACTTTACATAGCCGGCCTGTGGATATCCTGAGCCCTGGAACACCTTCCCTATGTGTAGGGCTGCCCAGGGCCTATGGGCCTCCTCGGATGTATGCCAGCTCTCTGATGTACATCCGAGGTGGCAGAGTAAGGCCGAACCGGGATGAGAAAGGTCCTGGGATATCGGTGGAGCGCACTGCTGATATCCCCATCCTCTTTTTTCCTCTCCAAGCCCGGACCAGTCAATGACCCCTCTCCCTCACCACCTGCCCCGCCCTGCCCCGGGACCAACAAGTGCAGGATGTAACTCCACCGGTGGGTGCCAGATCTGGAGGGTGGCGGAGTGAGGGCTGCTGGCCTTTGCACTGGTGGCCCTGACTTCCGTGAAGAAATGTTTGTGCTGTCACAGGGCCATTTACAACTGCAGAGCGATTTATCCACTGTTGTAAGTGACCCATAGAATTGGGTTGTGTGTGCATCTATGGCAAAGAACCCCAAATACATCGATAAGAGTAGAGTAGACCATTCTAGAAAATGAACCAAGCCATAGGTTACAGGGCAAATTGTATGCAGGCATTACATTGTCAGGAATTAAGGGTCTAGAAAAGTTTGCCTGTTTTAAAGATGAGGAACATGAAGCTAACTAGTCATAAGTGAGTCCACGACAGAGAATTCACAACACATGTGCAGGACAAATCACTCATCAAAGTGAGCCAAGCAATTCTCCCTCCCTCTTACACATACATACTCAGGGCAAGCGACCTCACCCCCTGATCTGTCTGCTCCTTGCTGCTCTTCTGTTGCTGGCTGGCCTAGCTGTGTCATTGGCTACAGCACAATGACTCCACTCCTGGTCCTTGGCCATATGAATATATGGAGCTGCCCGAAATTGATCTGGGCCTCTGGCTCATGGTCCAGCTTGGTATTGTCTATTGACAATGGCTGTCTTGCATCTTAGGCATGATAGCTTTCCCAGCTTGGCTTTTTGAGATCCTTTTATCTGGCATAGCAGGAACTGAACCAGAGGTTCTTCATGCAAAACATGGGATCTATCACGGAGCTATGGCCCCTCGGAAAATAATACTTAGCATCTATCTGATGCTTTTTGAAAGTTCAAAGTACCCTAGGCAGGTGCATGCCAAGCAGGTGAGTAGACAAGTAGGTGCTGCTGGTTTGGTGGCCAGAGGGTGCTCAGAAGGGGCCAGGCTGGACATGGAGAACATGGATGGGCAGCTGGACTGGTGACAGACTGCACTGGGGAGCATCCTGTCACCATGGCTCCTCCATGCCCATTTACTGCTCATCGTTTGCCACCACCAACCAGCCACAGCCAAGCTTTTCATCACTGCAGTGCAGATCCACTGCCCAGAGACGCAACAGATGAATGTCATGGTGATAGGAATGTCGTGCACATGTGCCCAGTGTATTTCTCCTTTCTCCTCTCTTGTCCTGTAATGGGGGAAGACACTCCTCCAGGAAAACCCAGACCAGGCCAATTTTTCCCAGTTGGCTGACAACCCTAGGAGACTAGATGTGTGAGATGGTGGTGAGAGAGGTTGAGGAAAGGCTTAGAACCTTCCTTCATTTCCTGCCATGTTCTTGAGCTAGTAGTGGGAATAGTAATATTGACCTAACTCACATAGTTGTTGTTGTCAGGATAATTGAGATAGTGTGTGCGTGAAGTATTTTCAGCACTCTGGAGTGCTATATAAACAACACATGGTCTTCCCACAGCATGGTCTGAAGGCACAGAATACAACAGTCTTCTTGAAGCTATGCAGGTCAGGGGTTGGGTGGTTTATCCTGTGTGCCACCTTGACTAGTTCCACGATAGTAGGAAGGCAGGCTATAAATAGATGATGATGATTTAATTATCATAAAACGCAACATCGTCTAGACTGAGGACACCATGTTGCTTACTCCACATGGAGGGCAAGTAGCCAAAGGTCCACAAGTGAATGGGGGGGAAGGGCCTTCCTCGACATTTGCCACTCAGCAACCAAGATCCAACTGTGAGGGCTAGTCACACTCAGAACATGGTAGTTGAATGCAAGGCTGGCTCAAGACCTCCTGAGGCAGTATACCAAAGGCTGTCCCCCCACCCAGTGAAGGGCCAGCCTCTGCTCCTCCCACTCTCCAATGTTCCAGCTTAGCACTCTCTTCCCCTCTACATTTCCTCTTCCTCTCCCTCTTTTCTGTTCCTAATGCAGGGAGTGGAAGGAGGAGGAGGAGCAGTAGAGGCAAGTGGGCAGACAGAGATGGGCGCTGCCTGAGGCAACCACTTCAGATAACCTCATGGATGGGCCAGCTCTGGCTGAGTGGCAAGTGAGGGGACAGGCAGGGAAGACCTACCCCTCCCTTCCACCTGCCCCCCCCCCCACTCTTCAATAGAACTTGTGTTGCTCAACCTCTGCTTTCCCCCATGAAACAGCAAGTTGCTCAAGTCCCACTGCAGGTTATGTTCACTCTTCCTTATGGCAGGAGTAACCTCTGTACATAGGTTCTGGCATGCTGGACACACCCAGAGTACAAGTGGAAGCCATTGTGAAGCTGTTATTCTCTTTGAGTTAAGAGCCTGCCTCTGCAATTGTTTTTGTTGGTTGAGTGGCCCCTGTGCCTAGAGGATAAAGTGCCTTTGCAATGCAGAAGTTAGCTAAAGTCAGGGATGGTGTGAACGTTGGGCCCGGTTGGGCATTGACTGAGTGCCCACATCCATCCGGCCAGGGTGACCCCAAACTCTTAGAACCAGTGACTGTGAAGTGGGTAGGTGTGCCATGCCCCCCCCCCAGTGCAAGCTTTGTCCTAGAGCCCTCGGAAACCTGGTGCCAGCATTGCCTACAGCAGGGGTTCTCAATCCCTTCCCAGCCAAGTACCACCTCTGGCGCCACTCTCCTGCTGTGAACCACCAGAAGTGACTGGCGATGACATCATTGCTAATTACTTCTGGGTTTTGGGGTTTCGGATGCCAGAAAACACAGGTAGGGGGCCTTCTCAGCGGCCCTTCAAAGGCAGGAACCTCTTGGGAGTGAAAAGGCGGTGCTGAAAGTGCCGCGTCGGTGCAGGGTTCCGGTGGTCCAGCGGTCCGAGTACCACCAGCAGTCGGCCGAAGTACCACTGGTGGTATGTGTACCACTGAGAACCCCTGGCCTGCAGTATCCTTAACAGATGTTTTCTGTTTATACAACCTTTTTGAAAACTTCCAAAGAGAGAGATTCCACAGCCAGTTGTATACAGCTTGTGCAGTTGCTGAACGACTTCTGAGCTTCTGTGTTGTATAAGCCTGAATAATGTTCTAAGCTATTACCTCAGTAACCAGCACTGCCATGTGCTCTTCCCATTACAAAAATTTCAGGGGGTAGTAGGGAACAAAAACCGTATCCGAAGTGGTGGAATAATTATATTAGCAGGGCACTGTTAAGAAAAACTACCGTGTGTGTTTGTATCTCCTTCCTTTGAATCCAGACAGCTCAGCTATCTTTAAGACAATTGGTCCTGCCTGTATATTACCATGAAATCTTTTCAGTTCCTGTGCGTATAAATGCAGCAATAACCAGAGATCCTTAAATGACAGTGAATTGCAAGCAAATGCTAGAGTTCACGAGGTCCACTCAGTAATTCATTACTGCATTGGGAACATTGCTGATCTAGGTGTACGGTAAATTAAATCTCATAAGGGTAGCTCCTGGTAGAGGTAAAAATCAGGTTCCCTCTTTGTTCTTGTTCAGCTAGTGGAAGATGTTTCTTTAGGATGGAATAGGGACATTATAGCAGGCCAGCACGACTTGTGATCTTCTGAGTCAAATGGAACGCATCATCTATACATTGCGGCATGCTAGGTGCTCAACAACCCCCTCTTGGTTTACTGATCTAGGGGGCTACCAATGCCATACATGGCTTGTGGGCTGTGTTTGATTTGGTGGGTCAAAAATTTGCAAGTCTGCATAATGGGGACTTGTTCCAAGTCAGAAGTGTATTCATGGCAGGCATTCATTTTCTGAATTGGCCTCATGACATTCAGACTGGTACTGATCATGCTTTGCACTTAAGTAGCATCCCCTGTTTGAGGTTGGAAGCAATCTGTTGCAATTGTGATAAAGTGTCACCAGGCCTCCTTGCTCATGAAGAAATTAAAGCCTAGATATACCAAAATTGTCTCTGCAGCCATCTCCTCATCTCCTCCCAGGCCTGTGTAGCTTTACACGGCCTCCTCGGACTTAGCCAGCTAAATAGCTGGTGGAAATCTGAGGAGGCCCATTGGGGCCTCCCCATGCTACACTGGGGGATGGGGACAAAGGTCCCCTCCCCCTGAGTAGGCCTCCAGGCCAATAATGATCGGCCCGGAATGGGGATAGGATCCAGCAGATGGCCCTGGGGCCGTCCGCGGATCTTTAGTCAGGATTGCACTGCCATTCTGTTGCACAACCTGAGAATGGATGTGTGTCTATGCAATGTATTTAATCCCTCTTATTTAGCATCCTCATTCCCATGAATGGTCATTTCTGGACATTCAAGAAAAACTGTCAACAGTGCTGTACAATGATGGAGCTGATTGCCTTCTTGATTTTCTAAGAGCAGTTTAATGATAATCTGCAACTAAAGATATGTGCATGATATAACGCATGTAGCAATAATGGGCGTGATCCAGCCACAGTTATGGGCGTGATCCAGCCACTTGGGAGAGTGAAGCACATGCTTAAATCACCCCCATTAAAACTAATGTGATTTAAAAATGCCTTACTCCCACTTGATCATGTCTCCGTTTTCTTGCTTGCAGGTCTTTGTAAATCTGTAAGTATGAGTATCTTTGCTTATTTGATTCTGAAATAATATTTTGCAGTAGATGAATAGCTTGAACCTGAAGTCACCATGATGGATCTAGCCCAGGGGTTCTCAACCGGTGGTATGCGCACCATCTGTGGTACTTTTTTGTACCTCTGGTGGTATTCAGACTGCCGGGATCCCTGAACCCCACCGGGACCGCAGAAACCTCATGAAAACGTGGCGCTTTTGGAGCCATGTTTTTGCTCCCAAGAGACTCCTGCCTTTGGCTGAGCCTCTTGGGAACACAGAAAACAACCCACCTGCCACCCGGAGCCTCTTACCAGCTTCCAGTGGCCTCCTGTGTCCTTCTCCACCGAAAACCCAGAAGTAAGCAACGACAACATCATCGCCACTTACTTCCGGTGGTACGCCAGCCACGCTGAGTGTGTTGAAAACCGCTGATCTAGCCAGTATTCTAGAAGAATGTGGTTATGGATAAGTCCATCCCAAGGCATGGTAGTTAGCCATGCAGTATTTGCCATTGTTAAAACAGCCATTTAGTTTTTGTGCTGTCTATTCTTTTTTTCTATGTTTGTTGTTTTTGGGTTTTGCTTCAGAGTGTTTACTTTTGTGTACCACCTTGGTTGGTTGGTTGGTTTTAAAGGCATCATATATGTATATTAATTAAATAGTACTGTACTGTATACCTGTATGGAACTGGAGCTATTAAAATGGTTCAGTATTCATTTGGCCTTGGGGCAGCTTCCACCTCCAGGTGAGTGGGTGCTTGAACATACCTCTGATGTACCACAGTATTTGCCATTTCCACAGTATTTGCCATTTCCACAGTCTGTGTTAGTTCTACACGGACAAAATGTATCATTTTCTTTGTTTTTAATCTGCCTTAGGTTCAGGGCCATAGCCACAGTAAGGCAACTGGTGTAGTGACTCAGGACATAGGTTTTTGGGTGGGGTGAAGAGGAAAAAAATAATTGTACTTTTGACTGACTGACTGTGAGGAGACTTGGCCATGCCCTGTTTACTGCTTGGCAAGGCATTGCCTATGTTTCTGCCTCCATATTGCTTGAAATAATCGGATTTGCAAAGTGAAGTTCGTATGCGAGACAGGACCAAACTGCAGTCTTGTATAACGTACTGCAGTTGTCATTTGCGCATTACATCTCCATATTGCAGTTGGGGAGCTGAGGCTGAGCGACTTGCTTAGTGAGGAAGTCCTGGTTCACAGCAATGCCTTTAAGCCCCTTCACCACACCACACAAGCACCTCAGCTTTCAACGGATGCTCAAACTTTCCGACCGCACTGACTTTCAATGAGCTGGAATGAAGACCGATGTAACATTGTAAGTGTGGTGGAATGCAAAATGCAAGTGTTCCGTGCATTTTGAGACATCCTCCCCCCCCCCCGAATTTTCAGCATAATCCTATCCAACTTAAACCACTGGTGTAGCCAGTGGTGCAGCGAGAATGGGAGGCTCTAGAATGGAAAGGGGATTCAAACCCCTTTCAATCCCCCTTTTGAGGGGGGATTTCCATTCTGGGACCTCCCGTTCTCGCTGCATCGCTGGTTACATCGGTGGTATAAGTTGGATAGGATTGCGCTGTTAGAGTCAGAAGTTCTCATAGAACTTTCCAGTCAGCTCAGAGTCATTTCCTGTCTCCTGAGGCATTTGCTTTCAGGGCAGCAAATATGTGTACAAACTACTGTATTTGCAGTACACTCTGTGCTATGTGGTCTTCACCCTGAATTCCAGATCAGATGCATGCTTCCTTACATTCTTTGACGCCTTACTGTAGAACACTGTTTCATAGGACAAAGGGGAAATATTCACAGACCCGTTGGCGATCCAGCAGGGAGCCTCCCTCCCATTCTTTTTGAAGTCCGTGGGAGATGCACAATGTTTAAACATGGGAGGTTGGCAAAAATATTATACAATGTCATCTAAATTAACGTGCACGATTCTCGCTCTCCTTAAAGTTTCATTCCATTAATTTCTGTAGCTCAATAGACTTTAAAAGTTCAGATAAAAAGAACTTAATGCAATTACACTCTTTAAGGACTCCACATTAGCTGGTGGTATTTGATGTTGACTACTTCTCGTCTCATCTTTTTTCTTTGTGTTCAGCATTTTCTTCTGCAGAATTAACTTATCTGGCTGTTTTCAATAAAGTCTCACCTCCAGCTGAGAGACGGTTAATTTTTTTAAAAACTTTAAAAATGGACTGGGGTGGGGGGGCAAACTGCCTCTAATTAAGCATATTTATTAGAAAATTAAAGTTAAAAGGAGCTTAACTGCAGATGAAGCTCTGGAGAAAGCCATACACGGATGGCAATTTTTATTGCTAAATTGGTGGTACAGTGAAAATGAAAAGTCACTCAGTTAGGGGAGAAGAGGTTTTAGATCCATTCAGCTGAGCTTATTGTTAGTTATTGCTCATATTCCAGGGGCACACAGAGGCCTCTCTAAAACTCATCTGTTCACCAGGCTAAGCTGTGTGCAAATACCTAATGTAAGCTACTCTACTAGCCTTACGGGCTAAGGGATGGCTAGGCAACCTTGTAAATCTCAAAAGGGCACATGGAAAGCATGTAATAAGTTGGCCATGACTGATTTCAATTTTGAGGTGGTAGTGATAGTGGTGCTGGTGGAAATATTTCTGGAAAAAACCCCTCCATAATGCATATATTCAGCTTTTTCTGAGCCTTTTTGCCACCAGTGCAGGTGTTAAGCATACTGGAGACCCTTACAGCCCAATCCTCAAGTAAACTCCGGCGCGGGAACAAGCGTTCCGGCACTGGGAGTAGTCGCAAACATGCCGTAAAGCACGTTTGCGACTACTCTAGAGCAGGAAAGGTCGGCACAGAGGCCGGCCTCCCCTGCTCCGAGAGAGCTCCCGCCAGCCACCAAACCCAGGTAAGACAGGATCCGGCGGATGGGGTGTGTGTGTGGATCACCGAGCGGGGGAGGGTGGCCATTGGCCCAGGCGGTCTGGGAGGGGGCAGGGGATGGCGTTTGGCCATATCCTGACCCCGCCGGGCGCCGGAGCCTTTACATGGCCTCCTCTTACTTCCACCAGCAAAATAGCAGGCGGAAATCCGAGGATGCCTATCCGGGCAGCCTCCGTTTACATTCGGGGAAGGGAACGAGCATCCCCTTCCCCATGTAGACCTCCCACCCGGCGACCACGCTGGCTGCCGATCTGGCGGGCGGCCATGGGCCACCGGCCGGATCCTAGTCAGGATTGTGTTGCCAGTCTCCAAGGGTCATTTCCAAATGCAGTGGGCAAAATGGAGAGTCATTTTTAAATCCAGGGTAAGCTCTGATCCACATGGCTCTTTCATTTTATCACAAGCAATGGGAAATTCTTTTGTGTCACGTCTAAAAATATCCTGGTTTCACTTGGAGTTTTATAAAGTGATATAAGACCCTATCGTACTCTACCTTGATCAGGGAACATCTGGGAGAAGAGAAACATTGGTCATCTGTCCCCTTTCCTTGTATAGAATTCAGCTGCCTTCTAGGGTAAACAGTGCAAGTTCCTGCTCTGTTGTTCTCATCTGTGAACAGCTTCATGGATATTGATCCTATTTCTTCCTGAGCTCCTGAGATGGTGCCTGTCTTTCAACCTGTTCCTTTGGTGCTGGAAGGGAAGAATTGATTGTGCTGGTCTTTTGGCACCTCATTCTTGCCTTTCAGTATCCTTTAACCACTGCCTGAACCTTCCTGTGATCTAAGTTTACACTAGTTACTAACTGAGAACCAACTATGACTTGTAGCTTTATTCACCACAATTCCAGCACAAAAAGTTTCTGAACCTGGCCTAGTTTGGGCATTCTGTCCACCATTGAGGAAAGAGACATGGGTAACAAAGGATGCCCTGAAAGGCGTTCCATTGTCTCTAGAAAATACACAGGATTTGAGCCAGCCAGCAAGAATGGTTGAAACACAATGCTAAATAGGCACTCATCACCAGATTTAATGGTCACGATGGGATGCAAAAAAGGAAATAGTCTCTAAGGAATGTTAGCTGTACACAGCTGAGGGCTTCATAGGTTAACAACAATGCTGCGTGTTATGCCTGAAAGGCTACAAGGAGGAAGAAAAAACAACGCAACACCAAGCATAAATGCTACAAATGAGTCCATCATCTGAGGAAATGCACACCTTGAGCAAGGAACACTGCCAGATCTATTCTTTTGTCACATGATCTACACCTCTGGAAGTGTGGTGGGACAAACTTCAAAACTAGTACATTGGTGTCGGACAATGGATTCTTAGCATCTCCCTCCCCGATCTGTTTTGGATTGGGCTCCAGAAACGTCAGTCACACCTAATCTCAAATGGATCCAGTATTGGCGCTGTCCCTGTAATGGTGTTCCCCAGAGAATTCCCCACTGACACACTGGCAGCCGTGGGGGGCAAGCTCCAAGGAATGCAGCAGCAAAGAGGACTTGAGCCCTATTGATCCCGCTCTGCCCCCAATCCTGAGTCGTTTTTCAGATGTCTTGTGTAGCCGGAACAAGCAGATAGCAATGAATAATGGAGGACCAGGAAGCCTGGAGAACAAGGAAAAAGTATCGGGTTTATTGTTATGCAGCGCAGTGGACAGCACCCCAAGAGAGGAATGCTGACCCTTTGCTACAAGAGAACACACTTTTTATACATTTGCAGAGCAGAACATTACATGCCTACAAGGCTCAGGGGGGCATACAAGTTTCATGTGATTACAGACTTACTTTTGGTCCCAGCCGGTCTTGTGGGACTTAATTGAGTTGGTCCAAGGGAGTTCCTAGCTCCAGGAACCAGCCTGAAGTGCGCGGAGAGGAGGGAGTGGTGAAGTTGTTTATGTGAGAGATTCGCCCAGTGGTAATGGGTGGATGGACCTGATTAAAACAATACCCAAAACTTCTGCATCACTTGTGAATAACCAACAAATTCATGTCTTCACTGTGGATTATTTCTGGAGTGGACGAGGGAGTGAGGTCCACTAGGAGATATGCATTCTTCGTGCACATTCTTGGGCATGTGTTAGATACAGCCAAAGAAATGTCCGTCTGACCAAATATTGGAGTAAGTGCAAGCGAGAAAATGGCTGTTGTGCCTGATTTCAATATTTGGCCAGGCATGGTTGAGCATGTCACATTGTAGTCTGGGTCAGTCCACACAACAACTCCATGCATGGCATCAAATATGCCCATAGGTAACAAGGTTTCTAGATTTTGCATGGATGCACCAATTGTTCACTCTTCTAGATTCACTTGTACCATATACATGGCCAATAGGTGTATAAGTAAAAAACAACAAATACATTCCCCAATCACTACTAGCATTTGGTGGTGTATCTAAACTACTGCATATGAAAGCACCATTTGTGCATGCATTAAAAAACCCGAAGGACTGCCTGGCTGCATATGAATCGGCTTGCCGGTTATGGTAATCTGGGGAGGTCCTGCTCTGGGATCCTTCACTAGCTAAGGTGGAGACTTGGGGGGACTTGGGAAAGGGACTTTTCTGCTGTTGCACCCAGGTAAAAGGACGAAGGTGCCAAAGGTTTCACTGAAAAGTGAGTTTTGAGGAGGGATTTGAAAGAAGCAAGTCTGCAATCCTTGAGAACACACCCATATCCTCCAACATTTCATAAATGAAAATAGGATCACATTGTGGGCCCAGTCCTCTCCACTGTTTCATAGCACTGAAGGCTTTTCATGGCGTGGATGAAAACTACATTCATTTAGTTTGCCATAGCCTGCCCTCTACTGATTTCAGAGCCAAGAGGAAGATGGTTCTTTCGTTCAAAGATATAACCAAATAACATAATTGTCTGTCAATATGGTATTCAAAATTCAAAATATACCTCAACAGCTGCAGTGTATTGTGCCTTAATGTTCATGAGCATGTTCTTACCTACATGTGTGCTAGAAACAAGATATTTCTACCCACCCTTAAGAACATAAGAAGAGCCCTGCTGGATCAGGCCAAAGGCTCATCTAGTCCAGCTTCCTGTATCTCAAAGTGGCCCCACCAGGTGCCTCAGGGAGCACACAAGACAAGATACCTGTATCCTGTTGCCACTCCTTTGCATCTGGCATTAAGAGATAGCCTATTACTAAGACCAGGAGGTTGCTTATCCCCATCATGGCTTGTAACCTGTGATAGAGTTTTCCTCCATAAATCTGTCCAATCCCCTTTTAAAGGCATCTAGGCCAGGTGCCATCACCACATCCTGTGGCAAGGAGTTCCACAAACGAATTACACGCTGGGTAAAGAAATATTTTCTTTTACCTGTTTTAATACTCCCTCCACTCCATTTTAGTGGATGTCCCCTAGTTCTAGTGTTGTGTGAGAGGGAAAAGGACCCACCTACTGGCGTCGCTGCAGGGGGGGCAGAGCTCTAAGTTCTGCCGAGGCTCCGACCCTCCGTTACACCAGAGCACAAAGCAGCCCCACCCCCTCGCCTTCGGAACCATTCAAAGCGGTGAAAATGCTGCTTTCACCGCTTTGAATGGTTCCGAAGGCGAGGGGGGCGGGGCTGCTTCGTGCTCCAGTGTAACGGAGGGTTTGGCAGAACTTAGAGCTCCACCCCCCCTGCAGCGACGCTAGTGGACCCACCCAGAGATTTACTTTCTAGAGACCTGAGGGAGGGAGTGGAATCCTGAAGAGCAGTGATGCTAGTAACTCACACAGACTAATTTGTAACAAGGCAACCCCCATGGGCAAAAACGGGGACAGTGTTCAACAGAGACGGCTGGAGTTTTTGCACATATGTATGTGAAAAGGAACAAAGCCATGCAGCCTATATTGAGCATTGCCCCACATTTATACTTTCATTTAGTTTTGGCATGCTCATGCTTGCATTTTAGGACTGAGTGCTTAAACTTAATCAGGAATGTGTGTGTGTGGAGCAAAACAGTATCTTAAATATTTGCCAGTAGATGAGCAGCATAGCCCATTACTGTTCTGTAATTTGTTTTAAAATCCCATTGACAACTCAACAATTGTCAATTAAATAATAGCAGACCATCAGGCATCACAGAGCTGTGGTAAGTGCAGCACTAATGTTCGTTGCAATAAAAGTCTTTCCCCACTCTAATATTTCAGTGTGAAACTTCTCATACCTCTGACGTATTCCTACACATGGCTCTGTTTTGAGAAAATTAGGCAAGAGTTGTCTAACAATGTCTTGATTTTACTTGGAAAATAGTAGATAAGCATGCACTCTATTACGTTTCAACAGTTAGAGTATTTAGTGCATGATTAGAACCAATTGCGAAAAGTGGAGTCACGTGTATATTTAATGTAGCAAAACCCAGTTGTTTGCTGTTGCGTGATACTCCTCACCATATGTAAGAGGACGCATGAAAACAAAGCATTTCTGGTAGCAAACAAAATGATGTCTATCCAACAAAAGCAGACACTTGAGAGTATTACTGGAATTGACTCCTTTACACTTAAGAACATAAGAGGAGCCCTGCTGGATCAAACCAAAGGTCCATCTCCTCCTCCAGCCATCGTCCCACAGTGGTGGCCAACTCCTGGTAGCTCACAAGCAGAGCATGAGCACAAGAACTCTCCCCTGCTGTGGCCCCGCAGCAACGGATGTTCAGTGACACGCTGTCTGTGAAAATGAAGGTTCCATACCACCATAATTACCTGTGCGTAATATGGGGGCAATATGCATAACAAAGACTGCATACTGTAGTCCATAGACTTTGGTGCATTTACAACCTAATCCCATCCTTTCCCTCACCAGAGCATGCAGCTATGCCAAAACAGGCTACGATGCATGCTATGGTGGGGAACCGATTGAGAAGCTTGGGAGAGGTTAGGGAAATAATTTTCCCTTACCCCCCAGTAAGTCTCCTGATTGCCAATGGGTCTCTTTGAATCTGTACCAGCTCTTTAGCTGGTGCAAGTCCAAGGAGAGAAAAGGGACGTGTCGGGAGGTGAGGAAAGGAATAGCATCCTGGACACACCCTTCCTGCCCCCAACATGCCACCTCCCCTCCCTGATCTCCACCTCATTCTGCCCATCCCCCTGCCCATTCCGCCCACCCCGGCAACGTACCTATTTTCAGTTTGCCTCCTGTGGAGTCTGATGCTTCTCAGTGATGGTGGCTTATGCCGAATCTTAACCCTGTCCTGTCCTGGACCGACTCCCAGAGGCTGTCAGATGTATGCCAGCCAAAGAGTGGGCATAGGTCTGAGGAGACACTTTGGGACAGCAGTAGCTAGCCTGCCAGGGGTGGGGGGCAGCACCCATGTGACACCCCCATGACATCACATGCCACACCCCTCTGACGGGTTTTCCGATGAAAAAAACGTCCTCCCTGGCATTTTTCGCCAGAAAACGGCAACTAGGCGGCTGGGTGGGCGGGGTGGGGGACTCCTTTTTCCCCACCTAAAAAGTGCCAAAAATGTGCTTTTGGGGGGCACGTGTGCACCCACCGGCAGCTTGTGCAACCCCCCTTGCCACCCAGGGTTGATCCACCCCCACCCCACCCCATTCCTACGCTACTGATTTGGGGACCAGGCAGCCTATGGAGAAATAAGTAAAGCATTTTTTTACTTGCTTCTCCTGGGCTGCCTGGTCCCCTCCCAGCCCATAGTATGCAGCACACCCTGTGTTGGCAGTGCTGCATGCTGTGGGCCAGCCCAGCCCTCCATAGGATCGAGCCATTAACTACCACCAGTTTTCCAAGCTAAAATGCCACAAATGCTGAAGCCTTACCTCATAAGGAAGGTGTCTATACACACACTCTCCCTCTGTTGCATTTTAACACATTTTTTTTAAATATCCAAATACCGGTAATGTGAAAGCAATGCTAGTAATCAGATGCTTACAATACATACCTTCCTGTGCAGTTTTGGCTGTTGTGAAAGTAAAGACAGCGCTACGTACTTCGCTCATATTTAAATTGTCTAGCTTTGTCCGTGGGCCCGATACAGACTGATTAGTGCCACCGTTAAGGAAAATTAGGGGAAAACAGTCTATAAAGTTGATAGAGGTTTTGGCACCAGAGGGAGCCACTTGCTCACCTCTTGGCAAGATAAACATTTTTTATTTTATTTTTTGCAATGGTTACATGCAAATATACATGAGAAAAGTTAATAAACAGGGCGTTCTGTGTGTTTTCTGTTTAGATCCAAGTTTTCGTGTGAAGGAGCTGAATGATGAGTATATGAAGATATTATTCTTCACTATTTCATTGGGCACACAGTAGACTCGTAGTTAGTTTCAAGGAAAAAAAGAGATAAAAAGGGAATCAGGGATTTGAATAACCATACAAATATCACCGCTGGCAGTCCTTTATTGGGCATGGACCAGACACCATCCATTCACATTTATATTAAGTTAGCTATAGCACTGGTGTTTTGCAAATATTTTAAGAAGCAATGATCTATACAAGAAGGGAGAGCTACTACAGACAGGTTCATTAGAGATCTATGTGTTTATATTACATAGGTGATACACAGCGCAATCCTGTGTAACTTTGCACCGGTGTAACACTAGATGCACCGGTGTAAGTGCACTTATGCCAGTGTGAGTGCACTTACACTGGTGCATCTACTAGTTACACTGGTGCATCTACTGTTACACCGTTGCAAGGTTACACAGGATTGCGCTGACAATATAGTGATAAGGTAGAAGTGTACATTATACTTATATGGGAGTAATTTCAATAGCCCTATTGTAATGGATGGATCTGGGGCCAGTTTGGGCTGTCAGCAGAATGAAGAGGTTTTCCTAGGCAGTCATGTGCAGGTTGCCAGTGGAAAGGCCCAGATTGGGATGCCCCCCCCCCCAAGAGAAATAAAAATCCTTCCACATAGAAAACAGCATGTCAGCAAGAATAGACTGAACTCTTCTGCTAGACATGATAATTTTTTATATGCAAGTGTGTGTGTGTGTGCGTGCGCGTGCGTGTGTGCGTGCTATGTGAGTATGAAGGAGCTTTTAAGCATGCAACCCTGCCCCCCACTGTCTGAAGTGGTACAGTCTGGAGAAAGCTTCACTTCTTGATTCTGCTGATTTGTTTGAATTGCCTTTTATGATTAATTTTAAGTATAGATTGCCAGTTTCATTCCTAGTTAAATTACACTTCTTTAAGTGCTAATCATTTCACAGTGTAACCAAATTCTTCAACGGCATTTATGAACTGAATTGCCTCTCACTGTCGCAAAATCAGATCCGCGTGAAAAGAGGCGCGGAGGACAGTGATGTCATCGGAGAAGGCGGGTCCTGAATCTGAGCGCTCCATCCATTGTCACCACAAAATCCTAAAATTAACAGGCAACCCGCAACTCTGGAGCCAGGCTTGTAGTGACAAAGTCAGGGGATGAGCACAAACTCCTGCTTCTACAAGAAAGAACGCTAAAAACCTACCGTACTTAAAAAAAAAAAAACACTTTAGTTTTACCATGAACAGCTGTTGCAAATGTGTAGATGAAGAAGACACCAAAATGGTATATAAGGTCACAAGGAAAGCCCTGGATGCAGGAACAGCTGGAATGCCCTGGGACCTGTTGAATCAATTCAAACAATTAAGGCAAGATCTAAACAAAGGCCTTTCTGATATGCTAAAGTTCATTAAGACTCCATTAACTCTCTCCCAGAGTCTTGCAGTAGCACAACTGAAACAACAACGAGGCACTAGAGCAGCAATTTTCAACCTTTTTCTTCTCATGGCACATTGACCTCTATGGTCTTCTCTATGGCCCACCTCTTGTGATGTCACTTCCGGAAGACTCTTCTGGGTTCTGCGGCTCTGTTATTAGGGCAACTGTCTGTAGTAACGAATTGTCTGTCCCTCTTCCTCCACCAGCAGAGCCTCAGACTGTCTGTTACTATAGACCAAGGGTGGGGAACCGGCGGCCCACGGTCCGAATCTGGCCCCCGGGGCGATCCGGTCTGGCCCGCGCGAGCCTGGACCCGATTCCATTCGGTCCAGCCCACGCGAGCTCGGACCGGAGGCTCTGGAGGCCGCGTTCACCTCACCCGGCTCTTTTCAAACCTTCCCGGCTGTTAGAGACATGCGCAGAACAGCCGGGTTGAGAAGGGGTCGCGCGAGGTAAATTCGCGCGTGGGGGAGGGGTAAATTTACGGGGGGGGCAAAAAAAATCGGGCGGCCTACCGGCCGGCCCGCAACTAATTTTCCCTATGGGAAAATGGCCCCCCACCACAAATAGGTTCCCCACCCCTGCTATAGACAGTTGCCCTAAAAACAGAGATACAGAAACAAGATGAATTTTTCAGTGATTTTCAACCTCTCTGTGCTCCAAAGTCCCACTGCACACCTGTGGACCGGTTGAAAGTTGCTGCACTAGAATGTAGACAGAAATGATGCAGCCTCAGTTGTGCTTCGCAAAAAAGCAATAATGATTTACAGCTAAGCTGGGGAATATGGAAAATAGGGAGCACCATTTAAATAAAAGGACTGGTAATTCTCCAGAAACAGTGAAAGGGTGGATCATAAAGCACCAGATGTGGAAAGTGCATATAATAATAATAATAATAATAATAATAATAATAATAATAATAATAATAATAATAATAAAAAAGCAAAATAATTTATATACCGCCTTTTATTTGGTCATTGGATTTCTCCTCTGACTTTAATTCAAAGGCGGTTTACATAGGCAGGCTTTTTCTAAACCCCAAGGGGTTTTTACAGGACAATATGTTCTAATCTTTCATAGAACCCTTCATTCTAGATGGTTTCTTTCACAGTCCAGCCTCTGTCTGGCATTCACCTCACCACGCTTCAGCTGACAGTCAACCTTGACTCCCACTCAAGTGCAGCTGCAGCTTCTCTCCCTCACAGAGACTCTGCAGCTTGTCAGCAGCATGTCGACAGTTCTCCAGCAGACACAGACACTCCCAACCATCCCGAACTGCTGTCCTTCAGATCTTCAGGCATATGAGATGGTCGCTCTACCAACTGAGCCAGACCTCCTGCCATAGAACTCTTTACCTAGAGTCATCTTTATGAGATTTTTCTGTTTCTCCCTCAAAGAAAAGCTCTATCAAAAACTAAGAAAGACGACATCCTGTCATTGCTTTCTTTGCCCATGACAATGGCTGTCATTCCCACTGACCCTTTGAAAGCATTCCCAGCCTTTCACAACCTTCCAGCTGACAACAGTGAAGTGGCAGGGTTCCAAATCAATTACACTGTCCTCACATTTCACCCCGGGTCCAAAAATTGCTACAAAATAGAATGCATATCCCTTTTCCAGAGGATCGTACAAGGTACTTGGGAGTCAATGTCCCAGTTAAACTATTCAAATTGAAAAAAATAATAATTACGTCCCCGTCATAAAAGGCATAATAAGTCAAGATTTTAAAACATAGGCAAAACTCAACCTCTCATTATGAGTACACAAAATGACGGCATTGCCTAAACTAACATTTCTCTTTCAGGCAATACCAATTTTACTGTCAAATTGTTTTCTGCAACCATGTCAAAAGCTTGTCTTGGATTTTATTTGTCTGAAAAAAAGCCAGGTTTCTTAAAAACACCTTATACTCCATCCAGTCAAGAGCCTTGACTTTTCCTCAACGGAAATGATACTTTGAAGCCTCCAAATCATGCATATAAAGTTAAGCTGTGTGGATAAACCCCTGTTACTGATTGAGTACATGTGAGGAATAAAATCCCTTCAGTTAGAGGCACTATCTTTTTTGTCAACAGCACTGTGAAACTTCGATAGGACTCAGAACCCCCTTCTTACCTCCGTTTTACAGGTCTAGAAAAACACATTTGCACCACGAGTCTCACCGCTGACCCTGCTACTCAATCACCGCCTTTCTATGGCCAGCACAAATACAAAAAAATCTCTGTGGGGAAGAAGGGAGTGGTGTAGTATAGACTGATAGCCCAATCCTATCCTGGGCTGACCCAGAGAGTGTAGCGGTGCTGGTGCAGCCTCCACTGCATACTGGGGACCAGGCAGTGATGGACAGGTAAGTAAAAAACTTGTTTACTTACCTATTCCACTGCTGCCTTGTCCCCAGTGCACTAACTGCTTGACTGGTGTAAATTTGAGTGGCTCCAAGGGGACTTGTTGAGCCTGGGCCAGGGGCATAGGATATCAGCGCCACCAATACGGACATATCTGCCCCCAGCCTGCCCTCAACATGCCCCCAACTGGTCCCGATCCCTGCCCCAACCCTCCCCTGGAACACCCCCTTTGCCGACTCACCAACTCCGGCAGAGACTGCAGAGGTCATTGGCGCATACCTGGGGCCACCAGCTGATTGGGCCAGAGGCCCAGATCAGAGGCTCAGGCCTTGTGCTAATGGAGTACAAGTTCTGTCCGCACAAGATGCGGATAGGATTGGGCCTTGACAGATCTATATGCCCAGGGTCAAACGTTGACTGGCACACCGATAAAAGCGAAATTCAGGGTTTCTTATATATGCCTTGGTTTCACATTTTCCAAATGGTTCATTCCACTTCTTACATAGAAGTCAGAGGACAAGGTGGTTACTGACCAATTTTGAAAACCTCCTGTGAACTACTAGCTAGCAATGCAATGCCCCCAAAGGCCTGGCATTACAGATGTATAATTTCATGGCAATGGGATCTCAGGGGAACGCTGATCTGCTAAGCATGGGAATAAAGATCTGTCTATGAAAACACCCTCTAAAAAACATTGCGCAGAACCTTGGACTAGAGCACCATTTAAAACTATTTCAACATCTCTCCAGGAATCAATTCTGAAAATGAATTGTACCTGGTACATGACACTGGGAAAATTGTTCTGCACTAATAGAGCCCCAAACACAGAATGCTGGAGAGACTGCACAACCCAAGGGACATATTAGATGTGGTGGGACTGTGACTTAATTTCTAGATTTGGATTGGGACTGTGGAAATTCTCAAAAACCTTCCACCAACCTTTCCAACTGGACCCAGGCTTGACATTGTTCGCTTTATTATTATTATTATTATTATTATTATTATTATTATTATTATTATTATTATTATTATTATTAACAGCAGTATTTATATACTGCTTTTCAACAAAAAGTTCACAAAGCGGTTTACAGACAAAATCAAATGATTAAATGGCTCCCTGTTCCAAAAGGGCTCACAATCTAAAAAAGACGCAGAAGAACACCAGCAAACAGCCACCAGAAAAGACACTGTGCTGGGGTGAAAGGGGGGGCAGTTACTCTTCCACCGCTAAATATGAGAGGAGCACCAACTGAAAAAGTGCCTCTTGCCCAGTTAGCAGGGGAGTTTATTTACAGTTGTTTGTATAACTCTTTCCTGCACAAGGTGCTAATCAGCTTTCTTCTGACAGCAGCACAACTGGTAATTGGAACGCAGTAGGAGGAGTTGTCACTGCAACCTACGATCAAAGAATGGGAGCCAAGAAGTTGGGCTAGACTAGAGCCTCCAATGAAAAATTTCACATCAGCTACATGGCTTACAAATGCAGTCCAACTCAGAGGAGTTTTAATCTGTGATACCTGTGTCCTATCGCCACCACTCCCTTGCATCTGGCATTCAGAGATAGCCTACTACTAAAACCAGGAGGATGAATATACCTATCTTGGTTTGAAACCTGTGATGGACATTTCCTCCATAAATCTGTCCAATCCCCTTTTAAAGGCACCTAGGCCAGGCAATCAGACATCTGGAAAGATCTTCTGGGTTAACTGGTCCTACAATCACAAGACAAACTGTAAATCACTTTAATTTGTAATGAAGCATGTCCCGTCTTTTATTGCTGTGTTTGATAAAAAACGTGGAAAATCCAATAGATTTATAAAATAAAAAAAGAAATGGGGATTGAATAATCCCCAAATTGTGCGGACCAGAGCATCTTCGACATGATCCGCTAACAGTCCAATCCTACCTAAATCCCTCCCTGCCAATGCAGCCGCCACCCAACCAGAGCGCATGCTGCATCCTGGGGGGGGGGCAGTCCAGGAGGTCTCCGGGTAAGGGAATATTGGTTCCCTTGGCCAGTGGGTAAGCCCTCGCTGCCCCATTGGGTCTACTTGGATATACCAGCGACTTTGCTGGTGCATGTCCAAGTGGACCCAGGAAGGTGGAAGCGGAATAGGAGATCAGTGGTGCTGCAGTCTCCAATACTGCCACCTTCTTGGATTCAATCTGCCCTCCTCCCTGCTCTGGTCTCCGTCCTGTTCCTCTCCCTCCTCACCTTATTCTTCCCACCTCCACCCCTGCCTGACCCTGCACTGACTTACTGACACTAGGTTTGTTAGTAGGCTGCTGGAGGATGTAGCCTGGCCATGCTGAATGGCATGTCAGTGTTTAGGACAGCCATAAAGGACCTTGCGCTGCCGGAACACTACTTCTGGCAATGCAAGGCCTCAATAGGATTGGGCCATTTATGTACCTAGAACCAAACAGTAGAATGGGATCATGGTGGCAATCATCCTGGTTCATTGTCTACTATATGATCCCTGCTGGTGCATATAAGCCTCTACATATAGTTTGTACATGCACAGTGGATGGGGGGCTTGCCTCTATCTATGATGATCTACTCAACCCCCCCCCATATGCGTGCTCAATATGCATGCTATGAACTGTGTGAAAAATGCTAGAGTTGTAGATACATGGGCCCTAAGATCTTTGTATGTAAAAAGATCTTTAGGTTGTTTTGTTATATGTTTGTTGTACACTGCTTTGAATTTTAGAAAAAGGGTACAGAAATCTTTTAAATAAATTAAATAAATAATTATGTCTTGTGGGCAGGAGTGTGTGTGTGATTCGTGCAGTCCTCAGAACTAGGGAGCACTCAAAGGGGGTGAGTCCAGGTGTTAGGGAATGGTTTCTATGCATTGACAACAGCTAACAGTCCTCTTCTGCTCCATGGTCTGCCATTCCCATTCCTACGTCCCTATATATTTACAGGTGGGCCCCCATATCCACGGATTCGCTATCCACGGTTTCAGTTATCCACGGATCGCGGGGACCCCCTCGGGCTTTTACTTTTTCCCCAGTATGCTTTGTTTCTTCCTTAAACAAACAGTTTATTGCCTTATTGCAGGCAAGTAGAACGAGACTTAAGTCCTAGGGAGGCTCTGCAAGGTTAACAGAAACCTTGCAGAGCCTTTCTAGGACTTAGTCTTGTTCTACTTGCCTGCAATGGAGGCTGCTTCTCTGTTTGTTTTAAGGAAGAAACAAAGTTTGCTGAAAGAAAAATAAGAGCTGGGGGGCGCGCGCACACCTGCCCACAGGGGAGGCAGGGTGGGGGCCCCTCAGGAAACCATGGAAGCGGGGTTTGCTCTTATCCACGGTTTCAAGTATCCACGGAGGGGCCTGGAACATATCCCCAGCGGATATGGGGGGAGTACTGTATTGCCCACTCCTCATTCATACATGTGTATGTATGAATTGCATCGGCTACTGAGAACTTAAAACAATGCATAGGAGAACCTCCTCTTTCTTTTTGGTTTCGCCGATCAGTCTCTTCCTGACTGAATAGTGTGTTTTCAGATTCTCAACTGCTGTGACCCAATATTCCACGCTCTTCTGAAAATCCTGACCCTACATAGGACAGCTGCGGTGTGCTGAGCTTCTTTTTAAAATCCTTTCCCCACCCGTAACTTTGCGCTCGTGTGCCATTGGCGAAGCCAAATCACCGTCTTCAGCAGCGTGGAGCAGAACGGAAGTCGTAGCGAGAGACTCCAGTACAACTCTGACTGTCTCGGACTCGGTGATGTTATATTTGATAAGAGAAATCAGAATTGCCTAATTTATTCTCCGCAGAGAGCTTGGAAATGGCCAGGCATGCTTCCCAATTTCATATATTTGGGGCTAAATCAAGTATGAAATGCTTCCTCAGCTCAAGACTTCACACGTTGTGCTGCCAGATTTAAATGACGGGAGTCTGAAAATACTCTGTCAGACATTGAGGAGAACAAAAGAGACAGGGTTTTAAATAGATTTTCTTTCCATTTTCATCTCTTTCTTCCTCAGCAAATTTTATCTTCAGCTAGAAGGTCTTATCCACGTTGCTACTTGATCCATTCCATGATCTGTGGAGTCGCCAGAGGTCCCAAAACATTGGTCCATAGTCCAGTGGCTGTTATTTGTAAGCCTCCTGAAAGTATTCAGGGTAGGTAGTAGACAAGAAGAGAATAATGTTTTACTGTGTAAATTTAAAAACTAATATGTGAGCTTGCTAATTCTGTATTTCTTAGTTTCTCTAGCATGTTTCCCCAGATTTTTAAACCTGGGGCACAATTATTTCCAGGAATAAGACATTCTTTACTAGTTCTGAACCAAAATTCCTGCCCTGCATTTCTGCACTACTTTTTCAGGGTGTGAAGTGTGTGTGTGTGTGGGGATAATTTCAGTTATTTTCATGGTGGAAGGAATAGAATGTGAAAATTACTGCCAGCATGGCAACACTATAGTGTGGCAGTCCCAGTGGCAGCTATGTAGGTCCCCGTCCCATCCCCCCCCCCCCCAGTCCCTTAGGCTTGCTGGAATATGCAGCAATGATGTATTATTGAATCTGTACCAGCAGGGGGCAGTAATCCACGTAGATAGCGGTAAGAAGACATTTGCTCTCTTCTATTCTCTGGTAATGCGGTTACCCAGGAAACCTCTCTCTCTCTCTCTCTCTCTCTCTCTCTCTCTCTCTCTCTCTCTCTCTCTCTCTCTCTCTCTCTCTGTGTGTGTGTGTGTGTGTGTGTGTGTGTGTGTGTGTGTGTGTGTATGTGTGTGTGTGTGTGTGTAGATGTAGAGGAAAAGCTGGTTTGTATCCTTAGCCTAAGGTTTCTCTCTATGGGCCCTGACCTTGAAGGTCACGGTTTCACAAATTTGTCTGATCTCATTTTCCTGAGAAAACGCCTGCGCCTGCCACCATCATTTTTGCATACATTTCTACATAGTCATCTGAAGAAAGAAGAGCTGGAAGGAACTCTGGGCTCCCTGCAGTCCGTGTCGTTGGTGTCACTGGAGGGGACTGGGCAGGAAAATGTGGAATGTGAAGTCCTGAGATGAGGGAGGTCTACTAGGTATCACACAGAGTGGACCTAAATGTGCCACTGGGGGGTTGGCCGCAATTATGTAATCACTTCAGGAGCTGTTTCCTTCCACATGAGCCTACTTGGCCCTTAAGATCAGCATCGGAGATCCTGTTCTCTGTCTCTCTGCTCCATGAGATCAGGCAGGCTAGCACAAAAGACAGGGCCTTTTTGGTGTTGGCATCAACACTGCTGAATACCCTCCATGTGGAGAACGGTCTGGTTTCTTTTTTCAACACATTTTTAAATTTTCTTTTTTTAAAAAAAACTTTGAACTTCCATTCTTAGGACATGATTTTGCTGTTTGGTCTGGTTATTCCAATGTTTTTTTGCCTGGTGCTGCTGTTGGAACGTTTTGTGTTTAAATTTTTATTTTGTTGTTATTGTATTTGTGAGATTTGTAAGATGCGCTGAGTGTGTAAACAGAGAAGTGAGATATCATTTGATAATAGTTGTATCCTAACCTGGACTTGCATGAATGAAAGACACGTTCATCTGTGCAAGTGGGAGGGGAGATTTTTGCCGATCTCCCCTGTCTTGGCAGTGTGCTGCATCTCATCTTGCTTCAGATGGTTCCCAGACTCATGGAAGTGGGTTTTTAGGGGCTGCAAGGGGCTGCTTGGGGGGGGGGCAGCGGGTAGGGAAGCCCCCCCCCATCTAGTTTGGTCTTCAAACAAGTCCTTATTCTAGAATTTAGCACAGTAGTCATTGAACACTTGTATTCATGCTGTTCACAGGAGAATGGAAGACAGAAACAGCCATAGAAAATGATAGCTTGGTAAGAAGCTATACTACCTGAATGATCTTTGGGGCTCTGAATTTATGTCCCTTTCTGCTTCAGACAACTAGAATGGTAATGACTATGAGAACGTAACACACAAGTTAATCAGACAGAGAGGAATAAAAAAGCTGCCGGTGAATATTTCTTTAAAAGATATTGATTTAACAGATCTGTTTCTCAGATGACAAGTTCATGGATTTTAAACAAATTGTATTCAATCAGCTCAGCACAGAATTTGGTTATGAGCTGTTGAAGTGCTTACTACAAGCCATCATGTTTCTAGTGAAATCCTATACGTTATAGTAATGAGTGCTTTGGGGATGTCTAATACGTGGAGATTAAATGAGAGAGAGAGAGAGAGAGAGAGAGAGAGAGAGAGAGAGAGAGAGAGAGAGAGAGAGAGAGAGAGAGAGAGAGAGAGAGCAAATATACAAAGTTCAAGAATCCATAATAAAGGAAAGACTGAATCTGTACTGAATGTATGAGTATGTATGAGAATGTATACAAAGAGCTCAAAGATCTGCTCTTTTGGTAGGAATGGTAGGCTTGGGACTGCTTTTGTCAATTTCATGGGGCACTCCAGAAGTACACATTCAATTTTCAAAAACCACCCTGGGTGACACCCTCCCGTGTGTGTGTGTGTGTGGGGGGGGGGTGTTGACACCACAATTGACATAATGCAAAAATTGTGAAACCTTTGTATTTCTGAATAATACCATCATGTTATATATCAGGCATTGCGTAATTCCATGACGAATGCACGGAAACAAACCATATTGAATTATCTGCATTCTATCAAATGTTATGGCCAATTAACCAGAAAAACTAAAACACAACTGACTTATATAACAAACAGCGCAATCCTATCCAACTTACACCACCGGTGGTGTAAGTTGAAAAGGATTGTGCTGAAAAAGTGGATTTCCTTAACTCAAAACAGACCAATGAGACTGATCGTTCTGAGAGCTGAGTTGGTTACTGATTTGTTGGGTGATCTGTGCTGATATATATTAAAATAAAGTTTATGGGTGGTGACACCATGAGTTACTGGATCGGATGACACCAACCCTAGTGACACCACTGACCAGGAGTAATCTGTAAAAATACATAGTCCTGCCTGATGGGCATCTTTTGTAGAACCCAGCTCAGCCCAACCTTGTTCCTCCCTATTCACCTCTGGGGTCCATCATGGGGGTGACACACTGAGCTCTCGCACCAGGAGACGCAAACCCTAGTGACACCTCTGTCTTGAACAGAAAACCTGGAATCTGGCAGCCTATCTGGAGAGCTTGTGATGGCCCTGGAAAACCTGAGTCTCAGACCAAAATCCTGAAACCTGGCAACTGGACTTGTTGCACCTTCCCTGCAAAACTCCCTACTGAAGGAAGGCTTATCTGGCCAGATCACTTCAAGCTTTTGAAAAAGGAGCAAAGACTTTCATATTTAGAAAAATATATATTTTTTTCATTTTGATTGTACTTGTTTTTATGGCATTTTTATTTTTAACTGTACTTTGATGCATTTTATCTGTAAGTCACTTTGAGGATGATGTGCGGTGAGCCAAAAGCAAAGCAGTAGTGCATGAAATGAAATGAAATGAAATAAATAATTGTCACAATATTTATTTTCTTATTATGTGCACCTCTTGCTGGTGTCTGTTGATTATTGTGTCTAGTGTCTGGTGATATGTTACCTTGCCAGGCTCGCTTGTACAGTTCACCGCTTATGTGAATGACTTTTGATATTTTGACTAGCTTGGCGTTAGCCCATATCTGGAGACACATTAGGGGAGGGGCCAAGGTGATTGTCGTAGAATACAGGTGGGCCCCCATATCCACTGATTCGCTATCCACGGTTTCAGTTATCAACGGATTGTGGGGACCCCCCAGGCTTTTACTTTTTTCCCAGTAAGCTTCGTTTCTTCCTTAAACAAACAGGAGAAGCAGCCTCTGGCTGCTTATTACAGGCAAGTAGAATGAGACTAAGTACTAGAGAGGCTCTGCAAAGTTAACAGAAACCTTGCAGAGCCTCTCTAGGACTTAGTCTCGTTCTACTTACCTGCAATGGAGGCTGCTTCTCTGTTTGTTTTAAGGAAGAAACAAAGCTTGCTGAAAGAAAAATAAGAGCTGGGGGGGGGGCAAGCATGCCTGCCTGCAGGGGAGGCAGGGTGGAGGGGGCCTCAGGAAACCATGGAGGGGGTGTTCGCTCTTATCCACAGTTTCAAGTATCCACGGAGAGGCCTGGAACATATCCCCAGCGGATATGGGGGCCCACCTGTACTTGCTTCATATGCACAAGGTCCCACGTACAATCCCAAGGCCAGCCTGCTGCGAAGCCAGGTCACCTCACCTGGCCCAGGTGAAGTGACTGCTGTAGGTGGCCAGCTGGTGGAGGGCAGCAGTTCTGGGGGACGGGGTGCGCAGAGTCTGCCTCTTTTGACCACCTGTGCAGGCATCCATGGAGGCAACTCTACAGTGCATCAACTCATAGGAAGTAGGAACTGGGGAGGAGGGCAGGACTGGCACAAGACCTCCTGGTGTCCGAGACTGCATGCCAAATGCCCCCCCTCCTGCCTGGTGATGGCAGTCCATGGACTGAAAAAGGAAGGAGGGGCTGGGGCAGAAGAGGAAGTGTGGGGAGGAGAGTGGTCGGCAAGAGCATAGGAGAGGAGGAGGAGCAGCAGTGGAGGCAAGTGGCAGATGGGGATGGGCACTGCCCACAAAACTGCTGCCTCAGTTGGCCTCATGGATGGGCTTAGGAGGAGGTGCACCACTTCAAATTTCAGTAGGGTAGGAGCAAAAAGATGGTATAGAGAGTAAACTCCTATTGGGGCAAAGTCATGGACTACAATTGGAGGTGGTGGGAAGGGGAGCCAGGAGATAACTGTTGCCCAGTGATGGTCCTAAGGCAAACAAGGAAGATTTTTTTAAAGCTGTCCTGTTTAGGAAGGACCAATGCCCAACCTGGATGGGTAGAGGCAGCCCAGATCCTGGGAACACTTATTGTCCCTTTTGTCCCTTTGCACCAAGTGGGTCACCACGGATCTGCACCGGCAAAATGGCCGGCGCAAATCTGGTAGGCCCATGTAAAGCCCAACAAGCTTGGGAAGGGGAATAGGATTCGGCAGAGCATGCCACAGATGATCCCTCCCACTTCCCGGGCCTGGCCATCCAATCCCCGTTCCACTCTCCCCCTGCTGCCTGGCACAGTCCTCACCTTTGTCCTGCGGTGACTGCCTACATTTGGGGCAAAGCAGCGCCGGCCTCAGCAGCAGCGGTGCTCACCCTCCAGGCATCAAAAATGTGCCTTATGGCACGTTTGCAACCACCCAGCGCCAGCGGAATGATAGTTCCGCCAGTTCTATCCCAGACAGGATTGCACTGTGAGCAATGCATTTTACTATGCCTTCATCGGAAAGGCCAGATGATGAGGAAGCAGAGGCTGTGGTGTGAGCATCTTTTCCCCCTCCCACCCCCACCCAATTGCTTTCCTACAGGGCCAGGTGAAGTAATTGCTGCCCTCTATGCTTGGCCAGCTCCTGCCAACCTAGCAGTTCCAAAGCATGTCAATGCAAGTAGATAAATAGGTACCGCTTGCGGGAAGGTAAACAGCGCTCCGTGTTCCAGCTGCATGCTACACGCTGCAGCAAGGAGAGTCATGCCGGCCACATGACCACAGAGGCGTCTTCGGACAACGCTGGCTCTTCGGCTTTGAAATGGAGATGAGCACCACACCCTAGAGTCGGACACGACTGGACTTAATTGTCAGGGGTCACCTTTACCTTTTTATGCTGTCACTGCTGCCTCCCCCAAATCTCGCACACCCCTTCTTCTCCTTCTTCTGCACAGGGCCTTTAAATCAAGCAGGAAATATGGAGCACACTGGGATTGCTCCCAGCATGCTCCCCATTTCCTGCTTTGTTTAAAGAGCCCATGGGGAGTTGCTCTGTGCACGCTGTTTAAATGAAGCTGTGAATGCAGAGCAATCCCAGTGTGCTGTGTTAAATAGCCTGCATGGAGGATTATCTTATCATACAGATAAGAAGGCCGGTTCTGTTGGCGGTGGACTGGAGCGAGGCGATGGGCATTTGTTCTCCACTGGCCATACAGACTTTTTTAAAGTACAGTGTTTTTTTCCCCCTTGATGCAGAAGAGATGCATTTGCTCTGAAAGACTTTTGAAAATAAGAGCTGCTGTATGAAAAGAGCAGCCAGACTGCTGTCTGGTCAATGGAGCAAATTCTTCCAAGATGCCTGCAAATGCCATAGCTAACACATCAAGCTAATTGGAACATTTTGAAAGAGAGACTCCCTAGAGTAAAGGACATCTCTCTGTGGATGTTTGAAATGCAGCTAAGGAGAGATTCACACAACCATTAGGCATGAGGTGGCCTTTGATATTTGTTTGCGATCACCACGCATCTAAGGTTGCCACCTTCCAATCCAAACCCCAAAGACGGGCCTTCCGTACTCTCACTGAAGCAGGGGACAAGGCAGCCATCATGTCTCTTCCCATCTGGAACTGTCATCTTTCCTCTCCCAGTTGAACATCCCACTTGGGGACCTGCATGGTTCAGTAGATGGAGTGGGGTAGATGACAATACTTGGAGCGATCGCTGGTTTTTGGTCTGCTTCCAAGGCTGATTTCAAGGCCCATATCTGGTGTCCGGGTTGAAGTGAGTTCTCTGTCCGTGCTGAGTTGATAGTGTGCATCAAGATCAGTGCTTTTTTCACAGTGCCAGAAAATCAACCAAAATGTGAATTAGCAGCCTCTTGTGTTTTAATCCATACATTGGTCAGACCATTTTCCACAATTCCACAATTCAAGCGCCAACGGCTTGAAACAGGCTCTGTAGACCCGAGTCTCAAGGTTCGCAGCCCCTTCAGCCCCTCCGCACGCTCCCCTGGTGATTCTTTTACCTTAAAATGGTGTTTGTGTCTTGCTTTCAACAAAGGCTGTAAGTAGCATGCTGCTGAAGAGCAGGAAACAGAAACTGAAACTGCTTCCTGGTCTTCGGCTGACCCTGCGTCTGTGCTATGAAGCAGAAGCAGCATGCTACTTATAGCCTTTGTTGAAAGCAATACATGGACACAATTTTAAGGTAAAAGAATCGCCAGGGGAGCGTGGGGAGGAGGGGAGGGGGTTCCTGCCATCCGTGGATAAGTGAATCCGTGGATATCGGATCCGTGGATAGCGGGGGGGGGGCTTACGTGTCTGCCAAGAATTGCTAAAAGCTTTGGGGATGTGGTCAGAGATACCTGCAATGCCAAGCTGTAGCAGCTTCTGTTGGGTCATGCTCAAGCTCTGCAGCACCTCTCCCTGTTGGCGCTACCAAGTGGGCCGTATTGCGCTGTTTGTGATCGTTTCCATCCTACTGCCTTTTGATAACAGTGGAGAAAAACCTCACTCTTTCGTATGCATGCCTCACCCAACTGCAATGCCAGGTTTGCTTTATCCAATCTTTCTATGCATTTTCCCATTACCTTCACGTTGGAACAAAGAGAGGGAGAGCGAGAGCTGGTGTTATAAATAGCACAGAAGTGTTTACAATGCTTTGTGGGGCCCAAATTAAACTAGTAATAAGTTGTAATAGCTTTTTGATTAACTCCTTGGCACTGGGAGTAAGATTTTACCTGGTTGCAAAACTCTCTTTCTGGCAGTGGATACACCAGGAACCACCTGCTCCAATGGATTAGTTCTGTAATTGAATTTCAGCTCACTTCAGTGAATGTGGTTTTGTTATGTTAGGCCCAGATTGTGGCTGGCCCTAAAACAGGCACAGGATGAACAGGGACATTTGTCAGCTTCCTGCAAGAAGCCCAATCTAAAAAGCAAATTCTAGAAACAGAAACTTATTAAGGGTTTGGTTGGATTAAAATGCCCTTAGTCTCTCTCTCTCTCTCTCTCTCTCTCTCTCTCTCTCTCTCTCTCTCTCTCTCTCTCTCTCACACACACACACACACACACACACACACACACACACACACACACACACACACACACACAGAGAGAGAGAGAGAGAGAGAGAGAGAGAGAGAGAGAGAGAGAGAGAGAGAGAGAGCGCTAGCCTTTGAGAGCTAGTTCAGTTCTTTGGCTGAACTGCTGAGCATGCAATATTAACAAATAATTTTAACAAACAGGTCAGTTTGTGGCATGGCATAATAGAATGACAATAGACTGCTGACAAACAGTTCAGTTGTGGTAGGGAAGTGTAAGGTGTATTTGGCTGCGAGGAGGGTGGTCGAGGGGCAAGCAGAAATATGTGTAACAGCAACACCAAGCGCCCAATGTACATGGCACTTGAGAGTTATATGAACAAAAGACAAGTCCCTCCTCCAAGATGCTTACAGTCTAAACTCAATATCAAGGATAATAAACCAGTGTGTACAGGAGATATATAGGAGAAGCAAGGATAACAAGGGATGAGGGCATGGGTGGAGCCAAAGGTTGGACAGGTTGGGCCCTGCTTCAGGACCCATGAGCTCTTAAGGGCCCGCCAGGCATGACCCCGGTCCCTGAAGCCCACCAGTAGCCACCTTTATGTGGGCAGCAACAGAGCAATGTGTTTCATTTAGCACCTTGAGACATCGCTGCCTTCTCTTGACTGCCCTGGTTTCCAGAGCCTGGTCCCGGCCACCGGGCCTGGAACCAGGGCAATCCCGGTTTTCCGGGTATGCTGCCGTTGCTGCTTCCACAATTTTAAAAGTGTAAAGGTTTTCCTGTGCGGCCATCTTGGATCTCACAAAATCTCGCGAGATCCAAGATGGCAGCGCCCAAATGAGGCAGTAGCACTCTGCTTCATGTGCCCTCATGAGATTTGGGCACCGTCATCTTCGATCTCGTGAGATTTCGTGAGACCCAAGATGGCCGCACAGGAAAACTTTTACACTTTTAAAATTGTGCCTGAGGAGTCCTGGCTGGCCCGAGCAGCTGGCCAGCCAGGAATTGGCTGGCGGCGGCGGCGTGGCAACAGGAGGAAGGCGGAAGTAAGCCAGCAAAAAAGGCAAGGAAAAAGTGGCGAAAAGGGGCGAAATGGCAGGGGAAATAATTAAATAATTGAAAACATTTCAGACGTCCTAATAGGCGGCAAGCGGGCACTTTGTGCCTGTGAAGAAAAGGGGGGGAGAAGCAAAGTGACATGAAAATAAAAAATAAAAAAATCTAGAGGGGGGGAAAAGTAGGGGGGGCTGTCCCGGTTTGGGCATCTCAAAATCTGGTAAACCTTGCGTTGGACTACTACTGTGTGAGTATATACAGCTGCCTTAACGAGGTTGACCGTTGGTCTCTGTCTAGCCCAATACTGCATACTTGGATTGGCAGTGGTTTTCCAGGGTCTTAGACAGGGGTCTTTCTTATGATCTGCTACCTGATCTGGAATCTTTCTGCCACAGAGCTGTGGCTCTTCCCCTTTGCTGTGAACGAAATATTCAGGAATGGCCAGTTCAGAGGACACCGGCATGGTTTAATTCTGGGACACGTGGAGCCTAATTTCATCTGGAAACATTTCAAAAATTCTTTTCCTCATGATTTAATTCTTTCTCTTCAAAAAGGAATTACGATTTCCCAAGTTACTGGGCTATAATTAGGATTTCTGCAATTAGCTGGCCTAGCACCATGATGGCAAAGACTTGGCATGTGTGACTTGAGGGAATAACATTTTCGGTTTGCATAATCTGTTCCAATGGCAGAGATCTCATGATGTTAATCTTTTAAGGAAGAGAAGCAGTGGGAGTCTGGACCAGTGACCCTGGCAGGCCTTGAACCAAGTCGTAAGGCCAACTATATGAATGGGCCTCACAGTCAACATCCTGGATGGTGATTTACCTACTATACCATGGGTGGCCAAACTTACTTAACGTAAGAGCCACAGGTGTAAGAGAGCCGTAATATTTAAGAAGCATTTAAATTCTTAAATATATTTACTCACCATGAGCATTAAACTTATGTGTTAATCCAGTGGACTCTCAGTTTATACCTGGTAAATAATTATAAAGCTTCAAAATGCCTTATTTACCTTTTCTATTGATTGTGATGCAAAAAGGAGCTCAGCCAACATATTTCCAAGAGCCGCACATTATACGTTAAAGAGCCGCATGTGGCTCAAGAGCCACAGTTTGGCCACCCCCGTACTATACCTTCTCTCCTGATAAATAGTGACTAAAGAATTTTGTTTCCTCTCGACATGGCCACACATGCAAAATTGAGGGAGGGGTTGTAGCTCCGTTGCAGAGCATGTGCTTTGCCTTGAGTAGGTCCCCGTTTCAATCTCTTTTCAATCCCCACGGAGGGTTGGGAAAAACCCAGCCTGGAGGGTCTGAAACCCTGGAGGGTGCTACCAGTCTGAGCAAAATGGACCGACTGGCTGACTCCACACAAGGCAACATGAGGCCAGCCACTGCAAGTGGTGGGCTGGAGCAGGCAAAGAACGGTTGAGGGATCCGCATGCCCCCGGTCCGCCCACCACCCCCTCCAGCTCACTGCCTACCCGCTTCACTGTGCACTCTGATCCTCTTCTTGTTCGCTGAGAGTAAGCAAGTGGATTGGAGCAGCAGCGGCGGTGGCAGCTCCCCTCCCAGCTCCGGCGCTGTGACCAATCATGGTAGTCTGGTACTGCTGAAAAAACCAGCAGGGTGAGCCTGTCTTGATTGCGCCGCCTCCCCTGCCACTTTCTTGCCTAAGTCAGAAGGAAGTAGAGTGACTCCCAATGTAGAATGGATATTTTCATGATCCGACATATTGTAAAAAGGAGGTAGAGGTTTATGGGTTAAAAGATCATGTAATTTTTTTAAAAAATAATATTAAACAAATACGAGGAATTTCAGTTTAAAATATATAAAACACAAAGGTCCACATAAAATGTCAGTATTAGTCCCAACGTTTCATCCAGTCTCTGGACATTTTCAAGGGAAAAACACAGGTATGCTGTGCAGAATGAAATAGAATGAAATGACTCCCCTTTGTTTTATCCCTGCTGCCCAGCTGCTGTTTGAAGCAAACAGATAGGGTGGAAGATGCTGGGAGCAGAATGAGACTTCCTGTGGGAACCAACAGGGCAGAAGTAAGCAGGATGCTCACTGCGCAGAGCTGCCCTTTGCTGCTGGGTAAGGAGGAGGAGGAAGCCCCAGCAAGGGGACAAACAACAAAGGAGGATGGAGAACTAGGGTACCACTTCAACTTGGGTCAGACCTGAAGGCAGCTTTATATGTTCCAACTCAGTCATATGATCAAGCCCTAAAAATGTGATGGCCTTAACCAGGTTGGCTTCATAGCCATAGGTACAGACCATAGTCCCAGTCGGATTGTAATGACTGGAATCCAACCACTGCAGTCAGGATTGGAAACAATGGCGTCTGCTGGCTCCAATGCAGTGACCTAGAAAGGAGCGTTTCTGTCATCTGGTTTCCAACCCCTTCACACCATCCGGCCTCAAGCTGGCAGTTCCAATCCCACGCCTTCTAATTTTCAGTTTCTTAATTGATATTTTTTAACTAATTAACAGCACAGCTCTACCACTGTTGCTGTAATTATTAATGATCAATTAAAGCAGTGTAGGATGCTTTGAAAAGGAACACAAAGAAAATTAAACTCTCTAGCATGAAGGCATAATGAATTTTGCAAAGTCTCGGTTGCCATGGCTACTTGATTTGCCTCATTCTCAGAGCTTCAGTTGCCCTTAAAAAAAAATACCTGACTGGACCCAATTCTGCAAGTGCTGGACGACCCGCTTCAGTTCAGCATGTGATATTTGCATAAGGTTACATGATGCCTTATTGTGGCAGCTAAGTTTTAGTCCTATGGGTAGGTTGTGTGGTTTCATTTTGTTTTTTTGCTCCAGTCAATTCCAGCTGGTCCTGGGAAGAGGATTGTACTATGATAGATGACATATCATGACTAATTAGATAATGTGAGGTTGTAAGCCCTAATAGACACAATGCATCTTTAAGATTTGTTGTTTCTTCTGAAAAGGGCAGCACACACACTGATGGAACAAAGCCATTCATTTTCAGATCCATTCCATTTGTGAGTAATCCTTCACGTGAAATGGAAACAAGGTGTATGACATGCCAATTAACACATGTTAAGAATGCTGGAGCTTTTTCTCAAGTCCCCTGGTGCCACCGCTGCCGACTGGTGATAAAGAAGTTGATTTAAATGAGGGAGCCGATATATGGGAGAATGGGCATCTTTAGAAGGAAAAAAAAACAGAAGTAGACCTCTGTCTTTATTGCAAGCATCAACAATGAACAGCAAAAGTCTGAATACAGGCGACCCAGCCTGGCAATTAGGGAAAGTCTAGGACAAGTACTGGTAAACTGTCCCAGCAAGAGAATTTGAACTTTCCCAGTGAGGTGGGAAAAACACACACACTTTAAATACTATATTATTCACTTATCTCTATTGTCTGGTTGGCTGTTGGGTTGCTTTAAACAAGGGGGATAGAAGGGAAGGATTAGTTTCCTGCTGTGGACTGTAGGATAACTATTGAAAGTTGGAGATGGTAAAGATTTGCAGAAAGGCTGTTTAGACAACAAGCTGCTTTCTCTCTCCCTTGCCGTTACACCTATGGGTAGCTGAGATGGGATAGAATGTGTGTGTGTGTGTGTGTGTGTGTGTGTGTGTGTGTGTGTGTGTGTGTGTGTGTGTGCGTGTGTGTGTGTTTCAGGGAGAAGATGAAGAATGTGTGCATTCTGATCCCTGGCAACTTCAGAGTTTTTTTTTAGTGATAATCGTGGCTTTTTTTTGTTAACGGTGAAGTTTTCCACGGAACAATGTCAGCCAAATGCCTTGGATTCTTGAGTCGTTGAAGGAGGGGTAGAAAAAAGGGGCCTGTGAATTAGAAGCAGCACAGAGAGTAAAAAAAAATGAAACTCTGGAGGCTTTCATGTCAAGCTATTGTCTCAGGAATGTCGAAAAGCTTCCCTTCCTCTCCCCCCCCCCTCAAGAAATAATCTTCTGACAGCCTCTTTTCAGCATCTTTCCTCTGGTCATGGGGAAATGCGTGCTGCATTTTCCACAGCTGGTACAGTGCCAAGAGACTAATAACACAGCGTTCCCTTTAATGAGGTGGCAGCCTTCCTATTTCGGAAAATTAGGAATGTCAGTTTGCAGTAATCTCTGCCCTGGAGAAGATGTGCTCATATCACCGTCTCCCAGCAGCGCCCAGAATAAAGCTCGGCTACTATTTTCATTCCCAGGTCAAGCTTGAATTCCTACACTGAATGTCTCTTTAGCTCCCCAATCTAGTAAACAGTCCCTGCTATACAACTCGGATAGGTAATTCTTCTTCACGCAAAATTCGATCCAGACAGTTCTCGCCACATTGGTTCCTTCCACAAAATAAACACTGATAAGGTTGGTATATGACAGAACAACCCACAGAGTGACAGAAACTTTTGAGTCCTGCGGAACTCTTAGACAGCATCACCTGATGACCAAAACTTACATGTTGTATGAAAATGTACAAACGCTCACAGCCATCTGAGAAGGAAATCTGATTAAAGATATCCCCCTTGTCTACTTGGAAGAACTTTGCAAAAATCGACAGAATTCAGTCCGGAAGGAAAGAATGAGAAATAACAGTGCAATTCTATTCAGTTCCCCCACTGGTAATGAATAATAATAATAATAATAATAATAATAATAATAATAATAATAATAAAACCAGTATTTTTATACCGCCTTTTCTTTGGTCATCGGATTTCTCATAGAACCCTTCATTCTTGATGGTTTATTTCACAGTCCAACTCTCTCTCTCTCTCTCTCTCTCTCTCTCTCTCTCTCTCTCTCTCTCTCTCTCTCTCTCTCTGTGGCGTTCGCCTCACCACACTTCAGCTGACAGGCAACCTTGACTCTCACTTCAAGTGCAGCTGCAGTTCCACTCCCCCACAGAGGCTCTGCAACTTATCAGCTCGGTGTGCCGGCAGCTCTCCAACAGACTATTATTATTATTATTATTATTATTATTATTATTATTATTATTATTATTATTATTATTATTATTTATTACTTGAACTGCCATCCTTCAGATCTTGACCAGCTCTTGTTGTAACTTTCAGACATTCATCAGAGGCAGCCCCATGACGTTAGGCTTGTAATGGGTGGAGTGGCACACAGATTTAACAAATCAGTTAATGATTTGAGTCATTCATTCAGTTCTAGGGGACTAAATTCCTATACATAAAGATGATGTGAAAAAGTAAAACGTGTTGTCCTAAGTAGGAATACTTGGTGCTACTAGAGTTTGCCTTGATCTTGTGAATGCTGCGGAGGGTTCAAAGATATTTCTAAATGTGCAGTGCAAGAAAAGTAATAATAATACAGTATTTATATACCACCATTCTTGGTCATTGGATTTCTCCTCCGACGTTAATTCAAGGTGGTGTACATGGGCAGGCTTTCTAAACCCCAAGGGTTTTTTACAATATAATAACGTTCTAATCTTTCATGTAACCCAGGGGCAGGGAACCTTTTCCCTGGCGAGGGCCGTTTTAAATATTAGAAATTCGCTTGAGGGCCGGCCGTAAGGCCGTGTGCCATTTTTATTTATTTAATTAATTTTTTGCCCCCGCCCCCCCCATCAGCCTCCGGAGGCTCCGCTCTCACCGTCCGAAGCCGCCACCGGGTCCGCGCGTCACCTCCGGCATACCATGCCGATGAGGGCAAGAGGGCAAGAGCTTGCCCTCATCGGCGTGGTACGCATGTGCGAAATGGCCAACGGCCTGGTGAGAAGGGGTCGAGGCGGCGGCCGGGGAGGACATGCAAAGGCCCTCTCCTGGCCTCCGGAGGTGACGCACAGACCCGGTGGAGCCTCCAGGGGCCGGTTGGGCGGCCTCCCGGCAATCTCTCCGGGGGCCGGACCGGATGGCCTCGGGGGCCTGATCCGGCCGTGGGGCCGGAGGTTCCCTACCGCTGTTATATAGGATACATTGTAAAACAACACAGTAGTAGACCAAGCCACTTGGTGTTCTCTTGCAACTATGCTATATGATCAGGGTGTCTGTGTGTTGAACATTTGGACTCAGACCTTTAATTTTGCAGTGAAATAAGAAATAATCTATAAAGTGGAAGGAAAAGGAAATGAGTAAATACTGTACTGTATTCAGTGCTTTTCAATTTGTTTTTTTCCCCTAAGATTTAAACTTCAAGACAATTCTCTCCTGTTGAGACTGTTCCATGGTTATTTGACAACAAAGAGAACAAAAAGAAAGTGACATTATTCATCACTGAATCTATTTGTAACTTTTTAAAAAATTGTTTTCTTTCAAGTTTTGTTTAAGCTTCGTTGAAGAGGTTTGTGTACCGCAGACTTTGTCATTAAATGCCACATCCTGCCGAGCTCCTGCGCTGATTTCAATTAATAAGAAAAAAAAGACCTCATCAAATGAAGGGTGTTTATTCTTATGGTTGATAGTAATCACACAGCATAATATGCAGTCATTGTAGTAGGCATCACCAAAGAGTTGTTAACCCACGTCAATAAGAACAATTGCTTCAGGCCTTCAAATTCTTTCAATCCTCTATAAGAATATGTGGAGGTTTTGGGATACGTTAATGAACTCTTCTTCCCCTCCCCTTAACATTTGTTGGAGAGTTAGGCGGATCAAAAAAATTCAAAGTCCTCTTGTATTTTCACTATTGGGTACCGAATTAACTCCTGTAGTTCACACCATATGTATGGGGCAACAGCACTCCCACACCTGTCTCCAATAACTTGGAAATGACTTGATTACTTGCCCATCAGGAAGAAATCAGATCATTTTCGAAGTCAATCTAGGGCTCTTAAAGTGCTCCCCTTTCCAGCCAGTCTCCTCCACAACACCCCCCCTGCCCTGTTCTTACTGGTCAAGTGATGGTAGAAACAGCAGCAGTACATGGGGAATGGTGAGGCTCCCCTCTGCTGCCCTGATGTGCTGCTCTGCAGTGAACAACTTGGAAGTATTAGAAGTTTGTCTTTTGTTTGGGAGGGGCTTTTTTGAGCCCCACCCCTTACTCTCCAAGCCTGAGTTTGGAGAAGTTCACCATCATCTCTAGTTCACACTGAAAGAGGAGCTAAGATGAGGAAACAGGACTCTGACACTCAGGGCCATCAGGAACCAGCAGTTTGGTCTTTCGGGGCACATGACCCCTGCCATTGGACAACCTCCTCACCCCATTGGTAGATAGGGTAGAGGGGGAGGAGGAAACATCCCCACTTTCCCTTTTGCCTGCCAGTCAGTGCGTGGGGATGTTTCAACCAGCCAGCAGCCTCCGGGAAGAGAGAGGAGGAGGAAGTGCAATTGCTGCAGGTTGCCAGTTGGGAGACATGTTTCCCAAGCCCAACGGCTGGAGGAGAAGAGAGGGAGGACGAGGAAGCTTGTGTGTGTGGAGTCCATGCTGGTGTTTCTTCCTTCCTCTTCTCCTCACTGGCCAATGGGGACATTCTTGTCTACCTGCCTGCTGCCTGCCCTGTTAAGTTGGTGGATGGGAAACAAGTCAAGGGGGGGGGGAGAGAAAGGGAATGTTGAGAGGAGGGCCTTTTGGTGCCTCGAAATGTAAGGGGAAAGTCAGGATATAAATAGGCTTACCAGATCTCCAACCGGTCTGGGACAGAGTGCTAGACCTTTAGGAGAAGAAATGTGGGCAGGTGTAGCTTGTTAAACCTTAGAGCACAATCCCAGGCTTGTTAAACCTTAGAGCACAATCCCACTGAACACAATGTGGCTTGCTTCTGAGTAGACATGCCTAGGTTTGTGCTCTAAGGTTTAACAAGCTACACCTGCCCACATTCCTTCTGAAGGTCTAACACTCTGTCCTGGTTGGAGATCCGGTTAGCCTAGATATACCGTATTGGTCTGAGTATAAGACTCACTTTTTTCTCCTAATTTAAGTTTTTTAACTAGGGGTGCGTCTTATAATCAGGCTGTTGCAATTTAATGCCAGTGATTTAATTAATTATTTTAATAGCACCAAACTTTAAGGGTGCGTCTTATAATCAGGTGTGTCTTATACTCGGGACAATACGGTAAATGTTTTAAAGTAAATAAATTTTGTAGATGGTGTCCCAAGGGCCTGGCAGAACCCGGTGCCGATTCTGCCAGTACTTCTGTCAGTAGGGTTGTCATCTTTTTACTGCCCTTGCTCCTGGGTCTTTCACAGACACACAGACATTTAGAAGATGAACTTTTTACTGTCATGGAGATGAGAGATGGGAAAAGCTTCACTTGCTAAATTTCTGTGCGTCAAGCTACTGCTAAAGGTGATGCTGAGCAGACTCTCCAAGTCTGATTTGTAAGTGATCTGTTAAAGCAAATGAATGTTTAATGGATGAACTATAAATCAGTGAAGCCTCAAGGCCATGACACTCTCCCAAAGAGGTTGTCAGCAATGCACAGGGGCTTTGTAGCTGCCCTGCAACCTGTGCTCCTCCTGACCCGGATGAAGCCCTCCTGGCCACCCTCCCATTTTGCATTACTTATCAGAGACAACTGTTACAAAGTAGGTTCTGTATTATTAACAGAACTGTGACTTTTCCTAGTGCTCCAATATAACTAATTCACAAACAAGGTTGTCCTCTCCTAATGACATCATCAAGTGCTACTCCTGGATAGGAAGTTACCTTTTTCCCTCAGAAGTTACCTGACTTATAACATCCACGCTGAGACTCTTTGGACACTCCTGTGTAACAGCGCAATCCTATCCAAGTCACACCACTGGTGTAACCAGCGGTGCAGTGAGAACGGGAGGCTCCAGAACGGAAAGGGGATTCGAATCGTCTTTGATCCCGCCAGGCCTTCCTGTCCTCCACTATCTTCCTGAGTTCGCTCATTTTCATGTTCGTTGCATCGGTGATGCTGTCTAACCATCTCATCCTTTGTTCCCCCCACAGTCCCCCCCCACATTCAATTAATTAAATAATTAAAAATGTAAAAGGTAATAATAAATGAAATTTAAATATATAGAATGAAATCTCTCCTAAGGGGCGCAAAGCGCCCCTTAAGGCCGAAATTTTTAATTTCTAAAGGGGCGCAAAGCGCCCCTTATCCCGCATGAAGCACGCTCGAAATTTTTAATTATTTAATTATTTAAAAATAAATAAATAAATAAGCTTACCTTTTCCCCGCGCTGCTGCTGCTCCCCGCGTCCTCGCGCCGGCAAGCTTCATGCAGCTCCTGCACCCCGTCTCCCAACGGCACCGCACGGAGATCGGGTTGCAGCCTGCTTGCCAGCGCTGCGCGAGCCTGCCGGACGCTCGCACGGCGCGGGCAAGCAGGCTGGCCTGGTCTCCCAGCGGCACCGCACGGAGCCTGCCGGAGCCGCTGGGAGACCGGGTCGCAGCCTGCTTGACTGTGCCACGCGAGCCTGCCGGAGGCTCACGCCGCGCGGGCAAGCAGGCTGGCCCGGTCTCCCAGCGGCACCGCACGGAGCCACTGGGAGACCAGGTCACAGCCTGCTTGCCCGCACTGTGCGAGCCTCCCGGAGGCTCACGCCGCGCGGGCAAGCAGGCTGGCCCGGTCTCCCAGTGGAGCCGCACTGAGCCGCTGGGAGACCGGGTCGCAGCCTGCTTGCCCGTGCCGCGCGAGCCTGCCGGAGGCTCGCGTGGCAGGGGCAGCAGGCTGTCGGTTGGCCCGCTCCCTCACTGGCTCCATGCCGGTGAGAGAGCGGGTGAACGACACCCGCTCGCCGCCGCCACCATCTTCTTCTTTTTTAAACTTACCCGGGCGCCGGCAGCAGCTTGGATCACGAAATCTCGCGTGATTCAAGATGTCGGCGCCCAAATCTCGTGAGGGCATCATGCCCTCATGAGATTTGGGCGCCGACATCTTGGATCACGCGAGATTTTGTGATCCAAGCTGCTGCCGGCGCCCGGGTAAGTTTAAAAAAGAAGAAGATGGTGGCGGCGGCGGGGGCCATCCCTCCGGAAACCGGGCCGGGACAGAACCGGGAATCGTGGCCGATTCTTGGGACTGTCCCAGAAAAACCGGTATGGATGGTAAGCCTACTTATGGTCCAACTCTCGCAACCATACATTGCTACTGGGAACACCACAGCAAGTAGTAAGTGTATCACACAGGGAACACTACCATGCTTATGGACACATTTGTTTTATGTTCCTTTCTTTCTTACTTTTTTTTTGTATGTAACGCAGCCTTTGAAGTGGAAAAGTCTTCCAGTGACTCCACCTCCTCCTTTTACCACATTTGGCAATTTTTATTTAACCTTTGGATGGAGCTCAAACGTCTATTGCATCTTTGTGTTAGCATCCCTGCTAGTGCCATCAGCACTGGAGATCACATTTGCCTTGCTCTGGGAATAGAGGCTGACAGTTTGCTCTTCCTTCCGTGTGCCTAGTTGACCTACAGTAACTCATTATGTCATCTTTAGTGTAGAAAAAAAATATAAAAAGATTTTGCTTAATAAACTGCATACACGCTATGCTTTCTCATATTTATATTCTACCTTTCTCTCTAGATAGGATGTGTGTGTGTGTGTGTGTGTGTGTGTGTGTGTGTGTGTGTGTGTGTGTGTGTGTGTGTGTGTGTAATATAAACAAAAAATAACAGATAATAACCAAAATTCAGCACTACTACAGCAAACAGTAAAATTTCAGTCCATTATAAAAAAGTCCTGGTAATAGTTCTGTCTTTGCCCTTTTCCTCAAAATAGGGATGATGAGCTCTGGTGTACTAACCGGACAGGGATGAGCATGTAAGGGCATTTCTTTGGTGAATTTGGGATGAGATGTCAGCCATATATTAATTGCATACAACTCTATTTCTGATTCAGGGCTGGTGGTGGATTCTCTGAATGGTAAATCATAATTGGGTGAGTAAGCTTAAGCTTATTAAATGAGACATGACAGAGTTGTTGATGCTTCTAGGCAAGTTGACCTAGAATTAAGGAGATTACCTGTTCTAGAAGATGTCGCCCCCCTGAAGGAGCTTGTTTTCAGTTGAGAGTACTGCAAGACCCAGAATTACATCTGGATACTTAGGTAGCATCTGTAATCAGGGCTACTTTTTAATCCTTTTTGGCTGATTCTGCACTTACCCTTTCTTTGGGAAAGATAATCCAGCATATGTAATAAGTCCACATTTGAACAATTGTAAAACACAATATGTGATGATGTCCTTGAAAATAGTTTGGAAGCTGTAGCAAGAAAAAAATGTAGCAGCCCAGTTGTTGTCTGAGACTAGCCAACGGAAACCTATCGTACCAGTATTGGAAAAAATTACACTGGTTGCCACTTAGCTTCTGAGAACAATTCAAGGTGCTGCTTCTTACTAACAGCCCAATGCAGCGCAACTCCCCTGGCGCCAGTGCAGTCGTATCAACAGGGCACGTGCTGCATCCCACGGGGGAGTTTCGCAAAGGCCTCCTCGAGGTAAGGGAACATGTGCTCCCTTGCCCTGGGGTAAGCCTTTGCTGCCTCACTGCGTCTATTCGGACCTGCGCCAGCTATTGCTGGCACATGATCAAGTCCAGAGGCGTAACGAGGCCTCCCGGCGCCCGGAGAAAGGGGCGGGGCCTAAGTGACGTGACGCGCCCAGCGCGTCACCGACCCTGCCCCCCCGCCGGTTTCCTACCTATTTCGGAGCCGTATGGGCTCCAGGGAGGGCGGGAGGGCCGAAAACAGGATGAACACCGCGCCAGGACGAGACTGGTAGGTCCGCCTGCACCTGGAGCAGCTGCTCCACGCGCTCCACTCTCCTCCCACTTCTGATCGAGTCAACCCAGGTAGGTGGATCGAAGCCAGGAAGGGGGATAGGATATCAGCCAAGCTGTTGCCACCGATACCACTCCCTTCCTGGCTTCGACTCATGCCCCTCCCCGGTCTCCACCCTGTTTCTCCCCCTCCCCATGATAATACTTTTTGTTTTATTTTCTTCATGAGAAAATGTTAGATTAAATCCTTTGGTTAATTGGCAAATGCAGCAAAGCCTCAAGATACAAAATTAATACACAGAAACTCCCCAAAACAGAATTATTGCCATGAAACATAATGAATGAAAGGAATCTGAAATGAAATGAGTTTGTAGTAGGCCTCTGGGAAAAAAAAATCTCCACCCAAACATTTAGTGATCTCTACTAGAGGATTTGTACAAGACAATCATCTTCCATTAATACTGTAATTAAAAAAGTAACATGCTGCCTAGTTGGATATTTCATGGCTTGGTTAAATAGCATTTGTACGAATGCCAACATTCCTATTTCTTTTTAGAATTTTATCACTGACCCTGGTGTGTTTGCTGCCCCTCCTTATAAATAGGTTCAGACTGAGACTAGGTTGGGAGCTGAGTGGCTTCAGCATGGTCCCAATCTAGACTGGTGTCATGTGTGTGTCCCTTCCCTGGCACACACAACCAGCTATGGGGGACCAGGGGGATGCAGTGCCCCCGGATGACAACCACAGTCTCCTCGCGAGGAGGAGCCATGGCAGGATCTTTTCACTCCATGGTTGCTTTTTTGCAGCCGGAGGGCTATGTTTGCAGCCACTGCCACGGAGCTGAAACACGCCAAAACCGGCACGTTTTTGGAGCTCTTCCACCCCCCCCTGGGTCCCAGAAGGCTTTAAATGAAGCCTTTCGGGAGCAGAGGGAGTGGAGCGATGACGCAAAACATGTCATTGCCCCCCCACATGGTCTGCTAGCAACGCAACTGCACACAGCTGCTGTTGGAAGAGGCAGAAGGCTCTAGATGCCTTTAAAAGCGGTTTGGACAGATTAATGGAGGAAAAGACCATCACAGGTTACAAGCCATAAGCAACCTCCTGGTTTTAGAAGTAGGTTTTCTCTGTGCCAGGTGCAGGGGAGTGGCAGCAGGAAACAGGTTATCTTGTTGGCTGTGTGCTCCCTGAGGCATCTGGTGGGGCCACTGTGTGATGCAGGAAGCTGGACTAGATGGGTCTTTGGCCTGATCCGGCAGGGCTCTTCTTATGTTCTTATATTCTTAAGGCTTCCTGTTGGTGTCAATAGGAGTTTTTCTTCCTGGCAACTACAGGAGGGCCCAATCTAGGCTGGGACTGTGGTGTGGGGACAAAGCTTAAAGCCCCCCTTTCCCCTCTGGGCATTCTGTTTATCAGAGTAAAAGCACTCCACTGCATAGCATGTGCTTAAAGTAACATCTATTCTAATTTGACCCTCAAGTAAATGGCAAAATACGATTGACAGATTAATGGAGGGGCAGACACAGGGATATTGAATAAGGTTCTACAAGCAAAGAAAGAAGGAGGACTGACCAATCTATTCTAAAACAATTCTACTGTATTATCCTAGTGGGGGTAATGGGTCAATTAGACATAGGAAGTTGCCTTGTACGGAGTCAGACCATTGGTCCATCTATCTCAGTATTATTGACATTTCCCCTATGGTGACCCTCCAGGATATCAGAGAGGATTTTTTCTCTGCCCAACCTTGAGATGCCGAGGATTTTTTGCAGGCAGCATAGACATTCTTCCACTGAACTACAGCTGCTCCTGGATAACCAGTAGTGGATTACTACAGAACAAGATAAGACTGATGTGTTGTTATTGGCTCTTCTGTACCCCCTAAAGACAGACCTCCAAAGGGAACAGTGAAATCAATTCTAACTGCAGCAGCATAAAATTAGAATAAGATCAGATCATCTCTCGGTCCCCCTTGCTTCCCTCTTACCTCTGTAGTTTTATCACAACATTTTTAATTTGCACAGAATATTGGAGGGGAGGGGTTTATCTCTGGACTGAGGAGTTAGCAGAATGTGTGGTACATATTAAGGTCACCATACTGTTCAATCTATAGATATACAGTATGTGCTAAGGTAGTGCATTCAATCAGTACTGTACCTGCACATTAGACATTTTCTCACTCAATTGCAAACAAAATTTGAATTAATATGGACAAAGTTGTTTTAACAAAAGGGCTGCTGAGTTCTTAATATATTTCATTAAAAAGATGTGGTTTAGAAGTAGGCTCAGAATGTATTGTGAATATATAGGTGTGTGTGTGTGTTTGTGTGTGTGTGTGTGTGTGTGTGTGTGTGTATAGAAAGTATACTACTGTGTGTGTGTATATACTGTATTGTGAACCAATGGCAGACACCACCAAGCATCCCTACTGAACTCCTAAGGATGATGTGGACTCTTGAAGAAACCGAGGTTGCAATCCTATACACACTTACCTGGGAGTAAGGCCCATTGAACTCAATGGGGATTACTTCTGAGTAGACATGTATAGGCTTGTGCTCTGACAAACTTACCGTACTGAGATTTTGGAATTGTTACTTGAGGATAGACATGTTTCCAAGGAGATGGGAACTACTGTATTTGCAGGATGAAGCTGTCTTATACTGAGTCAGGCTTTCAGTCCCTTTATTATCCCAGTACTGTCCACTCTGACTGGTAGCAGTTTTCCAAGTTACTAGGCAGAAGTCTTGTCCAGACCCTTTAACTGGAGATGGAACCTGGGACCTTCTGTATGCAAAGCTTATGCGCTTCCACTGAGCTGGGATCATTATTTCTTTGTTATATTGATACTCCACTTTGAAACCAAGATGTTTCCCTAAAATAGCATACAATGATAATCCACAGAGAAGTACAATCAGTGGTGTTTCTGAGGTAGGGGCGGAGCTGTAAGTCGCGCCACATCCTAGTACCACGTGTATGAACGGGAACGAGGAGGCGCCGCCCCCTCACTGTCGGAACCATTCTGCACGGTGAAGGAGACAGGAGTCACCTTTACCGCGCACCGTACTAGGACACGGCATGACTTACAGCTCCACCCCTACCTCAGAAACGCCGCTGAGTACAATATATTTGGGGTAGCTGGAAGTGCTTGTGGCAGTCTTTTCTGGTCCCAGTAAATGGATGGAGTAGTCCAGGTTCTAAACTGAAGAGGCAGTACATGACAGTATGCATGACAGTGTCATCATAAACTGCTCATAAATATAAATATGAATTACTTCCCGGCGATAGACCTGTGCTGTGCTATACCACTGCAGAGTGTAAGTGGGAACATAGGAAATACAATACAAATGCAAAAAAAGAAACAAAAAAAATCTGGCACACTTCTTTTCTGCATGTAAGGAATTATTTTGCATGGAGGAACAGCATGAAGTGGTAACTTTATTTATGTATTTATTTATTTATTTATTTTCTGTATTTATATACCGCCTTTCTCATCATCAGATTTCTCATCAGATTTATTCAAGGCGGCTTACATAAGCAGGCTATCTTTAGACCTGATAAGGGTCTTTACAATAGTGTTCTATTCCTATATAGAACCTTCCATGCTCGAGATGTTTTCCCTTCCGAGTGCAACCCTCCTTCTGGCTTGTGCTTTGCACTTCCAAGCTACACAGTTCACCGCAGTTCACCCTCAGACAGTTGTCTTAGATGTTCTCTCTCTAGCTGACTCCTCCCTTTAAAAAAGGAAGGAGGGGGGACCCGGGAAACTACAGGCCGGTCAGCCTAACATCTGTTCCAGGGAAGATGGTGGAAAGTCTCATTAAGGATAAAATCTTAAAATACATAGAAGAACAAGCTCTGCTGAGGGAGAGTCAGCATGGCTTCTGCAAGGGGAAGTCTTGCCTCACAAACCTGTTAGAATTTTTTGAAAAGGTCAACAGGCATGTGGATGCGAGCGAACCCGTGGATATTATATATCTGGATTTTCAGAAGGCGTTTGACACGGTCCCTCATGAAAGGCTCCTGAGAAAACTCCACAGTCAGGGAATAAGAGGGCAGGTCCTCTTGTGGATTAGGAACTGGCTGAAGACCAGGAAACAGCGAGTGGGAGTCAATGGGCAATTTTCACAATGGCGAGAGGTGAAAAGCGGTGTGCCCCAAGGATCGGTCTTGGGACCGGTGCTTTTCAACTTATTCATAAATGACCTGGAGTCGGGGATAGGCAGTGAGGTGGCCAAGTTTGCAGATGACACTAAACTTTTCCGGGTGGTGAAGACCAGCAGGGATTGTGAAGAGCTCCAGAAGGATCTCTCCAAACTGGGAGAATGGGCAGCAAAATGGCAGATGCGCTTCAATGTAAGTAAGTGCAAAGTGATGCACATTGGGGCAAGAAACCAAAATTTCACATATAAGCTAATGGGTTCTGAGTTGTCTGTGACGGATCAAGAGAGAGATCTTGGGGTGCTGGTGGACAGGTCGATGAAAGTGTCGACCCAGTGTGCGGCGGCTGTGAAGAAGGCCAATTCCATGCTCGGGATCATTAAAAAAGGGATTGAGAATAAAATGGCCAATATCATTCTGCCTTTGTACAAATCGATGGTAAGGCCACATCTGTAGTATTGTGTCCAGTTCTGGTCACCACACCTCAAAAAGGATATAGTTGAATTGGAAAAGGTGCAGAAAAGAGCGACCAGAATGATTCGTGGGCTGGAGCACCTCCCTTATGAGGAAAGGCTACAGCGTCTGGGGCTTTTCAGCCTAGAAAAAAGGCACATGAGGGGGGACATGATTGAGACTTATAAAATTATGCATGGGATGGAGAGAGTGGATAGAGGGAAATTCTTCTCCCTCTCGCACAACACCAGAACCAGGGGACATGTACTAAAATTGAGTGGAGGGAGAGTTAGAACAGACAAAAGAAAATATTTCTTTACCCAGCGTGTAATTCATCTGTGGAACGCCTTGCCACAGGATGTGGTGATGGCATCTGGCCTAGATGCCTTTAAAAGGGGTTTGGACAGATTCATGGAGGAAAAGACCATCACAGGTTACAAGCCATAAGCAACCTCCTGGTTTTTAGAAGTGGGTTTTCTCTGTGCCAGGTGCAGGGGAGTGTCAACGGGAAACAGGTTATCTTGTTGTCTTGTGCTCCCTGAGGCATCTGGTGGGGCCACTGTGTGACACAGGAAGCTGGACTAGATGGGCTTTTGGCCTGATCCAGCAGGGCTCTTCTTATGTTCTTATGTTCTCCGCATTCCACCCTCTCACGATGCCTTCTCAGTGTCTTTGCGAGGTTCGTCAGAAGCTTCCGTCTCCCATCCAAGCGGGAACCGAGGTCAACCCTGCTTAGCTTCTTCAGGCAGGACACCGGCTCAAACCTCCAGGCCACACCTCCTGCCTAATCATGGATTTATCGTCTCAGTAAGAATTATCCTACTATATCACATAAGAGTCCTCTAATGTAAAAGGCAGTGTTTGGTCTTCCAGTTTTGTCTTATGTTGAGTTGGCAAACAGCATCAGCCTGCCTCAGAAGGCAATACACACTACAATATTCCACCCAGGGAATTGCTACACGGATACCCTATTAACTAGCCCATTTATTAACCACCATAGGGAAGCATTTTCAAACTCTTATATCTGTTGAGTGTTCAGCGCTGGATGACTTGTGGCTGAATCTGTGAACTGATTCCGTTTCAAAGCACCGTTTTGAGGTGATATTATGACGTGCATGCACGGGCGTCACTGGAGCGTGGCGGGGGGCGGGCCACCTGGGGGTGACGCGCGTCATGGGGTGACGCGCTCACCCCCTCGCGCGTCACCTCCGTGACGCGCGACACCCTCTGGACGCTCCGAGGCCGGCCCGGGAGCCAGAGCATTCGGCCCCGTCGGCGCTCCAGGGCCTTCTGAAAGAAGGCCAAAGCAGCGCGTCCATCCGGGTATTTTCCGGATTTTCGCGCATGCGCAGACCCGTTTTGAGGGCTTTTTGCCTCAAAGGAAACCTGCAAGTCTTCTGAATAGATAGCAAGAGCTGTCATTTGCCAATAAAATCTGGCTACCTATCATGAAAAGAGCATATTTGCAGCCTAGGAAGAATAGAGCAGAGGTTGATGATTCCGTTGTCAGTTAACGGTTGCCATGGCTTTTACTGGTATATGCTAGCAAGAGCTCCATGTTCTCAGTGTCATCCAGCAGTGTTATGCTGAATTACCTTGACAAGGTCCCTCGTGTGGGATGAAACGTTGGTAGGAGAAATAAAGATTTCTCAAATAATAAACATGGCTAGAAAACCCATAATGCCTGCTTCGTTACAAACAGTCCCTAATGTGTTTCAGAATTGCCAATATATGTCTGCATTACTTAAGTTAAGCCTCATGGCTTCAAAGACACACAAGAGGCCATCCCAGCATAGAAGCCACACATGGCAACATGAAGATCACCCCCCCCCCCAATGACTTCCCTTTCAAGTACAGAGCAAGTGAGTCAGAAAGAAAGGGTCAGGCAGCAAAAACTGTCCACTCTTTCTGTCGTTGACTCCACAACCTTTGCAAGTTCTGCATCCACCATCTTTCAAATTCCCCCAAGTCAGGAAAAAGATCAACGTTCACAGCAGTCTGCACCTGAAGCTGCAGAACTTAGCTTCCCGCCCCACCTCAAGCAATGCCAGTGCTTTCACGCAATGGTCCCAAGACAATGAGCATAAAAGTAATAAAATATTACACTTCCTTTCCAATAAAACAAAGCAATAGTTGACAAAAGCAAAACAATAGTGAGAGACAGATAAAAACAACTATTCCAACACCATCAAAGAGCATATCAGCTTCAGAGCAAGAGCACCAATGCCTGTTGAAACCGGTGAGTCTTACAGCACAATCCTATGCATGTCTTGTTGTTGTTCAGTCGTTAAGTCGTGTCCGACCCTTCGTGATCCCATGAACCATATCCCGCCAGGCCTTCCTGTCCTCCACTATCTTCCTGAGTTCGCTCATTTTCATGTTCGTTGCATCGGTGCATGTCTACTCAGAAGCAAGTCCCTTTGTGTTCAGTGGGGCTTACTCCCAGGAAGAGCGTGCAAAGGATTGCAGCCTTATGCACATTTTAAAAGGCAGGGAGAAAGGGGGCTCAATGACAACACAGGGAGTGTGAAGAACATATAATTTCTGCAGGGTTATACATGTGTAGACTCTCTATGCATGTGTCTGAGGTCCGTTTTGCAGGAAGCTTGATCACTCTTATGGTTCTGTTCAGACCGTTGGCTGCATAGATTGTGGGGACTGCCAGCAAGGATCCCTTCCCCCCCCCCCCGGGATCCCTTTCCCCACTGGCCAGGATTGCACCTTCTCTGTAGTAGTGCTCTTAGACCACAGGGGGGTGGACATCAGGCTTGCAAAGTCTCTTTTGTTTTTATTCGAACCCCAAAGTCCACCACCAACCTGAATTGTTTCTGAGCAAGAGCTCAGCTCATGAATTTGTTTTCAGTACTACCAATCCACTGTCTGTTCACACAAGAATCCACACCAGATTTTTACCCCTAAGCTGCTGCTTCTTTCATTTCTGCAACCTAATGTGGGGAAGGGAAGCCTTTTGGTGGTGCTATTGTTAAAAAAAATCCTTGCTGATATATTGCAAATCCTGAAATATACCAGTCTAGAATAGTTAAAACTAAAATTATCTGGGCTACCAGTCTGTCTGCCTCTGGTCTAGACTATGAAATTCCCTGCTCCCCCAGAGGTCCAACAGGTCTCTTTACTTAGGCTTCCCATATCGCCGACCGGAACGCTCCGTTTTGCCCTTAAGGGGCGGGGCGGGGGGAAGGGAACAAGAGCGCGCCCAGGTGCGCTCTTATTCCCTTCCCCCCCGCCCCGCCCCTTAAGGGCAAAACGGAGCGTCCCGGTCGGCGATATGGGAAGCCTACTTTACTTTGCATATAGGTGACAAATTAAAAATGACTTGTTCTCGCTCGCTCGCTCGCTCGCTCGTGTGTGTGTGTGTGTGTGTGTGTGTGTGTGTGTGTGTGTGTGAGAGAGAGAGAGAGAGAGAGAGAGAGAGATCTCCTTTATTTACTAACTCTTGTTCTATGGGTATGCTGCTTTAAGATTCCTTTTTGGTGTTGTTGCTGCCCCAGTAGTTTTTTTGTTTTGTTATTATTTATCTTTTTAATTGGAATTGTTATTTTATATGTATTTTGTTAGCCACACTGAAGTCTCTTTTTTAGGGTCACAAATGCAGAATATAAACCAGCATACATAAACATCCATGGCTAGGCTTACCAGATCTTCAACCGGTACAGAGTGCTAGACCTTTAGGAGAAGGAATGTGGGCAGGTGTAGCTTGTTAAACCTTAGAGCACAATCCTAGGCATGTCTACTCAGATTCCTTCTCCTAAAGGTCTAGCACTCTGTCCCGGTTGGAGATCTGGTAAGCCTATATATTACTGAGTACAAGGGCGATGGTGATTTCAAGGGTCAAGCCAAGACAGAGTTGGAATAAGTGGATAAGGGGAAACTGGGCAAGCAGACCAGGTGACATAAAGAATTGGATCAAGGAGGGTCAAGGGAAGGAGAAGCACAACATATACCAGACTTGAGCAGGAGTGTGAGATTTGGGATTTCTCCTACAGTAGGCTGATGACCAGCCAGCAACCTCTTCCTGCTTCCTCTTCTAGAGACTTCTGGGAAGCTGGAAATACACTCAGATAGCCAAAGAGAGTCTGCATTGCCAGGTTGGATAGGGCTGAAAAAAAAGAGTGATACAAGTGGACACATCATTTTTGTAACAAATAAACCCAGCCAGTACAGTGACGTTCATCCTGCAGTCTGATTACATCGCATTAATTTGCGACACACCTTGATGTGACATATGTGGTTCCCAGCCAAGAGTCTGATGTAGTTTATGTTGTTGTGTAATCATATCAGGAAGCCGTCAGAAATATATTTAAAAAATAATCAAGGTTTGGCCTTGTAACTTCTAAGCTAAATCGATAACCGTTTGCAATTTATCTGCCGGAAATCTCGAGAAGATCTGGTGGTGAGGATAGCTTCTGCATGCAAACCACTTCTCCATTTAATTATTCAGTCCCTTATCTGGCGCCCTGAGCTCTTTGGATAAGTGTTGCTTGATTGTTTAGTAATGAAGCTTTTGATAATGTACTATCATGCTGCCAGATTCCACGCTCCTTCATTCATGTTCTGCTTACGAGGAGGTAAAACAAGATCAATCGGGTATTAAGTAATTACTACATTGGACTATCACTACAAGGCTCTCTTGTAACGGAAGGTTCAGCAGATCTAACGAAATACCATTCTGGCTTCCAGCACAGTTGCAAATCTTTCCTTGAATATGTTCTAGTAATAGGGAATTATGCTTGATTCAAAAGAAAACAAATCCAAATTCATCTGAGGGTTGTTGTTTTTTCCCTTCCAGAATCGTACACCAGATTCTGATTTTTTTTTATTCTAATGTTGCATGTGTAGATGAAAGTATGGCTAAGATCTGTTTGAGCTGGCCTGCAAATCTGATTATCTGGAGAGAGGTAGCAAACATCTAAGATTAGTTGGCCAAGGACATCTGCTATGGTTTTCTCTGCCAACCCCTGCTTGTTAAAATCCTTTTGGCATCTTATTGCTAACTTTCCATTCTCAGAATTCTATAGCTAGGAACGTTTGCAAGGTTTTGTAAGAGTTAGGGGCATCCTGAAACAGTCTCAGATACTTCATTTTGTTTTCAACCTTTCCATAAAGCAGTTTAGGGTGTGTGTGTGTGTGGGGGGGGAATATTTTCAGGAGTGCTCACCAGGTATCAAATTATGCACAGCCTAGCACAGGTTCCTTTTGTACAATGATGCAAGCGTGTTCAGCAGAGGTACTTATTTACCGTTGAGTAGGCTTGCCAGATCTCCAAACGGGACAGAGTGTAGACCTTTAGGAGAAGGAATGTGGGCAGGTGTAGCTTGTTAAACCTTAGAGCACAATCCTAGGAATGTCTACTCAGAAGCAAGCCCCATTGTGTTCAATTCAGCTTGCTTCTGAGTAGAGATGCCCAGGATTGTGCTCTAAGGTTTAACAAGCTACACCTGTCCACATTCCTTCTCCTAAAGGTCTAGCACTCTGTCCCGGTTAGAGATCTGGTAAGCCTACCATTGAGTCAAAAGGCATTTCACATGGTCCTGGAATATTAGTGACTGATGAAGGAGAAGAGATTTATCAGTGGTCTTGAATACCAGTTGCTGGGGAGCAACCGGGGAAAAGACTACTTCTGTCATGCCCTGTTTGTGGGATCCTGGGGTATTGGATTGGGCATTGTGGAAAACAGGATATTGGACGATGGACCATTGGTCTGATGAACCAGCAGAGCTCTTTCTGTGTTCTTCATAGAATAAGCTTTGATTTGATGCCCACTCACGGCAAGTATAACCTATATTGTGAAATGAACTGGGGCCTACAATGCGTAAATGTAGTATAAGGTATTATGAATTATAAAAAAAGAGAATACAATAGATGCTCTTAAAAATATCCCTTTCCCACAGTCTAATCTTGCATCTGTCCAGAGAGTACAAGCGTTTCGCCCTGGCCCCTAAAAGAATCTCAGTGTAGAAGCATCTTCAGAAACAACCCAAGAAATACCGTATTGGTCTGAGTATAAGACTCACTTTTTTCTCCTAATTTAAGTTTTTAAACTAGGGGTGCGTCTTATAATCAGGCTGTTGCAATTTAATGCCAGTGATTTAATTAAATTTTTTTAATAGCACCAAACTTTAAGGGTGCGTCTTATAATCAGGTGCGTCTTATACTCCGGACAATACGGTATATACAGTACCTTGGTTTGTGAGTTGCATCAGCTTAGTGCAGAGGTTCTCAACCTGTGGTACGGGTACCCCTAGGGGTACGCGGACCTCTTGCTGGGGTATGCCAAGCCCTGCCCCTTATCGGATCCATCAGCAGCTAAGTGTTAATTAACATGAATTTTAAATTTTAATTATTTTCGGAGCCCTTCTGTGTCTCTGATTTTGATTTTGGGCTTATTTGTGTACTTTGGAAAATGTACTTTAGTGGGGTGGGGGAGGGAGGAGCTGATTTTGGGAAGTGTGACTTGGAGAAAAAAAGAGATCCCTGTCACTCACTCACTCACTCACTCACTCACTCACTCACTCACTCACTCACTCACTCACTCACTCACTCACTCACTCACTCACTCACACAGTTAAATAAGACATTTTTTCACATTTAAAATTGTTTTAGTACTTTTTTATTTAACGATTAATTACCTGATTAATTAATTGATTAACCCAATTAATTAGCAGTTAACTAGCAGGGGTACTTCAAAAAATTGGACCATGATAGGGGGTACCCGGGCCTCCAAAGGTTGAGAACCCCTGGCTTAGTGGGTGACAAGCTCTTTATAGCACAGCATGATGTGAATGATGCTTCCATTTAAAATGAGGAAGAGAAGACCTTTGATCCTCCGTTTACTCCTGTATTTATTTTTTATTTATTTATTTTTCCACATTTTTATACCGTCCTTCCTCCAAGGAGCTCAAGGTGGTGTACATGGTTCCTCCCCCCTTTTGTCCTCACAACAACCCTGTGAGGTAGGTGAGGCTGAGAGATAGTGACTGGCCCAGGGTCACCCAGGAAGCTTTGTGGCTGAGCGGGGATTTGAACCTGGATCTTCCAGGTCCAAGTCCAACTCCCAAACCACTACACCATCCTGGCTTGACCCATTTGGGGGAAAGCACAGCTGAAAGTCGGTGCATTAGCACTGTGAAACTCCCCTTCCTTTGCACTGATGTACTGTACATGCAATGAAAATCCAGCCTTTCCCCCTTTCCCTCCTATTTGACATAACATTTCTGTCGAAATTTAATCTGACTCTGAATCTTTCAGGCATAGGAGTTGTACTCACTGACCTTTTACAATATACTAGACCTTACATGAACTTGATGTGTAGCAGCGAAGGTGAACTGGAGGAGGAGGTGGGATTAGGACACGCTGGGTGACCAGCATGGTCCTTCCATCCTTCCCATCTTGGATGTCAGGGTTTTGAAGGTAGGATGTGTAAAGGGGGCAACTTATTATCCAGTCCATTTTGATTCATCTGCTCTAGCTGTGAGAGAGGAACCATGCCTGGGAGGGCGCTCTTGGCATGTTCAAACTGTCTCTCCAATTGCACGGTGCTCTCTTTTGCTTCCGGATGAGACAGCCTAGAGACACACAAGGAGCCCGAAGGGAAAGTGAACACGTTGCTTCTTAATTAGGACACCTTCTGAGCAGCAACAACTGACAGCAGAGCTTTCTTGCCTACACCAGCCATTTTCAATCTGTGGCTTTGGACAAGCATTTGTGTCCCCAATGCTGGCATGGGGCCAAGGGTGAATCAGCAGATCTGTGCCACTTGAAAGGTCAAAGGAGCATCATGCTCCACTCTGCCCATAAATATGTCAAGAAGAGAAGTGCTGAGGCCTGCATTCTCATGGTGTAAATCTGCAATGTAGATGAGAGTATAACAGCATTGCATTAATGCAGTCTCATGACAGTGAAAGTTACGAGACTGGAAAAGGCCACAACCCCATCACTTTTTTGTGTAACCTGCCAGCCTCCTTTACTGCAATATATGAAATGTGGACTGGCCTGGGTGAAGCCTACATCTTTCCTTTCCATGGCGGTTTCCATGTTCCTGTATGCTAGCATCACATGCTTGGGACACTTATCTGCAAAAGGGGAGAGGCAACTTTTGCAATGCAAATGGAGGGCACTGTTGCACAAGGCATCTGTAGTCTTAGCTGCAGCTGGGATAATTACATATGCAAAAGCACAGGCATATGTCTAAACGGGATCATGAATCATTATGCATTGTACAGGCACTATTATCATCAACATCACCATTAGCTATTGGCTTAATTGCTCATCCTGTTGCACATCCAGTTGCTCCTTTTCTTGTGGTTCCACTAATTATATTTTCAGTCTTGCTGGCTTGTTGGGACACTTATCTGTAAAAGTAAATATACCGTTTTTGCATTTGGAGTGGAAAGACATGAGTATTTCCATACTATGTAATTACTGGAAATAAGAAACGGATGGTCCAATCCTATAAGGGCCTTACACTGCTGGAACTAGAGTTCCGGTAGCATGAGGTCCTTTGTGGCAGTTGCAAAAGGCAACATCCCGTATCGGTATCGCAGAGCTGGGCTGCTGCTGCTAGCAGTGGTTCCTCCATGTTCCCTGGTGCCGGTAAGTCAGCTCAGGGGGTGTCTCTCAGATCACTCATGTTCTGCTATTTTGTTGTTGTTGTTCAGTCGTTAAGTCGTGTCCGACCCTTCGTGATCCCATGAGTCATATCCCGCCAGGCCTTCCTGTCCTCCACTATCTTCCTGAGTTCGCTCATTTTCATGTTCGTTGCATCAGTGATGCTGTCTAACCATCTCATCCTTTGCCTTCCCCTTCTCCTTTTGCCTTCAATCTTTCCCAGCATCAGAGTCTTCTCCAGAGAGTCCTCTCCGCATTAGGTGGCCAAAATATTTGAGTTTCAGCCTCAGTACCAGTCCTTCCAGGGAACAGTCAGGGTTGATTTCATTTAGGATTGACTGATTTGATCTCCTAGCAGTCCAAGGGACTTCTCCAGCACCACAGTTCAAAAGCATCTATTCTTCGGCGCTCAGCCTTCCTTATGGTCTAACTCTTGCAACCATACATTGCTACTGGGAACACCATCACCCTGACTATACGTACTTTGTTGGCATGGTGATATCTCTGCTTTTTATTATGCTATCTAAATTTGGCATAGCTTTCCTTCCAAGGAGTAAGCGTCTTTTAATTTCATGGCTGCTGTCTCCATCTGCAGTGATCTTGAAACCCCAAAAATTCTAAATGGACCCTTCAGCTTCTGGCTCCCTTTCCATGAAGGGAGATTTTCCCAAGGCAGCCTCTTTTGGTTTGGGCTCTCTAGTTTTGGGTGGTGGCAGCAAAAATGATCTTTCCTCCTGTGATTTACAGCTTTCCCAATAAAAAGTGTGAAGTGGGGAGCAGGTAGTTGGGCTCTGGTCACTAACCACTAAGCACTACCCCATCTTGCCCTCCGACCTTCCTCACAGGCAGTCACCACGTCTTGTGGCCATGAATTATTTCACTTTGGTGTTCCTCTGTATGAGAATTTTGTTTTAAAACAGTGGTTGTTGATCAGTGTAAGAACTGCACGGCCCTTGAGCATAATCAAAATCAAGGATTTGCCTCTCCAAAATGATAATTGGATGGGGTGAACCTGCTGTATCCTCAAAAGTCCAGCAGTATATTTGATTGGAAAATGCCTGGACTTATGAGTCTCTCTCTCTCCCTCCCCCCCCTTGACTAAGACTAGAAGTTGGCCATATGACAACTATTTATTAGGCTCAAAAGGCTGTCTGTATTGGGGTGAAATGCAGGGCAGGGGGTCCAACTGATATAATTCATCACCCCTTTCACTGCCTCAAAGAGTTCTGGCATCTGTTTCAGTTGTCCTTTAATTGCAGCTGCTTGCTTATGGAGTGATGGAATAAAAATGACAGATTGCAGCATTCCTCAGTGTAACAAATAATCTACAGGCAAGATCAAAGTTTGCTGTTAATTATTGCCGCTTTCTTTGTGTACTGCGTTTGATCATTATTTCCTCTCCACAAAGATCCCTGACTTCTAGGCAAGAGAGAGAGAGAGAATAAAACACATTGTGGATTTTTGCTGTTATAGATCTTGGTTTTGTTGTTTTTAAGTTACATCATGAATAGAGGCTACAGAAAAATTAAGTGTTAGGTTGCTTTTGATAAATTTAACCCAATGAGATGTGGCTGTCACTTCATTAAACAACTAGAAGATAGTCCACAGAAAATAAGCCGTCTTGGAAAAGATCAGTCTTTTGGGGTGTATTAAGCTAATCGTTCAATTTTTTTTTCATCTTAAAATACCAGTAGAGAAAACTTCAACACACTGAAAGCCTCATGAGCCATGGGCAGGTTGCAGTAGGAGAGGTTAATGCAGTGTGGCTGGGAGCAAAAGAAGACAGGGATCTGTAATAACTGTAGAGAAGAGAAATGCTGCTTTTCTCACCCTGCATGACAAACTGCACCTGCTGCAGTGGCATGCTCGGGGTGGAAGCCTCTCGGTGTGGCGCTTACCTGCAGGAGCCGGCATTCCGGGAGTTCAGGGGTGATGTCATGGCATAATGATGTCACCCCTGACCTTCCAGGCTTTCCGCATTGCTTTTAATTCCGAAAAGCTCGCCTCCGGACCGCCCCCACTTGGCGATCTTTGGCCCTTTCTGGGTGTAGCTGCTTTATGTTCTTGCGTGGCGAAAACACACTCATCATTGGCGAGAGCATGAGGCGGCTACGCCTGGAGAGGGTCGAAGATTGCCAAGTGGGATTTGGGCAGTGCATGGTGGCACACACACACGCACACACATGCACGCATGCACACGCGCACACACACCCCTGAGGGTGGTGCCCAGTGTGGCCTAGACTCCCCGTACCTGCCGAGATTCTCTCTTCAACAAAACTATTGAATGAGTCTCCTGTCCATCACCTTTGCTGCACGGAATGGCTCCGACAATGAGGGGGTGGGGCCTCCTCGTTCCGGGTTGTAAACGGGGACTAGGATGGGGCGCAACTTACAGTACCCTACCATAGAAATGTCTCTGGGTTCATCTAGCCCAGTCCTGTCTGCTCATACTGGCAACCAGTCTTCCCAGTCTCAGGTTTACCTAGTTTTGGTACCTGAGATCCATTGTGGCAATGCCAAGGGTTGCACCTGGGACTTTCTGCACTCAAAGCATGTGTTCTACCACTATGTTATTGCCCTTCCCTGTCAAGCAACCAGCACACCAGAATATATAGAGGACATTCTGGTAGTCCAGAAAGGGGAAATGAGGGAAGAAGCCTAGACATGCATGCGCCGTGAGTGCACACATCATTAAATGCATGTGGCAGTCAGATGGAGTAAGTATCACCTGAACCAGTCCAGAGAGAAAATACAAGCAACAAAAAGAAGAGAAGAAGAAAAAATGGAGGACAAAATGAACAGAAAAAAACCCACACAATTTGGGGGGCTGGTAAGATGTTGCAACATTGTGTGGCGGACCCTTTCCACTGAAATCTGAACTGGTACCCCTGACTGGGCTACTATGAAGAAAGGTCCAGAGCTGAAGACTTGTGCAGCGTACAACTGCAACCATTAGCCAACTCTGCAAGAAAAAGCAAACAACTGAACGCTCTGGTAGAATATTGCTGATGGTGCATAATATGACACCATCGCTGAGCACAACGGGGCTCTGCCAAAGAAATAATTGAGGTTCATAGGAAACCCCCAGAAATTGCTTGGCATGAGAGGGCAGAAATGCCTCTAGCTTTCCTCTTACAAGCTCGCCTGTTGTATTATTGGGTGTAATTTTAATGAAATCACTGTGTGCGGATGTCAATGAGGGCTGTTCTTGGCCTGGCAGGTGAGGTTCTGGCACGAATGACCATTTTGGCAGTGTCAGAGGCTTTAAAATTCATTTCTAGAATTTAAACAAGTCATAAAAAGTCAATGGGCTTTGAATACCTACACTGTAATACAATAACAGAGGATGAAATGCTTATTGTTGGGTGTGGGGAGGAGGAAATGAAATTTAGACTTGCTGGATTGCTAAATGAGGTCTATCGTTTTGAGCTTTCTCCTTTGTTATGGAAGGACTCCAGTCCAACCATGCATGGATGGGTCTGAGAACTGGACCAGTGGGCAACTATTCCTGCCATCCATTTTTTTTCCAGCTGCCCCCATCAAGAGAACTGTTGCTGGGTGAATTTTTAAACACTAGTGACGTTGCTGAGACTCATATTGCTCGGCTCAGAAATATGCATTTCAACAGCTCGGAATGCTCACTTCTAATACAATGTGAATGTTACAGTCCTCAAGTTCTCCGGCTCTGATTTTGAGATGGAGAAGAACTAGAGCATGCTTCCAAGCCTCATTATACACTGTAGGGCACCCATTGCAGGGTTTGAACTTGGGTGTCCAGTGACCAGGCTCCAGTGCCTTATGTCCTGTGCAACCAGCGTTCTGGTCCCTCAGCAAACTATGGAGATCAGGCTCTACTCTACTGCTCTACTGCCTTGAATGCTATCAGCTGCTCTCACATCCTAAATATGGTCAACCGACTCCACAAGCCAATTGGGATGCATGAGGCTCTACAAAACTCTTGCATCCAAGTCAGCTCCTTAATCTGAGCAATGTGATGTTAATTGCCTCAAACTGGCTGACCATCAGCCCGTCTTTGACCATGTCTTCTCTATCTGGGCCCTTGCTCCTTGTTTGCCTGCACCAGAGCTGGACCCCCAGCAACAGCCTGTCTCTGAGCTTGGCACAAAACCCACCCACTGATCTTCCTCCAGTAGTGACTGAAATAGAGGAATGCACGGCGCTCGCGCTCTCTCACATGGCCGGCTGACTGGTATGTAGAAGAAAATGTCTTGTGTCACACCCTGTCCGACTTGCAGGTTGCAAAGAGCTTCATTCACTTCCCTCTCCAGAAACCTTGGTGTAGGTTTTTGGAGAGGGGAAATGTGGCAGCAGTTTCTGGTGCCTGAGAGCAGGGGCAGTGTGAGAGGTCGGCCAAGTTGGGCACTGGCCGAGGGCCCACACCCATCAGAGAGTTCACCTGGTCAGACCAACTGAATCCTCAGTACTGGTAGCAGGGAAATAACCCAATGCAATACCAGAGGACAGGTGAGAGATCCTGGGGGGGGTGGGGAGAACAGCACCTTGCTCTATAGCAACCTGGTGCCAGTACTGCCTGAAAGGTGCACAGTTGGTATTTTGTCACTCTCTGATTTCCCCCTATTTTTCTTTGTATTATGACTTCTTAACCCTTCCCTCTTTAGGACATGCACAGAGCTGCTATGGATCATGTTTCTGATTTGTTCACTAAGGTGCCACATCCATGCATGAGTGAAAAAAACTCTCCTTGCAGGAGTACAGGAATCAAACCCTCTCCCCATTTTTCCCCATCTAATCCTCTTAGATGTATGTATCTAAGGCTAGATAATATCCAGTCATCTTGCGTCGGGGACTTCAATTTGATTTTCTGCTGGTCTTTGAAGCTCTGTGCCAGCTTCACCAAAACCTGCTTTGAGATAGCCCTGCATCTTGTTTTTTTCGATCATCTGTATCCTCTCCCCATCTTGTTTTTTTTTTAATTTGCCTTGATTATTCACTCCTTTTAATAAACCCCTTTTGATAGCTTGTCATTGCCAACTTGGTCTCAGTTCCTCAAACTGCTGGTTGTCATATTTTCCCACACTGCTCAGCCCTTGTTATTGTTTATTTTGTTTTTATGCAATTTGGGATCCCCCAGATTTTGGAATCCCCTTTACAGGTCAGAGAGGGAGATTTCCAAGGATGAGATTCGTCTAGAATAACTTGTTCTTGACAAACCCAAGCTGGATCCGAGAAATCATCCTGTTATTTTCTAAGTATGTATTCAGAGACATTCCTCTTAATAATCTTCCAGAATCCTTCCAAGTATTGATAGGGTGACAGCTCATCAGTGGTGCAAATTAAAACTCTGAATATTACATCTAAAAACTGAAAAGTCAATGCAAGTGAAAGTTTTTAATTTATAGGAGAAGCTGAATTTATAGAGAAGCTGGAACTGCAGGTTGAATTTTTAAAAACCTTTCTTCAGGCATGAGTGTCTCCATGTTTAAAATCCAGGACTGAGTCATTTGGCTAAATTCGGTTCGATGAAAAAATGAATTGGATATCATTAAGTGATACACTGGCGTTTTTTGAAGGCAAGTACATCCAAGTTAGGTGTGGAAGCTGCCTTCTCTATATTGTTTGTATCTGTAGTTTCATCCATAACAGATGCCAAAAATAGCAGAAGGAGCCTTACAGTGTCCTAGATTCAGGACTCCTACTTTCCGTCTCACACAGTCTATGTTATCCCAACTGCAAGGATCAACATTTATTTATATTTGTATGCTTCCTTTCAAATAATGTTTCCAGTGCAGCTTACACAACAACATTTAAAATACCGTATTTCTTCGAGTCTAAGGCGCCATCAATTCTAAGGCGCACCTTTACTTTCAGTACCACCAGCAGGGGAAAAAAAAATCCATTGATTGTAAGACTCACCTCCCTTCATTGAATCTACCCGCTCAGCACCAACTCTCCCCAGCATGTCTCCTGCAGCTGAGGCTGAGCTGAGTGCTGAGCTGAGTGCACTGCCTTTGCATAGCATTTCTGGCCCTGCCAGAAAGTGTCATTTCCTTCGTTACCTGGGCTTGGGGGAGCTTCAGGGAGGCCTGCGCAACCCTCTGCAGGCCTCCCTGATCTTCAGTTCGGCGAAAAACAGCGATTTTGGGGCATTTCTGGTTTTCGCGAATCACCTGAAGCTTCCCAAGCCCCAGTAAGTAAGAAGATAGCATTTTGGGGTGCTTTTTGGAGACCTTCGATTCTAAGACGCACCCCATTTTTCGAAATGCTTAATTGGGAAAAAACATGCATCTTAGAATTGAAGAAATACAGTATCACCAACTTGGAAAACGAACAAACCATACACAGTGAAAACAAAGCAGCAGACCCTCAGACTTCTACTAGAGGTATTTAGAGTGCGTACAGTTTTGCTTGGACCGGTGAGCAGCTTGTGGCTTCGGGAATCCCTATTCAGTCTGCTGGATGAAAACCATGGCTTTCTCATTCATTCATGAGACATAGATAGGAGGCAGCCTCACTGCAGCTTGAAAGAGATGGAAAAACTTTGAACCTCCGTCCTCCATCCGTAGTAAAGTTGTGAGGATGACTCGGATAACATCAGATAAGCACAATACTATGCACAAGCAGTAGTACATAGATAGTACTAATATCTAGAGATGCTTGAAATCCATGTTATTTATTTTATTCAGAAGCCCATTGTGTTTAGTAACACTTACAGCGCAATCCTATCCAACTTACACCTCCGGTGTAACAGCGGTGCAGCGAGAACGGGAGGACCCAGAACGGAAAGGGGATTCAAATTCCCTCCAAAGGGGGATTCAAGGGGGATTTAAATCTCCCCTCCAAAGACTCCTGCCCTGCCCTGCCCTGCCCCGCTGGTTACACCGGTGGTGTAAGTTGGATAGGATTGCGCTGTTAGACTGTAATCCTCTTGTATTCAACAAAAACGAACACCTCTACTAATATCTATAGCAGCTTCAATTTATAACATGTTTTACCATCTTTATTGCCCTTGCTCTCACAACAGGCCAGTTTGATTAGCCACTATTTGTCTCCCACACCCACACCCCTTCTTAATGAAACAGGCTCAGAGACAGAATATGTGGCTAAAGAAAGTCTGCAGTAGAAGCCAGACTAGGGTCCAGGTCTCACATATCTGAATCTGTTGCTCTTTCCACACTCACTGAATAAAGGTAAAGGTAGAGGTTCCCTTCACTCGAAAGCTAGTCGTTACCGACTCTAGGAGTGGTGCTCATCTCTGTTTCAAAGCCAAAGAGCCAGCGATGTCCAAAGACGCTTCCGTGGTCATGTGGCTGGCATGACTCAACGCTGAGGTGCACGGAACGCTGTTACCTCCCTGCCGAGGCGGTACCTGTTAATCTACTTTCAGTTTCTTGCTTTCGAACTGCTAGGTTGGCAGCAGAGGGGGCTGAAGATGGTAGCTCACACTGTCACGTGGCGCTCGGGTCTTGAACTGCTGTCCTGCCTGCCTTCCAGTCTACAGTTCAGCGTCTTAACCACTAAGCCACCGCGGCTCACTGAATACTCAACAATAAATAGGAAATCTTGATGTCTTGACCCCCAAATAGGTGACCCTCTCACCATATTAGCTATGTGACATATCCCATATACTGTATCAGTCATGACCATGTGCTTGTAGCCAAGGTTGGTGAGGTTATTAGCACACCAGCTGGAGAACCCTCCCTTTCTAACATCCTCCAGTTGGCTATTCATGGGAGAAACTGCTGTTTGAGCCGAGTACCAAGCACAGAACCCTACAGTTCTAGTTGTATCAGCAACCTCAGTGGACTTGGAAATTTCTGGTTAGTAGTTAAGGGAAGAGTTATTGATTGTTTTACCGAGTAAGAAGTCTTTAGCGTATTATAAAACTGGGGCATTTGGCTCCTTTGGGTCCCTCTTGCTGTCTTCTCTGTGCGTGGTTGTAAATGGTGTCCAATCCACTAATGAATGAGGCCCCAAGTACCCTCATTGGTACTTATACACCAGATGGTGCCATATACCTTATTGGTCAACAGAGCAGGATTACAATGAAGACAAATTGAGCTAATAAAGTAGAACACACTTGTGAATTCTCAATAAGGCTGTGTACACAGTATGAGTGTCAGTATGAATGCCGCAGTGTTAAAAAGAAAAAAAGAACCCCATATAAGCATAGACAAGGGGACAGTCCGTGTGCTAGGGAGATGTAAACAGAGCCTTGGGGTTAACTGGAGAAAGATAATCCATATTAGGATATTTGAAAACAAATGCATAACAAGCCAATGTGTACTGCATGCTAATCGTTCCTCGACTGCATGTTTTCTCCAGCTGTGAATCTGGAATATGGCAGGAAAATTAGAGACTGCAGCTATAATGGAGCATTTGATTTGCAATTAATTTTAATTTGACAATTACAAAGGTAATTGATTTAGGAACATAAGAACAGCCCTAGAGAATTGTGATGCCGCCAAACTGCTTCTCCAGTCCTGTGAGATATTACGTGAAATATCTCCACCAGCAAGCTCATGAGCCGTGCGCCTTTCTTATGATCCTTGACTCTGGGGAGGTAGAGAAGGACAAGGGTCCTCAACGTTTTGCTGAGCTTGGTAATTCGATGTTGTTTTGCAGAGCCAGTGAGACCTCTCTTCCTCTCTTCCTGCTTTCGTACCCCCTGCACAACAGAGTTTTAGAGGGGAGGAGCAGTGGGCAGCGCATACTATGTGTAGCATCATTTTCCCCCCAGCCCATGACACTGATGCTGTGTACCGGTGCATGATGCAGCCTGGCGCCATTTTGAAAGTGGCACTCTCTGCCTTCTTACTTTGCTAGCAGCTTTTAAAAAACATACTACTCCTATGATCAGTGCCAGGTTGCTCCCATGGGTGTTGCTCCATGTATAGACAGCCAATGGGAGAAAGGGATGCCTCTACATGAAGGATGTAGAGGGAAATTGTATTTTAATTCTTCTTCTTAGGGCCAGTGTAGTCAAGACATGTGGGATTTATGACTGGACATTTTTATTTTTACTTTCAAGCAATCCTGGTGTGTGTCCATGTTCCAAATCTAATTGTAGCCGCAGTGGGTAGGTGGGTTATTTAACCATTTCCTCACACTGTTTCCAAGATCTAAATCCCAACAGGCCGCTGTTAGCCTGGGAGGAAAAGACATGATCTCTTATTGTATCTGTCTTTTTCCCCAGTAAATGATGTGGGAGGGGGAATGTTATCCCTCCCCGGCTCTCGTGCCTCAATGCAATTCTGGCACCCTCCTGGCTTTAAAATATACCAGGATATCAGATCACAGATCTCCTATGTTTCACTTTAGTGAGTTTCACTTTACACGGCTTTAAAAGTAGATTAGACACATTTATGGAGGAAAGGGCTGGCAATACCTTTCAGCCATGGTAGGTAAAAGGAACCATATTTGGAGGCATGTACCTCTGATATCTGAAGGCCAGCGGGTGGCGCAGCAGGTTAAACCGCTGAATCATAAGCTGTCGATCGAAAGGTCGGCAGTTCGATTCCCGCGACGGGGTAAGCGCTCGTTGCTTGGCCAGCTCCTGCCAACCTATCAGTTCCAAAGCATGTCAATACGAGTAGATAAATAGGTACCGCTTGCGGGAAGGTAAACAGCGCTCCATGTTCCAGCTGCATGCTACATGCTGCGGCAAGGAGAGTCATGCCGGCCACATGACCATGGAGGCGTCTTTGGACAACGCTGGCTCTTCGGCTTTGAAATGGAGATGAGCACCACACCCTAGAGTCGGACACGACTGGACATAATTGTCAGGGGATACCTTTACCTTTTTTTTACCTCTGATATCTGGTGTTGTGGACAAAGAACAGAGCAGAACTGTTGCCTTCATGTCCTGCTCGTAAAGTTCTTGGACACATGTGGCTACCACTTTAGGCCACTGTTGACACACCGTTGAGCACAGTTGGAGACAATACTTGGATCTAGTCGAACCCTTGGTCTGGTCCTGCAGAACTCCTCCTGTGCTCTTAAGATGGTTGAAGATGCCATTGCTTTGATATTTTTCTACATTTGCTCATCAGCTGGCACTATCTCGGTGTATCTCATCCATAGAGTTCTGTCATCTAGATGGGATGGGATGGGTTGATAGGCAAGTGGGGGGATGCTGTGTGCAGGTCCCACTCCCACATTGCAGTAGAGTTGGACTGCATGGTTGTGTCCAGCTCTATAAGCCTTTTACTTTATGAAGAAATGAGATGGGTTGCATTTAGCTTGTCCTTTTCATCATGACCATCACAAACTTTCCACTGGACTCTCCCGATGAGCGCATGCCCAAACGTGCCTGTCTGATGTCATTTGGACAACTTACCTGATCTACCAGTCTCACTCAATTATGACAGCTGCCAATAACAAGCAAATGTTAAATGTCAAAAAACAGGAGTGGAAATGACCCCCATAAAAGGGCATGCTACGCAAGTGTCTCTTGCATACAAACCATTCCAGCTGCGTGTGAGCAATAAGTGGTTTAGACATTGGAAAAATGCCTCATCTGCAGGGATCGGAATACTGTATAGCAGGGGTGGCCAAACTTGATTAACGTTAGAGCCACATAAAATAAACTTCAGATGTTTGAGAGCTGCAATATTTAAGAAGCATTTAAATTCTTCAATATCATTACTCACTATGAACATTAAAACTTATGTTTTAATCCAGTGGACTCTCCGTTTATACCCGGTAAATAATTAAAAAGGTTGAAAATTTCTTATTTACCTTTTATATCAATTGTGATGCAAAAAGGAGCTCAGCCAATGTATTTCCAAGGGCTGCACATTATATGTCAAAGAGCCGCATGTGGCTCAGGAGCCACAGTTTGGCCACCCCCCTGCTGTATAGGAACACACGCAAAAATGTTTACAACTATGGAGGTACTGGGACTGCACTGCGGATCCTTTACAATCCAGGATGGACAAGTGATAGTTGAAGGAAAAGGGCTGGGCTTGATAATGACCTCAATAAGTCCTCCTGCCACTGATACAGATGACAAATAGTGTTATACATTTTAGCTGTCTCCATTGTTGTGAATGGGTTTTTCACCTGGCAACTGGTGGGTGGTCAGGGGCTTAACAGAAGGGATTAATGCTCCTTAATGGCTGGAAATCTCACTCCAGCCTTTGAGAACATCTCGTCCTTCAAGAACAGAACTGTTTGGAGCTGGACACTGAGGGAGACGCGAACGTTTCTCACTGGAATTAGCTGTAGAGGTGGAATGACACATTAGCTGAGCAAATGTGGGTTCCCAAAAAGCAAATGCAAGGGTGGAGAGACACTTGTGTGTGTGTGTGTGTGTGTGTGTGTGTGTGTGTGTGTGGGGAAATCTGCAGATGAATCTCTTCTCTGCCTATTCTTCTCTGTAAACGCCCATTCAAGTCATTTTCCTCTCAACCAGACATACTTCCAGTTTAGGAGCCTATCTGGGAAAACTGATTTTAAAACCAGTCCAAATCAAAGTTCAAAGCCGCCTGACCCATAAACGTGCATGGGAGATCACACTCATGTGCCTGGGCACATGTCCCCCAGTCTTTTTGTCCACCCCTTACTTGCTTGTTGTCTGGAATAGTCTCACTGCATAGGAGATAATGGATAAAAGAAATGTGGGACCAATAGATGGGAGAAGCTGCAATTCTGTGACATTCCTAGAGGAGGGCAGTACTGTACGTTGCACACAGGTTTACTCCATTACATGGTGGCCCTGCCCACTCACCATCAGAGCCATTCTAAGCGACGAAGGCAACGTACAGGCACTGCCTTCATCGCTCGGAATGGCTCTGATGGCGAGTGGGCGGGCCACCATGTAACGGCGAGTAGACTGCACAACTTACAGTACTGTCCCCCTCTATGAACACCACTGCTGCAATTACACTGTCTCCCAAATCCAGCAGCATATTTAAAGGTAAAGGGGAACCTTCTGGGTTGCAACCTGGAAGTGCTACCTAGACATGCAGGTGTGATATTCCTAGCTGGCTTTCCTATATAAAGGGTATTTTATGGCTCATCACAGATTGAGTTCTCATCTCTACCTCAACCTCTACCTATCTGACAGTCCAATACTATGCGTGCTGCCCAATGGCAGTGTGCCTCCTGTGCTAGCACTGGCTGCCGTAAAGCATTCAGTGCCAGTCGCAAAGGCCTCCCCAACAGCACGCTGCTCAGCGCGCTGCTGGAGTTGCCGGTGGGAAGGCCTACACCTCCCCAGCCATGTTGGAGGGCATTTGGACGTGCGCCGGGAAAGGTAAGTCAGCTGGAAGGTGGGGGGAGGGCGGAATGGAGGCGGGGAAGGGGCAAAACTAGGTGGGGGGCGTAATGGGGTGGGAAGGCTGCAGGAGGGGAGGATTCGTTGTGGAAGGCCCACGCCGGATTCCATCCCCTTCCCTGCAGCCTCCCTGCCCCTTTTCTCTCCTCGAATTAATGCTAGCAAAATTCCTAACATAGGTCCAAGGAGACCCATTGCGGTCCAAGAGGCTTACACAGGGGTAAGGGGATTAAACATTCCCTTGCCCTGCAGAAGCCTCCCGGTTCCGCCCCTCCTGCACAGGATGCAGTAGCTGCCATTTCGGCACGGCTGCATCAGCGGGGGAGGTAAAGGATAGGATTGGGCTCTGAGAGACATAAACAAGTGTTTGAACATCTATGTCCTGTGACATCTATGTCCTGAATCTGAATTTTCTTCCCATAAAATGTTTCTGACTTATGGATTGAATTTTTGACTTTGCAACTTGAGTCATGCTTTTAATAAAAGTGCACAATAAGAGATGAATCAATTAGGAGCGCCTGACATGCCTAACGCTCCTCTGCACAGATGAAACCAATGCCAGTAAAGCAAGGGGGTGAGTTTATTTTGCATAAATCTCCAGTTGTGTGGAATTTATGAGTCATCATTGACTTTGTGTTTAGCTCCCAGTTGATACCTGGGTAGAAGTATACAGTGGTATACATCCTGTTGACAGATCACAGGTAGAAGCAGGTTCATTAGTGGAAGAAAGGTGGATCAGTGCATCTGTAGTCCGAGCTTGCGATTTTATTTGGCAGTAAGGTGTTAAAATGCAACCAATTAGGGCATGTTATGTTGTTCCTTATGTACATGAGGCTTGTATTGGCACATTGCGGAAGATCCATGTATGTCGAGGAGATAGTGGTCTGTATAGTTTCTCCCCGATGGTCAGTCTGTCCCTCCATTATTAAGTTAATCTTTGGGAGAAGTGCTGAGGCGCACTTCATCAGTTTGCACCTGTTAGCAAGGATGCCTCCCTTCCCTTACCTTGTCAGGAGACATTCAGGGCACTAAACCAAGATCATGTGCTTGGATTAAGTCATATTCCAGAATTGCATCAGCTACTTTTTTCCCCATGGAATGATATAAAGGGGGACTTGAGACGCCATTTAACATGCATCAGGTGTCATGTGTGGCCAGCTGCAGATGGGCCATGTGAAAACTTGCTCACGAGAGGGATACGTCCAGTAGGAAGAAGGCGCCGCTTCTATTTGGAGGGACGTCAGAACACTGCATTTTGTTGTCTCTGAGGGATATTGCAGCTTGTGCAGAGTAATAAAATCCTGGCGTCTGTCTGTCTCCCACTGGCCTGCTGTTTGTCTCCGTATCCGAAAAGAACCTTTGCCCTTCAGGCAATGCAAGGCTACAGCAGCAGTTGTGAATCTTCGATACAAGCTGCATTCAAAATGGCAGTTTTACAACCCCAAACTGGTGTACTTTCCATTATCTCAAGATTACTCCTTTGATCAAGCCCACAGACCAAAAGCATCTTTCCTTCCAGTCTCAGTTCTTAACCAAATAAGATTCTAACTACTACTGCCCCCTCCCCAATAATGAAGGTAAAGGTCAGTGGCGTAGCTAGTGCGCCCTGAGGTTGGGGCGCCCCCCGCTACCCCCCAAAATTAGCATAAATTAAGTTTCGGTTTCATTTTCACTTTTTTTTGGCTTTCTTAGTGTTTTTTTTTTGGTTTTTTGGGGGTTATCGGGGCTTCTCCGCAAGTGTGTATGCTTTCCCCCCACTTAGCTGTGTATAGGAGCCTCCAGCGATGACGATCTCCAGCGGCGATGATCTCTTCCTCTGCCTGCGCCCGGGGGCACAGATCGTTCCTCTGCCTGCGCCCGGGGGCGCAAACTCTGGAAAGCGCCCAGCAGCGCTTTCCACAGTTCACGCAGGCACAGAACGTCAATTGCAAACATCGTCGTTCTGCGCCTGTGCGAACTGTGGAAAGCGCTGCTGGGCGCTTTACAGAGTTCGCACCCGGGGCAGACAGAGGAACGATCAGCGCCCCGGGCGCAGGCAGAGGAAGAGATCGTCACCGCTGGAGATCGTCGCTGGAGGCTCCTATACACAGTTAAGTGGGGGAAAAGCATACACACTCGCGGAGAAGCCCCGATAACCCCCAACGCCCCCGAAAACACTAAAAAAACTAAAAACAAAACCGAAACTTAAGGAGGCCTGCGCCCCCGCCGAGCCACAGCGCCCTACGCCCTGGGGCCCACCGCCCACCGCCCCATATCAGCCGACGCCATTGGTAAAGGTAAAGGTATCCCCTGACAATTAAGTCCAGTCGTGTCCGAGTCTAGGGTGTGGTGCTCATCTCCATTTCAAAGCCAAAGAGCCAGCATTGTCCGAAGACGCCTCTGTGGTCATGTGGCTGGCATGACTCTCCTTGCTGCAGCGCGTAGCATGTGACTGGAACACGGAGCGCTGTTTACCTTCCCGCAAGCGGTACCTATTTATCTACTCGCATTGACATGCTTTGGAACTGCTAGATTGGCAGGAGATTATCAATAATCTAATTATTATTATCCCCAATAATTATCCTCGCGCAATGTTCATTTCGGATCAGATCACATAATGTGGATCACTCCACATGATCGCTGGAAGGGCTGCTTTCACGGTTTGGGCATCTTTACCGTCAACCTGCTGAATCCATCTGCAGCTCCTCTTGTCCCCTCCCGCTAGAGAGTGGAGCCTGGAACCAGAACTATCACATCAGCTGCTAGAGGCATGAAATGACAGCTGTAAATATCTCCATGAATCCGTAATATACTACACTCTTTTGCATTTTTTAATTGTAAGTCACTTTGGGAGCCAAGCTTGGATGAGAAGAACAGTATGTATGTATGTATGTATGTATGTATGTATGTATGTATGTATGTATGTATGTATGTATGTATGTATGTATGTATAAATACAGTAATGCAAAATTAAATTTTAGTATTAGGTTGGGCTCCAGAGTTTATAGCTCAACCATGGTGTAACAAACTTATGAAGTATGAATAATACACATCCTTCAACACTCTTAATTAGTATTCCCTGGTAGCAGTGCAAAGATGCACCTTTTAAAGCAGTGGCTCTCTTATATTTAGTAGGAGGACAGCAACTGTGCCTATGTATCCCAGCATAGCCAGAGGCGTCAGGGATGGGGCGTTGGGCTCCCAGGCAGCGGGATCGGGCCCCAGGCAGCAGGCAGGCAGGGGGGGATGAAATCGTCCCATTCATTGGGGTGAGCGCGGAGCATCAGTAGCGGCTTTGGGCCTCCCGCCCTCCCTACACCTCGGTGTGTTCAATAACAGCTGCAGCCGTCACTTCCGGCGCAGGGGTGAGTGGGTGTTGGGGAATCGCCACTGAGCATAGTATCCTTCCAGTGGCTGTTGCTGGTGTGATTCTTTTTAGATTGTGATCCCCTTCAGAAGAGAGAAAACGATCTTTGAATTCTCATTCCTTTCCTATGTAAAGCCACTTTGAGAACTGATTCGTTGAAAAGAAGTACCTAAATAATGTGCAACGTCTAACATGGAACAGTGTTTTTTGTTTTAAACAGCAGTGGGGGGGGGGCTGCTGCAAAACAGAGTGGAACCATGGTAGAGGGTGGGGGGATTTTGAAATCTGCCCCCATTGTGGTTCCCATACTGAACATGGCCCCCACACACTATTTCATACGGAAAAAAAGCTTTCAGTGAAAGTCAATGGAAATTATTTTCATTATAAAACAGCATGGGTGGTGGCAGTTGATATCAGAATCATGGTGGGGGCAAAGTTCTTCCCCTCCCACCATGATTTAAAACAAAATAACAAAACCCATCGTTCTGTGTTACACATTCCATGTAAAGTGTCGCTCGGGTTGGCAACCTACAGCCCATGAGCCGGATCTGGCCTGCCACCCAAAGTCATCCAGCCTGCACGGAGCTCAGCTTGGGAGGCAAAGCCTCTCGCCCAATTTACCGCACACCTGACAGGGCATGGTAGAACTGCCTGTCCAGGCCAGCGGAGTCCCTGTGCCTCCTAAGCTGGAAGTTCAATGATGATGTTCAATGTTGATGTCAAAGTTCAGTGATGATGACGTGATTATGTCATCGCTGAACGTCCAGCCCCTTTGCCTGAAAAGGTTGTCAAATCCTGGTGTAGCTTGAGCCTAGTTGTTGTTATTACTATTATTATCAATATTAATGATGATGATGAATATCATTATCATTGTCATCGTCATCATCATCTCCACTGGCTCTGGCCCATTCAAGGCTTTCAGAGTATTACACCATGTTTACACCCTAAAAACAAAAGACCTTAACACAAGGAATATTGTAATTTTGAGCTTTCATCAAGGAGCTGGTTTTTTTAGCTGCACACAGTCCAGCCTTGCATTGCAATCTACAAGGAACATGGCAAATGGTATATTTGTTTCCTGTTGGGCTAGGTTGTTGTCAAGCACTGACAGATCACAAAACACCACTGCTATACCGTGTTCAGTCTAGTTTGTCAGAGTTGAGCCAGACTTGCCGATTCATGCAAAGTTGGCTTACACTATCCAACCATTGGTCCATCTGACTTAGTGCAAGATTCCCAACTGGGAGCAGTACTTTGAGTGTAGATTGAACGAAACATCTTCGGGATTCAAGGTTATAAAATAGTGGATTTATAAAATGTAAAAACTGTATTAAAAATATATCAACAATTTTATACCAAAATATATACCAAAAAATATACCAAATATATACCAAAATTTTAAATTTTGGACTTTTAAAGTGTTTTTACTCACAGTTGTGATTTTAATCAGACTTGCAAAGTCGTCGATATATTTTTAATACAGTTTTTACATTTTATAAATCCACTATTTTATAACCTTGAATCCTGAAGATGTTTCATTCAATCTACATTATAGCTGGTTATAATAGTCTTCGATCATTCAGTACTTTGAGTTCTCAACTTGTGTTCAGTTTTGTTTCTGTAGAACATTTTAACTGGAGATTCCAGGGATTGAAGGGACACTAAACATGCGGTATACCTACTACTGTGCTCTGTCTCCTCCTTCTTGCACATTTGTTTCAATTTTTTTTTATATACAGAGCCCTATAATTCTTCCAGGTTAATGTTGGAATAAATGTACCCTCACACATCAAAAAAGAGCACAACTGAAAATTTCAGACAGTGATCACCTGCAATGGCTGAAATTCATGGTTTTCCCACAGGGGACAGACACATTTATACAATTGTTAAAGATAGATGAACTGCAGCATTTCCTAGTCACCTGGTTCAAGAACCCTGTCAAAAAAGCAAATGGATAAATTCACTCTTATTTTACACCAGCTGAAGGTGTGTTCCAAAGAATCTTTGTCAGTGCACACAAAAGACAGTGTCATTTTATTTGTGTGAGAGAGTCATATTTTGGTTCCTTGCTGTGCATTACTCATTTCCGGATTGGTTTGTGGGCTGTATTATTATCCCACAGTTTTTCAGTACAGAGAGCTCTCATCTTATGACAAACTAGGAGCCCAAGGATGAACGGTGAGAGATATTACAATATGGCTTTATTCAGGACCTTATACATAATATTGCAATTTATCCCGGTCATGTTTTTTTTTTTTCTATACAGACAATTTCTGCGCGAACCAGTTTTAGTTACATTTATTTTCAGAAGCCTTGTTTGGGAGTCAGTGGAGATGTTTTTGCATAGTGAACTGATTCCTGGCGGTAATGGCCTCCTCACTCTAATATCATGGTTATTATGGTGTGTTGGATATAAATTAAGTTACATTCTGTGCAGCCAAGATGGTGTACTATGAGAGGTTTATTTTATTTAGAAAAATGTTTGAGTCAGCGGCGTACTCTGACATGCGCTGCCTTAATGTCCCCAATATATGCAGCCACAGAGCGTTTACCCATTTTCTCTAAATATGATCAATGCAGATATTCTTCTGGTGCGAATTTGTTCAGCACTGTAAGTTAATAATAATTGCATTTTCCAGATGTCAGTCCACTTAAGATGCAGTATTCCTCTACTTATTTAACAATGGATGATGCTGAGGCCAAAACTCCGTTTCAGTTCTTAATGGCCCAGGCCTCCCTTCAGTCTCCAAGATTACTGCTGCCACAGTGTCTGGCCTAATTAATATACAGGACATTAATGGATTTTTCTTCTTGTAGTCTCAAAAAAAAAATTGTGCTGGGTGACTTTAAAACCGTTTTAGCGGCTGTCTCGGAATTCATTGAAAAGCAGAACTCCTTTCTGCTGATACCTGCCAAATACCTGCCTCGCGTACTTGCTGACTTATCTTCAGTTTTAACATGCTGTAAACAGGAATTTTAGCAGAGGTGGAATACTTACCATTTTCAGGATTTAATAGATTTTGCTGATACGTTGTGACTTCTATATAGCTTTCCCCGGTCTTCAGAATTAAAAAAGAAAAAAGAGCCAACTTTTAACTTTGTAGGGTTTCAGAAAGGGCAAAGTAGAGCTAGAGCAAACTTTTTTTTAAAAAAAATAAGGGATGATATGAAATGATGGCATATACCCTCCAACATTAAACAAAAAACAGGGGCGTATATGTAACAACCCAATTCTCATGCCAAAGACCATTGCAGAGCTCCCCCTCCTTATTTCATGTCGCCAAAGGCTCTATTCCTCTACTGTATGCTGTACTTAATTCACTTACTCTTCAAGGGTCTGTTTGCCACTGATTTAAACGCTAAGAAGGCAATTGTTCGTTCTTAATCATCCTACTACTTGACATTGAGAGTTCATAAAATACATGTCAGCAGTTGTAGTGTGTGAAATGGCAGGCTGTGCACTGCACGATGCCTGAATGTTCATGCACATGCATTTACATGCATGTGCACTAGAGACAAGATGCATCCATTCCTCACTAATGGCCTAATCCTATCGGGCACTTATGGTGGCAGAACTCCACCACCGTGCCACTGTAGCATCATAAAAGGCGCACTGCTGTCGTATGCTTCAGGGCCATTGGTGCAAATGGCTGAAGGACCTGTGCATGTGGCAGCTGGTTCCAGACGTCATGTTGGACCGGGTAAGGTGGCAGAGAGCGGTGGGGGGGACACGCACCAGGAGGTGTACTTGCTGCTGGATTCGGCGAGACTTTGGTGGCACACACGCCGTTTTCCCGACCCTGCGCGGCTGCGGGATTCACCCTCCCATCCTCACGGGCCATTTTCATCCTAAAATAGGCCAAAAAACCAACGGGGGCATTTTCGGCGTGACGCCGCCGAATTGCCGCTAAAAAGGAGCGGGGCTTGTGATATCACACCCTGGGGGCAGGGCTTGTGACGTCACAGGGGGTGTCATGCCGACGGCCTCCCCGGGGTGTGTGTGTAGCGATGCCACTGTGTTGGCCATGGTCCATTAAAAGCATTGTTCTCTGACGTTTCGCCAACATCTGTGGCTGGCATTTTCAAAGGTAAAAAAGAAGAGTACTGTACTTTGGTGCGGTAGCGTCACTGGAGTGTGGTGTGGGCAGGCCGTGGTGTGTGTGTGTGTGATGCGCCTCAAGGGGTAATGCGTGTCAAGGGGTGGCGCGTGTCAAGGGGTGGCGCGCGTCATCCTCCGGAAGCTTCGAGGCCAGGAGAAGGCCTCGGAGCGTCCTCCCCGGCGGGCGGTCCGGCCCCTTTTGAGCAGGCCCTATGCAGCAACTTTACGCATTTTCGTGCATGTGTACAAGCTTCTAAGGGCAAAAGGGCAGTGTCTTGCTCTCAAAAGTGTTGTGCGCATGTACAAAAATGCAAAAAAATGGTGCATAGGGCCGAGGAGGACGCTCCGAGGCCTTCTCCCGGCCTCGGAGCCGAAGGTTGATGTGCGAAGCTGGCGGAAGTGGGGGTAAGTCTTTGGCACCGCCAAAGGTGCATCCACAACTGTTTGGGGGTCACGGGGGGTCATGGGGGAACAGGGGAGTGGGCAGGGGGTGACGCGGCGGCCCCTGCTCTGGGGTGACGCGTGCCATATGACGCCTCTGCTTTGGTGCTCTCTCTCTCTTCTTTTTACCTTTGAAATTGCCAGCCACAGATGCTGGTGAAACGTCAGGGAACGATGCTTTTAACGGACCATGGTCAACAATCCAGGTTGATTTTTATTCTATAGATTCCTCTGGCCATGAAAGTCTTAGAATCTAGATCAAGTTCATGGGTGGTTCAGGACAGGGGACGTGGAGGGAAGGGGTTGGAGGGGGTTAGATCCTATCCCACATCCCCAGCCTGGACCCGCCCCCAGGAGTCTTCTTGGAGTTATGCCAGCTAAAGAGCTGGCATAGGTTCGAGGAGACCCATTAGTGTCCAAGCGGCCTACAGGGAGGTAAGTAAAAAATTTTTTACTTCCCTCTCCCAGGCCGTCTAGTCCCCCCCCCCCCCAATAGCATGCAGTGTGCATTGTGTTGGCGGAGCTGCAAGCTATCGACTAGCGGGAGATAGGATCAGGTCTTTACAGCCCATTCCAACCCAACTCCTCCGCAAGTCTGGCATAAGAGTGGCATAAGTTATGTCTGAGTTATGTCAGAGTTATGCCTGAGTTAGGCAGGCTGCAGTTTCTGTGGCCCAGCACCACCCCAGGATCCAGGCAACACTTACCTCCCAGGCAGGCAGGCTCTCCAGGCTTGGTGTCTGGCTCGGGCACGTGCAGGCCTCTGTCTGCATTTGTCAGCATCCATCCATGGCAGCTGCCGCAGTGTCTGTTGCAGACCGGTCGCAAAGGGGCTGACCGCAGGCATGGGGGTTGTGCCAGTCATGTGGTGGGCGCAGGACAGGTGACAGGTGAGCAAGGTGCTTGAGCCAGCCGCCACAGGGCACCCTGTGCAGTAGCCTCCTGCTGCAGGGGAGAGTGGCCGTCCCCTCCCTCCTGCAGAAGGCGATGCCACCCCCAAGCCATGTTGAGGCCGCACGTGGGAGTCATGGGGGGGTGAGCAGGGGAGGGAAGGGAAGGAGGGGGTGGGAACGTCACACACAAGGGGGGTCTCATGAGGTCTGGAACCGCCTCTGACATGACTCGCCCGTGCGCTGCCTGAAGCCCTGGGCCTCCAGGGCCGTGGCTATGCCCACAAAGAAGGAAGCCCAGTGTGCTTTCTGCTCAGTGCCCCGGCCATGACCGAGAGATGCCATGGGCTTGTCTGCTGCGAGCGTGAAGGGCTCACGCAGCTCATCACGACCCCAGTTGGGGCGACTACGGCGCCTCGCGGCAGGCACTCTGGCGGGGTGGGGGGTTGCCAGCTGCCAGCATCAGGGAGTGGGAGGGGAGGCAGACACACAGACAGGCAGACGGGGGTGCTGGGGAGGGGCACGGTTGGGTCAGAAACAGACAGACAGACAGACAACAAGGCTGGTGGGAGAGAGATACAGGGAGAGGGGTCTGCAGAGACCAATAGGGACACAGGGGGTGCTCCGCAGATGAAGGCGATGCAGAAACAGGTGCCTCTTCTGCAGACGGACGTTGGGCAGAAGTCACACAGAAATGGGCGGACCATGGGCGGAAGTGGCTTCATGACGGGCGGACCATGGGCGGACGTGGCTTCGTAACGGGTGGACGCCCTGGCGGGTGAGATCCCCGGTTGCCGAGCAGCCATTACACAGACGCAGCGGCCACAAGCGGCCCCGCTATGGGCTCTGTGGCACCTGTCACTGTTTGCCTGCCTGAGAGGCCCGCCCAACTCCCCCCTCCCCTCTGTGCCATGGGGGTCTGGCAGCCCCCCTGCTGTGTTCTCCCTGGGAAGGAAGTGGCAGTCCCTGGATGGGATTCATGCAGGGGCTTCAGTGCTGGGGGCTGTCTTTGTGTGGGGGGCAATGCTTGTGTAACACTGGGCATGGGTGTCGACAGGGGGAAGCGCGGGGGGCGGGCCGCCGGGGGGCGTCGCGCGCACAAGGGTGATGCACGACCCCCCACTTACAGTTTGGTGGCGGAGCTGGGCCCTCCTGGCCTCCCCTGTGTCCGTTTGGCTCCAAAATGAGCCAAAAACGGAGCGGGGATGGTGCTCTGCTCCTGCGCATGACGTCACGCACGGGGGCGGAGCCTCTCCCTTAAAGGCGACGCGCGCCCCCGCTCTGGGGTGTCGCACGTCGTAGCGACGCGACTGACACTGGGCACATATTTGTCAAGGGGGCTCTGCCCGAGGGGCATCTTTATTGTTCTGGAACGTTAGCTGAGATGGCCAGGTGACGCTGCCAGGGGTAGTCACAGCAGCCACTCTGAAAGCAGCAGCAGCAGCACACGTGCCCCATGGACCTGGAGATGCAGGCTCTTCCCCTGTGGAACCACAGCCTGCTCCATAGAAAGGGGAGGGACAGCAAGTACGGCAGCCAGGGAGGTGGAGCAGCAGCAGCGCCGGCAGCTGAGGAGGGTTGCAGGGCTGGCTCCCTGACCTCTGGCAGCATCGAGACAGACAACAGTGGGGCACCCTGCCTGGAGCCCCAGGGGTGCTCCCAGGAAGGAAGGTGGTAGTGGACGTTCCTGGGGAGACAAAAAACAAGGGGGTGTTACATGGCAGCTGGTGTGTGGTAGCAATCGCCATTGAAGAAATGCCAGTGTGTCAGGTTGCAAAAGCCTGCAGGGAGAGAAATAAAACACAGCTGATAGGTGTGACACACATAGCATGGTCTGAGCTGCTTACCTGGGTGTAAGGCGAGCATGATCCTGTAAGGGAAATGGGTCAAAGAGAGAGAAGACAACACATATATTGGGTCACAACCATGGCAATCCTAGAAATACTGACCTGTCAATTGACCCTGTGGAGAAAAGGGGGGGGGGAGAACAGCTGGTGTCTACAGAAGGTTAACATCACCGCACTCGTGGTGTTGTCTGCTCACATGACAACAGGTGGCAATCAGACACAACAGTGGTAAAGCGGCATGTATCCTATATATCATAGCAGGCATTGCAGGCAGGCATCAGACTACTCATTGGTAAAGAGACATTTCAGGGAAGGCATTGCAGGCAGACATGAGAGGGCACATTGGTAAAGAGGCATTTCAGAGAAAGCATTGCAGGCAGGCATCAGACTACTCATTGGCAGTGTCGTTTTAACGCCTTCCGGCGCCCGGGGGCGGGGGCTGGAGCGCTCCGTCACGCCAGAACGCGGCTGCTGCTCCCCCCGGAAGTGGCCCATCACCGGCTTCCGGAGATGCTTTGCTCCGAAGCCGGGAAGCCCTCCTCCTTGCGACCGCCCAGTTCGGCGGTCGAGGGCTTTGTGAGCCAGCCGAACGCGTCGCAGGCTTTTATTTGGGTTTTCTGCACATGCTCAGAACTTGTGCTGCTTAGCCCTTGGGTTGGAATGGGCTGTTAGAAATGTAACTTCTGGAGACTATGGAGAGAAAGCTGAAGAATGACAATAGGAATGCACAGTAACAATACTGTAATAATAAGGTATCTCCAAAAGGCAAAAATAGAGACAAAAGCAGGGCAGTGGTTGAGCAGGGACAGGTAGAATCTGAATGGTCTCTGATACATACTTTATGATGATTTAGCGCAGGGGTTCTCAACCTTTGGAGGCCCGGGTACCCCCTATCACGGTCCAATTTTTTGAAGTACCCCTGCTAATTAATTGGATTAATCAATTAATTAATTAGGTAATTCATCGTTAAATAAAAAAGTACTAAAACAATTTTAAATATGAAAAAATGTCTTATTTATGTGTGTGTGTGTGTGTGTGTGTGTGTGTGAGAGAGAGAGAGAGAGAGAGAGAGATAAAATAAATAAAAGGTACAGGACAGCTCACATAAATAAAAGATATATCAACATTTACACAACATCACAAAGGAGCAGACAACGCACTTACCTGTCTCCACACAGGTGGGGAGTAAGAGCACACTTTCCTCCCTGCCCACTAGGTGTGCCTGCCCTGCATCCAGTACCACTAGCTGGATAAAACAACTAAATGATAAAGCAATGAAAAGCCACAGAATACTAGAAAGAAAAGGGGGAAAAAACCCAAGAACCAATATCATGGGGTGGGGACGAAAGCCCACGAAAAGGCTAGCTGATTCTAGTAAGAGCCCACGAGAACCTTTCACAGCACAATCCCATGCATGCCTACTCAGAAGTATGCCCCACTCAATTCAATGGGACATATTCTCAGATAAGTATGGATAGGATTGCTGCCTAAGGACATGACAGCCGCACAGGGTCAGCAGGGCAGGCATACCTAGTGGGCAGGGAGGAAGGTGTGTTCTCACTCCCCACTAGATGTAGGGCAGTGGAGACAGGTAAGCGCCTTGTCTGCTCCTTTGTGATGCTGCATTTCAGCAGCGCCTTCCCCAGACTGCTTGGGGAGTTCCTTGAGTTTAAAAAACAGATTGGTGGGTTTGGCATTAGAACTGCGCAGAGGGGGAAACCTGGGAGGAAACAAACAGACGGCAGTCAAACTGAGCAGTTAAGGTCAGGCAATGAGTTTGGGCGTACGATGGTGTGATGGTATGGAAGTGCCACCATAGGTATGTGCTTTGAAACTCTTGGAAAACATTTTGGACTGCGTTCTCCTCCAACTGCTGTCAAGGGTGGGTGGATAGTGGCAGTGCTAGTTAATTTCTTTTTTGGAAATGAGAGGTGAGAACTGTGCCATCTGCCCAGGAAGAAAGCCTCGCTCATTAGTCCTGTCAGAGGCTTCGTTAGATGGGGCGGGGGACGTGGGCCCCCGGGCGCAGGGGTGTCGAGCTCCAGAGGGGGTGCAGGAGGAGCCCCTGTTGCCTTTTCTCCGCTCATATTCTGCGAATATTCTGCGAATAATAAAATAAAATAAAAACATGGAATTTTGCATCGTTCTTCATCTGCTGACACTGTACAACCTGTACAACCCACACCACCTACCTAGTACACTTTTAAGGCAGTTAAAATGGGGAAAATTTGGAATAAAAACACATAACACCACTTTCCATTATTTCATTTTGGTTAAACACCATAATCTGAGAAAAAAATAAAACCATAAAAAACCTCTATCTATAAGCAATACAGTATATAAGCATGGTATGAAGATTCTCATGGCTTGTTGTATTATGTAAAGAAAACGAAGTTATGGGTCTTGCAGCCATGTGATTTTATTGAAGGAAAGAAAAAACTGTAGTCCCCGCTGACGTTTCACCCTGCACTTAGGGTTTCTTCAGAGCAAAAACCTGGCACCAGCCAGTAGATGTTAACTGCCAGTGGAATGCCTGGAAAGTTTAAAGGGACATTGCTGCTTAATCAGAACCGGAAGTGTCAATCTTCGCTGTGACCGGAGATAACCTTTGCTGGTGCGATGTCTTAATCAAGAACGGAAACCAGATCTTGTTCACAAATACCAGTTCTTGTTGGCGGTTCAGAGGGTTCAAAGCCCTCCTTTGAGAAATTACAATTGCCTCCAAATTTCTTCTCAGTCTGTTTTTAGACTCGCTGAACAGCGAAAAGTTTCCTCGAAAGCAATTGAGTGCCCGGTTTGAGCCACGTGTGTCGCTATTGCCGATTTCTCTTCCTGAAGGGACTTAGCCCTTAAATGTTCCTGCACTCGGGTTCTTATGGGTCGCAAGGTGTTCCCCACATAAGTCCTTGTGCAGTCACCACAAGGGATTTCATACACGCCTGGATTAGACAGAGGCGGTCGTCTATCTTTCGGGTTACGTAGCATTTGTTCGATTTTAACTGTGGGTGAAAACCGGGTCTTAATGCCATAGTGCCTATCAATACGAGCTGTTTTTTCGGAGAAGCCTCGTATGTATGGCAGAGACAGCCAAATTTGTTCTTTCTTTTCTAAATCTCGTTGTACTTTTTCTTTTTCACTGTCCCCGGGTCCTGGTATGTGCTGACTCTTAGCTAATTGATTTTTCCAGCTCCTTTCAATTTGTTGTTCTCCATATCCATTGGCTTTCAACATGTTCACAATGGTACACTTTTCATTGGCTAGAGATGCAGTACAACGAGATTTAGAATATTTTATTTATTTAGTTTTCACATTTTTATACCACCCTCCAAGGAGCTCCGTGGGTGTTCATAGTTCTTTCTCCCTTTTTGTCCTCACAATAACCCTGCTCAGGTAGGTGAGGCTGAGAGATAGTGACTGGCCCAAGGCCACCCAGGAAGCTTCATGGCTGAGCGGGGATTTGAACCAGGATCTTCCAGGTTCTGAGTCCATCTCCAGAACCACTACACCAGCATTTCTCAAATTGGTGGGTTTTTTTTTTCCAACAAAAAAAGTTGAAGTCAGTTTATGTAGCTAAATAAATAAATAAATGGTTCCCTGTCCCCAAAAGACTCACGGGATCAAGAAATCCAAAGATCACTTGGCATTTGTATAGATTTTATAAGTCTTGGGCGGACCTTTTTGTAATGGTTTTCATTACAGGTTTTCTCTATAAATATTGTTCTGGGAGTTTCAGTAATAAAAAAATATGTGAACAATAACCATGTACAGTAATCATTTTCAGATGCCACATTTTTAGATCTGTTTAAGCCTCCACTGGACAATCACGAGGGGCACAGACTGTGGTCTTAGTATCAGTTGTGCTATTAAAGCACACAAAGCACAAATCAGGTAAACTGGGCAAAACCAAACCCTGAAGAAAACAAAGGTTGCATTGTTGGAGATCTCTATAGTGATTAACTCTGAGAGCTCTGGGTTGAGTTGATTGAAAGAAACTCTCCTGATCCGTTGACTCAGCTTTGGAGATTTTATGTTGTCGTGGTCATAACAACTAAACAGCAGAGGGGAGGCAAGTGCCCAATCTCAAAGATCAATCAAAAACATAAAAAAGCTTTACTGGAGTGTTAAGGGAAGATGCTACTTCAGCAGTATCTGCTCCTTGGGGTGGCCCACCTTACATGTTCAGGATTCTGGAATAATCTTGTTGCATAACTTTTTTCCCCAGTTCTTAAAATAACTGACTGGAATAATTTCTGTACCCTTTCCATTGTGCATCTTATGAACATAATAATGCTTGCTGGATCAGACCAAAGGTCCATCTGGTCCAGATTGCTTTCCTACAGTGGCCAACCAGAAGCCTCTAGAACAGGGGTTCTCAACCCCTTCCCGACCAAGTATCACCTCCAGCGCCACTCTCCTGCTGTGTACCACCGGAAATGACTGGTGATGACATCATCACTAGTTACTTCTGGGTTTTCAGGTTTTTAGAAGCCAGAAAATGCAGATAGGAGGCTCTGGGTGGGTGGGAGGGCCCTTCTTGGCGTTCCTGAGAGGCTCGGCCAAAGGTAGGAGCCTCTCAGGAGCGAAAACACACTGCCAAAAGCACCACATCGGAGTGGGGTTCTGGTGGTCCGGTGGTCCGAGTACCATCAGCACTCGGCCGAAGTACCACTGGTGGTAATATTGTACCACTGGTTGAGAGCCCCTGCTCTAGAAAGTTCACAGGCAGAAGATGTAGGCCAGTAGGTTCTCCAACTAATGCTTTCCAGTATGTGATATTCAGAGGCACAATGCCTTTGAGCATGGTGGATCAGGCCAAAGGCCCATCTAGTCCAGCTTCCTGTATCACACAGTGGCCCCACCAGATGCCTCAGGGAGCACACGACAACAAGATACTTGTATCCTGTCACCACTCCCTTTCACCTGGCACAAAGAAAACCAAATCCTACAACTAGGAGGTTGCTTATCCCCATCATGGCTTGTAAGCTGTGGTGGACTTTTCCTCCATAAATCTGTCCAATCCCCTTTTAAAGGCATCCAGGCCAGGTGCCATCACCACCTCCTGTGGCAAGGAGTTCCACAAACCAATTACACACTGGGTAAAGAAATATTTTATTTTGTCTGTTTTAATACTCCCTCCACTCAGTTTGAGTGGATGTCCCCTAGTTCTAGTGTTGTGTGAGAGGGAAAAGAATTTCTCTCTATCCACTCTCTCCATCCCATGCATATTTTTATATGTCTCAAACATGTCCCCCCTCAACCGCCTTTTTTCTAGACTGAAGAACCCCAAACGCTGTAGCCTTTCCTCATAAGGGAGATGCCCCAGCCCACTAATCATTTTGTTCGCTCTCTTCTGCACCTTTTCCAGTTCCATTATATCCTTTTTGAGATGCGGCGACCAGAACTGGACGCAATACTCCAGATGCGGCCTTACCATCGATTTGTACAACAGTATAATAATTTTGGCCGTTTTATTCTCAATCCCCTATGTTCTTATCATAATCATCACCACCACTACCACTATTATCATTACTATTACAAAAATATTTATATACCGCTTTTCAACAAAAAAAAGTTCACAAAGCGATCTACAGACAAAATCAAATAATTAAATGGCTCCCTATCCCCAAAGGGATCACAATCTAAAAAGATGCAGAAGAACGCCAGCAAACAGCCACTAGAAAAGACACTGTGCTGGGGTTAAAGGTACAGTTACTCTCCCCCTGCTAAATATAAGAGGAGAACCACTTGAAAAAAATGCCATGATGGGAGATCACATGGGGCCCCTCCAATGAGTCTAGGTTGAAGATGCCAAGTGGCATGTTAGAGGAAGTGGGAGAACATGCCACCCCTGTTCCCATGGTGGGCAGCCACCCCGGTGGTATTCCTTTCTTCTCCCCAGCTGACCAGGAAAAGGATATGGAGAGAGGATTGGCCTGGTGCCTGCTGGAACTGAAGTAGCCTTTCTTTTCCTAGTAACGCTTTCCTTTTTTTCCATCCTCACCCTGCAGAGTGCAGGTGGCTGACTGGAAGAAGAGCACCCAAAGATGGTGGGAAACAGGGTGGGGGAGGTAAACAGGCTGGACTTTGCTTTCCAGAGGGAAAAAAAATCAGGGGAAATGGGGGGGGTCACCACAAAGTAGGATTCAGGAGCCTGAAGGACTTGGGCGAGGAGGCCTGGATAGCTTTTTGATTTCTGGTAGAGATATGAGGGCAGGCTGCGTTCTCCTAGTAATGGTACTATCAATATCTCAGTGCTTATTTTCACAGAATATGTACTGTGACGCAAATATCAAGATACAAGATTGAGGGCAGGGGGTGTTCTTTAGGATGCTTACAGGCAGATAACTTTTTTTCCATCTGTCACTGAGAGTTGTCATTTTAATTCTGCTCTCTGGCCTTGTTGCTTTTCAATCATTTTGTGGACTTCTGCCTTTCAGTGGAAAATAATGGGAGGGGGGAGATGGTTTGTAGCATGCCTGTCTTATTCCAATGTCTGTGAGAAACTTAGCATTTAAGAGGCAGGAGCTTAGGTTGGTCAAAGGCAGGGTAAATGGATGTGTGTTAACAGGAAAGGAAGCATCAAATATTATCTGTGAATAAGCATAAGTTATTCCAACTGCAGACTAGTTACATGGGGACTAGTAACAAATGGTTCACAAAGCAATTTGAAGTCAATGTGAACATAAAATAAGAGTGGCTGGATTTGGGACTATGCAATAGGAGGCATCTATAGTGGTGCAAATCCAAGGATAGTTGTGTACTGGATACATGCACAAATGGTGCAATCTGGTCTTTGGTTTGAGTTCGTACAGTTTCTTGAAGTGGCCTGTCCATAGGTAGGTTTACCATAGTTCCGGATCCGGCCGGGACAGTCCCGGTTCGGGAGCCCAAATCCTGGGCTCCCGGCCGGTCTCCTCATTGTCTTGGCTGTCCAGGACTTCCCCCTTCTTCGTCTTCTTTGTTCTAGCCTCACACGCGTGCGTGCGAGGCTGGAAGGTCTTGGAAAGCATCCTAGTTCACTCGGACACGTTCCGAGTGCTTCTAGCCTCGTTGCACATGCGCGCGAGGCTAGATGCACTCAGAACATGTCCGAGTGAACTTGGACGCTTTCTGAAAACTTCCAGCCTCGTGCATGCGCGCGTGTGAGGCTGGAACAAAGACGACGAAGACGCAGCGTATTAGCGCTGCAGGGGGCATTTTGAAGAATGCACCCGGCCAGGCATGAAATGGATAGAGGGCAGTTCTTTTCCCCCTTGCACAGCACTAGAACCGGGGACATCCAATAACATTGATTGGCGGGAGAGTTAGAACAGACAAAAGGAAATATTTCTTTACCTAGAGTGCGTTTAACCTGTGGAATTCAATTTTAAAACGGTTAAACTCTAAAATAAAGTTTAAAATGATGAAATAAGAGATAGAAATAATTGGAAAGAGTATGAGGTCCTGTCTTTGCTGCTACTGGGAGTGTGTGTGTGTGGAGGGGGGGAATACTGCTGTCCAATCACAGCTATGCTAAAATCCTGGATCTCTCAGTTGTATTCTTCGGGCTGCTCTCGTCTTTGCCCCAGGGGAGGAAAAAAGAAGCTTCAAGAGCAGGAACTTGTGTCTGCTTCTGCACTCCCGAAGAAAAGGGGGGGGGGAAGGCACCCAATGAAGCTGGGAAGTGTCTGAGAGTCTAGTTATTATAAATCTATGCCATGACAAGTTTGAACCTCCATTCTCTCCTGAAGACTTTAGCTGGGAGGAAGCAGCAATAGGAGCATTTGTGGTTACTTGTATACTTTGCCTTGATGCTTCAAGACTTCAGTTGGCTTCTAAGACAATGTGATTTTAAAGAGAAATATCACATGCCCTCTTCTGAGTTAGGCTAGACTTTCAGTTGCCTGAGCTAAGCTGGGGAATACAAACCCCAATTCCCCCCCCCCTTTCTAATTCCAAATGCTGCTGTTACCTTGATGCCAAATTCTCTCTTTCCCACGACCCCAAACCTAACTCCTCCCCGAAGTACAGTGTATAAGAAAAACGAATATTCTAGATGTGGTTATGCAAACTTTATGTGGTTTGCATAAAGTTTTGTAATTTAGGGGTGGTCTTGTTTTGTATTTACATTCGCATCAAAGTATTTATTCAACTACCTCTATTTTCCAGTTCCTCTACCTGGAAAATCACTATAGCCCAAGTCGGCCACTCTATTTGCATAATTAGTAAAAATTTGCATAATGTGCAGATTGGACTGCTCATTGGTGAACTGGAATATTGCAATCTGCATAATGTGCAGATTGGACTGCTCGGATTTGGTGAACTGGAATATGGCAACCCTAGGTATTGAGCAGTTTTAACCTGATTAGTAAAATAATCACTTTGTTACTTTGCCTGAGATCTCCATGGGTAGCCTGTTCCAAAGCTTTCACCCCCTGGCCAGTACTCCCAGAATAGAATCACTGCAAATGATCATGATGATGATGAATATTTATATCCAAAAGTTCACAAAGCAGTTTGCATAGGAAAAGAAAATGAGGACATGGGACCCAACAGTTTCCAGAGGGTGGAATTACAAGACAGCAACATTGATTTCAGTTGTGTGTGTGTTTTTGCAGCTTTGAGTCAGATATGGGTTTGATATTATTCTGCATGAACTGTATTGCAACTGGTTCAAAACCAGTTGTGGAGCTACTTTTTAAAGTTAATATTTGAATCAGAACCGAACCAGAGGGTTTAAAAATACTAATGAACACTGAAGCCAATGTTTGAATGGTTCAACTGCCTGCCTCTCACACCAGCTTTTTATCTAGAACTGCCACATACTTTGTTCACACACTTTTTATGGAGCATCCAAATGATGGTGCATCCAGAAGAAACTGGCTTTAATTACTGATTTCCTCTTGTTGTTTTTTCTTTCCTTTTTCAAATAGTGAAAAATGCATGTGCTATTTTAAAAAAATAAAAATAAAAAAACTTTTTTAATTTTTTTTTTAAAAGAGAGGAAATCAATAAGAACATAAGAAGAGCCCTGCTGGATCAGGGCAAACACCCATCTAGTCCAGCTTCCTGTATCCCACTCCGGCCCCACCAGATACCTCGGGGAGCACATAAGACAACAAGATACCTGTGTCCTCTCGCCACCACTCCCTTGCATCTGGCATTAGGACATAGCCTACTACTAAAACCAGGATGTTGCATATGGCTTGTAACCTGTGATGGATTTTTCCTTTATAAATCTGTCTAATCTCTTTTTAAAGGCATTCAGGCCAGGTGCCATCTCTACGTCCTATGGCAAAGAGTTATCAAACTCCTTAGTAATCAAAGCTGGCTCCCTGTATGAATAGAAACGGTATGAATAGAAACTGACATGGGGCAATTCAGAGAGGCTATTCAAGGGGCAGGTATTCACAGAGGCGTCACTATGGTGGGGGCCGTACCGTAAGCTGTGCCTTCTTCGCACGGAATGGCTCCGACGGTGAGGGGGCGGGGCTGCCTCCTCCCGGCTTGTAAACGGGACTAGGATGGGGCGCAACTTACGCTATGGCCCCCACCGTAGCGACGCCTCTGAGTATTCACTGATTCCTTAGCTGGGATCAAGAAGAAGCAATAAAACCAGATGAACTTACATGTAAAAACAGAGTTTATTTCAAGCTGCCAGGAACTTTTAACTGTGAATAGACAGGGAAAACGTTGCTAGTTAGTGCCATAGTAAGTGCAGTGTGGAACTTCTGTTTGAATTCCACTTTCAGGGAATTGTGGAAAAGCAATGCATTAGCACCGTGTAAGAGCTTTGGTGTGGATTTGAAGCCACCCTGGTTAGCAGCTCTCTTTGGAATGAGAGACAGTTCGAAGCCAACTTTCATATGCGCCCTCCCCACAACAGGACAAGATGGTATACAACTCAGCTAAGTAGCTGTTTTTGCACCACTGTGGAGTGCGTGGGGACATACTGTTGTGGTTCAGGTCTTAATCTCTTAGAAGTACAGGTAAGCAACCTCATAATTTGTATGCTTGTGGATGATTTAGTGCAGCGACACATCCAAAAGCACAAAAGATCCCTGATGGGAACGAGATAAGCAACATGCCTTAAGTACAATCTTCTCACAGGGCCTTTAGTGTTAATAGGATATTTTGTAGGAATCTCATTAGGCTGCAGCTAGAATTTACATATTGAACAATACTGGAGCTAAATCTTTCCTTAGGGGGAAAGTGATAGGTACACCTGGCTCCTTGCAAGCTTAAAATACACCCTGGAAACTGTTCCATCATTTTTGTTGACAATACAGCTGTGTGCACCTCATCTCCCACAAATATATTCTGTTCATTCTCAGGACTGGCAGAATCTTGTTCCATTCATTCACAAGGCCCAAATTAGCTCCAGAATAGTATGGATGTATTTGTTTTGTTATAGCCCAGTAACTAATATCTGGATATTATGCTGGCAGATCACATGATCTGGTCAGCATAAGTCCCAGATTGATGGCAGGAAAGCTGCTCTGCTGTCTGGTGGGCTGAAGCTGCCAGGGCAAACAGCCAGAGGCCACTTGTGGGTAGGCTTACCAGATCGCTGGGGGCTGGGCGTGGGGGGGCCATAACGCGACGTGTTATGCCCCCCCACGCCCCGCCCCCTTAAGGGGCGAACGCTCAGTCCCGGTCAGCGATCTGGTAAGCCTACTTGTGGGTGACTCCTCCGTCCCCTGTTGTCACCAATAAGTTGGCAGTGGGAGGGAAGTCAAGGCAGGATTGTGGACAGATTGGGATGGGAATTGGGCTGGGCTGGGAGTGGAAGAGGGCAGGAGGGGGATGATATTAGCTGCAGCCGTGCGTACTGAGCTTCTGTCTCCCCTTTCCAGCCTGGGTCTGCCCCTAGGAGTCTCCTAGGACAGTGGTTCTCAAACTTTTTTAGCTCCCGGACCCACTTTTTAAAATGACACTCTATCGGGACCCACCTAGCTTTACAAAACGTTCAAACATTTTATCTCCCTATGTTTACACAATCTTTCAAACTGCAGGAGCTTAGCTCCTTGCAAACTGCAGGAGCTCAGCTGTTTGCAGGGTAATTAGCAGCTATCTTGCAAGCTGCAGGAGCTCAGCCCTTTGAAGGGCAATTAGCAGCTATCTGATTTTTGAATAGCCTCAGGGCTTGTGGCAATTACTTATCTGATCTTTCCATCACCTGGGACGCACCAAAAATCAGGTCGCGACCCACCAAGTGGGTCCTGACCTACAGTTTGAGAAACACTGTCCTAGGACTTTTGTCAGCTAACGAGCTGACTTAGGTTCGATGAGACCCATTGGAGACCAGACAGCCTACAGAGAGGTAAGGATTGGGCCCTAAATTACATTCATGTGTCAAAAAATTTTCTCTCCCCTTTATGTGAAAAAAGAGGAAGTGTTCAACACAATTTACAATCAATTTCATAAATCCACTTAAGGCCAACATTCTATGCCCTACTCAGAAGAGTGGGAATTACTTCTGAGTAAGTATGTATATGTTCATACTGTGGCTGTCCCACTGAAATCTATGAGATGGTACAAAGACCTTGATCCTATAAACACTCTCCTGGGAGTAAGCCCCATTTAACAGAATGGAACATACTGCTGAGTAAGCATGCATAGAATTGTGCTGAAAGTCCTTTACTTTGGTTGGATCAAGATCTTTTGTTTTAATCTTTAATACATGATAGTCTCTGAGTGAACTGGAGAGAGAGAGAGAGAGAGAGAGAGAGAGAGAGAGAGAGAGAGAGAGAGAGAGAGAGAGAGAGAGAGAGGAGTATACATTGAAGAATGTTTTTTTTTAAAAAGCAGCAATTGGTTTACAGCCCAATCCTATCCTGGGCCGGCCCAGAGCATGCAGTGGTGCTGGCTCAGCTTCTGCTGCATGCTATGGGCCAGCCAGGGACTAAAGAGCAATGGAGAAGTAAGTAAAACACATTTTTACTTAACCTATTCCACCGTGCCATGGTCCCCAATGAGCCTACTCAGATCTGCGCTAGCTCTTTGGCTGGCATAATTCTGCGTGGGTCCAGGGGGCATGTTGTGGCCAGGCTATGGGTTAAGGCTAAGATATCGGAGGAGCTGCTGCCACCACTATCCACCCCCAGCCCGCCCTTGACATGCCCACCAGCCAGCCATGATCTCTGCCCTGAGCCTTCCCTGGAAAGCCCCGAATACCCCCCACCAATGTACCTGCTCTGGCAGGGGCTGGGCAATCTGTTAGCGCATGCTTGTGACCGCCAGCCATTCATGCTGCCATCCCTGGCCCGCACACCGCTACTATGACTGCCTCTCCAGTAGCCTGGGCCTTGTGGTGACGGAATGCAAGTTCCATCAGTGCAAAGCCTGGATAGGGTTGAGCAGGGATAGGACTCGGCCATTAATGCATTAACTGCTGTCTTCTGCGTTTCATCTGACTTATTTTACATGTAGGTTTTATAAAAATTGTGCATTGCGGAGTGCGTCGTATCTTTGGAAAGGTGTCTAAAAGGTTGTATGAATGAATAAATGTCTCTCTGCTGATTGGTCAAGAGGTATCTTTAAAGTTGTCATTCTCTTATATGTAGGTAGCAACTGTCCATCGCAGCACCTTTCCTAGAGGCTGTTGCTGCTGTTTCTCTTGTGTTTCTTTATGGATTTTGAGTCCTTTTGGGACAGGGAACCATGCTATGTAATCCACACTGAGTACTTGTTTGTTGAAAATTGGTATATACACATTCTAAATGAGACGTGAATAAACATTTTAATGGTACCTTGTGCCATCTAAAGATAGATTTATGAAGGTCTTTGTTTAGAAAGAACGGTAAAAAAGATTCAAAGGCAGTGAGATGCAAAAATATCAAGGGAGGATAGTTTGTATTAAAAATTATGAGAACTTTTGCATGGGAGGAATGTAGAAGTTTCCACACTATGTGCAGAGGCGTTCTTACGGTGGGAGCGGTACTGTAAGTTGCGCCTCATCCTAGTCCCCATTTACAAGCCGGCACGAGGTGGCCCCGCCTCCTAGCCCTCAGAGCCATTCCGTGCGGAGAAGGCAACAGGCAGGGAGTCTCCTCCCTGTTGCCTTCTCCATACGGAATGGCTCCGACGGCAAGGGGGCGTGGCTGCCTTGTGCCGGCTTGTAAATGGGGACTAGGACGGGGCGCAACTTACAGTACCGTCCCCACCGTAAGAACGCCTCTGACTATGTGTACATCTCAAACTAGATATGTACACAAACACATGCTATAGAGGTGTGCTTCCACTCAGAAGTGCCTCTTTGTTATCAAAAACAGCTATGTGGGTCAGGAATGTGGTTTGTGCGGAGAGAGGGGGGTTCACTCTTTCTCCACATGCTGTTTTTCCTCAAAACTATTGCTCCTCTAAAGAATTGATTTGCTTCTAAAGAAGCAATTTGAGGAAATTGCTGTTTGGGGGCAAATCACTACTTCTGGGGTTGATTCACTGACTACCAGCGCAATCCTGTGTAACCTTGCACCGGTGTAACAGTAGATGCACCGGTGTAACAGCAGATGCACCGGTGCATCTACTGTTACACCGGTGCAAAGTTACACAGGATTGCGCTGTACTTCAGTGGGAAAACAGTGTGAGGGGAAAGAATGACCCTCCCTGTCCTCATGTGCCCCAGTCCTGCCTGTAGTCTCTGTCCCCTCAACAGTGGCTGTTTTTGGCAAAAAGAGGTTCTTTCAGTTGGAAACATGCCTTCATAGAGCACACTGGTGTGCATGGCTCCTTTAACCCTTAGCAAACAGGGAATCGATTTCATAGCTACATTTCCAGGGTGTGCGGCACTGCTGAGCATTTAGTGCATGGCACTCTCCACCTTTTTCATCTGTCAAGGTTACTGAACTTCAGATTTACTTTTCTTTCTGAGTTTACTAATCAATGAAACTGGAAGAACAAAGCTTTCTTTCTTTTTCCTTTCCCCCTATGCTCAAGAAATAATGCTCATTAAATGTTAGCTTAAGGTAGAAAAATGGGTGATTTTCAAGATGCATGAAATTAACTGCTGCCTTTTTTCATTTTCAGCATCCCTTCTTCTCTTCTTTTAGTTCCTTTAAAGACCATGAAGTGCTAAAGATCAAAACAAAGGGGCACGATCCAACTAAAGAGAGGCACTTTGAAAGTCTCATTGATATCAGTGAGAGAGCTGCAGCATGTTTACTTGGAAGTAAGTCCTACAGTATCCAGTAAGGCTTACTCACAGGAAAGTGTGCATAGGATAGCAGCCTTAAAACATGAGCTTTAAAGCCCAATCCTATCCAATCCTTGCCACTCCATAACATGCAGCCGCACCAACAGAGTGCGCATTGCATGCTATGGTGGGGCGCACGCGCGATCATATGGCAAACGAGAGGTAAGTAAAAAACCTTTTTCCTTACCTCCTGGTAGGCCACCTGACTGCCTATGGGTCTCCTTGGACCCACACCAGTTGTTTTGCTGGCAAAAGTCCAAAGTGAGGAAGGGTGTGGTGCAGGTTGGAAAACCAGGGATAGGATCTGGCGTGTGCTTTTGCCACCAAGATCCAGCCCCTCCAACCCGCTCCCTGCCCACCCCGTACCTCCCCCAAACAGCCCATCAACAGCCCCTCCGCCACCTTATCTGGGCCAGTGCAGCATCCGGATGAGTCTGGAGCATACAGGGAGCCACTGACGGGGGCACAATGTTTGCACCATCACAAGGCCATAAATCTCTCACAGTGACTTAAAGGTGCTTAATGTTGGTGAATCATCTGAATATCTGATGCGAGACTTGTAGTCTGAGAGGGGCAAGAGTTTTTGGAAAAGGAAATGAAGGACTGATCTAATAATGTTCTATACCAGGGGTGGCCAAACTTGCTTAATGTAAGAGCCACATACGATAAACTTCAGATGTTTGAGAGCCACAATATTTAAGAAGAATTTACATTCTTAAATGTATTTACTCACCATGGACATTAAACTTATGTTTTAATCCAGTGGACTCTCAGGTTATACCTGGTCAATAATTAAAAAGCTTGATAAATTATAGTTACTTTTTCTATTAATTGTGATGCAAAAAGGAGCTCAGCCAACATATTTCCGAGAGCCGCACATTATATGTCAAAGAGTAACATGTGGCTAAGGAGCCACAGTTTGGCCACCCCTGTTCTATATGTTAGTGTTTTTGCAGTGATGCCTGTGAGGAAAAACACTGAGGAAAGCCATCACAACTGAATCATTCCTCCATGGATTTAAAAAAAAAAAAAAAAAACAGGAGGTGTTGTTCATTTATTTATTTATCTTTGTAAAATGTACAAAGCCCACCATCCTTTTCATTAGAAGTTCAAGGCAGCTAACAAAGAAAATAAAACTTTTGTCAGTAGACAAAAAGGCAGTCTGGAAATAAGTATGATACCAATGTTGGAAATTGCAAGAAACAGCTTTGGATTATGAGACCCTTATTCATTTAATATCAGAATTTATATGTATTTTTTCAATCATATAGTTGCCTCCCAAAGCAGCTTTAGGAAGGAAGAAGGGTGGAGGGCCAGACAGACACAGCACCCATTGGTTAGAAGCAGCCCGTTCTCCTTTGCTCTCCATTTCTCTCTTCTTACTGGTCAGACTGGAGTTTACTGGGAAGTTAGCAGTCTTGCTGCTGTGACAACCAACACTAGGAAGCCCAGACAGAAGGAGGTGGCCTTGGAGGGCTTCTTTCCCAGGTTAACAGAGAGCCCCAAAATCCTGGGGGTCCCAGGATGGACCACTACGCCAGGATGGTGTAGTGGTTCTGGAGTTGGACTCAGACCTGGAAGATCCAGGTTCAAATCCCTGCTCAGCCACGAAGCTTCCTGGGTGACCTGGGGCCAGTCCCTATCAGCCTCACCTACCTCATAGGGTTGTTGTGAGGACAAAAGGAGGGGAGGAACTATGTACACCACCCTGAGCTCCTTGGAGGAAGGGCGGTGTAAACATGTGAAAAATAAAAAATAAAATAAAATAAATAAAAATTAGAAAACAAATAATAGTGAACCTGAGGGTCTGAGAGACGCGGCAACTCGCTCCAGCCTGACTGAACTCGGTCCAGGCAAATAAATCAGTAGAAAATATAGAGAGTTTATTGAAAGGCTAAAGGAACAAAGCAATAGGGGGGATTCAAAAGCTCAAAGCAAGCCCCATGTCAAAAAACAAAAATAGACAACAAATGTTGGCAAGGAGATGAAAATGAAAGCAGCAAATAAAAAACAAATTTCCTAATGTGGTTAACTGAGTACTGTCTCTATTCTAGTTCTCATGCTGGGCCCTGCTCTCATACGGATGAGGGGACTCGCCTTTCTCTAAGCAGCAGCTACCTGCAAGGAGAGCCTAGGGACAACACACACAAACATTCTTGGATGTGTCCTTAGAAAATCTAGGGTTGATTATTATTATTATTATTATTATTATTATTATTATTATTATTATTATTATCATCATCAGTATTTATATACCGCTTTTCAACAAAAAGTTCACAAAGCGGTTTACAGACAAAATCAAATGATGAAATAGCTCCCTGTCCCCAAAGGGCTCACAATCTAAAAAAGATGCAGAACCACCACTAGCAAACAGCCACCAGAAAAGAGACTGTGCTGGGGTGAAAGGGGGGCAGTTACTCTCCCCCTGCTAAATATAAGAGGAGCACCAATTGAAAAAGTGCCTCTTGCCCAGTTAGCAGGGGTAATGTCTGCTATGTCTGCTCTATGTCTGCTCTAGGGTGACTGATGGTCATGTCCCCCTCTGCCAGGCCACAGCATGGGCAGGTGGGTTGTAAGCACCAAGCGATCTGGCAGTCAGCAGGGGATGATGCCATAGGTCCACCTGATTGAATTGGCTTCTGCTCCCCTGGACATCCCTATCTGCCCCTGGACCTGGTCTGGTGGGCTTGGGTGCCCACTGTTGCATGCCAGTCCCAGCAGGACGACTGGTCAGGGTCTCTTGTTTGGGGGAAGCCAGATGTGAAGACAAGCAATCCACAACATGACTTGTCTCCTCAACTATATGACTTCTCTGCTGTAGTGCTGAATTAAGAGTTTCAAGGAAGCATCTCAGGGCAATGACTTCTGCAGTGGGATGTCTCAGTCGCCTTTCTTAAAGGACACTGAGGCATCACAGGAGCCTCTCGTGACAGAAGGGTCCAAAAATAGAGAAAAAGAGGGAAAAGGGAAAAATCAGGGGGTTTCACCACAGCAGCTCACAGCCAGAAACAATAATCAGGGAACAGAATGCAATAATCAAGGAATCAATGTATAAATAATTAAGCAAAATCCATTAAAACAGGGGTGGCCAACCTTCCACCATTAGGGCCTCTGCATTGTTAAGAGTTGTGTAGAAGACAGAGCAGCTGCAAGTGCTGATGTTGCTGCTAAAGCAGCTGCACCTGCTGAAATGCCCTCACCTATACAACCACTAAAGGGCCAGGAGCATTCATGTTGAAAGGTTGGCCACCCCTGCATTAAAAGCACCCATCATGAAAAAACAAGCAACAGCAGTCCCCTTGACACGCCCCCCCCCCGTGCGGCCCCGAAGAAGTTTAGTCTATTCATTTTGGCCCCTACCTACTTCCAAGTTGTGCACCCCTGTCTTAGATGTTCTCTCTCTAGCTGACTCCTCCGCATTCCACCCTCTCACGATGCCTTCTCAGTGTCTTTGCGAGGTTCGTCAGCAGCTTCCGTCTCCCATCCAAGCGGGAACTGAGGTCGACCCTGCTTAGCTTCTTCAGGCAGGGCACCGGCTCAAACCTCTAGGCCACACCTCCTGAAATAATATAAAAAAATTCTGGTTCCTGGGTGGGGTCTGGGGCTGAAGCCTTCTGGGTCTGAGGCTGGAGCTCTGAGTGTGGCTAGTGATGGACCCAAGGGGTGTCACACCACAGTTTTTGGTGGATCTGGAGGAGGAGCCCCATTCTTTTTTGTGGGTCTGGGGCCAGAGCACAGCAGATTTTAGTATGTCCGAACAGAGCACAGTACAAAAGTTGTCCGTTCACCTACGGCTGCTCAAGCCATGTTTTAAAATTTTGGAAAATAAATAAATAAAGGGAAAGATTGCACTGCAGACCCGTAAATCCTTTTACATTAATTGAACAATGATTTATGGGAACTTCTTATACATTTTACAGGATTAAATCTTTGCATTTTCCGGGTGCATTAAATTGTTTGCAGCATAAAGACTGGTCCTCATTTGTTTGCCATGTGAAGGAAACAGCCGACGGATTCTTATGCAAAGTAGACAATCTCCAACCCATTATTCTGAGAGTTGTGATGAAATATTGTAAAGGAGAAATGAGTCCTGGATACTGTCCAGGCATATGTTTTAAAAGCCTTATTAATTTCCCCCATTTACTTGGTTTAGTCTAAATAAGGATGAGTCAAATAATACATATGGATAAATCACCCTGCCTTAATGCAGTCATAGAAATGGCTCAAATAGTCATACATTGGTTGCCTGACCCGTTTCCAAGGGGGAAAAAGTGTTTTATGATGCAAACTGCTAGAGATTCTTTCTGCAATAAACCTGTCGGGAGATTGAGTTATTAACTTAACCTTTTGTGTGTATGTGTGTTTTAAAAAAAAAGACCTCAGACTGTAAGACTGATTCATTACAAATTACACATCACTATTGCATGGGATGCGGGCATAATTTAAAAGATCCCATGAACCTAAATTTAAAAAGAAATTGGGTCTAGGGCTTGGCTGATGTAAATCAGAATAACAGTGTTGAACTTGGTAACGGTATTGTCACTTGCATACCAGTTGCTGCGGCTGAGTCAGGCGACTGCCCACACCAGGGTTTAGCCACAAGCTGTGGTTGTCGCTAAACATTCAGCTGCTTCATTCAGCCATCTCCCGGCTTGGTCTTGGCCTCATCCATTTTGGGCTGGGGTGAGCTTTGTCCTGTTTCTTAGATTTTTAAGAAAATCTTAAAATGTTATAGAAATTGTCTATTTCACAGTCATGCTCCCATCGGAAACGTACTTTCTCTGAAGTACGTCATCTTGATTGTGATGATGTTAGTTGTCAAGTAAGCATGCTTAGGACTGCAGTTTTATTTCAGTTCCCAGTTTATGACTCAGCAATGGATCCAGCAATGCAGTGGGGTGTGTTGAGATGAGGATCTCAACATCACAGGATGTGGTGATGGCACCTGGCCTGGACAGATTTATGGAGGAAATGTCCATCACAGCTTACAAGCCATGATGGGTATAAGCAACCTCTTAGTTGTAGGAGTAGGTTCTCTCTGTGCCAGGTGCAAGGAAGTGGCGACTGGACACAGGTATCTTGTTGTCTTGTGTGCTCCCTGAGGCATCTGGTGGGGCCACTGTGTGATACAGGAAGCTGGACTAGATGGGCCTTTGGCCTGATCCAGCAGGGTTCTTCTTATGTTCTTATGAGCTCCTTATCTGGACCTCCTTGTCTGGGGTGATTTGTGCCCCTGTTCGTTGTCATCTGACTATGCCAGGATCTCAAGCAAAAATCTTTCCAACACCTGTTAAGTTACTGGAGATCTCTGTGTTCCAGGGTCACAATTGCAGGGAGAAGTTGTCCCTGCTGCAGGGAGAAGTTGTCCCTGCTGCAGGGAAGCGCTGATCATGGGGCGGACAGCAAATACTGTACACATGTGTATCATTGGTGAGGTTGGACTAAGTAGGCATGCTCATGGAAAGCCCCTGATGCAGTCATTTTCTCAGAGACATGAGATAGCCTGTCCTACTCAGAGATGCCCAGGTATTGAACCCAGGACTTCCTGCGTACACGGACACCTGCATACAAGACCTGTACTCTACTTTGGAAGGTCACTGGAAGTAGGCGGTTCAACTCTGTTGGGCCGCTGCTTCAGCAGTTGCACTGGCTGCCAATTTGTTTCCGGGCTCAATTCAAAGTGCTGGTTTGGACCTTTAAAGCCCTATACGGCTTGGGGCCAGCCTATTTGAGAGACCGCCTACTTCCGTAAATCCGGCCCGCCCCCTCATGTCATTGGAGAAGGCCCTTTTAAAAGTTCAGTTGCCTTTGGAGGTGCGAGGGGCGGCAGCAAGAAATAGGGCCTTCTCAGTAGTGGCACCACCCTTATGGAATTCTCTCCCTCTTAATTTATGAACTGCTCCCTCCTTAGAGGCCTTCCAGTGGGACCTTATTATTATTATACTGAGCTATGGTCCTTCCTCTGTGTTTGCTGCACTAGCTTCTCAGGGTTTGTGTGACTTGAATCAAGAACCTGCAGAATGAGGTTGGGATTTAGCTTAACAGACTACTTCAGACGGTGTGCTCTCAGCTTTCAATGTCCTGTTGCACATCTGTGTGCAACATCAGCTCCTGCAATTGACAATTGGCATAAAGGCTCTGGCTTGGCCGTGTTTGTATAAATAGTAGGAACCGGGACTTCTTCTACCTTCTATACAGCTCCCTGATTCAGTTCCACTTCCAGCAATGTGGATGGCAGTGATCCTGGTTTGGAAAATGCCCATAATGCACCTGGATTCCAATCTAGCCTGGCCTGTATAGCCTGTAACATACTGCTTCTGTTGCATGTCATATCCAAAAGCATCCCATGACATTAACAAGGTGCTAGCGCTTCAAGTCAGGAGTCACTAAGAGAGTCTGTGGGGCAGAAGAAGGCCTTCTCAGCAGTGGCCTCAAGGCTTGGAGTAGACTTCCTGGTAAAGTACCTTATTACTCTTTGTTGTCCTTTGGAAAACGTTGCAGAGAAAAACCAAACTTTCCAGGAAAAGTGAAGGCTACCCACTGTTATACTACTGCTATGATATATTGGACTAGAGAGCTATGGTGCATTTTTGATATTGTGATCATTTCATTTGGTTTCATTGATGGGTTTTCTTCTCTTTTCTTCTCTTTCTTTGCTTTCTCAGTTCTGCCTGCTGGGGTCAGGAAGGTGATTTTCCTGCTGCATGTGATCTGGAGAATCCGTACCTTGTTCGTGGTCTTAGTTGGCCCCTGGGGAATTGTGGCATGCCAGTAGCTAAGTAGGAAGATGTGGCAAAAATCTTTGAGCTTCCCCTCAGTTTTGCTTATTTTTCTCTCTTTTTGGATCTTTCTAACTCCCCTGAAACTTCTGTGATGTCCCAGCATCCTCAAAGTGTCTGAGACATCTTTCTGCAGCAGCCTTGTCTCTTGTTTGAATCCCGTGTCATTGTAGAAAAGCCACATGGCCAGGGCCGTCTTAACAGCATTATAGGCCCCCGGGCAAAGCAGTGCACTGGGCCCTGCCTACACAACCAGTCACAGGAATAAAAATGTAAATTATCGATAAAATAAACTTATATTTATTGGTACCTCCAACAAAATCAGTGTTTTGACATTAAAAAAAATGCTTCATTTTAAAAAAAAAATCGTTCTACCGAGTTAGCGGGAGATTTGAATGTTGAAGCGGGTGATCGGAAAATTAGTGTTAAATTCAGGTCTGTGCATAGATTAGCATGGGGCCCCTATGTTTGTGGGGCCCCCGGGCAACTGCCCAGTGTGCCCATGTGTAAGACGGCACTGCACACGACGTCCCATCATATGCATATGATAGCCAAGCCCACCTGGCTAGGAATCGATGCGGGATGGAACATCCCAGGTGACCATCACCCCTCCAATCGGCTGACTCTATGACATCAGCAAACGTGGGTGTTTGTTTTTAATTTGCAGAGATGCTCTGTGTTGTTGGCCTCTAGTTCACCATATGATCCCTGGTTTGTGCATTAACAAAGAGCTCAACGAAGTGATTTTCATGCTCTTATTCTTACAAGTGGCAGATCATGAGGTCTTCCACTCTAAGGCCCTGATAGGATTGGGCCATAAGTGTTTTAATAAACTCCTTTTTAAAATTGCTCTTTATTGCTTGCTTGGTCTGAGTTCCTCAAGTGTGGGTTGCCATTCTTCCCCAAGATGTTCAGCCCTTGCTATTGTTTGTTTTGTTTTTTACGCAAGTGGGTATCACCCCATTTGGGGTACCCCTTTACAGATCAGGGGTGGAGGTTTTCAAGGTGGCCACTCTCTGTCTGGTTTTTCTCCACTTTGCTGGTGGCAGCAGAGACCTACTGAAATTCCTCAAATACCCTCCAGCAGTGATGTAGACTTGAGTCTATTGACTCGGACTCAAGTCAGACTCAAGTCTCATCAATGCCTTGACTCGGACTTGACTTGGCAATTGTAAAAGACTCGACATGAGACTTGGAGCCTTTTATGACAAGTTGAATTTTATTCACGTTTAAACGCGTTTTCTCCATTAAGTAGATAGGAACTTGCAACTCTCAACCAAAGACTTGAGGCAAAGACTTGGGACTTGACTTGAGACTTGGAACTTGACTCGATACTTGGAGTCAGAGAGTTGATCCACATCTCTGCCCTCCAGGTGAATCAGTTGGGAGAGGGAAGGAGAGGGAGGGCTGCCATTAACCACTGCTTGTTGCCCTTCAGTCAGGCTGTCTGCCTGTGCTGTCTTCCACTATTGAATGCATTTTTATTTTTTGTCTTCCTCGTACAGTATCTTTCCTTACCTACATTTGGGTCTCATTTGTCATCTTGATGGGAGGTGCCATTCTCTAAGTGATTTGGTTGAATAAATGCATTTTAAACTTTGGGGGAAATGCATTAAAGGGCCTAATAACTTCAGAGTTTGCATCACGTATTGTTTCCTCCTAGCTTGCCAAAAGTTTTTTTTTATTTTGACAATATAAATGATCAATGCATTTGACATTTATCCTTTTGCCAACGTTGACCGTAAACGTCTCCATGAAATCTAAGTTAGAGTCAGTTCCCATGAGCAAAGGGTGTTTTAGGTGACAACATTTTTGTTTCGTTACCCCCGGCAAAATTCTGTTCATGGCAAACCAGTTAGTCCTACGCACTCACCACAAGTATGGGTCATGGCTGAGCAACCGACCCTTACTGGGCTATCAGCCCAATCCTAACCAACTTTCCAGCGCAGATGCAGCTGGTCCAATGGGGTGCATGCTGCATCCTGCGGTGGAGGGGCAGTCACAGAGGTCTCCTCAAGGTAAGGGAACATTTGTTCCCTTACCTTGAGGCTGCATTGTGGTTCCATCAGTGCTGGAAAGTTAGTTAGGATTGCACTGTATGACTTGAATATAAACTCTCCTAGAGCCACCCAATTTACATGTTTTCCTGTGATAACGTTTGAAGGCTTCGTTCCTCCCACCATTCGACACTCTCAAACCCCTCCACTCCAGCTACTTGCATTCTTCTGGTAGTGACCAACAGTCTTCCTCTGTGCGATTAGGGATTCTGGCTGTTAAGAATCCATGACTGAAAACCAGACTATATGATATGTGGATTATACAATTGTATGTTTAGTTCCGTACATGCTGTGTGTGACCCTGATCTGTGTGTGACCCTGCTGTGTGTGACACCATGGCAGAGGGATGGGGTAATTAACCCTTTGCTCTTTCCACAGTCCCAATCTGATTTTGGAGTCCCACAGCTGCTGTTTGTCATAGGAGGGAAGCTCCCATTGACTGGAGGCCAGTGGGAAGTAGTGGTGGAACTAGTGGAGACTGGTGGGAACTAGGGGTACAGCTTTCTCTGTGGTGGCACCACAACTTTGGAGCTCCCATTTGAATTAAGATTTGTGCTCTCCTTGTCATCCTTCTGGCAGGGTCAGAAAAGTCTCCCTGCGCGTTGCTTTCGCTGCCCTGACAGGCTCAGAAGGCGAGGGGGCGGGGCCGCTTCGTTCCTCCATGTAACGGAAGCTCCGATCGCAGCAGAACTTAGAGCTCCGCCCCCCTGCAGTGACGCCAGTGATTGTAGCCCTATTCTGACAAAACTGTAGCTGTGGACACGACCCACATCTACTGCACAAACAAGACTGCCACACTCATAGCCACACCCTCTGCTCCCCCTGTGGATAGCATTTGTAGGCTTGCCATCCGTCCCGGAATTTCCGGGACCATCCTGGATTTGGGGGGCCTGTCCCGGATGCGTCTCGGCTTCCAAAGCCCCCCCGTTGCCCCCCCCCCCTGGTCCGGTTAAAATTTGTTTTTATTTTTTTCAGAAACAAAATGGCCACTGGAATTTTTCCCCTGAAAAAAATGGCTGCTGCTTAGGAGGCTTCACTGGCTGTGATCATGTGATTAGGAGAAGCACAGAGCTTTACATTTCAGCTAGCCTTTTTTCCCTTGCTTCTGTGTTTGTATCGTCGCGTTGGCTCCTCACTTCCTGGTTTGTGTTCCTCACATTTGCCTCTTCGCGCAAATGCCCTTCAATCTGGGGCAAGGCTTTGAGCATGGTGGCCTACTCTCACTCAAGCTGTAACCCTGGACATTGCGCAGAGTGGCAGTTTTGTCTGAACAGGGTTTGGTTTGCATGCACAATGATGCTACTGGGACATTCAGTCTCTGTGTGCATGGCCATTCCCCTTAGCGAGACACAAAGGAATTAAATGCATATTTTAGTTGTGCCTGCAGGTGATCAGGGGCATAATATAAAAATAAGGCTCACAGGATATCCCTCCTTCCCAGCTTTGAAATGCGAATACCTGGTAAACATACCAGCGAATGGTATACCGTATTGGTCTGAGTATAAGACTCACTTTTTTCTCCTAATTTAAGTTTTTAAACTAGGGGTGCGTCTTATAATCAGGCTGTTGCAATTTAATGACAGTGATTTAATTAATTTTTTTTAAAAGCACCAAACTTTAAGGGTGCGTCTTATAATCAGGTGCGTCTTATACTCGGGACAATACGGTATATCTTGTTGCTTCCCTCTGTGCCTCAGCCAGTTTTCCCTCTTTGTTTTTAAAAAATGCTTCATGTACACTTATCTATTTGCTTGTCTCCTTATATGCAGTATGATGTTTCTAAAAGTGAAAAACTTTTGCAGGAAGTGGAAGAAAGTAATTTATTTGTGACGGTCTAGGCGCCAGCCAATCAGCACTGTTTACAGCACTGGCGCCTGCTGTAAACTCGCAGAATTGTTTTCAAAGCATAACCACATAGAGGAAAGGTACATTTGGACTTAATGCTGTGTGGGTGCTTCCCTCTATCTGTCTCACTGCCCTAAAAATATTACTTCTTCCATTAACTTTGAATGCTTTTGGAAGAGGCTTGTTTTCCTCCTCGGATTTATCTGCTTTATGAAGAACAATCCAGTTAATTGCAGGTTTCGGCTCCTCCTGTTCTTTGATTCTTCATTCATATCTCCATGTTGCATCTTTAGGCAAACAGCTGCCCTCTTCAGTTTTAAAAGACAGGTGCAGAAACAATTGCTATAAAAGAGCCTTCTTCCTCCTTTACAGTCCATCACTTTTCTTTCCTCCCGTCAATCGCCTAGTGTATAATTATGCTTAAAATGTTCTTTGGTATTAGCTGAGATTCTCGGCACTATTTGATGCTCATTTTTCAATTTGGCTTCCTCAAGTATTTTTGATTGCCTCAGGCTCTCTTGCCGTCATTTACATAATCCTCCTGTTTCTCAGATTCTCGAGGTGCTCTTTAAGGCTGTCGTTTTCATCCTTGATATAGTTTTCTCCCTTCTTCATTTTCTTCCTACTGACTTCTTTTCTTTTTTGTTGTGAAGAATACTGCAGGCATTTTATTGGGACGGGGAGAGATGGCAATATTCTCTTTTACAGCACTTGGATTTTAGGCTGTGTTTATTTCGTATCCATCTTCTTAACCTCACTTCTCTCCCCTTCTTGGGGGGGGGGGAAATAAGGGACAGTTTATTTAAAAGTCCATTTTGGGGTGCTATGTTGACAATGTTCGAGTAACTGTCTTGTTAGGCATACCATATTTCAAAATCCATAGTAGCCTCTGTAGAAATGCTGCAGCGCTTTAATAATTCATTTTTATATCTGCAAAAAAATAAATGAGAATATCTGTGATTGCATTAAAAGCTGTTTTATCAGCTTCAGTTGTTCAGCTGTATAAAGGACCAGCCATGTTTAGTATTTTGCTCAGTTTTTTAAGGCTTAGCCTCAATAGCTTCCCGTCGACCAATGCTGGCTTGGCAGATCGGTTTAGCTATTGAACACAATCCTACTTCTTGCTTCCCTCAAAATGGAGGTGAGGCTTTTTAAATGAAAGTTGGATGAAGATGAGAGAAATGGAAAGCTGCTGCTGGAGATAAAGAAGACCAGACAGCCAAGATGGTTAAGAGCAGATTCAAAGTAAAGTCAAAGTGGTTAGGGTATGACTCCATCTCAGGGTCAAACTGGATGTTATTTTAAGCCTGTACTTTGCATGTTTTCTGGATGACTCAGAGTCTTTCATTTCCCCCCTCTTCTCACCCATCAACTAGGTGTTGAAATAACTTTATAGTGGCGTAAGGCTCCTGACTGTTCCCTGGAAGGACAGGTACTAAGGCTGAAGCTCAAATATTTTGGCCACCTAATACGAAGAGAGGACTCTCTGGAGAAGACTCTGATGCTGGGAAAGACTGAAGGCAAAAGGAGAAGGGGAAGGCAAAGGATGAGATGGTTAGACAGCATCACCGATGCAACGAACATGAAAATGAGTGAACTCAGGAAGATAGTGGAGGACAGGAAGGCCTGGCGGGATATGGTTCATGGGGTCACGAAGGGTCGGACACGACTTAACGACTGAACAACAACAAGGCTCCTAGGCATGACAGACTCTGTCAAAGTAGCTCTTATGAGAAGCATCAGCAGTCACCCCTATCGAAGCCCCCGATAAACATAATGAGGCTTTGTGTAGTTTGAAAGTTTGGCCAACCATCCTAGCGTAAAGTCACTGTCAGCGCAATCCTGTGTAACTTTGCACCAGTGTAACAGTAGATGCACCGGTGTAACAGCAGATGCACCGGTGTAAATGCACTTACACTGGCATAAGTACACTTACACCGGTGCATCTCCTGTTACACCAGTGCAAGGTTACACAGGATTGCGCTGTCTGACCTGTAACAAGTGGAGACGAAAGTAACATACAAAGTCAAGTTTGCATTCAGCCCCTCTTTGAAATGATCCCACTTGGTTGCTAAATAGAAATGCCAAAAATTATTCGGCAATTATATCTCACAGTGGCCCACCAGATGCCTCAGGGAGCACACAAGACAACAAGATACCCATGCCGTAGAGGCCTGGGGAAGGGCCTGGGGTGGGGCCCTGGGGAGGGGCGTAACGGGGTGGAGCAGGCGGGTCAGGCCTGGGAGGGAGGAGGGATTGACAGAGAAGGCCTCCGCAGTATCTTATCGTCCCTCCTGAGCATGGAAGCCCTACAGGGGGTTCTCAGGCCTGTGCCAGCGACTTAGCTAGCAAAGATCCGAGTAGCCCCATTGAGCAGATTGGGGTTCAACATGGGGTAAGAGGACAAATGGCCTCTTACCCCAAGGAGACCTCCAGCCTGCTCAATCCCAGCACGCGATACAGTGTGGGCTATGGGGCCCCGCTGCACCAGCACTGGATAGGAGTGGGCTGTTTGTGGTATACTGTCTCCAGTTCCTCTAAACTAGTGTGGACATACAGCCCTTTCCCTTGCTGACCCCTCTTTCCCAAACATGCCCCAGTGAAAGGGGCTGATGACAAGGCATTGCAACCGTGGAGCCTCTTGCTTACGACTCAGACATTCCTAGTGCTCAGTTCCACCCACTGAAGGACTTTTCGCAGACTTTCTGTTTACAATCACCACTTGCATGCAAGAACGTCTGGGCCGTCAGCACAATCCTGTCTCACTGCTGTCCATTCTTCACTGGGGTGATTTTGGAAAAGGGCTGCCCTGTGGAGGATGGTGACAGGAAGTGGGTGAAGAATTGTGGGAGTTTCCTTTTAGCTATCCTGCCTAGTTAGCCACTGCTCGTCTTCTCCATGAATTTGTTTAATCCTTGTTTTATGAATCCTTGTAGAAAACAGATCCAGGGGTCTAGGAGACCCTGGTTCAGAGCACCCAGGAAGCTGCCCTTGGTCTTCTTGTGGCTTAGACATGGGCTCCCAAAGGAGAAAAGAACGAGCAGGGAAAACAAGCAGTCTAAGGAGATGGGGAAGGCTGGATTTTATTTAATTTGCTTATTGGAAGCTTATTTTTCTCTGCTTTTCTGCCTGGATGCCTAATTAAATACTCCAGTGGAACAGTAACATAAAGTTCCTGCCGTCTACTATCTTGGGTTGTATCATTTTGGCTCCCTTCCCCACAATTTGCTCATCTCCGGATATGGTTATTACCCAGAGTTAATGGCTGGCCCCCACACGCTACAATATTTACTGGTGTCGTAGAAGGCTCAGTGCCATAGCTTAAGATCAGCAAACACTGGATAAAATTCAAGAGGCTCCAGGGATTGGTGAGCTGTTACAGCTTGCCACAGGACAGTCAACTCCTTTGATTCATTTTTGTGTCTTGTTTGACCCAAGAGGCTACCTGGGTTTCTGTGACTGATGGACCAGAGAGGGCTGCTTGCAAATTTCTGTTATCTGAACAAAACAAAATAGATCTAGAACATAAAGCATTATGTTATACCCAGCAGTGTAATTATGCTGGGCAACAGAAGAAACTGCCAACAGCCCAATCTATACAGGGTGCAAGAAGGATATTATTGACAGTAAACAGTAAACATGAACAATGAATGTAGCAATGTACAAATGTGTGTTCAAGACAGCAGATGAAAAGTCAGGTGTCACTTTCCTGGGAGGCTTAGTGAGGGCAATAGGCCAGGCAGAATGCTAGCGTTGCAGCTTCTAATTGATTTTGCAGTGGAAACACATTCAGTTATTGAATACTGCAGGTGAGGGAAGGTAAAACAAATCTGTACTGTGCTACAGCTGCTGAGCAGGGACAGTTGTTCAGAGCAGCAATAAGTCCACAATCATTCTTAAAGCTGTAATCCTAGGCACACGTACCTGGGCGTAAGCCTCATTGAACAGAGTGGGACTTACTTCTGAGTAAGCATGTATAGGATTGTGCTGTAATTAGCCTGATGCTGATTCTGAGGTGGGTAAGTAGAATTGGAAGCCAGGAATAAAAATACTGTATTTCTTCAATTCTAAGACGCATGTTTTTTCCCAATTAAGCATATCAAAAAATGGGGTGCGTCTTAGAATCGGTCTCCAAAAAGCACCCCAAAATGCTATCTTCTTACTTACTGGGGCTTGGGGGAGCTTCAGGGAGACCTGCGCGACCCTCTGCAGGCCTTCCAGATCTTCAGTTCAGCGAAAAATAGCAATTTTTGGCCATTTCTGGTTTTCGCGAAAACCTAACAAAGTCGCGCAGGTCTCCCTGAAGCTCCCCCAAGCCCAGGTAACGAAGGAAATGGCACTTTCTGACGGGGCCAGAAATGCTATGCAAAGGCAGTTCACTCAGTCATCCTCAGGTGCAGGAGACATGCTGGGGAGAGTTGGTGCTGAGCGGGTAGATTCAGTGAAGGGAGGTGAGTCTTACAATCGATGGATATTTTTTTCCCTGCTGGTGGTACTGAAAGTAAAGATGCGCCTTAGAATCGATGGCGCCTTAGACTCAAAGAAATACGGTGTTGGCACTATTGATGCAAAGCCCTCCCTCCTTCCTGAGTTTGAGGTTCAGGCAAGAGTAAGCCTTGGCCCTCCCCTGGTCATTATATTATTAACAGTATTTATATACCGCTTTTCAACAACAACAAAAAAAAATTCACAAAGCGGTTTGTAGACAAAATCAAATGATTCAATGGCTCCCTGGACCAAAAGGGGTCACAATCTAAAAATGATGCAGAACAACACCAGCAAACAGCCACCAGAAAAGAGACTGTGCTGGGGTGAAAAGGGGCAGTTAGTCTCCCCCTGCTAAATATAAGAGGAGCACCAATTGGTAGACTTAACAGATCTCCAACCGGGACAGAGTGCTAGACCTTTAGGAGAAGGAATGAGGGCAGGTGCAGCTTGTTAAACCTTAGAGCACAATCCTATGCATGTCTACTCAGAAGCAAGCCCCATTGCGTTCAGTGGGGCTTGCTTCTGAGTACACATGCCTAGGATTGTGCTCTAGGACTTAACAAGCTACACCTGCCCACATTCATTCTCCTAAAGGTCTAGCACTCTGTCCCGGTTGGAGATCTGGTAAGCCTACCAATTGGAAAAGTGCCTCTTGCCCAGTTAGCAGGGGTTGAAGTGCAAGTGCAACACAGGCCTCTAGTGCATGAACTGGAATTGTGCTGATGGAGTACCTGGAGTAGGGAAGTAGTGGACGACATGCTTGGTGATCCTATCTCTCGGCATTATTGGCCACCTCCTTCAGAACCATCTAGTGTCCACGTTTTCTGCTCTGCAGTGAAACTGACAAGGGGGGCAATAACGTTGGTGAAACCAGGGCCTTTCCTTTCTTCATCTTTTAAAAATTAAAATCTTACAGCCCAATCCTAACTCCCCACGTGGTGAAATAGCGGAACCAATGTGGCTTCCGCTGTATCCCAGGGGGGAGTTTCGGTATGTTGAGGCCTCCTTGGGGTAAAGGAACATACCTTATCTTGGGGTAAACCCAAGCAGCCACCATGGGACAACTCAGACCAGCGCCAGTTCTATAGCTGGTGCAAGTCCACATTGACCCATGAAGGTGGATCAGGCCCAGGAAGAGGGTTAGGATTCGGCAGGCACCACTGCTGCTGAACCTGCCCCCTTCCTGGACCCGATCCGCCCCCTCCCTGCCCCATCACCTCCCTGTTCTGCCCACCCTCGCCCCATTCCACCCCTCCCTGCCACCCTCCTGACCCCCTGAGCTGCTTTACCTGTTCCAGCAGGCATCCGGCATCCATCTTCACACAGACTCAGCTGCTCACTGCTTACAGAGGCGGCCAGGCCAGATGCACCGGCACTGTCGCATGTGTGACAGCCGTAAAACTGTATACACCAGCATAACAAGTGTTCTGCTGGTATACACGGCCAATAGGCTAGGGCCTTTAGTGTGCGTACTAGAGCTGGTACACATACATGTTGTTTGAAGAAGAAAGGAAAAATGTGATCTTTTGAAGACTCCAAGCCCCTCCTCAAATCCCGCACTTCTGTCTCCTCCCCCCAGCAACTGCAGCAATGCCAGAGACTGGGAAATACAGGTGGGCCCCCATATCCACGGATCCGCTATCTATGGTTTCAGTTATCCACGGATTGCGGGGACACCTCCCCCCCCCAGGCTTTTACTTTTTTCCCAGTAAGCTTCGTTTCTTCCTTAAACAAACAGGAGAAGCAGCCTCTGGCTGCTTATTGCAGGCAAGTAGAACGAGACTAAGTCCTACAGAGGCTCTGCAAGGTTAATAGAAACCTTTCAGAGCCTCTCTAGGACTTAGTCTCGCAGGCTAAGGAGCTCGGGCCTTCCTGGACTGACCCCTTACCCTTTGTACAGGTGGTTATGTCAGCTTCCATTGTCCCAAGAGAGAGCACAGGAGATGCCATGGGGGGACCCTGTGGAGGGCTTTGCCCCAGGATGCCCAGCAACCTTGTGTCAATTCTTCCCTAAACACACAAAAAATGGTTACTGGTACCAAATCAGTGGTTCAGTAATTGGGCCCTTAGCTTGCAGTTGTAGGACTAATGTTTCATTTTCCTGTCTCTTATCTTGTTGTATGTACTTGGTTTGTAAAACCCTTTTAAACCTTAAAAAGGAAGGCATTTAAAAAGAATAAATATTTTTTGCAAGTTAAATACTGTAGTTGTTGTATTCATTTTATGGCTACATCACAGGCAAGAGTTTGAGATTATTCTGCATGCATCTAAACCGAATCAAAACCAGTTCCAAGTGTACATGAATTGGCTGTTGAACCACTTTTAAAGTTAATGTCTGAAACCAGGACTGAAACAGAGAGTTATAAAATACTGATGAACCTGAATCAGAACTGAAGCCAAGTTTGTAATGGCCCTACTTCTTCTACATTGATCAATTTGTATCCATCATCTGTAACATGCTTTTCTCTGTCTCTGTTTTCTCAAGGCAGCCACATCTGTTAAAAAAAAACCCCAAGCATAATAATACAATTTAAGCAATAATAAAATAGTAAAGTACAGCCAATGCAAGAAGAATACAAGACAACACACTGCCCAATCCTATGCAGGATTGGGATTCTGCATGGAGCCTATTACAACAGCGGAGGAAGTCAATGGTGGTAATGGCGCACACCAGATCCTAAAGTGAAAGTGCTGGCCTGGGTCCAAGGAGACCCATGGTGAATGGGAGGCTTATGGTGAGGTAAGGGGAAACATGTTCCCTTACCTCTCCCGATCTCTCCCCCCTCCCCCAAGATGTAGTGCAAGCCTTTTTGGCATGGCTGCACTGGTAGGGTGGAGGAGGATAGGATTGGGCCCCCAGTGAATCAGTGCAGATTAATTATTTCACCAATCCAAACACCTTCTTGAAACACGAACAGTGATGTGAATGGGCAGGCTGCTCTAAGGCAGGCATTCCACAGGTTAAGCATCATTGTTGAAAACAGCTCTTTTTCACACCTGCTACATTGTGGAGGGTGGATAGGACAATCCACAGGGTTTCTCCTGATGCTGCAAGACTGCGTGGGCAGGTTTGTATGTCCCTGTTTTTACTGATTTGGGCCTCTTATAGGAAACTGGGCTGCTTTAATGTGACCATAGATTTCTGACGTTTACCAAGAGGCGCATGAAGAAGCCATGCTCTAGTGACTCCCATGAAAGATTTCATGGTGAGGGTACCTTGAAGAGATCTGTCTTTCCTTTTGAGACCCTTGCCCAGAGCAGTCTTCCCTGGAAATTCTAGGGTGAGGTTTGCAGGGAACATTCTCAGAGGTCAGCAAAATCCACTTTATTGCGCTTGAACTTAGCACTGTGACATCCCTCCTTACCTAATAGATCACCGAAATGGAGATAAAGTAGCAGTTCTGTTTGCTCTTTAGCACTATAGACTTACATTTACATTTAGTTGGAGCTACAGATGTTATCGCTTTGCCAGTGCTTTTCGTTTAAAAAATAATTCTAAAGAGCATACAAGTACTCTCTGAGGCCCAGACCAACTGTGCAGTTATTGTGTGGGACAATATGTTTGTGAGCACATCTGTGATGTTCAACCCACGTGGGATTTGCACCCGCACATCCAATCCAGGGTTAAACTGATGCAGTAGGTTTTGTTTGCTGTGTTTGTTTACTGTGCCAGCGTGCACCAGCTATTCAGGCAGCAGTCCTCAGTATGCTCACAACAATGCAGAAGGGTCTGGCTCAGTTGGGAGAGCTGCCGTCTTGTACGCCCGAAGACCGGTGAACTTGACAAGTTCGAGACACGCCGCTGATAAAAAGCTGTGAAAGCCTCCGGGAGGAGAGATAAGAGCTCCCAGCTGCGTCGGTCGAGTGTGGGAGGTGCCAGCCAGTAGAATAGTCAGACTGCAAAAGGATACCACCTGGAAATGTAGCCGTTCATGAAAGATTGGACATTTATATATTGTAAAAAAAACCCAAGGGGGGTTAGAACAGCCTGCCCATGTATACCGCCTTGGATTAAAGTCAGAGAAGAAATCTAATGACCAAGAAAAGTGGTATATAAATACTGTATATTATATTATATTATGCCAATCCATTGAGATTACTTGGACTTGCACAGCTGAAAGCGTGCATGATCTCAGGTTTCCAGCCCCACAGCTGCATGGAGTGTGTATGAAGGGCTGAGCCTTGGCCACTCTTTGGGTCTTGTTTCAAAGCAAGAGGGCAAAGGATTATGCCCCAAGCATGCAGATGGGACGGTGACCCAAGCAATTGCTTCACACCCACACGCAGAAAAGCAGAGAAAGAGATTTCAATTTAGAAAATAATTTTTATGCAAAAAGATATTCCCAGTCCAATCCTAACCAGGGCTTAAACTGATGGATCTCATGATCTGTCAGCATAAGTCCTGGAACAATGGCGCGAAGGTCGCTCCATCACTCTGTGTGCTGTGGCCATCAGGGTACGTGGCTTGAGGCTTCATGTGGGTGATTGTGGCCCACTGAACCTCCTCTATCCCACTCTGCCACCAGAGGGACAGAGCAGAAGACGATCCTGGGCAGTTTGGGGTGGGGAGCAGGCCAAGCCAGGGGTGGGAGGGGGAGGATTTTGGCAGCCGTGATGCACAACAAGATCATATCCCCCTTTTCCTGGCCCAACACACCCCTGACTCTCCTTGGACTTACACTTACATGGGTTGGAGACCCATCAGCCAAAGAGCTAATGCAGTAGGCCCATTGGTAGACTTACCAGATTTCCAACCGGGACAGAGTGCTAGACCTTTGGGAGAAGGAATGTGGGCAGGTGTAGCTTGTTAAACCTTAGAGCAGGGGTTCTCAACCTTTTTCGCCAAGTGTACCCCCTGGCACGGTCAATTTTTTAAAGTACCCCCTGTGCCAATTAATTAGCATTAATTAATAAATTAATTATTAAAATGTAAAATTTAATCATTAAAATTACTCAGCTTACACTGTTAGCCACCCTTTTTTCCATTTTTGCTACCCCTTTTAATTTTAAAAGAATTATATCACTATAGGTCTCCCATCCAATAACAAACCAAGGCAATTCCTTCTTACTTCCCTAAGAAGGCAGAGAACCACCTCAATCTGCCATAAGAGCTGCCTTCTTTAAAAGGAAGAAACAATGTATTCTAAAACCCAGCATATAAATTGAACCAGTCAGTAGGAAAGCACTTAATTTGCATTCCACTTGGGGACACAGTCTGGGGGGAGAGAAGTGGTGGTTTTGTTGCACAAGAATCTTTTATGTTCACTGTCAATGACGTTTCTCTTTTTAGTAATAAATTAGGAACTATTTAGTCAGAGAACTTACTCACCCTAACTTGGATGTAAATGGTAGAAGGGGGTTTATATAGAGATTTGGCAGAAGTTTTTTTTTTTTTAATATGGGAGCCTTGCGAGTCTGTGCCTTATCAGCTGTAAGTCAGCAGTGAGTTGGGAGTTTAAATTTAAAAAACTAAAAGTCAATGCCAACTCACAACTGATTGCAGCTGATAAGACACAGCAAGCCGTGTACCCCCGCCTGTCGGTTTGCGTACCCCCAGGGGTACGCGTACCACAGGTTGAGAACTTCTGCCTTAGAGCACAATCCTAGGCATGTCTACTCAGAAGCAAGCCCCATTGTATTCAGTGGGGCTTGCTTCTGAGTTGACATGCCTAGGATTGTGCTCTAAGTTTTAACAAGCTACACCAGACCAAATTCCTTCTTCTAAAGGCCTAGCACTCCGTCTCGCTTGGAGATCTGGTAAGCCCACCATTGTACATTCTATGAGCCCACTGGGGACCATGTCGCAGCAGAGTAGGTAAGAAAGAATTTCATTTACTTACCTCTCTGTCACATCATGGTCCCCGTCTGGCCCACAGGATGCAGCAGAGGCTGTACCAGCGCCGCTGCGTCCCTCAGACCATTAGAGGATAAGATTGGGCCATAAGGTGGTAATCCTATACAGTGGTACCTCGCAAGACGAAATTAATTCATTCTGCGAGTCTTGTCGTCTTACGAATTATTTCGTCTTGAGTCCGGCCGCTCCGGGGGGGCGGGGTGACCCGCCTTACCTGCGCACCCGCCTGGTGACACGGGCGGGCGCTCCGAGGCCTTCTCCCCCGGCCTCGGACCCAGAGGAAGCCCTGGATCGTCCACCTCGACCGGCGGCCAGGGCTTTCTGAAGAAGGCCCACTGCGTTGTTGCCATACTTATCATTTTTTTTAGCGCATGTGCAGAATACGCTCTGCGCATGAGCTAAAAAAAGGATAAATAGGGCAACGATGCCGTGGGCCTTCTTCAGAAAGCCCTGGCCGCCGGTCGAGGTGGACGATCCAGGGCTTTCTCCGGCTCCGAGGCCGGGGGGGAGAAGGCCTCGGAGTGCCCGCCCGCGTCACCAGGCGCACGCTCCGTGGAATGCCGCCCGAGCCGCGGAGCTGCGCGGAGCCAGCTCCACCCTTTCCCCGCCTCTGCTCCGAGGCCTCCGGAGGATCCTCCGGAGGCTCTGAGGCGTCGGGCGGGGGAGGGGGTAAGCTGATGTGCAGTGATGCCTTGCAAGACAAAAAATTTTTTGCAAGAAAATTCGTCTTTTGAATCACCAAAAAACTCGCAAAAAGCTTTCGTCTTGCGAGTTTTTCGTTGCACGAGGCATTCGTCTTGCGAGGCATCACTGTACAGGCTTACCTGGGACTAAATCCCATTCAAGTCAGTTGACATACTTCAGACTAGGATTGCACTGTTAATGATGGCTATTTACAGATACAGTACTGATATGTGTATTGGTGAATAACTTAATCAGGATACGTAAAGCATGCTGCCTTCATAATGTGTCTTTTTATATGTTTGCCAGAAAATAAAGCACATTTGAGATAATTATTCCAACTCAGCCCAAAGCTGTCGTTGATGCACAGATTCTGGTTCGTGCTGAAATCTACCCCTCCATCACCCCCATTCTTCTGCTGATGCTCTGTTCAGCTTCTTAGGGCATTTTTTCACACTTGAAGCTTAAAGTGGCTCTTGCTTCAATTGGGTTTGTAACGCGGATATAAAGCCGAGGACATCAGCTGGAACACTAATTCGCATTACGAACGTCTCTCTCCCTCTTTCTCTTCCACATGAACAAGGATCAGACACTAATATGAAAGGTGTGAGAGGCTCAAAGGCACCCTAAGCCTTGCATGCAAAAATGCACTTCCAGTATTTCTGCCTTTGGTGATTCTCTTGTCAGCTTTTTTGGGTTGCTGTTTGAATGCCTCCAGAGATTAAAATGCGACCCTTGCCATTTTCATTTCAATAGGTTTCTGCTGATAGATGGGCTAAGCTTGAACAGCTGGGAAGCCTCTGCAGGTGGGTGGGCCAAGCCAGGCTGATCTCTCCCCCCCCCTTCTGTTTTACTTATCACCTGCCAGGCCTGCACAATCTACCAGGGACTCTCTAGTCCAGTGGTTCTCAAACGTTTTAGCACCAGGACCCACTTTTTAAAATGACACTCTATCGGGACCCACCTAGCTTTATGAGACTTTAAAAAGGTGACCTAGAAATGAATGAATAAATAAATATATTTGCAAGTGAAGAGCTCAGCTGCTTGCAGGGTAATTAGCAGCTGTCTTGCAAACTGCAGGAGCTCAGCTCTTTAAAGGGCAATTAGTAGCTATCTGATTTTTGAATAGGCTCTGGGTTTGTGGCAAGAAGGGCTCAGTCCAGCCTAACTCAGCACAAGTCAGGCACAATTGAGGCACAATTGCGGCGTAACTGTGGCCTAAAATAGGGCTGAGTTAGGCTGCAATTATGCCTGAGTTACGCAGGAGGCAAGAGCAGTGGGCCAGGATCGAGGCAAAACTTACCGCAGAGGCAGGCAGGCCCCTGTGGGGAGGTGTCCGTCTTGTGGAAGCGAAGAGCCCCCTCCTGAGCTCGTCTGTGTGCACCTACCACAGCTGCTGCAGCATTCGCAGCAGATGGGCAGCCACAGGTGGGCCTGCAGGCACTGGGCGTGCGACAGTCAGCTGAAGGGCAGAGGTTGTGCCAGTGCCAGCCGCCCCAGGGCACCCTGTGCATTAGCCACCTGCCGCAGGGGGGAGTGCCACTGCCCTCCCTCCTGCAGAAGGGGTAGCCACCCCCAAGCCACGTTGAGGCTGCACGTGGGAGTCATGGGGGGGCGGGGGAGAGAAGGGAAGGAGGGGGTGGGAACGGCACGCACAAGGGGGGTCTCATGAAGTCTGGAACCGCCTCTGCCAGGACATGCCCGTGCGCTGCCTGAAGCCCTGGGCCTCCAGGGCCGTGGCTATGCCCACAAAGAAGGCATCCCGGCGTGCGTTCTGCTCTGTGCCCCGGCCGAGACCGAGAGATGCCTTGGGCTTGTCTGCTGCGAGCGGGAAGGGCTCACGCAGCTCATCACACCCCCAGATGGGGCAACGTCAGCTCCTCGCGGTAGGCGCCCTGGCAGGGTGGGGGGTGCCAGCGTCCATCATCAGGGAGTGGGAGGGGAGGCAGGCACACAGACAGGGGGTGCTGGGGAGGGGCACGAGTGGGTCAGAAACAGACAGACAACAAGGCTGGTGGGAGAGGGATACAGGGAGAGGGGTCTGCAGAGACCAATAGGGACACAGGGGTCGCTCCGCAGATGAAGGCAATGCAGGAACGGGAGCTTCTCATGCAGACGGACCGAGGGCGGAAACGGACGCCGTTGACGGGCGGACCGAGGGCGGAAACGGACGCCATTGATGGGCGGAAACGGACGCCGTTGACGGGCGGACCGAGGGCGGGTGAGAGCCCCGGTTGCCGAAAGGGCTCTTCACGGACGTGGCGGACGCGAGCGGATCCAGTATGGGCGCCGTGTCGCCTGTCACTGTTTGCCTGCCTGAGAGGCCCCCCAACTCCCCCCTCCCCTCTGAGCCCTGAGGGTCTGGCAGCCCCCCTGCTGTTGTCTCCCTGGGAAGGCAGTGGCAGTACCTGGATGGGAGTCATGCAGGGGCTTGTGTGCTGGGCGCTGTCTCTGTGTGTGGGGGGCAATGCTTGTGTTACATTGGTGACATGTTGTTCAAGGGGCCTTTGCCCAAGGGGCATCTTTATTGTTCTGGAACATTGGCAGAGATGGCCAGGCGAGGCTGCCAGGGGTAGGCACAGCAGCCACTCAGAACGTAGCAGCAGCAGCAGCAGCAGCAGGCGTGCCCCATGGACCTGGAGACGCAGGCTCTTCCCCTGTGGAACCACAGCCTGCTCCATAGAAAGGGGAGGGACAGCAAGTAGGCAGCCAGGGAGGTGGAGCAGCAGCAGCAGCTGAGGAGGGTTGAAGGGCAGGCTCCCAGACCTCTGGCAGCATCGAGGCAGACGACAGTGGGGCAACCAGACTGCAGCCCCAGGGGTGCTCCCAGGAAGGTAGGTGGTAGTGGACATTCCTGGGGAGACAAAAAATACGGGGGTGTTCCATGGCAGCTGCTGTGTGGTAGCAATCGCCATTGAAGAAATGCCAGTGTGCTGGTTGCAAAGGCCTGCAGGGAGAGAAATCAAACATAGCTGAGTGGTGTGTGACACACATAGCATGGTCTGCGCTCCTTCCCTGGGTGTAAGGTGAGCATGATCCTGTAAGGGAAAAGGGTCAAAGAGAGAGACAACAACACAACGTGTGGGTCACAACCATGGCAAACCTAGCAATACTGACCTGTCAGTAGACCCTGTGGAGAAAAGGGGGGGGGAACAGCTGGTGCCTACATAAGGCTAACAGTTCCACACTTGTGGCATTGTGTGCTCACATTACTACAGGCAGCAATCAGACACAACAGTGGTCAAGAGGCATGTATCCTATATATCATAGCAGGCAAAGCAGGCAGCTATGAGACAAGACATTGGTAAAGAGGCATGTATCCTACCTATATTTCTATACTGGCATGGAGGCAGCTGCCCAGGCACAGCTGTAAACAGTTTGGCCACAGCCTGAACAGCCCTCTCTGCTCTTGAGGGGGGCAGAGAGGAGAAGAGAAGAGAGAAGTGGGGTGTTTGTGAATTTTGCCCTCCACCGACAAAGTCCCACTTTGTGGCTGTGGGGGACAGAACCCCACGCCACGTGCTCAGAGGGAGAGAGAGAGAGAGTGTGGAGGGCTGGGGCTGGGCTTTTGTGGGAAAGAGGCTGGGTGGGGCTGGGTGCTGATAGGGTAACTATTTGGGTCCATGTCCAGAGTTATGCCACAACTATTCCGTCCTAACTCAGGCACAACTCAGGCGTAGGGTGTTAGAACTTTTCAGGAGAGGGCTGGAGTGGGTAAGGTAAAATGGCTCCTATGGGTCTCCTCAAATTTAAGTTCACCTTTTTTGTCGACCTAAATTTTGTGCCGCAGTTGTGCTCGAGGGGGCGTGTCGGAGCTTGCCAGTGTCTGGAATCCGACTCAAATTCGTAACCGCCCCGTCACTCCCCCGACACGCCCCCAACGCGCCCACTTTTAGGCCAAACTTAGGACGGAATAGCTCTTATGCCGAACTTAGGACTGAATTGGTCAACTTTCCTTAAACCCGTCCTATGTCAGTCACAATTGCAGCACAAATTCGGCCTCTGTGGCACAATTCAGGCACAACTCGAGCCTAAGGCGCTTAGGCTACAGTTGTGCCTGAATTGTGCCGCTGAGGCCTTAGGCTGGACTGGGCTGTTACTTATCTGATCTTTCCATCACCTGGGACCACAGACGTCGCTGGAGCGTGGCGGGGGGCGGACCGCCAGGGGGTGACGCGCGTCATGCACGCGCAAATGGGTGACGCGCATCACCCTCTGGAGGCTCCGAGGCCGGGGAGCTGGCCTCGGAGCCTCCGGCCCCGCCGGCGCTCCAGGGCCTTCTGAAGGCCCAATGGCTCAAAACGTGAAGTTTTACATTTTTCGCGCATGCGCAGTACTTTTCTGAGGGCAAATGGGCAGCCCTTTGCCCTCAGAAAATGTACTGCGCATGCGCAAAAAACGGAAAACTTCATGTTTTGAGCCATTGGGTCTTCAGAAGACCCTGGAGCGCCGGCGGGGCTGCAGGCCTGCAGCAAAGGAGGACGACGACGGAGCCAGCAAGTCCGCGGCGCGGCCAAAGTCCGCGCCGCGATTTTTTCCGGGGGGTGTTTTGGGGGGCTCCCTAGAGCCACTCCAGAGCAGGGGGGTGACGCGCGCCCCCTGCCCAGGGGTAACGCGCGTCCAGCGACGCCATTGCCTGGGACCCACCAGAAATCAGGTTGCGACCCACCAAGTGGGTCCTGACCCACAGTTTGAGAAACACTGCTCTAGTCTAAAACTCCTGTTTGTGAGGCCTGCCTGCCTCCAGTACCTGACAGCTGGTTTGCATCTGGCTTGGTGAGTGACAATTTTTGCAGGTCTGCACCTCCTCCAGCCACAGTCCGACCCCCCTCTGCCTCCAGCTTCCAGGCACTGGCACCTTTTAGTCCTCTATTGTCGGGGACTTCACAACTGTCATTTGCAGTAAATATTAGCAATTCTTTTGAGCTAACCGGGCAGGGGGATGTGTAATCCACAGGTACACCAGTGCAGTTCTCTGGCTGTGATAAAAGATGTGGAGTTTCACCATTAGACCTTTGGAAATGAAGAGGGCAGACAGGAAGCCCAAAGGCATGACTCTGCATTGCTATCGTCTTCTTTAGAAGTGAAATTAACAGCTCCCTAGATTGCCGACTGCTTGGGATAACAGTTGGGTCAGTCATATTTTGCTTTTTGCTTTTCATCAGACAGCAAAAATACTGTGGTGCAACCTTTGCTTGGGGGCAGGACACACCGTTTATTACACTGGCTTTGCAGTATTGATCATTGTCTGAGAAGCACAGCATTATTTTCTTTCATCTTTTTTTTTAAAAAAAATGCCTCTAAAAAGGGTTGTCATTGGCTTGCAGTTCAGGATATTCTAACAAAAGGAGTACAAAAAGAAGTGCATTGTAGATCTGTCCTCACTCTCCTGAGCTGTCCACCCCAGTTGGCTGTGGGACGCAATGAACCAGCAAGGGGTGACCCACACCCCAAGCCCACCCACTGCCTTCCCAGCTACTCCCCCCAGTTGCTTCCTCTTTCTCTCTTGTGCGCTCTGCTTGGAGCAGAGCTTGGAGCAATGTCGCTGCCAAAGATCATGGCAGTGGAGCTGGAGGAGGAGGTAGCTACCAAAGCAGTCCGGTTCCCCTCTTGCTCTGCTTCCAGGAAAGCAACTGGGAAAAGGGCCGTTGCTTCCCTTCCTTTTTCCTTGCAGCTGCATCTTCCAAACTGCATCGGCAAGGAGAATGTTCAGAGCGAAGAGGTTCGGTTCCCCACTCAGCCAGTTTTGAAGAAGTGGACATGAGGGAGGAGTTTCTGGTGGGGGGGGGAGGCAGTGGTGATGGGGTGTGCACACTGGGGTGTGCACATGTTGGTAGAAAAAAAAAGAGGGAGAAATTTGATGCCACTTTGGGCGCTGGGTCAGCTTGGACTAAACCTGCTCACTGTATTGGGAGTTTCCATAACCAGCTGGTTACCTAATATAATGAAAGAAAAAATTACCTAGGGAATTAATTTCACACAACACATACAGTACTTTATTAAATTTGTGGTCGTGGTATGTGGTGATTGCGGCAGCCCCAGTATGCTCAGCAGAGGTGTGGCTGTTGTGCTGTCAGCTCAGCAGGACTTATGGGGGTAGATCACGAGATCTCCCAGACTGGACTGTTAGGAGGTGAAATGTAACCAGGCAAAGCGGCCACCTTAGCCACACTTATTTGGGAGTGAGCTCCATTGAACTCAGTTGGACTTACTGCTGAATAAACATATATAGGATCGGATTGCACCTGTGCACCGTGCAAGAACGAGTGCCAAAGTAGCAGGAGGCATTTTTTGGCACCGCCAAAACTGTTTGTGAAAAGTAGGAGGTCATATTGTTTCAGGCTAGTCTTCAACCCCAACTCAGGAACCAGTGATAGATAGACTTACCATACGTTCCGGAATGCCTGGAATCCTCCCAGATTTTGGGCTCGGGTGTTGGCATCCCGGGAGTTATGGCGCCATCCCGGATTCCGCCGCCATTTTCAAAATGTTACTACTTACCCGGGCGCTGGCATCTTGGCTCGCGAAATCTCACGAGATCCAAGATGTCGGTGCCCAAATCTCATGGGGGTGTGTGTCCCGGTTTCAGACCGGGGAAATATGGTAAGCCTAGTGAGAGAAAATTAATTTCAGGCAGGAAGGAAAAGTGGGCATTCTCAGAATGGACTCTTGTTTTTCTAGTTGGAGATCACTAATCTTTCCAAACCCTTGGTGTAGATATTTGCTGACATGGGTTCCAGAGAATTAAAGTTAGAAAGCAGGATGTCATTTTATGTATTTTAAACATTTTTGTATGATATAATCTCTGCTTGACTTTCTGATATTAGCCAGCCACTCATTGCCCTTTTTGCACGGGTCTCATGTAATTATAGTTTTGATCAAATGTCAGTAAAAATGTGTACTTAATTATACCAATCACATAATTTTATCTCCTTTGCCATGGAGGTGTAAAAATGTTTCTCCCTTTTAGTCTTAAATAGGAGAGGAAGATTTATTGGATCCCAGTGCACTGTGCCCAGTGGTTATGTCACTGAGGTCACCTTTAATTTATTTGGACTGAAGTCAGAATGGATTTTGCAATATTCCAGTGCACAAATCGAATGCATGACAAATGTATCTTCAGACCTTGTGGAGATGTCAGAGATGATAATGCTGAGGGTTTGGAAGTGGACCCTTCTTTTGGTGGTGGAAGAATTCCAGCACAAAAAGGTAAAGGTTTGGGCAAGACTTCCCAATTCCTGAAAGCTGAATTATCTTACATCTGTGTCGGCTATTCCAGGGATATTGTCGTCTAATATGGAGCTTGTCTGATGTACAACAACTTCATCTTCATTGAGATATTCTTGTTGCAAAGGGATCAGTGCTACTGCTAAAATGCTAAAGAGCCAGACCCTCCTTTATACACAAGACTGGATGTCTGAGAAACCTTCTGGGAAAGAGTTTTCACAAGCAGTGAAAATTAGAATTGGAACAAACTTGGTCAGCATTTTTAGAATGTTTTGTATCATAATGTATTAGATTCTTCTCCACTAGTAGCTTCTTTTGCTTTGTGAATTATGTTGCTAGATTATTAAATAAGTAGAAAGGCCTGGGTCAATTTTTCTGAATTATTTGTTGTGACGTTTTGTTTTTAAAAAACATTGTGTGTGCATATATGTGTATGCATTTAGAATAATATAAAATATATTGTTTAAAAAACCAAAACACTATATGTAGCTCACTTACTCCAGTTTCTCTAGCTTATATCTACACAGACAGTAGAATAATGTGGAAATGAAGTACAGTCATCCCTCGCTATCCGCGGGCTTGACATCTGCGGATTTCACCATCTGCGGATGCCGAGCCCAGAGGCCTCTGGAGGTCTCTTCCACATTGCACCCGTAACCCCTTCCATAGGCCTTTGCAGTTCTCAGAACGCTTCTCCAAAGTCACTTCCTGTTTGACTGGGTAAACTGGAAGTTACTTCAGAGAAGCGTTTGAGCCCCATGGAGACCTATGGAGGGGGTTGCGGGCCTGGCATGATGCGGAAGAGGCCACCGGAGGCACCCCCTTGCAGGATCCAGTAAGTTATTCTGGCACTGGTTGCTGGGTTTCCAGCATCTGCGGATTCGTAGTATGCGCTGGGGGTGGGGAACCTACTCCCTGTGGACACCGAGGAATGTCTGTACTAGAATCCTGTGGTGACAGAAAGGACCAACCCACTCCAGAATCGAGTTAGAGAATTCCACAAGTTGTAATCTCTGCAAGTAGAAAACTAGTACAACAGGTAGTAGACTGGGCTAGAACATTTTTCCGTGATATGCTTGTTTTCCAAACTGCGGCATTTAAAAAAATGTGTGGAAAAATTCAAAAATTGTCTGCCACCTGCAGTCTGAAGTGATACAGTCCATTTTGCCACCCCAGGATTCTTCCACCCAATCCTCACTTCATTCTATGGTCCATTCTGATATCTTTGCATATTATAGCAAAAGGGGCAGTACAAATGGGCATGCAAACAGAATTAATAACAGTATATGTATGCTATGGTGATTAAAATGTAAATAATTTTCAAATAGTGACACACTATAAGAAAAGTGAAACAAATGGTGCAATCCTGTGCAACGTTCTGCGGCCGGACTACATTCTGAGCCCGGTCCCGGGATGCACCGGTGCGGAAACACCTCAGGGGAAGGGGAAGTTCGTCCGCTTCCCTGAGTGTAGGGCAGCCCAGGGCCTATGGGCCTCCTCGGATGCACGCCAGCTCTGAAGCTGGCGTGCATCCCAGGCAGGGGAGTAAGGCCAATCTAGGCTGGGGATATCGGCAGAGCGCAACGCTGATATCCCCGCCCTCTCCCCTGCCTGGTTCGGCCAATGGCCCCCTCCCTCGCCACCTGGTCTGCCCTCCCCCTGCTCTTGCACCGGTCGGTGCAGGGCTTACCTTCACTGGCGGGCGCAGGGATGGGCGGCCAGGAGAGTGAGGGTTGCCGGCGACCCTTACTCCTGAGTTGTCGCAAATGCGCTTTACAGCACATTTGCAAAGTTAGTAAGGATCGGGCTGAAAGACAAGGAAGCTCCCATAGCTTGAAAGCCATCTATGCTTGACTCAATATACATTGTGACTCAGAGTGCAGTATGCTAAAAGTTCACACTACAACATAACTGTTCCTAGATGGCTGAAGGTCTCCTGCAAGATTAGAGCCAGATCACTCAAATTTCGGACTGAATTGAAAGGTGCACTTCCATAATTCTTCCCTCAGGCTTTTAGGAAACTGTTGCTTGCTGGTAACTAGCACTGTGGTTGTTAAGATTTGACAATAATGAATCTGGATGGCCAATGGATCTGTGGTCAAAAAGGAACAATAATAATGTCAGAAGCAGGCTATGATGAACGGCTTGTGGAAGATGGTAGTCTTAGATAGATCATTAGTGATGACGGATGTTCCAAGAGGATCTTACGAGCAATATACCAAGGTGATATATCAGGTCACCATATGAAGCTCCTCTTAGCCTGGAAATTGCACCGCCAATCACTCTCTTCTGAAGGTCTTTTCTGCCACCAGTGAGGGGGACCTGATATAAGTCTCCATTCCTAGCTTGATGGATGGTGATTGAACTTTTGCCTGTTTCCATCTAGAATATTTGGAGTTGTTTAGAGCAATGGCAATCAGCCTGAGACAGGCCACAGGGCCAATGACCCGTAGAACGCTCCGTGAGATTTGGAGTTTTGCTAGCCCTAAGTGATGTGAAGCTGCATGCTTCTTCGCAATGTCTGTTTTCATTTTCAGACTTTTACCTTACGTGCAGATTTGTTGGGTGGGGACAGTGGCTACCTCAAATTGAAATGAGTGTGATGTGAAGACCTCCTGTGCTGGTCAATGGCTTCAGATGCCCTTTTGAAGTCCTGGGTAAAGAGAAACTAGATTCACAGCAGTCCACTATTATAAAAACCTGAGATCCACTGGTCTTCACTTTTTTTTGTTTCTGGTATATTTAGTGTGCGCTTCCTTCAAGGAACTCAAGGCAGTGCATGAGGTTCTTCTCTCTCAATCACAACAAGCCTGAGAGATAAGTGTCTGACTCAAGGTCGTCCAGCAACTGTTATGACTGGAGGGGGGGGGGAGATTTGAGCCTGGGTCTTCCTCGTCCTACATACTATCTAGTACTCTATCCACTCACAGTGCAATACTGCGTAAGGATCCAGCCAGCGGCCCAGAGCCGGGCCGGAGGTCTACTCAGGGAGTGTAAACTGGGGCAGGCCCTATTGGCCTCCTCGGATTTTCTCCAGCAAAATTGCTGGTGTAAGTCAGAGGAGGGTGTGTAACGGCCCAGCTGCCTGGCAGGGGCCGGGATATGGACGAGGCCAACCCCCTCCCCCTCCGGGGCCGGCTGGGCCAATGGCACCCTTCCCTCGCCTGGCGAAACGCCCCCCGCCCTCCGGATTATGACTTACCTGGTCCGGCGGCCAAGGGGTCGTCCTAGTGCCAAAGCAGGGGAGGCTGGCCTCTGCACCGGCCTTCCCTATTTGAGAGCAGTCGCAAACGTGCTGCTTTACGGCACGTTTGCGACTACTGCCGGCGATGGAACACTTGTGGAACACTTCCATCACCGGCTCCAAGAAGAGGATTGCGCTGATAGTGTCAGACCCTGATATATCTCCCCATGGCAATGTGACCAACCTCTCCTTTTCTCCAAGTTGCAGCGGCTGCCACTAGAAAGTGCATTATATGCACAATCATTTGATGCCTTCTTAAACTGAGTCAGTCTGGTAGTCCATCTAGTTCTCTATCGTGTACTCCAATTGAACCAACCATAGCTCTCTCAGCAATGCTAAACTGATTCTTTGAAACTGAAAATGCCAGGAACTAAACTTAGGGCTCCATTCATGCAAAACGTGCACTCTACAACTATGTCTCTGAATGCTATGTTCATCTTTCAAACTGGAATCTGTGCTTAATAAGATCATTTTTTCCAAGAAGAATTTATTTTGCCTGCGGCAAATCATGATTGAGAGAAATGGTTATGATTTTTATTTATTTATTGTAAATATTTATACGTCCCCTCTACATTATTAAAATAACATGTGAGATGTCTTGCAAAAATTAAAACATGACACATCATACACTTATGGCAAAAAACCCAAAAACCGACAATTAAAACAATTCAAAGGGCAGTTCGACAACAAATATAAAACAGGACTTAAAACAGGAGATAGAAAACATCATCCACTAGACAAGTTAAAAAGCTACCCAGGATATTCAACAGAGAAGTGGTTGGGGTCAAAAAGGGGGCCCTGGAGCAAAAAAGGGGGAGCCCAGGAGCCAAATTCATATGTAGGGAAGGGGCCCAAAAGAAACTTTGTACCCCCTGATAAAATTCATCTGAATGGCCCTGCTTGCCACAGGATGTGGTGATGGCACCTGGCCTAGATGCCTTTAAAAGGGGTTTGGACAGATTCATGGAGGAAAAGACCATCACAGGTTACAAGCCATAAGCAACCTCCTGGCTTTAGAGGTAGGTTTTCTCTGTGCCAGGTGCAAGGGAGTGACAACAGGAAACAGGTTATCTTGTTGGCTGTGTGATCCCTGAGGCATCTGGTGGGACCACTGTGTGATACAGGAAGCTGGACTAGATGGGCCTTTGGCCTGATCCAGCAAGGCTCTTCTTATGTTCTTATGAGCCTCAGATCTTGGTGAGATTTAAGTATGAAGTATCCTCCTAAATTTGTTGCATGGAGATTTTCATGGCTAGGTGTAATTGTCAATGGATCAGCACGTATTGGGTTCAACAATACGTATGGGTTCAACAATGTAAGCAAAATATTTTGCTTACATGGCTGTTGAACCCATACGTGCTGATCCATTGACAATCCTCCTAAATTGTTTTTCTATCAGGATAGAATGATATTTACTTTAATTTGTTTATGGACTAAAAGCAAGAAATAGGTGAAGCAATTTTTAAAGACCCACCTTATATGGAGCGGAAGAGCATCTTCTTGAACTTCCATTCAAACTCTTTCTGACAAAACAGGCATGTAAAGAGTGAAGGAAGAAAGGAGCCTTTTGTGACACATGCCGGGCTCTGTCCGTACGAGCTGTTGAAAGCCCGAGACACACGTCACAGGCAACCCCTGCCAAAAAGAACTGACAGACGGCGAACATGCAGGACGCCCTCAGAAGCCCAGAGGAGAAAGTGTGTATGAGAGCTCTTCCATTATTAATATCATAGACTCACAGGGGCTCTGGAGCGACTGGCTGTCAGGTAATCTTTGGGAATCGCCTCTTTTCCTGGGGGAGATGCAATTTGTCTTCGTCGACTGGGAATGGCAAGCAGTGGGGGAAGAGAGACAGTGATTATTAACCTGGTGGCTGCCGTCTTCCATCCCTACATGTATCAAGTAATGTGTAGAGTCGCCCCCCACAAGCTCACGTAAAAGGACCACTTGTGCTTTGAGGAGTTCTCAGCTATGCAATGTTGCTGCCAGCCCATACCCTCCAATGACGTGGGGGCGCGCGCTCTCACACGCATATTTATTTATTGTAACACAATAAATACACAAAAAACAGATACACACAAAACACACAAAAAAACACACAAAAAACAGATACAGAGTGTAGAGAAACCTACCTTGCTAAATTTTCACTTGTGTGTGTGTGTGTGTGTGTGTGTGTGTGTGTGTGTGCATGTGTGCGCGCACGCTCCTGCTCTTTCTCTCTGCAGAACTGGAAATAAATTCAAAACCAGCTTCCTGCTGTTTTTATGACTTTCACGGAGGCAAATCTGCCTGCTGCCTCCCCAGCACTTGCGGATGCAGGCAGCCTGCCTATTTTTCATTGGACGCCAGCCTTGATTGAAGCCAACCGACTGAGGCTGCTCTGTTAGGGGCCTCCCTGTGTGTTTGTAATGTGTGTGTGTGTGTGTGTGTGTGTGTGTGTGTGTGTGTGTGTGTGTGTGTGTGTGTGTGTGTGTACTGCTTGTTTGTACTGACTGTGCTAGAGCAGAAAGGAGCCGGTGCAGAAGGGCAAGGTACTTTTTTTTTTTTTTTTTTACAAAACTTGTAGGGCCCTTTATTTTTTTACTTGTTTCGTCCGGTGAGGCTGTGCCTCCCCTACCTCCCCTGACTGCAGGTCCCTGATACACTCCCAAGGTGAGGCCTTTCATGCCTCTTCTGGGAATGTTCCACAGCTTGTTCTTCCCTGGAGCCCAGTGTGCAGGCCAGCGGCGGAACTTGGGCGGCGCGCGTGGAGCAGCTGCTCCGGGTGCGGGTGCAGGGGCGCATTCAGTGGGGGGCATACTTACCCTTGCGATGCGTCGCCTCTGCTTTGGCCGTCTTTGTTTCGGCCTGCCCACCCTCCCTGGAGCCTGAATGGCTCCAAAATGGCACCAAAACCGGCAGGGGGGAGCGTGTTTGGAGCCGCGCTGGGCGCGTCGATGTGACGCCACGCAGGCCCCGTCCTTGCTCCGGGCGCCAGGAGGGCTACCAACATTGCTGGTGCAGGCTACGCGTGAAGAAAATGAGAGGAGAGCAGGATCTTGGGGTCTGGGGAAGAGCCGTCAACAGGGTGCGCCTGTAAAATGTGGGAGAGCCTTGGCTCTGAGTGCGTAGCCATGCGGAGTCCGGATTGCTGCATGGGAGAAGAGCAGCAGATCTTGCAGCAGCAGGTGGGGAACAGGGAGGTCCTGGGCACCACAGCTCAGGCTGGGCAAAGGCAGCAGATCTGAGAACCTTCTATCAGGCACCGGTAGATAGTAGAGGTTGACCCTCTACTGTCACCTGGCTGACTGAGCAAGGAGGGTTCTGGGCAACTGTTTTTGTCCTGGCTCAAGCCACTTGCCTTGGCTTCTAACAGGGGGCCCTGAGAAGATAAAACAGGATCCCATTTGAAGGATTCTGGCTGGAGTCCGGCAGCACCTGAGTCTGTGGCTGCTTGGGGTTTTTTTCTAGCCCAATGTCTTGTGACAGGGCCTTTTCTGTAGTGACACCCAACCTATGGAATATAATCCCAGTCGAGATCAGAGATCTTTGTATAATGAAAGGCTTCTCTGACAGCTTCACTGTGTGACTTGGATTCTGACTAGGACTTGTGCCATCATCACTCTTCTGAAAGACGTGTAGTGTTGTGCTTTGCGAGAGTCTGGGCCCGGAGGGTTGAACCTCCACGTAGCCCAAACAGGATTGCAGGTCTGGCTGTGCACATGGTGGTCATGCTGAAGGGAAGGATCGTGCCCACGGAAAGTTGAGCCTGGTCAAAGGTTGTCTCTTTACCTGCATCCTTCCCTTTGGTGCGTTTTCTAACATTTTATTTATTCTCTGTAAATGTCTGAAGACATGCGCTTCCACCGTTCCTTTGGGACATTATTACACTGAATAACAGATCTCATTACGGGAAGGCTTTGCTCATCATCAACCAAAGTTTTCTGTTCGGTTATTCATTTTTCTGTTTCTACTAGCAATCGTCTAAATTGCTTTCTGCCTTTGGTGACTTTTCAATATTGCTGCTGATGGTTGTTACGCGATACTCCCTCTCTTTGCAGAATTTCTCTTGACTGAAAGAGTCACATGGGTTCAATGTGGCATGGCGGCCGGCGGAGACTGCGGTTCAATGTGGCATGGCGGTCAGGGGATATTGGAGGGTGGGAGGAGAGAAAACCACAACATTATTTCTGGGGTAGTAGAGGGAAAAGAGTTGAAATGAAGAAGGATAAGCGTTGGAAAAGAGTGAGATAAAGGGCTAGAGCCCTCTCTTCCCCCTACCTCTCCTTGCACTTTTGAAATGTTATGGGCCTTTTGCTACATAAAAACGTACAAGTGCTATAAAAATTTGGTCCCCAGGCATGGTCTGAGGTCACACAGTCACTTTGCTGAAGCTAAGTAAGTCTAGGTCTGGTCAACGACTGGATGGATCGTCCAACGACCTAGGAACCCCACATACAAGTGTGGGGATTCCATGCTGCTGCTCCTGCGAGGGCTGGAGGGGAGTCCGTCCTCAGACAATGCTTTCAAATCAAATTAAATAAGCAAACAGAGAAAAGGTTCATATAATTAAGGTGACCATTTTTCTGTTTTTCGTTGAATTCCCTGCATTGTGTCTACCTTTTGGTTGGGGTCCAGGAGTGTAAAGCAGAAGTTTGAATTATATGCTTGTCAGATGAGTAAAAGTGACAGTACTGTACATTGTTACGTTGTTGTCTCTTTTCCCTGCATTGAAGGAAGTTCAGGCCAGGCTTTCCAGCACTTCTTCTGGAGATGAGGACACTGGAGACAAACGGTGTGCATGCCGAAATCTGTTTGTTTATAAACGTACAGGCTGAGAAGGAATAATAGTACAGTCTCTAATATTTGACAGAGGAAAATAAGCACACCGGTTTTATGTTAAGTGAACAAGGGACTCATAGTACAAGATGCAGGAAGCCAAATCAGCTTTCACAGGATATGGCAGCATGTTTGCAGAACTTTTGAAATATTAACTTCTTCTAAATTTACATTTCCCTACAATGCAGAGTGCACATTTTTGCATTTAGAGGTTATAAATGCGAGCGTTTTTATCACAACAGTTTTGCTCCCAAATCACAAAGGATCAGTATAGATGTAACGACGGCAATTGTTTAACCATGGTTAAGCAGTCAGGGGACGGCCCCAGGCTCACACGCAACCTCCTCAATCACTTCTGCAGTGCAAATCCAACCCACAGAGGAGACACCTCTGGTTAACTATTATTACATTTACAATTACCGTACTATGATTGAAGCAAATCAGGATTGCCACCTTTTGTCATGGTCAGAAGCCACAGTTTGGTGCTGGTATTCTAGGAAGTTGGTGGCAACTGTGGGGATGTAGAAGGCATCTGGACAAAGTTCCCAAGTATGAGAAGAGGGTCCATGACAGGAGTAGTAGAAAAAGAAGAAAGGGAGCGCTGGCTGGAAAGTGACATACAAAGAGCCGAGTAAGCAGGCCTGGCCAGGCCCAAGCCTCCCTGTGCTCTGCATTAGTGTGGAAGGGTGTTACTCACATACAGTCGTATATGCACAGGGCTCTAGCACATGATCATGAACTCTTAAGGGAATCAAGGATCATGTGGAGGAGCACTGTGCAGCACATTCATTCAGCTCTATGTGCATTGCCATGTTTCCATTAACCCCCACCCAACCAGCAGGTTTGAGGGGTTGAGGCCAGTAGGCACGGATTTGCTATTCCTCTGTTCAGAAGACATGCAAAGGACACACAAACATGTGTTGGAGGCCTTTTATCTTCAACGCCTGAACATATGAAGCTGCCTTACCTGAATCAGACCACTGCTCCATCCTCTGGTCCATCCAGCAGCAGCTGCTCTTCAGGGTTCCAGGCAAGAGTCTTTTCCAGATCCACCTGGAAATGCCCAGATTGAACTTGGGACCTTCTGCATGGAAAGCATCTGCATTTCCACTGAACAATGGCCCCTTATGGCCCTAAAGGATGTTTCTTAACTCAGCTTAATCTTTCTAACTGCCCAATCCTATGGACCTGTTGCGCTGGCATGGCGCCAGGTGTGCCAGCACAATGAAGACCCCACTGTCACAGCAGCCTTTCTGCTGGTCTGCGCAGAGCTGCGACTGCTGCAGCAGTCGGAGAACTGTGTGCCGCCAGCAGTGTGGTGCAGACCAGCTGCTAGCAGGGTTCTGCTGATGGAGGGGCAGGGATTGGGGCGGATCAGGGTGGGGGCGGGTTGTGGTGGCACCGGCATGCACGGTATCCCAACCCCCCATCCTAGGCTGGACATGCCCCCCAGCAGCCTCCTCAGCAAAATAGGTGGCATAGAGCTGAAGGGTCCCAGAGGGGACTCTGACAGCAACACAGGGGTAAGTGTCTTCCTTCTTACCTCTCTCGCTTGTCTCATGCCAGGACTGGATAGGATTGGGCTGTTAATTCAGTTTAACCTGCTGAATAAGAGTCAAGGGGGCAGCACTGATCACTACAGAACTGAACTGGGATGGGCCACAATGTCTTGCTCCCAAACATCTGTTGGCAGCACGGAGGCTCCTGTCAGGCCAGGAGCATGTGACCCTAAGCATATTAGGTGACCAATCATCTTCCAAGTGTCAGACTTCATTCTTCCGGATGCATCCTATTTTCTTGCAACTCTTGCCAGGCAAAAGACCCTACACGGTCCAGGTGACTAGAACCATTTCTCATCTTCTGCTTCAGTATGTATATCATCTGCACAGTTAGATGCCAGTCTGGACATCTTGGGAGCTACTTCTGCCTAATTAGTTCCCAAGGCCCCTCTTATGGGGGTGTGCGTGTGTGTGTGTTTATTTTTTTCCAGTCAACTTACTCTCAGTGCTGTCAAGTCAGTTTGGGGCCATTATCTACCAGATAAATGAACTCTTCTCCAAGCAAAGGGGTTTCCAGAAGGGACTTTGCAGTACACAGATATCTTGCCTTGTGTCAGTCTGTCTGTTCTTGAATGTTGGCCATAATTTACCCGAGCTTCAATCCCCAAAATGAAATTCTCCAATGTGCAGCTCTTGGACTAAACTACACTTTACATACAAATGTTCATAATAGTAGACCAATGACCTATTTAGATCCAGAAAAGCCATTTTTGATGGGACCAGTCATGAGTGGAGAAGAGGCCTGTACCCCACAAAACATCTTTCACTCATGCAGGTTTAAATGCATATTTTATTTAAGAGACCAGAAGCGTCGCTCCGGTAGGGGCGGGGCTGTAAGTATCGCTGCGGTCATAGTCTCTTTACCGAGCGAGGAGGAGGCAGCCCCGCCCCCTCACTGTCGGAGCCAGTCCCCTGTGGAGAAAGCAGCAGGCAAGAGACCCTGCCTGCTGCTTTCTCCGTAGGGGACTGGCTCGGACAGTGAGGGGGCGGGGCTGCCTCCTCCTCGCTCGGTAAAGAGACTATGACCGCAGCGATACTTACAGCCCCGCCCCTACCGGAGCGACGCCTCTGTAAGAGACAAAAATGCAGGCAGGGAAAAGGTTGTACCTCTTCCCCTGCTCCCACACTGGCAGCTTTCTTACCCCCATAAAAAAGTGGCTTCCCCCCCCGATCTAAACATGCCCTGGAGCGTTCATCATTTAGCTGTATGCCACCTTTCTGGCCCAAAAGAACGGGCAGCTCACAGTCAAATAATACTTATTATACAAACATTACATAAAAACAGACGCAACAGATAAAACCATAACTTTCAAAATCAATAATAAGAGAGGAGGTGGCTGAAATCAACTAATTCGGATCAAAGGCTACTGAACTAAAATAATCCTAAGTGGTGAAATGCATTTAGGGGGCTACATGGATCTCCCATGGCAGGGGCTCCCAGGGAGCTGGTTTCACAATTGAGAAAGCTCTCTCTTGTGTTCCCACCAGGTTCAGATGGGAGAGGGATGTGCAAGAGGGCCTCCTAGGCTGCTCTTAATACTATCACACATACAGTGATCCGCGGATTCGAGATCCGCGGATTCGACTTACTGCGGGTCCCAGATCCACGGGGTCCACACTCAAAAAGCTGTAAAAAGGAAGAAAAGGTCCACTCCAATCCACGTTTCTACCTTTAAATATTGAAACAGCACTGTTTTCAAGCCTCTGCAGGGCTTCTGCAAGCTTAACGACCTACTTCTGGGTCGCTCATCAGCTCTTCCCTCCTCCCAGCCTTGTCTCAGAATGCATCCTGGGAGAATTCATGCCTGGGAGAAACAAAACAAGCTAAAACAAGCACCTTTGTAGGTGCCTGGGAGATTTCTGTAGAGCCAGTGGGCTGTAGAGAAGTGTAGCACGATGGGGGACTCTCAAACATAACATGGCGGAAAGAGTGTGAACAACTCGGGGGGGGGGCTGGTTAGACTCCTTACAGGGGTTTTCCAAGGGGTATTTACAGTATTTAACCATAATTGACTTAGGGTTAGTGTTTAGTCCATTGGCAGTTCTGAGCCAAAGACAGATTACTGAGGTTGGGGCGGTGGCGGATCTCCATAACCCGCCAAAAGGGTCTCAATTGCTTCACCCTTTTCGATATTCAAGATGGCAAGGAAATCGAATAAGGGTCGGCTTTGGTGAAAGACCCTGGAGGTCTGGGTCCAAATGGCCCTGCTTTGTTGTTGCGACCGGCTGCCCCAGTGTGTATGCCAGGGGTGGCCAAACCTGCTTAATGTAAGAGCCACATACAATAAACTTCAGATATAAGCGAGCCGCAATATTTAAGAAGCATTTAAATTCTTAAATACATTTACTCACCATGAACATTAAACTTATGCTTTAATCCAGTGGACTCTCAGTTTATACCTGGTAAATAATTATAGAGCTTGAAAAATTCTTATTTAACTTTTCTATTAATTGTGATGCAAAAAGGAGCTCAGCCAACATATTTCTGAGAACTGCACATTATACGTCCAAGTGCCACATGTGGCTCAGGAGCCACAGTTTGGCCACCCCTGGTGTATGCCAAGCCCGGCAACTTCAGGTAGGCCTTGCAGTCCCTCTAGGAACTGTACATAAGGCTTCTTCAAGCAAGGGGATGGAGGGAATGACACAAGAAGAAAAATGTCCTTTTGAATCGGCTTGGGTTTGATGCATTTCCTAATATTAACTCTCAGCCAAAGATTTGTGTCAGAGGATCATCAGAACAAATAGGGTCAGTGCTAGGCATGCATCAAGCCACATTGGATTGAAGTCCAACACCTCCAGATGAATTAGGTACAAGGCAAGCGATCTATACATGAAGCCTTCTAAACATTTGAAGCGTCAGATGTTTGTCCACCAAGTCCAGTCCTGTTGGCTGTGACTGGCTGTGACTCTGCACAGAGCCACCGGGATTCTTGCACAGAGAGCTCCGTTTTAAAGCGACGGTCACCAGCTCTGTTCTGCTGGCCTGACTTCAACTTCCCCTGATGATTAGCATGTCTGGCTCCTCCCCTTTTATGTGCAGCCTGCTGTTGTCCCCATTTCTCATCAATGAGTCATTTCCTCTCTTTGGATGTAAAGAGCTTGATTAATTATGTCAAACAGTAATTTATGATTAAAAGGCAAATTGTGTGTTCTTCCACCTACCATAAATTATGTGAAATGTGTATCAGAACCCGACAATTTTCCTGGTCTTTATTAATAGGGCTGCCTCAGAACAGAATTAATGATACGTTTCACAAAAAATAATTTTGGAGGAATCGAGAGTCTAAATCTTATTTTTATCCCATGTCTGGTTCGGGGGGCCAGTCCAACACATTTCGAGCTTCTTTCTCGTGTGCGAGAGTTCGTCTTTTGTGATCGCCCCCTTGCCATGCTATTCCTGCTGTAAAGACTCAAATGTTGTACTCAGAATGGCAAAGTAAAGATCAAGTGAGTTCATCATGGATAAATGCAGTCAATATCCATAAGAAGGGTTGTTCTGGATCAAGCCAACAGACCACCTAGTCCAGCATTCAGGCGGAAGCACACCGGCCGCGTTCTGCGTGCGTGCAGTCTGTTGCGGCCGGCTGCATCTGTGTTCTTTCTGGCCAGAGGCAAGTCCCACTGATCGCCGGGGGCCGCCAGGAGCCGCAGAGAGGTCCGTTTGCGTTGATGCTTCCCTTGGAGAATTCCCAGATTTGGCTGCGTTTTTCGCGCAGCACGCAGAACGCCACGCAGAACATGGCCAGTGTGCTTCAGCCTTTCTGCTTCTTTCCCCCAGCGGCCATCCAGATGCCTCTGGCAAGCCCAGCAGGAGGGCATATAGGCAATAGCCCTCTACCAGGTTCCACTTTGCCATGTGATGACCGCCCTGTTTTTCCTCTATTTTTTGCCTATTTTTCTGTATTGTGGACACTTAACTCCCTAGAAGCCCCAGTGTACGTTCAGCACCTAAAAGCTGCTGAGGCATCATTTTTCAGGCAGCCTTTGCCTGGATGAAACTCCATTGCTAGAGGGAGTGCACGTGGGTTTGTGGATTGGGCTTCTCTTCCTGTCTGGAATGGCTACTGGACTGGTATGAGCTTTGCAATTGGGCAGCAAAATCTGTCCATCTAGATCAAGGGGGTGGAATGGTGAAGCCAGTGAGTTCCATTCCTCCAATCAGGTAAATTGATGGCATCATCAGAACAACGTTATAACACCAGCCCACAGGAAGTCTTTGTTGCACTCTCTGCCAGTCTCCTGAGTAACCTATTCCTTCGGAGTTCAGTGAGAAGCACCTGCTTTCACCTCCACAAGTGCAGAAACCAAGGTTCCCTTGGACAAATGTAAGTAGCTAGCTAACAGCGCCTGTATTTTTAGCTACATTTGCATTCAGGGTTGTTGTGTGGATTTTTTTCCCCTTTGTCTGCTATGTGACTCCAGCCAGCATGCAACTAGCCTGTGGGCTGAGAGTTTTGGGAAGCATCCCAGCTCCATCTGCTGGGCATTACTGGTTACTGCATCTATGTGGTGAAAAACGTTTCTTTATGCTTTGCAGCCAAGCTCAGGCATTTCACGTCTCTTTGCCCTGCAGGTGCTACGGTGGGTTTGATTTTTAATAAGAACCCCCTGGGGTTCAGTGGTCTCCTGGGAGAGATTTGTCCCCTTCTGCCTGGTCTCTGTAGCCTGGGATGGTGGCAGTAGATACAAACTACCAAGGGCTTTCCCCATTCAGCTGCTGGTCCAGTAAAGGCAAAGCAGCAGCAGGAAGGATTGCAGGTGCACCAACCACTAGGTACTACTCCCCTTGGTTAGGCTGCCTTCTCCCGGGACTCACTTCTCCCCCTCCCCTGACAAGCTGTCACAATACCTATTGATAGACTTTCCCTCCATGAATTTATTTAATTCCTTTTTTTAACATTACCTAAGCTAGTGGCCATAAATGCAATGCCATGGTTTCTTACAGATCCGATATTTGCAAGACCCAGCACTGTTCATTAAACATCGAAGTCTTGACATGGCTTGCAAGTTTTTCAACATCTTTTATTTAGTTCCCTTAAGGCTGCCACCTTTAATGCAGGGCCAGCACTACCGTTAGGCAAGGTGAGGTTGCCTGCCTTAGGTAGCAGATTCTGGAGTGCCATTAAAGGGTAGCCAATTGCCAATTACTCTTAGCTTATATATATTTTAGCACCACGATGGTGCCATTTGTGTTTTCTGCCTCTGGCACCAACATGTTGCACGCTCTCTCTGTTTCAATCAGTACATATACCAGCTCAGGCCTTAGCCTGTTTGAAGCTATGAGGCTGTGAGTTGAGGCCACACTGGTGTATTTTGTCGTTATTTTTGTTCATATGTGTTACAATCATAGAGGATATAATTGGGGAGGAGACACAATGTTGCATACAGAGGTTCCAGGTCCAGTCCCTGACTCATATTTATCTACTTAAATGTCTTGCATGACTACCATCAGTGTATTTGGTGGTGGGGAATACAGAATACCATCTGTATTTGGTGGTGGGGAAGAGCTGCATAGCTGGAGAACAGCCATCACCTCCTACATGCCATCATCCTTGTCAGATACATCCAAAAACCTGGGATTTCTGAGGCAGGAAGTATTGGTGGCAACCACTGGAATATGGAGAAAGATCTGGTAGTGGGGCTTCCACTACCTTGTGGTACAGAGATAGTCTAGCACAGTGGTTCTCAAACATTTTAGCACCGGGACCCACTTTTTAAAATGACACTCTATCGGGACCCACCTAGCTTTACGAGACTTAAAAAAATGTGATCAATAAATAGATAGATAGATAGATAGATAGATAGATAGATAGATAGATTTACAAGTAAAGAGGTTAGCTGCTTGTAGGGTAATTTATTTATTTTATTTATTTTTCACATTTTTATACCGCCCTTCCTCCAAGAAGCTCAGAGTGGTGTACATATTTCCTCCCTTCCTTTTTTTCCTCCCCTCCTTTTTTTCCTCACAACAACCCTGTGAGGTAGGTGGAGCTGAGAGAAAGTGACTGGCCCAAGGTCACCCAGGAAGCTTCGTGGCTGAGCGGGGATTTGAACCTGGATCTTCCAGGTCTAAGTCCGACTCCCAAACCACCATCCTGGCTATCTGATTTTTGAATAGCCTCAGGCCTTGTGGCAATTACTTATCTGATCTTTCCATCACCTGGGACCCACCAGAAATCAGGTTGCGACCCACCAAGTGGGTCCCGACCCACAATTTGAGAAACACTGGTCTAGCAGAAAAAGGAGAGAAAGCCCAATCGCAGCCCCCAAATGCCCTGAGAAAGAAACCAAAGAAACTGGGCGATTGCTGGCAAGCTGGCAACCCTGCTGGTCTCACTCAAACTCGCTATTTATTCTTGATGTTAAGCCCAATTGTTTTAAGCCTCCCCAGTTGTTTTACCCCACTCTCTACGGAATGAATGTAACCTTACAGAGGAGGTTACATAAAACCAATTTGACAGTCCAATCCAACGCCACTTCCCGTGCAGTGATGCTGCAGCGCCAACGTGCCAACCACTGCATCCCATGGGGAGTTATGGTCTTGTTCCCTTGCCCTGGGGAAAGCCTGTGCCGGTCCACCGGGTTTACTTGGAACTCGTACGTCTGTGTGGAACCAGGTTACGGAATCAAGGCCGGGAAGGAGGTTAGGTTTTGGTATGCACCGCTGCTGCCGAAACTGCCCCTTCCCTCTCCCAATCTGCCCTCCTCCTCACCCCATTGCTGCCTTGTTCCACTCACCCCTTGCCCCATTCTGCCCACTCCCGCCTCCCTCCCACCCCCTGCACAAACTTACTGGTTTGGGAGGGCGTCCATTGTCTGCTGGTGCATGCAGCCAGCCACTCACTGCTTGCCAGGCCAGGCCAGGCTGCATGCACCAACATGTCGTGTTTTGCGACCGTCTGAAAGCATCTTTTGCCACCAGAACACTCATTCTGGCTACATGTCCCGGTTAGGATCAGGCTAAAACCCACAAATTATTATAGCAATAAAATGAGTGGGATGGAACTTGGTTCTCCTCCTCCTAAGTTGGTGGTTCTCCTGGCCTCCAAGAGGGGCCCAGTTCCAGTATGGGGAAGTGGCTGCTGCTCCTTCTTTTCCCTCTTCTCAAACAGCTCCTGCCATTTGTTAGCCTTCCTAGAGATTGGCGCTATGCCTTAAAAGCCTCATTGAAAAAAGGCCATTGCTGGTTCCATATTCAGCCACAAGGAAGCCCAAAGGAGCTGTGCTTCCTACAAGAAATGGCCCAGCATTGTGTAATAATATCCTTATTGTACATGCTGGGGACTTTGTCCAGGGAGTAAACGTGAGCCATGAAAATTAGTATCTTTTAAAATGTTGCTCCGCAGCCAAAGCCTTCTTTCCGATGACTTGCCACTTCCAGTGCAAGTTATCTCTCATGTCTTTTCTGGAAGTGGGAACCAATTTAGCCATAAATATATATTATAAAAGCCTTCCTGCTGGTTTCATTGTTCAGCCTTCTCTGGAAGGCTGATTGTCAAGGAAAAAAAATTACTGATTGAAAAGTACCCCCTTATATATGCTGCAGTAGGACCATATTACATATGGAACAATACTGTTCCACAGGGCCCTGCCATCAAGTGAATTACATTCTTCTACATAGCTATAGAATCTTGCAATTGCTTTTTTGTACCCACTTATGACTTTTCTGTTAAAAAAAAAGTTAATGCTACAAACTTTGCTTGGTTTAACAAGCCTCGGGCAGAACTCTTTCTTTATACAGATGCACAGGGGACGCAAGTTGCACACCAGCATGTGTGACAAAACTCTAACAGCCATGTCTCGGGGCAAAGGAACTTTGGGGGTCTCCAAAGCCTCTGGAGCTTGCAGTGGAGAAGCAGCAGGAGGGAGGAGATGCTTAACTCTTCTCCTGCTTACCACTCTTCTACTGTGGTTCTTTCCTTTAACTGCACCTCCCCCCCACACACACACACACAGGGTCCAAGACATGCGTTTACCCTCCTCTCAAACACGTCTAGCACTCTGTGCAGCAGTTGCAGTCAAAAAGTGGTAAGACGAAGGGTTAAGGACCTTCCCAGGCTGCTTTCCACTAAAAAAATGTGTGTAATGTAGTTTGAGAACTAAGGCACCATTGTAAAATTTACCATCCTTTTATTATTTAATTGCTTTTAAAATGAAATGCTGTCATTACGATGTGTGTGATGTGTGTGGAGGAAGGACCTATACATTATAGGTGAATTTTCTTGCTTTAAATCTTCAGCTCATTAGAGAAAAAGACCCATATATCTCTGATGCGTTGTTGTCACTACCCATCCTAAAAGAGAGGATGTCGATGTCATATGAGAACACTGAAACGTTTGCTCTGTTTTACTCATTCTGGACTGTGCCATTGATAGCAGACAGGCTTATGAGGCAAGTCAATAGGTTCCTCTCTGAAGATCAACAGATTCCAATCAAGGCAGAGAGATTGGAAGTGAAACCAGGTTCCTTTGCCAAGGCATATTAGACAGACTTTTAAAAATGTATATGTGAAATATTTTCACCGTGTTGAGAGGGTGAGGGCCAAACGGTTTGCATAAACTTAAATTCACACGAATTGAAGACTGTGAAAAGCCCTCTCCTTGCCAAGAAAAGAAAAACGAGAGAATGATTGACATTAAAATAGAATTTCAGGGTGCAATCAACATATGTTTCAATTCAATGGTTACTTTCCCATTTTTATCGCAACTTGAGTTATTAATCATGTGGTATAAATTCTAAATATTAAATGTTAGAGATGGGTGATTCTCTTCTCCCCCCCCCCTCCGGTGGCTTGTGCCAGTTTTGGCCAGTTGGAAACAAGCCAAAACTGAATTTGTTCCCCATGAAGCTTCAACCCACTCCCTCTGTTCCCGTTAGCTCCCTTCCCTTTATTGCCAGTTGGGCCAGCAGTGATGCTCCAGCAGCAAGGAGAGGGACGGAGGAAGGTTTGTACGCCACGTTGACACACCCAGCACTGTGCACCTCCTTGGCAGTATGTCAGGTTGAAACACCCTTGTAATAGTGGGTGTTTGGGAAACACTTGGGAAAAGTGGTTTTCCCACAGAAGTCCACTGCAATGTCAGTAGCCCATGGGAAAATTACATAAGCAGCCCAATCCTGTATAACGTTAGACCGGCGGATCAGAAGCGTCGTTGGGGGGGGGGCTTGGTGCCCAGGGCCCCAGGACGCAGACCCCTGAAGACCCCTGAAGGGGCGGAATCGCAGGCTCAGGAGGGCGCAAACTCACGATCTACCTGCCAGCTCTTTGCAGGCGGAACGGCCGCGTTTCGGCCATGCCGCCCGCCCTTGCCTCCGAACGGCTCCAAAAACAATTGAAATTAGTGGGGGGGGGTGTTTGGAGGCGGGGCGTGACGTCACGCACCCGCATTATATGATGGGGCGGTGGCACCACTGCGGCGGAGTTCCTGTTCCGCTAGCCTAAAGTGTTGCAAATGTGCCATAAAGCACGTTTGTGATGATTTGGACGGAAGTAAGCAGTGCCGGCGCAGAGGCTGGCATTGCTCACTCCACCACGGAACTCACCCAACTCCAGCTGCCGCAGGTAAGTCCTATGCCAGTTGGTGGGAGGGCAGGCAGTGGCGGTGCCCATTGGTCGGCTCAGGCTGGGAGGGAGCGGGGATCATAGGCGTCGCTCCGGTAGGTGCGGGGCTGTAAGTAAGGGGTGGGGCTGTAAGCAACTGCTGCTTTCTCCGCAGGGGAAAGGCTCCGACAGTGAGGGGGCGGGGCTGCCTCCTGCTTGCTCGGTAAAGGGACTCGGACGGAGCGAAACGTACAGCCCCGCCCCTACCAGAGCGACGCCTATGGCGGGGATATCGGTAGTGATATCTTAAATCCGTTCCCAGGCAGTGCCAGCTTACACCACCTCCCTGAATATACGCCAGCTCTGGAGCTGGCGTACTTCCGGGGAGGTCCATAGGCCCCGGGCTTGCCTACAAACAGGGAAGGGGACAAACATCCCCTTCTCCCGAGGTGCGGCCTAGCAGTGCTGGGGCAGCCTGGAATGGCCTCAAGATACAGTGGCCGGCCCTTTAGGCCAGCCACTTAAACTTACACAGGATTGTGCCATTCCAAGGATCTTCAGGGCTTTTCATGCTGAAATGCGCAGCAGTGTGCCAGTTACCAGAGAAGGAAGGGAGAGAGGCCGCCCTCTGTTCCTCCCCACATAGCCAAAGCATTGCTGTCAATACTGCTGCTGTTGAAGGCATTTAAAGATCGTCAATACTGCTGTCAGTCAATAAATGTCAGTACTGCTGCAGTCAATAATTGGCATTTAAAAGAGAAGGTGGAGTGAGGTTGACAATCAGGGAAAGTGGGAAGGGGGTAAACCAGGAATGCTTTTCTGGCTCAGATTTTAATCAAAGCAGGAAAAGAATGCATCACCCCAAATGCTCGTCTCTTCTTTGAGGCAAATATTTATTTTTATATTTGCCTCACCTCTCTTCATATATTCAAGGCGTCCAATAAAAACACAATAAAAGCACAAACAAACCACAGAGTATAACACGAACATCAACTCAGCAGCATCACATCTAACAGCAAGGAGGGAGCAAAGCAAATGTTACGAGCTCCCAAAGCTTGTTTCCTGCTGCCAAATGCACGAGTATCACCAACGTCTCTATGGAAGAGTCAACCCCCCCCCCCGCCCCATTTACTTTTACTTATATTTGTTACCAGCCAGTACAGTTAGCACTGAAACTGTTTTAATGATTATTACTGTTCTGCCTCCATGGAACCCTGGGAGTTTTGGTTTTGTGAGGGTGCAGAGAGTCGTCTTTTAGAGATATTTAGTGTCCTTGCAGAATTGCCAGGCCACTAGGAAGGAAGCCATGGTCATTAAGTCGGTTTAGCTTTATAAGGCAGACCTCCTCTGCCTGCAAAATTCAGCTGGTAAGTATCAAAATATAGCAAAACTTGTTTATATAACACGTCAGTGGAAGTGAAAAGGCTAGGCAAGGATGGTTAAGAGTTTGTTATATAACAAGTTATGAACTTTGAAATATGATTCATCTCTTCTAAACATAGCACCAAGCGGACTATCTTATCCAACAAAACTTATTGGATAGTATCAGAATGCCCATCAAGTGGTAGGAATAGCTATAGAATTCCTGTGTTGGTTGTTGCTCACCTCTGTATACCCAGTTTGCTTCTTGCCCATTGTTTCCAGACCTGTTAAATATGCTTGTTTCCTTAGTGTCATGGTCCAGGGTCTCTCGAATCGATCTTTCACACTCCTGGTTCACTGGCCAATTGCCCCCAGTGAATCAGAAATGCATATATTCCCAATTTAGTTCTTGTGTATCCTACTATCCCAAGGGCCTTAGTACTCCAGGAGAGAGCAGGGTACAGTTCCTAGGTAGGCTTACCAGATCTCCAACCGGGACAGAGTGCTAGACCTTTACGAGAAGGAATGTGGGCAGGTGTAGCTTGTTAAACCTTAGAGCACAATCCTAGGCATGTCTACTCAGAAGCACTGTGTTTAGTGGGGCTTGCTTCTGAGTAGACATGCCTAGGATTGTGCTCTAAGGTTTAACAAGCTACACCTGCCCACATTCCTTCTCGTAAAGGTCTAGCACTCTGTCCCGGTTGGAGATCTGGTAAGCCTAGCTATGGGTATTTAGGAGGTGGGAGGTCTCCTCAAGCTAACAGAGTAGACCAAACCTATGCAATGGGTCTACTCAGACCCACGCCAGCCATATGGCTGGTGCAGGTTCACATGCGCCCATGTCGGCGGATCAGGCCCGAGAAGGGGGATATGGCACGCACCAGTGCCGCCGATCCCGCCCCCTCCCGGGCCTGATCCACCACCCCCATCAGCACCCTCCCAGCACGTTCTACTCCCTCCCCCACCCCTGCACCTCTCAGCACAGTCCTTACCGCTCCTTTCACTGGCGCCGGCAGGAAGGTGCAGGGCTTCCCACCAGTGCTGCTTTCTGGTGCGCCGTTGCAAACTGTGTACATGAACCTTAGGATTATGTTGTGAGTGGCCTGCCAGACTGAGATGAGTCCAATTCTTTTGTACTCACACAGACACAAGCCTGTAATAATAGAAAGGTTTATTTAAAGAATAGAAGTAAGGTTACATGTACTTCTTTGAAAGGCATTTAGGTATTTCAGAGAATAAATACATTACACACACAATGCTAAAACCATAAAGCTAAGCTCCTAAGCTTACTCATCTCTAATGCTCACCTGGATCTTTCCAACTTCTGAGCATAAGCAAAGGACAGTTCTTGTACCTGTCATACCATGGCTGGTGCCAGGCGCGTCACCAGGACGCACGTCACCGGGGAGCGGGGCGTGCGCGTCACCCTTAACGACGCGGCCCCGGCCCCGGCCCCGCGCGTGACGTCACGCGCATGCCCAGAACACCACCACCCCGCGCCGTTTTCGGCTCATTTCAGAGCCAAACGGACGCGAGGGCGGGCGGGCGGGCCAGCTCCACTGGCAAAAAGTAAGTGGGGGGGTCGCGCGTCACCCCTATGCGCGCGTCACCCCCCGGCGGCCTGCCCCCCGCGCTTCCCCCCGTCGACGCCCATGGCTGGTGCAGACATCCATGATGGAATGGCAAAGAGCAGCTCACCCCCTTTCAACCACAGGGGGTTTTTTTATACCTTAAACTTAACGCTTAGCCAACCAGAGATTTGGGCCTGCCAGAGCTTCTGGAAAATGATCTCATCACCTGAGGCTATTGTCGGTCACTCACTCTGACCCCTCCCAACTGGAGAATCACAACTGCAGCAATTGCCAATTAGCAAGACCTTGAAGATTCAGCCCACTATCAGGCTATCAGGTTGTTAGGCGTGCAAATAGGTCTGAGATGAAGGTGGGGATTAGTGTGATGGCTGTTGATGTTCCAATGGATCTGCTCACTCACTGAAAAGGAATAAAGAACTATACAGTTGGACCTCACTAGTAGCAGATCCGGCATCCATGGATTTGTCTCACTGTGGATCCTGGACCCGCAGGGGTCCACTTTAAAAACACTGTTAAAAGGAGGGGAAAGGTTAAAAAACCCGCTGTTTTTTTAACCTTTTAGAAGCAAACCACATCATTTTGAAACCTCTGCAGGGCTTCTGGAAGCTAAACCACCCACTTCCGGGTCGCTCAAAGGCTCTCTCCCCTGCCAGCTTTGTCCCAGAATGCATCCTGGGGAATGGCTGGGAGTGGGGGGGGAGCCTTCACATGACCCAGAAGTGAGTCATTAAACGGTTTGCTTCTAAAAGGTTAAAAAAAATCTTGGTTTTTTTTACCTTTGTTTCCTTTTAACAGCGTTTTTAAATGGATCCACCTCGGTATCCGTGGATCCTTGCTATCCACGGGGGGGGGGGAGGGTCTGGAATGGATCGCCCACAGATAGCGAGGTCCAACTGTATTTGTTTTTCCCCTATGTAGTCCTTGGGGGAGAGCACTGCAGGAAAATATAACGGGTCACCAAATAGTCTGCTACCATCCTCTCTCTTTCAACTTTCTACCCATGCTAGCACAGCAGTTCAAGAAAGGAAGGTGGCAGGCAGGCTCATAGATATGTCGGACATCGTTTTAGATTATTTTAGTTATACTGGACTTGCATGAAGAAAATCCACTGCTGCAAGAGGCTGAATGTTCTGCCAATATGTCAGTTGTGACTGCAATGCAATTAAACACGTAAAAGTGCTAAAAGCAAATTCGGTATTGCAAGGGTACTTAACCCGTAATTGTTTATACCTCCGTTTTATCGGAGGTCAGTGTACAAGCCAGCATGGCAGCAAAGGGCACGATGTGATGAAATGTCACAACATAAATTTACCAGAAGGGAGCTACAAAGGCTACTTCTTCAAGAGGATAATTTTTGTCAGGAGGTCTCTAATGCGAAAGTTGACCAACATGTGTATTTTGAGTAGATGCTGTGAAAATCAGCCTCACTATGCCTTGCATGACAAACTGGTCATCCTATAAGATACTTATGAGCAACTCATCTCCACACCTACGATGTCCATTTATGAAGCTTGCCCCGCAGATTGCCTTGTTTGTGAGCTTTGCCTGCTTCCTAGGCAGCTATCAAGCAGGGATTGTGAAAAGCTCCAGAAGGACCTCTCCAAACTGGAATGGGCAGCAAAATGGCAGATGCGCTTCAATGTAAGTAAGTGTAAAGTGATGCATATTGGAGCAAGAAACCAAAACTTCACATACACGCTCATGAGTTCTGAGCTGTCTGTGACGGATCAGGAGAGAGATCTTGGGGTACTGGTGGACAGGATGATGAAAGTGTCGACCCAGTGTGCGGCGGCTGTGAAAAAGGCCAATTCCATGCTTGGGATCATTAGAAAAGGGATTGAGAATAAAACGGCCAATATTATTATGCCATTGTACAAATCGATGGTAAGGTCACATCTGGAGTATTGTGTCCAGTTCTGGTCGCCGCATCTCAAAAAGGATATAGTGGAACTGGAAAAGGTGCAGAGGAGAGGGACCAAAATGATTAGTGGGCTGGGGCATCTCCCTTATGAGGAAAGGCTACAGCGTTTGGGGCTCTTCAGTCTAGAAAAAAGGCGGTTGAGGGGGGACATGATTGAGACGTATAAAATTATGCATGGGATGGAGAGAGTGGATAGAGAGAAGTTCTTTTCCCTGTCACACAACACTAGAACTAGGGGACATCCACTCAAATTGAGTGGAGGGAGTATTAAAACAGACAAAAGAAAATATTTATTTACCCAGTATGTAATTCATCTGTGGAACTCCTTGCCACAGGATGTGGTGATGACACCTGGGCTGGATGCCTTTAAAAGGGGATTGGACAGATTTATGAAGGAAAAGTCCATCACAGCTTACAAGCCATGATGGGGAAAAGCAACCTCCTGGTTGTAGGAGTAGGTTTTCTCTGTGCCAGGTGCAAGGGAGTGGCAACTGGACACAGGTAACTTGTTGTCTTGTGTGCTCCCTGAGGCATCTTGTGGGGCCACTGTGTGATACAGAAAGCTGGACTAGATGGGCCTTTGTCCTAATCCAGCAGGGCTCTTCTTATGTTCTTATGTTCTTAAGCCAACGAGTCTCAACATGGAGGCCTGTTGCCAATGCTGGTTTCTTCTTCCTAGCCTGACTGGAGAATTAATTGCTGTTTTTTTCCTTCAAGGCCTTAATTGATCTAATTGAGAATCATCTACATTCATATGAGACTACAACAACCCTTGATGGTCCACTGAGTGTTACCAGTTGTGCTTTTAAGACGTGTAAAATGTGCACATGAGGGAAATCTAGTACAGTGGGGGCCCTCCTTATACATCCATGGATTTGACTATCCGTGGATGGCCATCCGCGGAGGAGGGATCCCAATGGGGGCGGCACCACAGTACCTCATTTAACAGCTACGTGGGCCCACCGCCCACTTCTTGCCTCTCACACCGCTTTCTAAGATTGTAAAATGCCTATAAAAAGAAAAAAAACGCGATCAGAAGTGACTTAAATGTTTCCTTCCCCCGAAAGTGACCCCCTCCCCAGCAGCCTTTTTGCGCCCTGAATGCAGCAGTGGCTGCGCCAGCCTTGCTGCATCTCAGGGCGTAATGTTAGACAGGATTGGACTGTAGCACACACAGATCCAGATTAAGAACATGGTGGGGATGACTAGGGAACTTTAAGCTTGCCCTCTACCATGATCTTAATTTGGATCTCTCCCATCTCATGTGTGCTATTTGCCCTTGAAAAAAAGCTTTCAACTGTGTCACAGACTGAAGTCTGTTTTCGTGTTCCATAGAACTGAATAGGAACCAGTGGCGTCACAAGGAGTGTGGCTGGTGCAGTCTGCTTGGGATGACACCAAAATGCCTAAGCATCTGCTCGGCAGTCCCCGGCCCGCTCCGAGCTCAGTCGCCTGGACAAAGAGACACTTTTTCAATTGGTGCTCCTCTTATATTTAGCAGGGGGAGAGTAACTGTCCCTCTTCACCCTAGCACAGTGTCTTTTCTAGTGGCTGTTTGCTGGTGTTCTTCTGCATCTCTAGGATTGTGAACCCTTTCGGGACAGGGAGCCATTTAATTCTTTGGTTTTGTCTGTAAACCTCTTTGTGAACATTTTTTTTTGTTGAAAAGCGGTATATAGATATTCTTAATAATAATATTTCCATAGTGTCCACCAGTGTTCTTATGTTCTTATCTGAAGAGCCATCCTGGGCTTAATTTCTTCGCCTTGCTAGGGTTTGATATCTATCTCTCTACTTGTCTTCTGACAGAATAAAGATAATGGGCTCTTTAAATGGCTCCTTTTCAGAATGCATCTGCCAAACTGGAGTGGTTCAAGGGTGTGCTGTATTCAACACTTCTACATACAACCTTAAGCAGAAGATGTTTATGCAACAAACAGAAGAAAATAAGACGAGCCCTGTTGAATCAAATATCCATTATTTTTCCACAGTGGCCAACCAATTGCCTCTGGGAAGCAGGAATTGAAGGCAAATGGCCCCCCTCTGTTGTTGGCCCACATTGCAACTGCTATTCAAGTTTACTGCTTCTGAACATGGAGGTTTCACAAAAACGACTAGTAGCCAGTTCAACTAGTAGCCAGTTGACATGTGCGCCATTATTTTCTCTAGTCTAATCCATTTCTAAAGCCACGTAAGATAGTGGCCATCCCATGGCAGCAAATTCAATATATTAATTACCCCTTGTGTGAAGAAGTCTCTTTCTCCATCTGTCCTGAATCTCATTACAGTCCATTTAATTAGATGACCCTGACTTCCAGTCTTATAAGAGAGGGAGTAAAACTTCTGTTCACTTGGTCTATATCAGGGGTGGCCAACCTTCCACCATGAGGGCTTCTGCGTTCTTAAGAGCGGTGTAGAAGACAGAATCTTGGCAGCTGCAGTTGCTGATGGTGCTGCTAAAGCATCTGCACCTGCTGAAATGCCCTCACCTAGACAACCAGCAAAGGGCCAGGATCATTCATGTTGAAAGTTTGGCCACCCCTGGTCTATATCATGCATAATTTTATAAGTCTCAATCATGTGTTGTCCCTCAGTCCTTTTATTTATTCATTTATTTATTTTACTGTAAAAAAACAAGGAGTTCCAAATCCTTCCACCTTTAAGGCACATTGTATCTGCATGATTTCACAATCCCCCCCCCCCAATTTGTACAGACCCATTCTAATGTGTAGTATAGTGTCAGGGCGTAACTATAGGATAAACCAGGATTCTTGGAATAGTTGGCACTGCAAGATAATAGTTCTACCTGACAATCAATACAAGCCAAGTGCTTAGCTATTCATTCTTGATTATGCAGTTTATTGACATTACGTAGCTGACTCTTCCTGTAAAAATCATCTTTGCTTCCAAGGCAATTTATTATTCAGACTCAGTGATATTTACACATCTTTGAAGTCCAAAATAAAAAAGGCTTTCCAAAATTAAACTCAGCCTATGCCTAACTTCATTTTTTTTAAAGTTTACTCCAAGCCTTACAGAAAAAATATATATAATAAGGTAGATAGTTTTATTTGAAATGCCTCCACATCAAGGTGATATAGGCTCATTACCATCAGAGCTGGAAAAGTTGCAGAAAAGAGCAACCCAAAATATCAAGAGGTGGAGCACTTCCTTTCCAAAAAAAGAACAAAGCATTTGGGGCTTTTTGATTTTGAAAAATACGACTAAGCAAGGGATGTAATAAATAATAATAATAATAATAATAATAATAATAATAATAATAATAATAATTCTTCCAGTATATAAGGAAAGGTGTTTCCTTTCACGGTCTGGCCTCTCTCTGGCATTCCCCTCACTGACAGGCAACTCCCCCTCATAACTCCCTCTCACAGACAGGCAACTTCATCTCTCTCACAGAGCGTTTTTTGCAGCTATGTCAGTGGCGACGGAGTCTTGAACTACCGTCCTTGATCTTCAGGCATGTAAGGCTGCAGCTCTCCCAACTGAGCCAGACCTCCTACCCTGTACTGGGAGCTTATAAAATTGTGAATGTGGGCAAATTATGAAGTGGACAAAGATGCATCCCCCCCCCTCATACCACTAGAGTTTGGATGTCTCTCTCTCTGGTTCTTGGAGAACCAGAAATGGGTGTGAGGCTTGGTGTGACACAACCAGTTCAGGGGAAATGAGATGGCTCTAGAGCTGGGGAGCCCTGGCACATTTTAAATAAAGGAAATCATTTTAGTCATTTGAAAAGGGTGTCAGTCAACGATCTAATTCCTGCTTTGATTAAAGGTTGTAGCCCTAATGTACAAAGGGGCTGCTTTGGTCTTTGCAAATGATGTACTTCGTTGCATAATGCAGTTTTCGTTTCACAGTCACACCATCAGGAAGTGTGTGCTTTGTTGCTCTGATTTCTGTAAATGCTGCTTTCAGCATGACCGCAAGAGTTCATTTGCACACCCTGTTAGTGCTTCGAAATTTACACAAAACAGCCCTGGAATGCAATCTTTATTGGAGCATGCTAAATTTAAAAAACATGCAAGGCCCTGCAATTCCAATATTTCAGTGAGGCTAGACAAACATTGCATGGAATGCTGTCATGGCTGCTTCAACCATTAATGCTGCAGTTGCCTGCCACTGAATCTTAGAAGCACAAAAGGTTTATCAAATTTCCTGGCACCTTTAGACCTTGCCTGGGGCTCTGTGCACACTGGACTTGTGAATGCATCGGGGATGCTTGACTGCGCATTAGTATTTTGAAGTCAGACAGTTTGGTCAAAAAGTCTACAACATAAAGTGTGAGCAGGAGAAAGGAGCCCAGCCTTCCAAGAGCATGAGGTGAGGTTCTGAAAGGAGGATACAGTATTTAAAAGCTAGTTTAAAGACTTTTTTTAAAAAAAGATACGGCATAAATGGCTTTGAAAATGGATTGAACAAATTCATGGAGGATAAATGCTCCATCCCTAGTGCCAATGCAGCCATGCCAATAAGGTATGCACTGCATCTTGTGGGAGAGTTTTGAGTCATTTATTCCTTTGCCCCGGGGCAAACCTCTGCTGCCCCAAGAGGTCTACTCAGACCTGCGTCAGTTATTTTGCTGGAGCAAGTCCGAGTGGACCTGCTGGATATGTGGATCGAGGCCGAGAAAGAGAATAGGATATCAGTTGAACTGATGATGATAATTGTCCCCTTTCTGTCCTAAGAACATAAGAACATAAGAAGAGCCCTGCTGGATCAGGCGAAAAGCCCATCTAGTCCAGCTTCCTGTATCACACAGTGGCCCCACCAGATGCCTCAGGGAGCACAAGACAACAAGATAACCTGTTTCCCGTTGACACTCCCCTGCACCTGACACAGAGAAAACCCACTTCTAAAACCAGGAGGTTGCTTATGGCTTGTAACCTGTGATGGTCTTTTCCTCCATGAATCTGTCCAAACCCCTTTTAAAGGCATCTAGGTCAGGTGCCATCACCACATCCTGTGGCAAGGAGTTCCACAGATGAATTACACGCTGGGTAAAGAAATATTTTCTTTTGTCTGTTCTAACTCTCCCTCCACTCAATTTTAGTGCATGTCCCCTGGTTCTGGTGTTGTGCGAGAGGGAGAAGAATTTCCCTCTATCCACTCTCTCCATCCCATGCATAATTTTATACGTCTCAATCATGTCCCCCCTCAGGCGCCTTTTTTCTAGGCTGAAAAGCCCCAGACGCTGTAGCCTTTCCTCATAAGGGAGGTGCTCCAGGTCCTCAACACCCCCACTTGCGCCCCGGTTCCTGCCCCATCCTTCCCCCTCCTCGGGCCATTTTTGCCCTCCCCCCAGCCTACCGCCTGCCCCTGTGCCAACTTACTGGTGCCAGGGCTCCCATGGTGGCTGATGTTGCCCGGTCACCACCACTCACCATTTACAGTGGCCAGGCTGCACTCGATGGCATGGCATGTTTTGCGACGGCCGTAAAGTGTGCTGCACTACTAGAACGTGTGTTCTGGTGACGCAGCAGCCCCATAGGATTGGGCTGCAAATCTATCGATGTCTGTTTGCCCTGCTTGTTAAATGGAACCTCAGTGTTCAGAGCAAGTACGCTTCTAAATCCCAGAAGCTGGGGACAAATAGGGGAAAGCTGTGTGGCCTTCGTGGCATTACTCCAGTGGCCAACACGGCCCAAGAAGCCATCAGCCACGAATTCCAACCTGATATTCTCCCGCAGGCACATGATTTAATACGACTACAGGTCTTGAAGTAAGCCTTTTGATTTTATCAAGAAAGAAGGCTAATTTTACATATCAAAAACTACAACTGCAGCATGCTGTTAATGAATTGGTTAGATTAATTGATGAAAAACAAGTTGATTGACTAAAAAAGGTAGCCTCAATGAAATGAGTAGTACTTAAAAACTTTCTATTTTAATGTAAGTGGCAATGAAAACTGCAGCTGGCAAGGACCATCTTAGAAGAGGCATCCCCATGTGTGTGAGAAAAGGGGGAATACCTCTCCTGAGATGACATGCTGTGACACATGCATGCAGCATCGAAAATGAAAGAAAATGTCTTACTTTTTCTTATGCAATTTTATGCCAATGCAATTGACCAATCAATCAACTAACACATAATTAATCATTGAAGGCTTCAGTCCTATGTGCCTGGGAGTAAGCTCCACTGAACACAGTGCGACTTCCGAGTAAGCAAGCAAAGAATTACTCTGCACATTTTTCTTGATGGGTTGCCAAACGAATGGAGCATTTCAGGCTGATCCTGTGTATTTTTACTCCAAAGTAAATTGCACTAAGTTCAGTGGGCCTGTTAAGTCCAGTTTATACTGTTACACATTTGCCTTTACGCTATTCCTGATTGGGGTCTGGGATGTGATAAAAGGAATGTTAATGGTCAGTAGACCACTCTTGGGGGGGTGCTAAGTATTTGTTTTAGAGGTAGACTGAGATAGCAGAAAGAACCGAAGACACCTTAGTGCAGGGTCTCTCTTGGACAATCTGATATAAGGAAGTGCTTCTCCCGCCTTGCAGGAGGGTCATGCCACTTGTCTCTACCTATGATCTAGGTTGTTGTTTTTTATCAACCTTTATTGGCATGACATCTATGATCTATGTGTATATTTGTAAATAAACCAAATACTACGGAAAGCTCCATAAGTCTCTCGTGCTCTTTCTCATCCAAAGGTAAGTAAAATGACGTACTGACATTCCTGGAACCTCTCATGGAAATAGAGAGCACACAACAATGCATTCAGTAGAATCAGTGGTTAAGAGTTCCACCAGCCCCGACTGTAACACTTCAAGCTGTGTGTACGTAGCAGGTTGGAATTTTTTTGTTTTTCTGTGGAAAAGCAAAAAATAAAATAAAAATCCATGCACGGAATTAAATCGTGTGTTAGGGAGGGGGTTAGAGTCAACAATTCTGCCTGACATGCTAGGTTTGTATGTGCAGGGATATTTTAAAAATATCTAAGCAAGAGAGGCCCCAACTACAGCCTGCTGAAGTGGTAGAGATTAAGAATCCTTCTACCATCTGTTGAACGTATACATTGGCTCTTTTTGCATGCAAGAAGTTAGAGTTCTTATTCTGCACTTGTCAGACCACTTCTGAAGTTTTGCGTCCACTTCTGGGCACCGCACTTTAAGGAAGATGTAGACAGCAAAAGTGGTCAGGGGTCTGGAAAACAAGCCCTAGGAGGAATGTTTCAAGGAATTGGGTATGTTTAGCCTGGAGAGGAGAAGACTGAGAGGAGACAGGATAACAGGATGGTTTTCTGTTAACCAGCCGGCAGGACCAGTGGCGTCGCTGTAGGTGGGGTGGACCACTAAGTTCTGCACTGCGCTGACCTCCGTTACTCACCAGCACGAGGCGGCCCCGCCCCCTCGCCTTCGGAGCCATTCAGTGGGGCGAAGGCAATGCACAGGGAGTCTCCTGCGCGTTGCCTTCGCCCCACTGAATGGCTCCAAAGGCGAGGGGGCGGGGCCGCCTCATGCCAGTGAGTAACGGAGGATCAACGTGGTGCAGAACTTAGCGTTCCGCCCCACCTACAGTGACACCACTGGGCAGGACTAGATGTCATGGGCTGAAGTTATGAGAAATGTCTAAAAGCTAAGAGTAGTTCAACAGTGGAACCAATTACCAGGGGTTTGGGGGGTGGGTGAGTAGAAGGTTTTTATATAGAGGCTGGACAAGCAGTCTGTTGGGAATGCTCTAGCTGTTCCTGTATGGGGGTTGGATAAGATATTCTATAAGGCAGGTGTGGCCAACCTTCCACCATTAGGGCCTCTATGTTCTATCTTAAGAGTTGTGTAGAAGACAAAGTCTCAGCAGCTGCAATTGCTGATGGTGCTGCTAAAGCAGCTACTCCTGCTGAAATGCCCTCACCTATACAACCATTCAAGGGCCAGGAACATTCAGGTTGAAAGGTTGGCCATCGCTGCTGTAAGGTAAGAGCCCCTTTTATAGTACTTCCTAGGCAACGTCTTTAGGGTTGTAGCCTTTGAATTAGTTCCTGACTTTTAGTACAGTATTGTTTTAGCTTCACACACACAGGTAGCAAGAAAGAAATCCTATGGTTTTAATTCTCCAGGCTTGATGCTATTAACGTTTATTCCTCTATCCAGAGACATGGCTAATTAAGAAGGCAGAACAGCTACCTTATAGCGACTCCTCTTAGCAGCCGACTGTCTTGAAAGAAGAAGAAAAAAAGCGGGGGGGGGGGAGAGAGAGAGAGAAAGAAAAGGGGAAAGTGGGATACCTTGTTGTTCGCCTCTTAGCCACTAGGGGTATCTTTGTACCATTTTTCATCCAGCAGCAATTTGGAGTTGAAACCTATAATAGGGGAAAACCAGGGTTCTCGGCATTTTTTTTCTTTTAGCGAGCAGTGCATCCAGGATCCGAAAAAAAAAAGATTAAAAAGAGAGAAAAAAAAAACCAAACACATACAGGCACAACCTCCTCTTCAGTCACCGTGTGCTGTGAAATCGCACAACTGGACATCAAGCAAAGGAGATTCATCTGGAGGGCAATTTCAAATCGAGATAAATCTATTGGATTAGTAGGATTATCTGATTGCAGCTGAAAAGAAGTAACGTTTGATCATTTCTAGTTCTTGCCTGATGGTCGGATTTAAATGGAGGTGGCGGCGGTTTGGTACAGATGCTGATGAATTCCGGATGGGATTTTTTTTTCTTTTTCGCAGTCTTGGGTTGAGAAGAGGTGATTTTATTTTTTTTTAAATATATGTATATATAAATCGGTGCGATTTGGAAATGTCCAGTGAATGATTTAAGAACCGCGGGGTTACAGCTGCTTAAAGAGGGATAACGGCTGGGATCCAGTGAATTACGGTTTTAGCGGTGGACTTGCATTTTTTTAAAGACACACACACACACACACACACACAGGCAAGAAGAGCCTTCGCTGAACTGGTAAATACTTTGCTTTCTCTTTCCCCCTCCCCCCCCCCTGCAATGGTGCTATATAATGAAAGATAGTCACTCCTTGTATAATTTGGACGACGGACAGGCAGGGAGGAATCTTAGAGTGGTGTGTGTGTGTGGGGGTGATTACTGCTCCTTTTGGAAGGGGAGGAGGAATTTCATGGTTTTAAGATCAAGGACGGGAGGGGGGGTTGCAAACGGGATGATTCCTTCTCCCGAGAGTGGGGTGCGCAACTGCTGGTCCGCCAGTGCTTGTGACTTGCAAAACATTGCTGCTACGTGTATTGAGAGTGGGGCGAGTGGCTGGGGGGGGAGGGGGGAGCACATTCGGCTCTCCCGCAACTTTCTGTGGTGAGGGATGCAGGCTCGGTTTGTACCCCCAGACTGGTCTCTGCGGGCGTGTGTTAGTTCATGGGGGGATGCAATTGACTGGGGGGGGGGAGAGCGAGCGAGCGAGCGGCTGCTCGGCTCCCCTGACTGGAGGTTGTTTCTTGTCTTCTGGATCCTGCTCTGTGCTGTTGAGAGAAATCTTGGCAGGCGCTGAATTGGAAAAGGGGGGGGGATAGATTTGGGCTGATTAGAGACTCATGGGGGTGGGGCAGCGGTCGAGCCAAGTTGGATCTGCGCGGAGGGAAAGGGGGCACCTCCTGCGTTGCGCTGGCCTTTCGGTCGTTGCTATGATTGTTTGCTTTCCTTGGTGCAAAGGCAGCGAACTTTCCTGCCAGTCAGCCGGAGCTGCAAGCTGGCCCTTGTTGCTGCTCGGAAGATGCCTGGCAGTGGCACGAGAACGGGTGGCGTGTTGTGCGTGTGCATGTGCGCGCGCGTGTAGGGCTGCTATACTGCAAGGATCTGGGGCGTGTATGTGCGTAATAAAACATTGCACGACACCACCACCCCCCCATGCCTCCTCCGTGAGATCCCTGATGATAATACGGTGTCTGGGCTGCATTGTGCCTGAGGCGGATGGCTGGTTTTGCTCTCCGGCAACAGTTCGGGACCTTCTCCACCCAGGCCAGGGAGCGAATGGGACCCCAGTTCCTTCCTCTCTCTGTGCGGGAGAAAGTAAACGGGCGCGCTCAGGCAGGACGCCGCCGGGACGGAGCACGATCAGCCCCGCCGCTTCCCCCGTCCTTGGGGATCGGCTGGTTTCTCGAGCCTGCCCTGCCCCTTCATCTGCATAGGCTCGTCGTCGCGGGTGCTGCTGCTGCTGCTTGGTGTCCCTGGAGCAGGACGATCTTTTGGGAAGAGGCTTTTTGGGGACCTGTGCAATGTTGTCAAGCCTTTGCAGTCCCGGGCGCTGCCTGTGCTGCTGGACGGCGGGACAGCTGGGGGTCTCTTTGGTGCAACCATCCCAGTGCGTTGCTTTGGACTGGAGCCCATCATCATGCGATGCCTCTTCCAGGAGAGCCTTCCTCTAAATAGATGGTGGGGAGGAGGCATGCCACGGGCGGCAGTCCGTACCAAAAGACTGGCAGAGGGGTGTGTGTGTGTGTGTGTGTGTGTGTGTGTGTGTGTGTGTGTGTGTGTGTGTGTGTTTGGGGGCGACGTCTCTAGGAAAGGAATGCAATTAACTGCCGTGGGGAGGGGATGCAGGCCGGCGGGGAATGCTTATAGGTCAAGAAAGGAAGGGGGCTGACCAGAGGTTGCAGTGGCGACACAGTGGGATGACAAGCGGCTCCAGTGAAGCAAGGGACGAAGCAGGGAACGGGGGAAATAAATGACAAGAGGCTTCCCTGAAACCAAGGAGGTTATCAACAGGTTAAAAAGAAAGGAGCTCGTGAAGAATACCTCAAACACGATCCGTCGCAGGAGGCACAGAACTCTTTTTCCAAGCACCTGAAAGAGGACTAGTGATGCCCTCGTGCCGCCCCCACCCCTGCTGGTTATGAGATTGGCCTAGATGCCCTAAATTCGAAATGACTATAAATGGGTCAGAGTCAGACCTTTACTTTGCTGATTACTGCGAGGTGTTTTTTTTTTCCAAAAAAATATTTTCGCCCAAACGAATGCAATTTTGAAACGATGGGACTGGAGAAACGTACTTGCCAATTTACTTTCTTGGAAGTAAATTCCTTTTGAATTCAGTGGAATTTACAGCTGTAGGGGTGTACCGTAATCCCATGTCATTTACTTGGGTGTAAATCCCATTAAAATCTATGGCACTTCCTTCTGAATAAACTGAAGTTGTATACCTACAGAACTGAACTTGGCTTGCATACTTGCAAATTGCACTGAATTCAGCCTTGGCAACCTTAATCTTTTTAAGTGTTGCAGCCTGGGAAGTGAGGAGGGGGAATAAACTTAAGTAAACCTACTTTTTCACAACTTTTTACTTTTTCACTACTTTTTTTTTTACTATTTTCACGTGTCTGCATTTCAGACCACTGACATGTCCAGTTCTTTTGATTAGAAGTAGGTGGGTGGTTGAAACTTCGGGGGGGGGGTCAGTTTGCATTAGAAATCTCAGTGCCATTTTATTTCCCTTCTGCTGGAGCTTGGAACCTCATCTTTGCTTAGCTGAAGGAAAATCAATTTTCAGGCGGTTTAATTAAAATTACTCCAATTACTTAATATTAATTGACTTTTAATTAAAGATAGAAGTTACCTTGGAATCTGGAGAAAGGGCATTATCTCAAATCATTTTAAGGGTGCATATGGCTGCGGAGCAATTAAGTTAAAATAATTTATTTATTTAAGGAGCTCGATTTTAATTGTGGCATTCCTCTAGCTTCAGGAAACATCACCTTAATAAACCACCAATGTCTTGTCTCAGACTCTTCTTGAAGACAACCTTTTGTTTTGATAACCTTTTTGTCTATTTTAAATCAAAGGCTGGCTTTAAGATTCGAGAAACCTGTCCCTAAACATGTAATTTCTGTCTTGACATTCTGCGCCTTTATAGTTGCCTGCATCGACCGGATGCTTCCTGTCCTTTTGAGATCGTCCACAGTGTTGAATTGAAACATTTGGCGATGGCATTGACAAGTATGTTTTCAGCAATGCTATTCTGTTCAAAATATTTTTTGCATTTATACAGCTGCCTGCTCCCTGTAAATAAACGCAGGTAATTCACACTAGAAAACATTTATTTGTGAACAGATTGTAAACCACATTTCCAGCCTTTTGAACATCTGGCTGCTTGATAATTGTAACTAGTTTGGTCAACACGAGAGATGGTTGGACTTGGATTGTAGTGATCTGGGTTCCCAGCTCATCCTTTTTCAGCCAACGTAATGTCCAGGCAACTAAACATGGTTTTTTTTTTGGGGGGGGGGGGAAGAGGAGCAACTCTGAGATCTCATCAAATGTTACATTTGTCTTCATTCTCTCTTCAAGTAAAAATGATTGTAGAGCTGGATTCATGTCACCGAACAGTGTCTATGCTTTATTCACAGACTTGCAGGCCTGAGAAAAATCTGTCTGAGACTTTAGAGCTACTGCCCACTCAGAGGAGACTGTGCTAGGCCAGCCTGCAAGCTGGCTATGTTCGCTAGTGGTATATACAACCATATATATAGTGGTGTGCTCCCTGAGGCATCTGGTGGGGCCACTGTGTGATACAGGAAGCTGGACTAGATGGGCTTTTGGCCTGATCCAGCAGGGCTCTTCTTATGTTCTTAAATGCATGGTCTCTCTCGTGCAATATACGGCAGCTGCTTATTGCCTTGTAGATCTACAGGCAAAAACAGATGTGATGTGGGAGATCCCTGAGCTTGTGTAGGTGCCAGGATCTACAATTCGGACTGGAGCATTGCAGGGGAGGTGATGCTTCATCCTTTCTCTCATGTTGGTTCCCCAGTCTAACTCTTCCTCCTCAAATTATTCGTACCCTCCCACATCATCTGATTTGTTCCTACAGGGGATATACCAGCAGCCACATATTGTATGTCCAAAAAGATGTAAGAAGAGACCTGCTGGATCAGATTGAACATCCAGCGTCCTGTTTCCCACACTGGCCAGCTAGATGCCTCTAGGAGATCCCTCCCCCAAACAAGTCTTGAAGGCAGTAACCACCCAGAAACTGGAATTCAGAGGTATATCATCTCTGAACATGGAGGTTCTACATAGTTCTCAAGACCAATATCTATGGTTGGAGTCTCCTCCACAAAGCTAATCTAATCCCTTTTGAAAGGTCCTCTCAATGAATAAGTCATGTCTGCCATTCAGTGCGAATGCAGAGGTGAACAAGAGCCATTGATCTATTTTATTTTACACTGATCCTACCGATTCAGTTTGCAGAGTAGGGTCGGCTATCTATAGGATGGGCCATTTTTATACCTCCAGTTCTTCCTGGAGAAAGTTCTCCATGGCCATGGATGGGGAGCAGGGAGAAGTCTGGATCTGATCAGGACCAAAATGTTAAACAAATATAAACAATCCCCAGTAGGCAGGGCAGTGGGCAAGGAAAAAGTGAAGGGCTCCCTCCTGCTTAAAACTTTGCTCTTGCAAATAATCCTCCCTCTCCACACCCATGCTAGTGTTATGAGAGAAACAGAATTGAAGACAGTTTCTTTGTAATGTGTAGTTCTGCCTCTAATATCGCCACTCACCAGATCTGAAAACCTGAAGCCATGGTTTTTAGAAAGTAGATGTCTTGCACTAGATTTCTAAGACCATGTCTACTCAGAAGTAAGCCCCATTGTAGTCAATGGACCTTACTCCTAGGTAAGTGTGGATAGGATTGCAGCCTCAAAGCCAAATCCACCGTAAGTATCTGGCGGGTAGCCCAGGGCTGCTGGCCAGATCCCATCCCCCGCCGCGGCCAGCCATGCGGCAGGCCGGAGGTCTACTCGGGTAATGGGATGTTCGTCCCGTTCCCTGGGTGTAAACTGGGACTGGCCCTATCGGCCTCCACAGATTTCCACCAGCTAAATAGCTGGCGGAAGTAGGAGGAGGCTGTGTAATGGCCGAGCCGGCCCAGCAGGGCCGGGTATATGGCCCACGCCATCCCTGCCCCCTCCCAATGGCCTCCCCCGCCGCCTGGACCGCCCATGTGGGCACCAGCGGGAGCCTTACCTTTACCTGGTGGTAAAGTGAGGGAGACCGGCCTTGCGCAGGCCTCCCTTATTCTAAAGTAGGCGCAAACGTGCCTTACGGGCACGTTTGCGAGAGTTCCAGCACTGGAGCGCTCGCTCTAGCACCAGAAGTTTAGGGTGGGTTTCACCCTAAAAAATAAAGTTGTGGTTTATTGACCGCATCATCAGTGTTTGTGGCATTCTATAGAGTAAGAGCAATGAAAATCAGTGGTCCTGTGCCGGCTAGGAGCTTACAATCTAAATCTGCTTTTGGTCTTGACGGTATGAAGCCCCTGCACTTCTCTTTGGTGACACAGGAGGTAGATGGGCGCTCAGCACTTTGAATGAGGTCACAGCAGTTACCAGCCAATGAACATTTCTGTTCGCTAGACAGCTTGCTCACACAAGCTGTGTCCTCCAATAGTGCTTTGAAAAAAACTTGGACAGTGCCTCTTCCTGGTCTCCTGGAGGTAACCAAGTGAGGGCCTATTTAGAAGGCTGCTTGAAATGAACAACTTCATGCGACCTGCCCTGCTTGAAAAGGTGAACCTTAGAGCTGAAAGGCTCATTCCTTTCTCACCGTTATTTGCTTCCCAGATAACATCAGCAGGTTCCCTAGAAAGAAGAGCAATGAATTCCATAGAAACATTCTCATAGCTAGTTTGAAGAAGAGAAAAACAAACAAGATAACCAGTGCTGCATTTAAAAATAAATAAAAAGAAATGTTTGATTCAAAATCGAATTACCATCAGTTGTTACATTCCATAGGGAAATAGTAAAGTGTGTGTGTGTGTGTGTGTGTGTGTGTGTGTGTGTGTGTAGGGAGGTGGAATGCATATTGCAAGCTAGCCTGATTGCAAGCAGTTGCTGGATATAATGTCAAACAAGTTTCCTATGAAAGTAGCTCAAATATTTAGCAAAGCTATCTCCATTAACTTGCATATACCTGAGGTCTTGCAAAGAGTTTGGTTTTGATCTGTCAGCTCAGATTCTGCAAGCTTTATTAAAGTCCAAGTGCTGATACCCCATCTGGTGGCACACTATTAAATCATGCAGAGTCTCGGGGAGCCCCAGAGCGCCGGCGCATACAACAGATGGTGGCCACTTGTTGAGCCCCAGGGCTCCTAGGAGCACACTTTGAGAAACACTGATTTTCTGAACACTGAAAAGAGAGGGTATGCCTTAGATGGGTCCCAGATCACAATCGCCCAGATATTGCTGCTGTTCAACCCTCTACAATGAATGGGAAGCCTTCAGCCTTTATTCAAGCCATAGTCTGTTTAAAATGGAACCAGCCTGTCTCAGATTTTTAAACTCTTTACATCTCACATCTCCCTACTCAGGCCAGAGGCATGATAACACCTTTTGATGGTCCATCAGGAAGGTATATGGGGAGATGCCATCCCCTGTCTCACCAATGCCCTTTGAACAAGAGATTTGGCATCATGATGGGCTCTGGGCTGATCTGCCTATTGGCTGATTCCTAGCGGTTGGGTTGGTTTTCCCACCTCAGGATTAGCCAATAAGAGTGGCTCAAACCCAAGTCCAGATCACCTCAAAAAGGGCAAGGTTGTTGGAAGGAACTGCACTTTTATTTTTACTTTTGGAGGGCAGAGTTAATTGCCTAAGATGATTTGCCCCTTTGTCCTGTGATGGAGAAGGAGATTCTGCTACTTTGCCCTGATTTCTTATTGCCCAATTGTATCCCTCAACATTTGTGCCATGGTAGAGTGCGCACTGCATCCAATGTTGAGGGCGGGGGAATCGGACAGACACAGAAGGTAAGTAAAAATACTTGCCCCCAGTAGGCTACCTGGTCATCTATGAGTCTCATTCGACCTACTCCAGCCATTTTGCTGGGAAAGAGGGGATAAGATCTGGTGCATGCCAGCGCTGCCAAGATCTACTCCTCTCTCCCTGGCTTCCCCTGATCCACCCCAAAACTCCCCCTGCCTTCCACCTCCCTACCCGTGACACGCCCCCATCGCTCAGTCTCCCCTTGTAGAAGCGGAGAGTGAATGTGTGCGTGTGCATGTGCCTGAATTATAACCACACCCTGTGGAGCTTCTGCAGCACCAGTGCCTGGAACAGTGTCCCTATTCTTCAGCATGCTTAACAAGATACTTAGCCCTGCCCTTGAAAGACAAGGGAAGGACACACTTTGGACCCTAATAAATGGAATGTGAATCATATGCAAAAATATACCAGGAGGAAGTCTGAGTTTAGGGATAATTGTATTAAGTGTGCTTGAGTGGAGCATTTGGCTGAAGACCTCTGTTAGGGATGATTCACTGAAACACAGAGATAAGCAAAATACATCACTTAATAGGAAGAGAACAAGAAGCTTGATTGAAATGGACTGAGGATTAATTTTCCCCATCATACTGTTTGTGGCCGTATTATTATTTATTAAGAAAGTTCTTAGAATGGCCAGGTGTAGAAACAACGGTATGTAGTTGGGGAGGGACTGTAGGGTTGCAGTGGTGTACATGCTTTGTATGCAGAGCGACTCAAGTTCAGTCCCTGGTAGCATCCCCGGATGTGAGGGAACGACCCCTGCCCGAAACCCTGGAGGAGCTGTTGCTGGTCAGTGAGGATGATGCTGACCATGTGAGGATGACCAGTGAATATGATACTAGACAGGTCAATGGCCTGACTATAGGGCAGCTTCGTATGGTCAACATGTGTCCTGCTCTTAGACTGACAATCTCAAGGTAAAGGTGTACATAAGAACATAAGAGCCCTGCTGGATCAGGCCAAAAGCCCATCTAGTCCAGCTTCCTGTATCACACAGTGGCCCCACCAGATGCCTCAGGAAGCACAAGACAACAAGATAACCTGTTTCCCGTTGACACTCCCTTGCACCTGGCACAGAGAAAACCCACTTCTAAAACCAGGAGGTTGCTATGGCTTGTAACCTGTGATGGTCTTTTTCTCCATGAATCTGTCCAAACCCCTTTTAAAGGCATCTAGGCCAGGTGCCATCACCACATCCTGTGGCAAGGAGTTCCACAGATGAATTACATGCTGGGTAAAGAAACATTTTCTTCTCCCTCCACTCAATTTTAGTGCATGTCCCCTGGTTCTGGTGTTGTGCGAGAGGGAGAAGAATTTCCCTCTATCCACTCTCTCCATCCCATGCATAATTTTATACGTCTCAATCATGTCCCCCCTCAGGCACCTTTTTTCTAGGCTGAAAAGCCCCAGACGCTGTAGCCTTTCCTCATAAGGGAGGTGCTCCAGCCCACGAATCATTCTGGTCGCTCTTTTCTGCACCTTTTCCAATTCAACTATATCCTTTTTAAGGTGTGGTGACCAGAACTGGACACAATACTCCAGATGTGGCCTTACCATCGATTTGTACAAAGGCATAATGATATTGGCCGTTTTATTCTCAATCCTTTTTTAATGATCTTTTTTCAATGTAACACATTGACAGTGCAATTCAGCGCAAGGATCTGACTGGCGACCCATGGCCACCCACCAGATCCTGAGCCCTGGCGGCCGTTCTGCCACCAGGCTGGAGGTCTACTCGGGGAAGGGGACCCTTGTCCCCTTCCCTGGGTGTAAAGCCAGGCCGGCCCAATTGGCCTCCTCGGATTTCTGCCAGCTAAATAGTTGACAGAAGTAGAGGAGGCTGTGTAACAGCCTAGCCGGCCCGGCGGGGATGGGGATATGGCCGAGGCCATTCCCTGCTGGCCCCCCTCATGTGCCGTAACGCCCCCGCCGGATCCTGACCTACTTTGTCCGGCAGCCGCACGGGCACTCCGGCGACAGAGCAAGAGAGGCTGGCCTCTGCGCCGACCTTCCTTGCTCCTGAGTCGTCGCAAACGTGCTTTACGGCATGTTCGCGTCGTCGTCTCCCGGTGACGGAACGCTCATTCCGTCACCGGCTTTTCTTTCAGTATTGTACTCCGAGAGAGGAAAAGGGAAGGACAATCAAGGGTGGGGGAAAAGTCAGGGTGAATCGATGTCAAAGCAGCCCAATGGAAGGGCTGCTTTCTTCCTCTGTTCCATGCAAAGGGGTTGGCTCCTGCAGCCACTAGAATGCAAGGTGGTGATGGAGAGCATCCTGCTCTCTCCTTCCACATCAGCAGAGTCGCTGGCTGCTGCTTGCCTGTTTTGATAATCTTAGTTATATTCGGTATCTAACAAACGTTGAATATGAGAGGGGGATGCCGATGAATTATTTGATTGCAGTTGGACCACTGTCCCCAAGGTGTTGAGTTTTAAGGACTGAAATCGAGCAGAGGCTGAGGTGTTTGGCACGCAAGTAAATGGTGCCACAAGATGATGGTGCTAATTTTGTTTAGAACTATTTGCATATTTCATAACCACTGACTCAGCAGCAGCCACAAGAGATGGCATTGTTAGACCCAAGTGTATGGCAGGAGGAGGCAGAGGAGGGGAGGACAGAGAAATGAGTAGCAGCTGCTTGTTTTGTACGTGTGTTAAAGAGGTACTATTTCCTTTTATTAGGAGACAATGTATATTTAGTTTTAATCATGCACAGTGCTTTTATTGCAATTGTCCAGCTCCATTTGAATAATTTGTTTGATGCCTTATTGATTGTTTTTTTTAAATTGGGCACACAAAAAGAGAACTGCTTAATACTGAATAAAACAGAGCAGCAGCATGGCATGGTGAATCATTGAAACTGCAGCAATAGATAATCGTAGATTCATTTGAAAATATCCTGACTGAAGTATCCTTTTTTTAAACAAAAAGCTACAGTTTAATCTTCCCTGGTAAACAGAATCATGTCCCCTTATTCAGAATTGTAGCAATTCATGCAACGATCCAGGATTGTAACATTTCATGTACTGTATTTTGAAAATGAGGTAATAAAAGGTAAATGTTAGATATTGAAAAATTGTGGGTTGTCTTTTTTTTTTTGATACAGCCCTAAATCAAATCAACATACTGCTATTGATGGATGGGGTAAAGAAATACATTGGTAATACAATTCCATGGCAAAAAAGTGCAGTTTAGCTAGGATTCTCTGGCAGCTTGCAAAAAAAAAAAAAAAAAAGGGGGAGAAAGAAGTTAGGAGAGAGCGAGAGAGACTGAGATGGGCAGTGCAATCCTGCGTAACTTTAGAGTGGTGTGCTCCTGCACTCTAAAGCGTCACAAAAGTGCCATAAGGCACTTTTCAATGACTCGGGTGTAAGTGGCGCTGGCGTGGAGGCCGGTACTGCTCACACCGCTGCGTAAGTTACCTGACTCCAGCTGCCACAGGTTAGTCCCATACCAGTCAGTGGGAGGGCAGGATGGGGCGGTGAGGGAGGGGGTCCATTGGGTGTGGATATCGGCACTGATATCCTAGGCCCTTTCCCGACCCACGCCACCCTGCCACCGCCTCCACGAATGTACACCAGGTCTAGACCTGTCATGCATTCGAGGAGGCCCATAGGCTCACTTACACCTGGGGAAGGGATGAATGTCCCTTTAACCCAAGGTGCGACCTAGCAGCCCTGGGGCAGTGCACAATTCCTATAGGATACAGCAGCCGACCCTTTAGGCCGGTTGCGTATACTTACACAGGATTGCGCTGTGAGACTGAGACTGTCCTTGAAAGCTTCATTCCAAGATATATGGAGAATTCTTCCAGAACCACCTAGGCCAGAGGTTCTCAACCTGTGGTACGGGTACCCCTAGGGGTACGCGGACCTCTTGCTGGGGGTACGCCAAGCCCTGCTCTTTATCTGCCCCAGCAGCAGCTAATTAAGTGTCAACATGGATTATTTTCAGAGCCCTTCCGTCTTTAGTTTTGGGCTTATTTTTGTACTTTGGAAAATGTACTTTGGTGGCGTGGGGAGAGAGGAGCTGATTTTGGGAAGTGTGACTTGGAGAAAAAAGAGATCCTCGCATCTCTCTCACTCTCACTCTCACTCTCACTCTCACTCTCACTCTCACTCTCACTCTCACTCTCACTCTCACTCTCACTCTCACTCTCACTCTCACTCTCACTCTCACTCTCACACACGGGAGAGAGAGGAGTTAAATAAGGCATTTTTTCACATTTAGAATTGTTTTAGTACTTTTTATTTAATGATTAATTACCTGATTAATCAGCAGTTAATTAGCAGGGGGTACTTCAGAAAATTGTACCGTGATAGGGGGTACCCGGGCCTCCAAAGGTTGAGAACCCCTGACCTAGGCTATAGCATCTAGCCAAAGATCCAGAAGGCCTGGGGCAAGGCTCTGATTGAGTTCAGCTGGCACCAGGCAGGTAAAACATAAAGGGTATTTTAATACACCAAAAAGGTGTGCGGAGGGGGATATTGGATAGTACAAAGGAGGAAAGAATAGAACATGCAGTCTTGGAACATGGCTTGGGTGCCGAAAGTGCCCAGGTGTACAGTAGACCTTAGCAAAATAGAAGCAGATAAGCAGACAAACCTAAAAGCAAAATAATTCCCTAACTCACCTTCATTCACTGGTTCCTATCAGTACTTACTCAGAACCGTACCTTTCTAGATGCCTTAAGCCCTCTGATCCCGGTGAGGCGAGTGGAACTGACCATGCAGAGGTTCACTCTGAGAAAGCCAGCCAGGTCTGCATCCTGGGGTTAAGAGCTTCGGTAACCTAGGTTGAAAGATTTGACAGGGCCATCTAATGGCTTGGTTGATGACCACCGGGGCTTCCCTACCTGCCCTCTGACCTGGTCAGGTGGACGTGGATGCCCAATTGACTAGGGCATGCCAATCCCTGTAGATGGGCTAGCTAGGAGTTATTGCTTTTGGTGGACTCTTAAAGACGAGGAATCCATGTCTGCTTGGTCACGCTGTCTTTCTGCAAGGGTACTGATGTCAAAGTGTCTCAGAAGTCTCTTTCCTGTTGGATCTTACACTGAGGCTTTCCTTAAGGGAAACCCAGTCATCACGACATTCCATCCGCATCTTAACAGCTTGCTTTTTCACATACAAACGTATCTAAAGCTGTCTTGTATCCTGAGTCAGACTATGGGTCAATCTAGCCCAGTATTGTGACTGGCATCAGCTCTCAAGAGTTTCAAGTCGGGGGTCTTTCCCAATCCTACCTGGAGATGTTGGGGACAACACCTGAAAACTTCTGCTTGTACAGCATGTGATTTATCACTGAGCTGTGGTCCCTCCCTTTCTAACTAGAACACAACTAGAACTAGATGGGGACCAAGGAGTGTGTCTGTTCAGGAAACTTTGGCAATATCTGCAAATAGTAAGGCCTTCGTACAGCTTTCATGACAAGCAATTGAACTAAAATCTCCTTCGACGCAGAGAGTGAAAGTATTGGTAGGGAGAGGAAATGGTGCTGATTTGCTAGTGACTCAGCTCTGCATTTTGCACCTGCCTTTGGAGATCTGCATGTTTTCCCAACACTCTGTTTTTCATAATTATCGCATTAATAGCTAATGCTGTGCATCTAAGCTTGAGGCAACAACATGGGGCTGGAGGAGGAGGGGATGTCTGCAGAGCTCACCTGAGTGTTCCAGTTGTAGACAGCCACAATGACAGAATGTGATGGAAGTTGCTGCACTGAAGTATCCCCTCTCCCATGAAAAACAGCAATGGGGTATATATTTTACCCCACCTCTTAGCTATATGTCTAGAATTTAAAAGAGATCGCAGTAAAGAAGCAGTCTTTTCTGTATCAGCTGATTCTGTGATATTACAGTGGACTTTTTAAAGAATCCTCACTCCCCCGGCAGTTGTCCCCTCCACCTCGCTGCTTGAAGTGCTTCAGTCCGCCTCATTGCTATGTCACCCCTGGCTGGCTGCTGCGCCTGCATTAAGATATTATTATTATTATTATTATTATTAACAGTATTTATATACCGCTTTTCAACAAAGTTCACAAAGCGGTTTACAGACAAAATCAAATGATTAAATGGCTCCCTGTCCCAAAAGGGCTCACAATCTAAAACATTAGCCTTCTGATCCAACTCTTCAGAGATCTTACCGGATGTGTTTCTAGGGAGGGAGTTCCTTGGCTCTGGTTCCAGTGCTGTTAATGCCGTGGTCCTTCCCACCATCCTTTTTACAACTGCAGAAGCACATCCATGGATGAGGTTCTCATGGCAGTGAAATAGCTGGCGTGGGTCTTTCGTCCCCCCCCCATTAGCATGCACTCTGGCAGCGCTACTGCATGGCATTAGATGGTGGGGGATAGGATTGAGCTCTTAACATGTGTGGTGGCAAATCCAGGTTTACTGCTGTTTAGTGCCTGAAATAGTCCCAGGTTCAACGTAACAGATTTTTGGGGGTCCAGTGAGTTGTGCTCAGTGTGTCTTTCGGAGTAGTCGCCAAGATGGGTTCAAAATGAGCAATGGAATAGGGAAGTTCTTGTTAATTTAAATTATTGCGTTTAAATTATTATTGCGCGTTTAAATTATTGTGACTGGGCTGACAATAGACAGTAGCAATTCCAGGTCCAGAACTAGTGAGCACAAGTTTTCATGTAACGATATTTGATAAACTTTCCATGTTTTTCCCCAAGTGTACACTGTACAGTATCTAAGAATATAAGCATAGCTTACTGGATCTGACCAGTTTTACTGGATCTGAACAGAAATCATCTTTATACTCCTGCACCAAGAGTATTCGCTAAACATGGATCCTTACTGGCCTGGGACAGTATACTCTTTAGTCACCGTGGTTTGAAATGAACAGGAGATGGCTATCACCATCATACTGTGCTTGAGGGCTTCTCTAGAATATCTAGCCACTGTGGGAGATATAGTGAAAGTAACACTAATAGAAAAGCAACATTCTATTTACATTGCATTTGCTCTTATATTGGTTTTTTAAAGTGTTAATAGTTTTTTTAATTGATCGTAGGACTGTTTGTTTTTTAATTAATCTTAATTTTTTTCTCTCCAAAAAACGAACTGTACAGTTGAGAAGAAAAGTGTCTTAAAACAAATATTAGATGGACTTTTAGTTTGACTTTTAGTATCCAACAAAGCAGTGATTTCTTACGTGGGATTGGCAGTAACACAATGCGAGGGCATGAAAAAGGGAAGGTGTGGATGAGTTTGCATCTCTGTATTGCAGAGGTTCGTTGGTGCATACACCAGAGAGAGCTTTTACCTGAACAAATTTGTACCTGAACAAATTTGTTCCCATGTTATCAGCTCACCTCTTAGTAATACCAGGTTGTCAGCGGTGAGATTTTTTTTTTGCTTTCTGTTATTAGGTTATAGCCTAAGTTGTATGTTCCCAAACCTCTAATCAACGAATGACTCGAATTCGGCTCCTACAGCTTTCTGACTCACTTGGCATTTATGTGCTGAGCCTTTCTTTTGCTAATTTTGCGTGGGTAGGTATTTTAATACTGCTCTCTCTGCTCCTCCAGCCCACATTCTCGGAATGAGCAGTGAGGCTCTGTAGGTGGTAGCCTGCAGGGAGCACCAGAAGGTCGGCTACCTGACGCAGGTCCCCTCACCTGAAGCGAAGCTGAGCAACTGGTGGCTGAGTGCCTCTGTCTTCTTCGCTGCTGGCACACTACCGCACTTGGCAGCAAGCGGCTGGAGGGTCAGTGACAACCACAGCATGCCTTTGTGCGAACCCCTTTCAGATCGGCTTGCCCGTGGGTAGGGGCTAATGCTGAAGTTGCCTAGCAACCGCAGCCTATTGCTTCTCCTTCCGTGTAACACCACCACAGCACCTTACAGAGGCAAAAGTATGGAAGTGGCTCCAGAAGAAGATAAGGAGGCAAGTAGCCCCTCAGACAAGCTGTTGTTGTGGCCACCTGAAGGAAAGGCACTTCTCTTTATTATCATATATACTATCATTAGTACATAAAAAGAGTCGTTCCCTGTGGGCTCACATCTGTTTGTGGTTAGGGTGGGAGCATTAATGCGAGGTAGGCCATTATTTCTCTCTCAGAAATCTAACACAGGACAACACTTGTCCACTTTGTCTCTTGTGCCACCAGAAATTAGACCAGTCCCTGCTCCCACAAGGAGTTTATATAGGCAGGCAATGGGGAAGACAACAGAGGAAAGGGAGAAGAAGTCGGGGAGGAATGTGGGAAAATGCAATCGCTTGCACTTAAAGCTTGGCTGGTCATGGGTCTAACCAGAGGCGTCCTAATATGGGGGGTTCAGGTGCGCAGCGCCCCAGCGCGCTGCTTCCAGGGGGCGCGCGCCCCCCCAGGACCTGCCTTTGGTCCGGTGGGCAGCAGCAGCAGCAGGAGGAGGTGGAGGTGGAGGCGGGGAGTGTTGTGCGCGAGCGAGCGCTCACTCGCGCACAACACTCCCCACCTCCTCCTCCTCCTCCTCCTCCTCCTGCTGCCGCGGCCCACTGGACTGAACAGAGCAGGGGAGTGACAACAGAGCAGGCGGAGGTGGGGAGGTGCGCGAGTGCTCGCGCGCGCCTGCCCGCCTCTCCTTTCCCCTTCCCAGCTTCGTCAGTCAGCGGCCCAGCTAGAGGCGCGAGCTGCTCGCGCCCCAGCTGGGCCACTGACCAACGAAGCCGGGAAGGGGAAAGAAGAGGTGGGCAGGCGCGCGCGAGCGCTCGTGGGGGCGCTCGGTCCCCGCCCCCCACCCCAGGCGCCGGGAGGGCGCAGAACGCCACTGGGTCTAACCCCATGACTGACCCCTGCATATGGCCAAGGACTGCCTCCTCCATGCGAAGATGGACATTCCCTCCAGTCTTCTGGCTAGGACCAGATCAGTGTCCCCTTGTCACCTGGGATGAGTTTGGTGACTATGTAGGACAGAGCCTTTTCTGTGGACTAAGGCCCTCGGAGCCTTGCCTGGGCTGGCCCCTTGCCTTCTAGTGATGTATGAAAGGCTTTCCATTTCAGAAAGCATTTGGGCAGGGTTTCGAGCCTAAACTGTTAATGCGCATATATTTGCATTTCTGCCACCCACCCACCCCGGTTTTCCTGGGTTTAGGTATTTTTGTATTGGTAGCATTGGTTTTGGGGGGATAGTGGTATTCCTGCTCAGCTATTAGTAATATCAGTTAGTGGTTGTTTTTTTTACTTTCAGATATTTTCCAATTTAGTGTAAAAATGAAAAAAACAACACCACCACAGCAACCAATGTTTTAAAACTACCTTGAATTCTGTTGTTAAAGCAGAAAGGTAGTTTAAAACAGGTTTCAAATGAATGGATAAATGGGGGGCAACTAGGGTTGCAGGGTGGGCAGCTGAAGTTTGGCTCCTGCCTTTAACGCTTCCCTTCTGGCGGGTGAAAAAGCTGCAGTAGCTCCTCCCCCCCCCCCGGTCCCAGTTCCTGCCCTCCCTTCTCTGTTGGAAATTGCTTCCCCCCCCCACTTGCTGACCACGACATGTGGGCAGGTGCATGTGGGAGATAATTGTTTGCACAGAAGACCTTCAGAACGTGACCATAAAGAGGCCTGAGATTAATTTTTTTGCAGCTTTAAATGGGGATCTTTTTATCGCACAAGAACGAAAGCAAGTCGAAAACAAGGCAGCCACTTAGATTAGGATGCAAACATGAATTCATGTGGAAGGAGTAAATCATTGTAGACGTTTTATAGAAAGCTTTGGGGAAATTTTATTTGAATTTACTTTTTTTTTTTTTTGCAATAACAAATACAGTCTCTGTTCTACCTATTTCTGTTTTTGTGTGAGGGAAAGAAAAATCCCCAGTCTGTGGCACAACATTTTACTAGTGTCATTACTGCAGGCTTTATAAGTCAGAGATGTGTCAGCATGTTAGCGTTAACTGTTATGCTTTTTTCTGTGAACCGTTATGGGCCTTGCAGCCACTTTCTCATATCGAAATTCATAAACACATTCATAAACAGAGAACTTTTGAGACTGATATTTATCCGAGTGCAAAGCTAGAAATGATGGACAAGAGTGAATGTGACTAATAAAGTTTTAATAATACACATATTACAGATGACTAAAAGGAAGTGTCAATTATGCCAAACAAGCTAAGCATGAAATTCATTTTTTTGGAACAAACACAAGTTGGGTTACCGCTACAGAATTGTAAGACAGAGTGTTACAGACAAAAGAATGATCAGTGCCCGTTTCCAATTCATGGGAGCTGCATCTATACCACAGTTAAATGGGTTGGCATTCTTCAAGTGTCATAGCTCCTCCTACCAAAAGGAACCTGGGGCAATTCTGGAAGGAGTAAGGGGTGGAGCTATGAATCACTCATGAAAAATTCTGGCACCCTGACAATGACAACTTCCAGGATTCTGGGAGAGAAGCCACCACAATTAAAATGGTTTAATTTTGTAATGTAGATTTGGCCAGTGTCCAAAATAACCCCCATACTACTGACAGTGGCTTTCAGTCACACACCAAAGCATGTGAACCTTTGCTAGGTAGGAGGTATTTGTACACATACTCAGCTCATTGCTCTCGGGTGTTCCTAGTACTGTATGTTTCATGGTAAGCAGCAGCTCAGAGTGTGTAAAGGGACATTTGCAGGCCTTGCACAATTGCCCCCTCCATTAAAGGGATGGGGGTTGGGTGGGTGCCAGGATATGGATTGGATGGGATAGAGAAGAAGGGATTGTTCTTTAAAAAGGATCCTTTGCGTACTCAGACCAACAGTTTACTATTTACTAGACACAGTTTCTGCTTTCTGAGAACTGTTCCTGGCAAATCACAGCTACAGTTTTGTCTTGTGGGGATGTGTTGTTTACCAGTTTGTTAGTTTGAACTGCTAGTGGGGGTCATTCTCCAGGGCTTGGCTCCTTCCTCGGTGTTTCCAGAAGTTAAGCACCTGAGGGCCAAACTAGATGTTTGGGGGGGTCACTATGGGCGCAATCCAAACCTACTTAGGCTTCCGTTGTAACCAGCGGCCCAGCGAAAACGAAAGGCCCCAGAACGGAAAGGGGATTCAAATGGGTTTTCTCTGTGCCAGGTGCAAGGGAGTGGCGACTGGACACAGGTATCTTGTTGTCTCGTGTGCTCCCTGAGGCATCTGGTGGGGCCACTGTGTGACACAGGAAGCTGGACTAGATGGGCTTTTGGCCTGATCCAGCAGGGCTCTTCTTATGTTCTTATGTTCTTATTATCCCCTTTGAATTCCCCTTTTGGAGGGGATTTGAATCCCCTTTCCGTTCTGGGGCCTCCCGTTTTTGCTGGGCCGCTGGTTACAACGGCGACCTAAGTAGGTTTGGATTGCGCCCTATGTGTTGGTAAAATTTGTGCTTGCCCTTGTCACCTATAAAAGTGGAACACCAGCCAATTTTTATACCAAAAGGAGCATGTGGGGGAGGAGAGTGAAACTCACCTATTTCCTGTATTTACATACCGCCTTTCTCATCGGAGTTTTTCAGATTTATTCAAGGTGGTTTACATAGGCAGACTATCCTAGATCCAATAAGGGTCTTTACACTGTTTTTCTATTCACATATAGAACCTTTCATTCTCCAGATGTTTCCTTTTCATGGTGTCGTCATCTCTCTGGCTGCACAGCTCATGCCTTCCAAGCTTCCGCAGATAGTGACAAACCAAGCAAGGCAGGATCTCAAGTTATCACTCTTGCCAACTGACTTCTCAGCATTCCATTCCGCCCTTTCACTGTGGCACATCAGCGACTCCTCTCACAGAGGGTTATCACAGCTGGTCAGCGACGTCTGGTCTCCCATCGAGGCACGACCAAGTTGATCCCGTTTTAGCTTCTTCAGGCAGGAGCTCAACCTCCAGACCACACCTTGTGCCCAAACAAACTGTTATATGTGTGAAAGAGGTGATAACAAAGAAAAGCATGGGACAGACCGGCAGTTTGGTGTAGTGGTTAGAGGATCAGACTGGGGTGGGGACACTGAAGTTCAAACCTCCGCTCAGCGGTGATTCACACTGGGCAGCTTGAGGCCAGTCACTATTCCTCAGCCCAGCCTAACATACAGTGTTGTTGTGAGGATAAAAATTGTGGTGGAGAGAGAACTGTGTCTGCCACATGCAGCCCTGGATTAACCATTAAGCAAAATAAGTATGTGCTTAGGGAAGGGGGAAGGGGGGGGAAGGGGGGGACTACAGAGTTTTTCCAGTGCCAGATTTACCATGGACCATGGTGTGTGTGTGGGGGAAACCCCCAGTTAACCAAAACAAAGTCTGGAAAAAGAAGGAAGACTTGCTGAACCCCAAATATATTAATTCAAAATATATTTTATCAATTCTTTTGAGTTTATTTTTTTACTAAATTATAATTTAACTAATAATATGAATGTGGCAGGAAATGGAAAGAGAGCAATTGCAATGGAGATTAGGGACCAGATGGTGAATGGTCAGCTTGATCACTGGAAACCTCTAGTAGATCTTTTTGACAGACTACACGTTCCTCATTTTCAGTGCATTGCATGAAGACTAATCGTGTTTAAAATAATAATAATAAATGAAATCTTGGATTTTTGGGGAATGTCATACATTCACTGCATGCTGTACTAGGAGCCAGATCCCACACCGTATGAAGCTTCCTGGTCATAAGATTGTGAGTCAAACCTGCCTGAACAGTTTTGTTCTTTATTTCATAAAAGATGGTTTGAAAATAAAGCCTGTCTGTGTTTTGAGATAGTCCCCATCTTCTTTATGCTCAGAACCATTATTCGCACGCACGCACACTGACCCATTGTGCATTGCAGCCAGTTGCACAGCTACAAATCTGCAAATTGACTATAATACTTGGAATGTTTAAGAGTTAACCATAAACTGCTAAAAGGAATAAACATTCACTTCAGTAGCCATTATATTCCAAGTCAGTGCATCTGTCATTTTTAATTTAAATCTGTATTACTTAGCTGTCTAAGACTTTGCACATAAGTGACAAGAGTTATCCATTCTTTCTATTATGGGGAAATCACAATTCTACTACCTACTTACTGGGGAAAATGTCACAGTTTTGCTGCACATTAGCAAACAGAGAATGTAAATACCATCTCGTAATATGAATAATTACTTTTGTTCTGAATTTTTCCAAAGAAAAGCAAAATTATGTTTTGCTACAAAAAAAAGGATGCTGATAAGAATTAAGTGACTGTAATACATGCACTTACTTTGTGAATAAAAAGGAAACTAAAGGCCCAATCCTATCTCCTGCCAGTCCATAGCATGCAATGGAGCACGCGCTGCATGCTATGGTCGAAGGGGAGATCAGACAGGTAGCAAGAGGTAAATAAAAATGTATCTTATCTTACTTACCTTACTTTCATTACCCAGTAGGCCGCCTGATTACTAATGGGTGTCCCTGAACCATTGCGAGCTATTTTGCTGGCATACGTCTGGGGACAGGAAGAAGGCGAGCTGGGAAAAGGGGATAGGATCCCGTGTGCATGACTGCTGCCAAGCTCCTCCCCTTCCCGCCATCGAACAGTCCTCCAGTTTGCCCCCCCCCCGGAACCACTTACGCCACCTTACCTGGACCAGCAGAGCTTCTAGTGTACACATGGAGCCTCTGACTGTTTCTGTTGGTGTCTCTGTCATGTGCAACAGCAGCACAATATTTGCTCTGTTTCCAGGTTACTTACAATAGCAGATTGTGAGATCTGCTGTTTGTAAATGACCCATAATAATGATGACATGGGCCAGTAATAGTGGTAGTAAAATAGTTTGAATTGTTACTTCTTGGTGTCATTTAGCACGGTTCACATGACCAATTTGGGTAGAATAGTGCTAAAGGATACCCTCAGGTGGTGGTGGTGGTGATGATGATGATTAACAGTATTTATATACCGCTTTTCATCAAAAAGTTCACAAAGCGGTTTACAGACAAAATCAAATTATTAAATGGCTCCCTGTCCCAAAAGGGCTCACAATTTTAAAAAGATGCAGAAGAACACCAGCATCAGCCACCTGAAAAAACACTGTGCTGGGGTGAAAAGGGGGCAGTTACTGCTAAATATAAGACGAGCACCAATTGAAAAAGTGTGTCTTGCCCAGTTAGCAGGGGTTATGTAGTTCCAGACTACTGAGAGCTGGAATTTAGTATACAGATATCCTAAATCACTATGATGACTAAGAAAAGACTGAAAATGGGATGTTTTTGCATTTATTATGATGATGAAGAATATTTTAAGAGTCAAAACTCTGGGAGATGGAGTTCATCTCATGATAAAGGCCAGTATTCCAGCACAGAGTAAGCCAATGTCCACCATGGGATGGAATAATGGGGTGTGAGTGTTCCTGGGTTCCATCGTCCAGTTGTTCCATCTTCAGTCTATATTCTATCTTCAGGTTTGAATTTAGGAGAGGGGCCCTTCCTATAGAATCAAGAAACATAGCTTGATGCTTGTAGAATCTTTATTCACTAATAATAATACCGGTAATTACTATTTTGCATCTTTTTAAAGTGTTCTGAATAATATAGAATAACAAGAGTCCTACCCTCAAGCTCACAATCCAAATATTTGCATTTTTACAATGATACTTCTGTGTGTTCCTCTCTGTAAAATCACTTATTGGGATTCATGTTTTGTATGAATACCTGGATAAGCAGCTACCCAAATTTAGCTTATAGTGCATGGGAGAGAATGGCCACCCTGTAGCACATCAGCTTTATGAAGTAGTCTGATCATCATTAATTCTAAGGTCTATACAACTTGAAAAGTGCACTTTTTATTTATTTAAAGTTGTTCAATGAGAATTCACCCTCTCTTCTGAGGGCCATGTTTTGAATGGCAGATCATTACAACTAAAGAGGGCTAAAGTGTAATGAATATTAGTTGGGGTTGCCAATGTCCAAATTGGAGAACTCCTCCGTCTAGCAAAAAATTGCGGTATGGCAGCTTTTTGCTGTGAGTGAGCTGCAGGTGGTTCCTACAGGCAGCATTACCAACAAAAAAAATCTCTGAGTTATGAAGTGAAATGGCTTTGGCAGTTTTCATGGCTTCATTCATAGTGATTTTTCACATGAACATCTAAGCTTTTCATGAGCTGTGTTTTGCCAGCGTAAGAAATTCGTGGAAAGCCAATTTTGAGACTTGAGAAGTTCAAGTCAGATGCTCTCAACTTAACTTTCCATTACTGCTGCATTCCATCAGCCTGCTGTTGCCCAATGTCAGGGCTATGCAGTCTTTATACAGGTTCTTTCCTTGGTTATTACGGTATGTAGTATCTCTGCTGCTACTAGCGCAATAAGTACTGGAAAGCCCATGGAGGGTGCAATTTTCCCCCATAGGAAGACAGGAACTTAAAAATAAGGAATATTCACAAAATAATTAGAATACATTGGTAACAAAGAGAATAGCTTTTCATTCAGCAATTTATTCTTAATTTCTGTTGTTTGGTAATTTTGTTGTCAGTATATCCTGATAGGTTTTACTTTTACTTACACACACACACTCGCCCCCTCTCTCTCTCGCCCATAAGCACAGAGCTATACTGTATAGGGCATCTTACAATATGAAAAATATGACAATAAAACAAATGGCAAAACGGCAGCAATTTAAAATGTGAAAACAAGAGATGAAAATGCAGGAGTAAAGTCATGGTATTAACAGCTAAAGCCACAGTAGCACAATTAGGTACCAGGTGTGTCCCTGTGGGGAGAGAATTCCATAAACAGGGTGTCCCAGCTGAGAACTGTCTCGCCAGCCGCTCTCTCATGTCTGATGTTAGGGCACTCGGAGGTGGACCTGCAGTGATGATCTTGGTGCATGGACAGGTTCATGTGAAGGCAGACGTTTCTCCAGGTTCCCTATAGCACAATCCTCTGCATGTCTACTCAGAAGTAAGTCTCATTGTGTTCAATGGTGCTTAATCCCAGGAAGGTGTGCATAGGATTGCAGCCCTGGTCTTGGGATGTGCAGACACCTCTTCAGGAATTTCACTTGTCTTAAAGAAATGTGTTTGTCTTACCTTGAAGCTTCGTAGATGTTTCCTCTTGGGAGAAACGCTGACATTTGCTTTAGTTTAGACCCTGATCTGGATTGGAACCGTGATGAGGACAAATATGACAAGGAAGGAAAGGGTTTAATTCCCCTCCCTCCATGGTCCCAATCAAGACTGGGCGGCCCTGCCCTTGCTATTTTATGCAAAAAAACAAATACACAGACATACAGCTGCATAGTGTTTGCTTGAAATTAGAGATGCACCCTGGTGTCCAACTTGAAATCGAGTCAAGCCTCTGTGCACGTTTCAAGAAAATTTCAGCAAACGCTCAAGCCTCTTTACAAACAGTCAGCTCAATCGCTTGCAAAGGTTCAGATATGTCCACAAAAGGTTGAGCTTTTGTGAGCATCAGCAGCTAAAAAAGTGAGTCTTCTGCATATCCCAGATACCTCAGACTGGAGGGTGAAATAGGAAGTTCATTCAGGCACCTATGGAGAGAAGCTCTTTCTCTGCTAGAGGGAGGTGGGCCTCCTTAGTCACACTTGCGTAAGATGCAAAAGCAACAGGCTAGTATTTTAGATAGATTTGCAGGGTGCTGGTATTCCCATTTTCTCCATTGATTAACTAGCGATCTTAGAAATCAGAATGTTTATGAAAACATAAGAGCTGGTGCACCAGTTTATTAAGTTGAATCTACGGTAAATCAATGCATGCACTAACCTGCAAAAAAAAAAAAGTTTGAGCAGCTAAATCTATGTGTTCTTGACAAATCCGTCGACTCTAGTGTGGAAGAATGAAGGGCATAAGCCTTTCTTAATGCAGTTTCACAGCAAAGGTTTTATTAAAATTAGGAGAGAGATGGAGCTTGAGTGAAATTGCCAGAAAGCTCCATCTATCTCCTTATTGCCTTCTGAGATAGATGGTTCAACATTATCAAAGCTATATAGGACAGCAGGCAATTTGGCACACGTTTGGTATTTCTTCAATCTCCCATTTTTTAACAACTTAAACATCAGGGCAGTTGAACTGTTAGGCAGACTCTTCTTTTTGAATTCCCTCTGGAAAAATTTATGCAGGGAAATTAGAAAATAAATTCTCATTAGAATCTGCTAAGCTCCCTTTAAAAAAAAAAAGCATACTTTTTTTTTTAAAGCAAATTGTACAAGCCCTGAACCCTCTACTTTTTTTGCATGATGCTTTAGTCAAGAAGAATGTGCTGCTTTTTAAAACTAATTGTTCAGTTGGACTTTTATCAGGGGGTACAAAGTTTCTTTTGGGCCCCTTCTCAAAGGGGGAGGGCAAAACAGGGCAGGGGGAGGGCAGCAATGGCCAGGAAAGTCTCCAGTCTCCAGAGCCCAGGTCTATCAGGCTTCCCGATGCGGCACCCAGGTCTACCCGCCTGGTAGACCTGGCCTCCTGGTTTGCCCGGCATTTTTCGTTAGCCTCCATGAGGCCAGCAGAGATCCCATGAAATTTCTGAACCCCCTCGTTTGGCTCCTGGGCCCCTTTCTTGACCCTGGGCCTGGGTACAATTTACCCCCTTTACCCCCCTCTCATATGCCTTGATCTCAAGACTTTATATACAGGACAGCAACAGTTAGTGCTGTAAATCTTTCACTGAGACTTCTCCCCAAGTCCAGTGTCTCATGGTGTAAGAGATGTTTCTATGTTAGACCTGCATGCCATGTTGGAAGTAAAGCTATTAAAATGAGTTGTGTCAAGTGCTGGAGTCTGGGCCCAACCAGCTCCCAGCAGCGGTAGAGAGTTCAGGTAAGCGAGATAAGTGGGGTAGCTTAAGTGAAAGAAGAGGCGGGTGAAGCATTTGAGCAGTTGGTGGACAAAGGGACAAGATGTGCAGGGCAAACTGAGGACCAGACAGCTGGACAGGTCAGGCAAAAAGGAACAACTCCAGGAGGGAATGAAAGACCCTTTCCCAGCTGGCACAGAAAAGAGAAAGGACACTCCCTTGTGTAGAATGAGCAGAGCAACAGCCAATGTATACACAACACCTAGGAGAGTAATTAGCAGCAATACTGTAAGTATTTCACCATATGGAGTGTCCAGATTATTACAAAGGCAAATGCCCACATACCCCAAATAAACCCCCAGCTGCCCCAATGGGGCTACTCAGTTCTCCACCAGCTCCGTAATTTGCAGAGAATCAAGCAGCCTTGTGTCGGCTGCAAGGGCCTGGGAGGGGGGATAGGTCCAGAGTGCACGGGACCTGGATTCAGTGCTCACAGGCGCTGCCTCTCTCCGGGTGTTGAAATGTGCCTTATGGCACGTTTGCAACACCCACAGCGCCAGCACCTGTAGACTATAGGATTGTGCCGTTAAACTCTATAGTTGTGTCTTACTAACTAAGCCAATGGTACCATTGCATCAGATACAATTTCATGTAACAATATTACCAAGTTATTATTATTAGTATTAGTATTTACATACCGCTTTCCAACAAAATGTTCACAAAGCGGTTTACAGACAAAATCAAATGATTAAATGGCTCCCTGTCCCAAAAGGGCTCACAATCTAAAAAAGATGCAGAACCACCACCAGCAAACAGCCACCAGAAAAGACACTGTGCTGGGGTGAATAGGGAGCAGTTACTCTCCCCCTGCTAAATATAAGAAATATAAGTTGGGATAAAAATAAAAATATAAGTTGGGATTTATGGTTGAGTATCAAGCATTTTGAAGGCAAAAGGAGAAGGGGAAGGCAAAGGATGAGATGGTTAGACAGCATCACCGATGCAACGAACATGAAAAGGAGCGAACTCAGGAAGATAGTGGAGGACAGGAAGGCCTGGCGGGATGTAGTTCATGGAATCACGAACAACAAATCAAGCATTTGTCCTATAGCTGTTAATTACTGGTGTGTGTGTGGTGGGGGGAGGGAGAGGGAGGGAGGGGGGGTGCATGCGCTTCTGGTGTAATGTAGTGAAATTTCCTGAACAGAAATAGTTAAAGGATCCTTGCAGTGTTGGGTGGCAGAATCCTCCCTTACTCAGTGTAATGAAAATGGGTTTGTCACTGTTTTCTACTGAACATAGAGGCAAAGCAAAAAAGGAATAGTGGTAGTTAAACCTCATTGAATTGTGAAGTGTGTGCGCGCGTGTGTGCACGCGTGGAGCAAAAGTGCCTTAGTGATGTACAGTAGTGAATGCAGGAAAAAACTACAGCTGCTTCAAAAGTTAGTTGTGGACAGGCCCTTCTAGAAGATAAGATTCAAAAGTAGCTAGAGGACTAGTCTAGCCGAAATAAAGGTAGTCCACCCCCCCCCCCCCAAATAGAGGTTGATCTGCAAGACTTGACATTCTAGGATTCCATACTTCTTATTTGGTAAACTAACTTTTTTGAAATTCTCAGAAGCCCCCTTCACATGCACACGGCAGTGTGGGAGTGCTCCCCCATGGTGAGCCACCATGGTGAGTGAGAGAGAGATCATTACCTAACTGGGCCAGTTGTACAATGCTTTCCCCACTTGATTGGCACCTTTCAGTGCTCCTTCTGAAAAAAGGTGGGACTGAGCCATGAGATTGTCTCCACTCCCAAGGTGGTTTAATAATCCATGCATGCTTGCCAGAAGTGTGGGATGTTCTGTTGCATCTATTTGATGCTGTGGTAATTCACACAATCATGGTTTAAGAGGCTACGTCAGGATTATTTTCCTGAGAGAACTACGCTGAGAGAGAATTTAGCTATATTCTTCACTGACAACTTCGGAGCATTCCACAGGTCCCTGGGTTTCTCTGTGGAACTCTGTGGTCCACCTTACATTTACTGCATCTCTTAAGGTTGTATAAAATTATAATTGATTTGTGGTTGCTATTAAACCATCCTCCGGTAACAAGTTTAAAATTGATTACAAGCTCCTTTGAGACGTATAAAAAATGCAACATTAAAACACATTCAATCTAGCCTCTGCGTCCATGTGTTTAGTTTCAGAAATGTGAATTTCAAAGCTGCATTTCTATGAAAACCTGTGTAAACTCAGCAGGTGACATCATAAATAACGTGGTAATCAGTATTTTCCCTGTCATCTCATGGAATCATAAACTACTTATTGTAGGATTTTACTTCCATGGCTCTAGCAAATATTAATGTATGTACAGTAACTTGTAAAACATCTAGTTATTATTCTGCCCATATTAGCTCTTTCATACTAATGATTTATTTTTCATTTTCTCCAGGATATAGACTTGCAGCTAACTGGAATTGATTTATTAGCGGGGATTCTGCAGTAAATGGCTGCTCTCCTATTGCTACAGTGGAAAAGAGAATTGCCAACAGAATGAGTCTGATAAATAGGGCTGAGTGAGGATGCTGCCTCAACGAGGATGAAATCGATGGAAGATTCTTGTCGTGTGAAGAGCCGTTTGAGGGTTTTCTGACTGGCTCGCGTTTCAGAGGCACGATCCATTTCATCCCCCTGGCTCCTTGCAAAGAATTCTGGTTTGCTCTCACCCTCCCCATCAAGTGGATACAAATAAGATCGCTTAAGCCACAGCTGTACAACTGATGTGGGACCATGGCCTTCCCAAGATCCATGTGGCTGAACTGCGTGTGGAGAGCGATGCTGGTTCGCCTGCTGCACATGGGATTAGATGCCACATTCACCCTTTGCGTACTTGGATTCTTGCTTCATGCTGCCGCTGTGTCATCACAAAAGTTGGATGATACCGACCCAGTGGTGACCACCAGCTTCGGAAAGGTCAGAGGGATGAAGAAGGAACTGAACAATGAAATTTTGGGTCCTGTCATTCAGTTCCTTGGGGTTCCTTATGCTGCTGCGCCAGTGGGGGAGCGCCGATTTCAACCTCCTGAACCGCCGTCTCCGTGGCCAGATATCAAAAACGCAACGCAGTTTGCTCCGGTCTGTCCTCAGAACATTATTGAGGGCAGGCTTCCAGAAGTCATGCTTCCTGTCTGGTTTACTAATAACTTGGATATAGTTTCTACCTACGTACAAGATCAGAATGAAGACTGTCTCTATTTGAATATATATGTCCCAACTGAAGATGGTGAGTTGCTTATAGGAAAAGCAGGGCTATCTTTTTTTTCTTCCCTACTTGAAGTTTTTTACTATTAAATCATGTGTACTGGTAGCCAGCACGGCTTTCTCGTTTGCATGCCAGCTTTTTTAATTTATATATATATGCATGTGGCTTTTCTATGTATGCATCAGTTCTTAGCCTCTACCTCCCCTCCCTCTTCTCTTGTCTCTATTCATTTTCTTTGTCCTTCAGCACGTGTATTTTTAGGTCAAAGTTGGTACCTAATTCTCATTCCCACCCATTGACTTCTGGGAAAGATGCATCAACATCTTGATCCATTGCATGGGTAGGCAACAGAGTTGGGACTCTTCTGCACCTAACCAAAATTGTATATAAGTAAATAAGCAGGCCATCTTGAAGTTAGCTAGCGGTATTGCATGCTCCTACTGTCTGTCATGGAGCTCCATGTTATTTTCTAGTCTTCTATTCATTTTTCAGTCAAAAGAATATCCAAGGAATGTGCCAGAAAACCCGGCAAGAAAATATGTAGAAAAGGAGGTATGTATAAAGCGGACACAAAATGAAACCTGGTTTGGAAAAAAAAATCACAACTATTTAAAGCCATACAGAGGAAGAACATTTTAAAAGAACATTAGTCTGCTTTTGTTAATGGTTGAAGTGCAGAAGGAAGGAATAGCTTGTGATTATTGAACTTGAAAACCAGCTAAAGAGGGGGTAGCTTAAAAGCAAGGGAATGAAAGGATAATCATTTTTCTCCCTGAAGTCTACAGGCTGAATCTTTCTCCCTTATTGTCTTGTACTGGCAGATTTGAGCATTTGTTTGCACATTGGCTGGAGAGTTTAGAGGTGCCGAGCTGAGCTATAGTTGGTATTTTTCTTATGTGGACCTAGTGATGTGTCATAGTGTCGGGTGAGTTGTAGCATTGGAAGTCAATACAAAATGCGATTGACCTCTGTGAGCCCAGGGGAAAAAGAACCCACTGCAAATGCTGCAGTGGGCAATATTCGGTATCCCTCACGTATCCTTGGCGGCCATTTTAGTTGGTGGATTTGTTGAAAAATAAGTTATTTTCTACTGACAGAAAAATAACTCGGGAATTCTGTGTTAATTTCTATTTTATGTAGCACCATATATAGCAATGTATATATATGCCAAACTTCATTACTGCCAATGGCATGCAGTTATATACCTGAACCTGAACAATAGAAACATCGGCTGGATACTTAGCCAAACAGTTTTTACTTATAAAGATCTGGGGATTTGGGGGGGGGGGGATGGGATCTTGGAGCCAGTGCTTCCCTCCTTCACCCTGATTGGTTCTTTCACCCAGGGCCAAAATCAGTACACTGATGACACCATGAGGACAAAGCTGGGCAGAGAGAAACCATTCTCAAAAGCCTCCCTTCCCAGTTGCACTGAGAAGTCTCAAACGCCTCTTCTGTAGCATTTCGCCAAGGGTCCAGGAGCACCGGAGTAAAGTGCTGGCTGAGTTCAGCCAACATCCAGCAGATGGAAGTGTTACCATTTGAAAATAGTTTATTAAAACACCGAACGGGTAGGCGGGCGGGCTGGACAATACAAAGAAGGGAGGAACAGCAAACCAGGAAATGGCTTGGGCATTGGAAGTGTGCAGATGTGGGTCATAGCAAAAATGCAGGCAGGTGATTGCAGGTGAGCTGTGATGTCCAATTGGTGAATGCCAATCCCAACAGGTGGACAGACTAGGGACTCTTGTTCTTGGTGTGCCTAGGCAATGAAGACAAACAACCCACAAATTCTATAAAGCAAATGCTGGCACCCCACCCATGAAATCTAAGTCCGGATTTTGATCCTAAAAAAGCAGGTGGATGACTTTTCCATGGGTTGTAGCAGAAGGAGAATTTCCCCCTTGAGCTACAAACTGCTGAGATAATTTGATCAGATAGGCTTTCCTGATAGAAATGAATAAAGCCATCCCACTGGCGTTTACTTGTGATCTAAAAAACCAACTTAATTAATGAACTGAGCGTGTGCATTAATTTTTTCTACATGATTTATATCAAAAAAGTAATTTGTTTATTTTTAAAGGGCTTCCTTAGTGTAGTTCTGTCAATCTAGCCATTTTTGAAATGTTTTGTAGCTAAGCACCTACACATTTTTGACACTGAAATCTGGAGACTGCCATTCTCTGGTATTTTTTTTCTTGTGTTTTCATCTTCCATGGCAAGACTGAAGAACATGCAAAAATGCTTTCGACAATGTTTGCAATGTGCTAAACTAGCAATGTGCATTTTTTATTTGCATGTTTACATCATAAAAATGAAATGATCTTCTGTTCATAAGATACTGTAACTTTATGTTTGGCGCCAACCAATGCACTTCCGTGCTAACTTAGTGTGTCTCAGCCCATTTGGAGAGGGAACTATCCGCGTAATCAGAAAAAGCATGTTACAGTTGAGGATTTTATTTATTTATTTATTTATTTATTTATTTATTTATTTATTTATTTATTGTTCACATTTTTATACTGCCCTTCCTCCAAGGAGCTCAGAGTGGTGTACATATTTCCTCCCCTCCTTTCTGTCCTCACAACAACCCTGTGAGGTAGGTGGGGCTGAGAGATAGTGACTGGCGCAAGGTCACCCAGGAAGCTTCGTGGCTGAGCAGGGATTTGAACCTGGATTTTCCAGGTCTAAGTCCGACTCCCAAACCACTACACCAAATTGTACTGTTAGGTATATTTATGAAATCTCTAAAAGCTTAAATGACCCAGTTTTATATTTAAACAAATTAGTAGAGATGGGCAACTTCTTCTGGGGTTGTATCTGATCAGCTGAGAAAATAATCTAAGCTAATTTGAAAAAAAATAGGAAATAGCTTGGCATTTTTCAAGCCATTCTGACTTTGGAATCCCCACGCACACGCACACGCACACGCACACGCACACGCACACGCACACGCACACGCACACGCACACGCACACGCACACGCACACGCACACGCACACGCACACACTCCCTTACTCTGGCAAGCAGACTTGCTTGGCTGGCAATGGAAGCACTAGCAATGTGTAGGGAGAGGGAAGGAGAGGCCACCCCCTCCCACCCATCTTCAGTATCCCAACATATACCCAATGCTAGAGATGGAACTGCAGTCATCTGATAGCCTAATCCTAATTAAGTCCTCCCCCCCTCTGATGCAGCTGTACCACCAGAGTACGCACTACATCTTCCGGGGGGGGGGCAGTCATGGAAGTCTCCTCCTGGTAAGGGAACATTCGCTCTCTTACTCGGGGGTAAGGCTCCATTAGCCCAATGGGTCACCTAGGATCTGCACCAGCTACTTTGGCGAAGGTCAGAGGTGAGTAAGGAAACAGGAAAAATGGAATGAGGATATTGGCGCAAGTTGTTGCCACCTGTGTCTACCCCATTCCACCCCCTTCCCCTCCGGGACACTCCCCCATTCCCCCCTCCCCGCCCACTCCCTGTCCCCACCACTGGCTTCACAGCTCTGGCAGGGACAGCGGACTCCAGCAGTGAGGCTGCAGCGCCGCCGACTCTTAAGGCAGCGCTTGGGTCATTCCATGTGAAATCAACCAATGCATGAAACCTTGATGTCATGAATTTTGTTCATTTTTGGTACATTTGTACCTTACCATGAGATGTTTAAAAATATTTTTTCAGATTTTTTTTGTCCACCCGTTTTTGAGATATTGAACTTCCAAAATTGCCTAAAAACGCCAAAATTCATTTGTCACCATACCTTCAAATGCTGTTTACAAGAAAACTATGAAAGCTACAGATGTGGGACAGGTGTCATGTTAAGGCGAATGAATAGGGCATTCACTTGATATGCAACATGACACAATTGTAAATTTTCAAGAAATTCCAAAATATTCAAATATGTATTTTGAATTTTTGGAAAAATGGGATTTTTTAAAATTTTCAAAAAAAATCATATTTAAAGGTATATGTCTTGTAGCCAATCAGTCAAAATTTCAAGGTGGTATCTCAGTGGTATCATACAAAAATTAATTTTTCTTGTTGACAGTGACAAGGAATTAGACCCCTCAAGTCCATTTTTCAACAATTTACATTGATAAAATTATGTGGTAAACTGAAGTGAATAATTTTTTTTAATTGTGTGTGTGTGTGTGTGTGTGTGTGTGTGTGTGTGTGTATAGTTGTGAGGCTGCTTTATTAGTCTTAAGTTTAATTCATTAACTGATAAGTACATGATTTGAAATATGGAGGAGAATTAGTGGTCAAAAAAACTGTTGCAACCCTTTTTTAAAAAAAGGGTGCACTGGGTTAGTAAAGACTTGAGGAAATCATCAAAAATGATTAATCAAGTTCTCCCCACACCAGTTATAGGTCACCTCTGGTGGGGGCAAGCGCATCCACTGTCATTTGGTGCAAGGGGGCGCCCAGCTGCCCCACTGCCACATATCTCTTCCAGCCGGCTGCCACTGCTACCAGGATTGTGGCCACTTAGGTGGGAGAGAGCCGGGCAGTGGCCTTTTTGCTATTGCCGCAGCCGCTGGCTCTCCTTGTCTCCTTTCGTGTGCTGTACCACAGTATACGGTACCAGTATACGGTACCACAGTATAAGGCACATGGAGAGGCCATTATCTGTGCAGTGCACCTGCATGGAGGTGCACAGAGCCGAGCCCCAATTTGCTGACCATCGTTGCTGCTGGTTCCCAGTTATTAGGCCTCCAGGTGCCTCCATTCAAGCGCACAGAACTGAGCTCAGATTTGCTGGACGGCTCCATCAGCGCTTCAGCTGGAGAAAAGGTGCAGCACATGGCCCCACCTCTCTCTGGGGCACCTACACCACCACTGTTCACAACAGTGATATAGGAAAAAAACACCCAGATATTAAAATGCATACTTAATGAAATGCAGAAATAAAAGGTGTTAAACATCTCATCAATTGTTATGGGTGGAAAAATTAAAAAGACATTTGCCTGGCTCTGAAAAGTGTTGAGTATGGGCACCAGACGTTGCCTTGCAGATGAAAGAATTCTAAAACAAGTTTCTTGACCAAAAAGACTCTTTCCTGTGTCATCTCACCTCGGAAACGCCAGAAGAGTTCCTGCAGCTGAACTGGAGCACCTGTCAGGACCAATCGCCAGTGATGTAGACTTGATTCTGTTGACTCGGACTCAAGTCGCATCAGTGACTTGACTCGGACTTGGCGTGGCGATTGTAAAAGACCTGACTCGAGACTTGGAGCCTTTTACGACAAGTCAAATTTTATTCAGGTTTAACCCTGTTTTCCCCATTAAATAGATAGGGACTCGCAACCAAAGACTTGAGACTTGAACCCAGAGACGTGATCCACATCCCTGCCAATCGCTGTTAGAGGTAGCACGTGGCTTCTGATCACATCAAGGCTCTTCTTAGACTTCCTGTGTGAACGGGGTCCCAGTCCACTTCTTACAGACATGCACAAATATGGTCTAGTTGACGTTGCATCTCGGGCCTCTGTTGAGTTGAGTCTCTCTTTAGACTTCTGTGCACTTTGCAAGAATGATAATTACACATTAGATTTATTTCCCTAAAACTTAATTTTGTTCAGACCTCTTCTTTACATTTGGCATTGTGAGGATGTCCTTTATTAACTTCCAGTATATTGCAGATGACCAAAAGGATGTGTACCAGGGGAAATTAGGGTGTTCCTCTGAACAACACCATCTCGCGCTCCCATAGCTCCTTCGGATGAGAATAACTGCAGTAATTTACATGCCTTGACTAACGTGCAGTGCAGAGGGGGCTGTTGTGCTGTTCATCAAGCATGTGTAATTAGCTGAGTGACTTTCGCCGTCTATTACTAGGCATTGATTTTACATAGTCATAAATAAAGATGCAGAGTTCCATCTCTTCTGAATGTACAAAGGCTTACCAGACTTAAAAAAAAACCAACCCAAACCAAAAGCAACAGGGAAAGTAGAAACTGAACATTTGGGGTGGGTAGTTGACAAGGTCCTTAGACATTGAACTTTCTCTGAAACTTTCTTTTGAAACACTTTACCAGTCTTTCTGATTGTGTCTGCACAGGACTGACCCAATTTGTTAATGAACCTTTTTGGCTTGAAAGGAGGGGTTTTTGGAGGGGGCGCCCAAAACGTTTCATGAACACCCCCCCCCCGCGCTCACCTTTCTCATCTCGTCATCATAATTCTGGTGTTGGTGCCAGTCATGTTCCCTGCTGCTACTTGATGTTTTTAGATTCCTTTTTTTTAACCAACAAGATACCAGAGTGATAGCAGCTACCATTGCCCTCACTCTGATTTGGCTTCAGACGTTGGTGTGAAGACAAATCAGAGAGAAGACGATGTTCCTTTTTTCTCTGGTGTTCTGCGGATATGTGACTCTATACCTGTGTGTGTGTGTGTGTGTGTGTGTGTGTGTGTGTGTGTGTGTGTGTGTGTGTATTTAAAAATGGCACCCAGAAGCAATGGGGAGTGTGATTATTGCCATGCTAAGTAAACACTTCATCACTGTTCATTGGGTTCCAGAAATTGACAGAAGGGGGCAGCTGTTCTTAGACTGTCAGCCGAATCCTGTGTAACTCTTGCACTGGTGTAACAGTACATCCCCCGGTGTAAGTGCACTTATGCCAGTGTAACTTGCCATACGCCAACAGATGCAGTACGGACACCAGCTTAACCCCCCTCGGATGCCACACAGGTGCAGTTCAGATGCAGGACGGATGCCGGCGCAACTCCACTGGCACAGGGGCATTCCAAGGGCATCTGAACGCCTCCAGAATGCGCCTGCGGAGTTGCGCCAGTGTCCGTCCTACATCTGAACTGCGCTTGCGCGGCGTCCGAGGGGGGTTACACTAGTGTCTGTCCTGCGTACGGCAAGTTACACTAGCATAAGTGTACTTACACAGGGGATCTACTGTTACACCAGTGCAAGAGTTACACAGGATTGTGCCCTTTTGTCTAGGACAGTGACTGGCATTTTGGCTTAGTCCTGCATCTACTACCAAAATTATTCTATTTTATTTTTAATGTCATTTCAGAAGTTTGAGGGGAGAAAGAAAATAGCATTAGAGGTCTCCGTCCTGTTCTAGCAACCTTCTGGCACAGGGTCCCTGATGCCCAGTCCTTGCAAGGGTGTCCCAGTTTATGCACGTGGCAAGGCCAACTTTACACTTGCATAGCTCTGTGCACCCAAAACCATCAGCCTATGTTGGCGTGGCTGGAAATGCCTTCTTATGGAGACGATGTGTTGCCATTTTTGATCTGGCAGTTTCTGGGCATTCTAGCCATTCACCCTCTCAGTCACTGGCGTCACTGGAGCATGGCGGGGGGGGCGGGCCGCCAGGGGGTGACGCGCGTCATGGGGTGACGCGCGCACCCCCTCGCGCGTCACCTCTGTGACGCGCGTCGCCCTCCGGACGCTCCGAGGCCGGCCCGGGAGCCGGCCTCGGAGCGTCCGACCCCGTCGACGCTCCAGGACCTTCTGAAGGCCCAGGCAGCGCGTCAATCCGGGTATTTCCCGGATTTTCGCGCATGCCCAGACCCGTTTTGAGGGCAAAAAGCCCTCAAAATGGGTCTGCGCATGCGCGAAAATCCGGAAAATACCCGGATTGACGCGCTGCCTGGGCCTTCTTTCAGAAGGCCCTGGAGCGCCGACGGGTTCGGACGCTCCGAGGCCGGCTCCCGGGCCGGCCTCAGAGCGTCCGGAGGGGGCGACGCGATGCGGGGGGGAGCCGGGTGGCCCCCTCCCCCCGCGCCTATAACGTCGCGCCCCTGGGGGGGGTGATGCGCGTCCCCGCACTAGGGTGACGCGCGTCTAGTGACGCCCCTGCTCTCAGTGGGACGAAATGAGTAGACTTGTTGCAGCTACCCTATAATCACGGATATCCAGTCACATCATCATTTTAATTATTAAATCTGGAGCTGGAAAACAGATCATTAAAACTTCATGATCATTACAGCTCCTTATTTTCAAATTTGTCATTAAGACTGGGCATGACAACTACTTTGCATTATATTTCTACAAAACAGCTTGCCCTCATTCATTTCTTTTTGAAAACACGGTTGCTGTTCCTCATGGCTGTTGGTGGAAGCCTATATATTATATACAGACTTCCAGAAACAGCCCCCCCCCCCCCGAAGCTGAAATCCGGGTTGATTGAAGTTTGTTCAGAGACTCGGCATTTGCCTTCATATGCAACACTTCCTTTCCTTTTTATTTCTTAAAAGAAATAACTCATTAAAGAATGTTCTATGGGAGATGGGTATACAGCCATGGCAAAAAACACTAGTTAAGTAAATAATAAAACCGAGGTACTGGTCACAAACATGGGAACATATATAAATACACTGTTAAAAACCCTTTAAAAAGCTTTAAAAACATTAAACAAAAAACAGCCACATGTTAAGACCAGGTAACAAAAGTTTTTAAAGTTTGGTTTTAATTCGGTGCCTGATGGAAGACTGTTAAGGAAGAAGTTAAGAGTTATTGCTCTTAACTTGTGTGATTTTGATAAGATTTGCTGGTTTAGTTCTTGATATTGGTCCTTTTTTGACTATTTGTGATACTAGTTATTGTTGAAGGTTTTTCCTATTTCCTTTTCTTTTTGAGAGTCATTTTGGGACAGAAAATTGGATTGTAAGCTTTAGAAATAAAATAAAATATGTAAGCAGTTTCAGGCAAGTCTGTAATTGACCCCAAAATGGGCACCGTTCTGTTAAGATATGGCAGCCATTTTTAATCTGCACGTACAAAAAATTGGGGGAAATGGCAGCAGACAGGGAGAAACAGAGGTAGTGATGCAAGGGTAGAAGGAACTGTAAATTGATTTAGTTTTGTGTGCTGGTACTTGGGAGTTTTGATGCATCCATATCATCAAATTGAGTCGAGTTTTGATATTGAGTTTGGATGCTCTATATCTTGAACAGTTAAACATAAATACAGATATTAGGCATCCCAAGACAAACATCTGCTTCTTTGTTAGCACATATATGGACTCTCTCTCTCTCTCTCTCTCTCTCTCTCTCTGAAATTTAGAAAAGTAAATGTTGTGATTTAGCCAAACCCCAAATACAAGGTCACAAGCAAAACTAGACTACAGATTGTCATCTGGTAAGTTTCCACAATATCATGGGTCCGTTATACAAATATATTCAGGAACTAGTTCATAAACTCAGAATATCTCCTCCCATTGGATGGCTGGCAGAGACGCATGAATTTTCATTTACCTCTTGTGTCTACTTCTCTGCTCAGATTCCAGATAACATTTGGCCAAAATAATTCATTATTCAGACCTACGTTATGACTGCATACAACGAAAGGGGAAGCTGTCAACTGCCATTTTACTACAGCAAATAATGAACACAGATATAGAAAATCTGGCGCCCCTGCAGAACGGCTTTGGCCCTGCCTCCTAATCATGGCCCTGTAATAAGCGGAGCTTTTTATTAATGGGCTGGAAGGAAATACAATAGCACAGATGGACTGGTGCTGTCTATTACCCAGATAACACTTAGACCCCCAGGGTAAGGGGATAACACTTGCACCAGTGTTAGAAACCCAATGCTAGGCTGCCAGAGAAATGCTGAATGCTTCCACCGGGTACTGCTCCGGCTAGATTTCAGTAGGAAACAAAAGCACAAGTGTCCTGTAACATCTGTTGATTGGCTGAGTTTCCTGTGCCTGCCAGGAAGAAATGCAACCATGTGAATGTATTCCTTTCCTGTAGTTGTTTGAAAGTGAGAGAAGAAGGCGCTATAACGTTTCTATTTCATGGAGACAGCGAAGTAATTGTCAAACATGGCTTGTTAAGTAACTTGGAGCGCGGCTGCACTGTGATTCTCTTAAAGTTCATCTGCAAGTCAATCACTCTGCCTTGCTTGATTCCCGTTATGCCCTGTGATTCTGTCCTTGGGCGCTCTCTTCCGACTTGTCTAATCACTCTTTCAATATTTCCTTGGGAACAGCTCTTCCTCGATTGTACTTTCCTCCTCTTGACTAGGGTCCCTCGGGGACCTTTTCTTGGCCTGCAGCTATTCTTTCCCTCTGCATGCTGTCCCTGGGTGCTCGAACTATTGCTACTAGTTATCATCATCATCATCATTTATTTATTTATTTTTAAAAAATTAAAAAAATTATATCCCGCCTTTTCCTATGCCGAAAGGCAAATGCCCAAGGCGGCTTACGGCAGCTTACAACAAAGGTTAAAATGCATAATTTAAAATAATACATAAAATAAATTTAAACAATACATAACCATACACAAATTTAAAAACAGTAAAATCCACTAGGGGAGGGGGCGACAGTGTGGAGCGGAGAAGCAGCTTGGCAGAGCATCTTGAGACACAGGAGGCAGACCACAACCTATCACCCAAACACTAGACGAAATAAAACTGTTTTGAGCCTTCACCGAAAAGTCATGAGGGAGGGGGTGGTTCTCAAATCTCCTGGCAGGGAGTTCCACAGTTGTGGCGCAACAGCAGAGAAGGCTCGCCCACGTGTTGCCACTCCCCTAACTTGCGATAGAGGTGGCACCTGCAGGAGAACCCCCTCAGATGACCTAAGAGAGCGGGCCCAGAGGCGTAGGCTGATATGGGGCGGTGGGGCGGTGGGCCCCAGGGCGTAGGGGCAGAAGGGCTCCGTGGGGGGCGGGAGGCTCCTTAAGTTTCGTGGGTTTTTTGGTCTTTTTTCGGGTTATTAAAAGCTTTTTAGGGGTTTTTTAGCACTAGCGCGGGGCTTGTAATCTGTAGTGTATGCTTTGCGCCACTTATCTGGATTCTAGGAGCCTCCAGCGACGATCTATTTCAGCGACAATCTCTTCCGGGGCGCAGATAGTTCCTCTGCTCCCGGGCGCGAACTCTGTAAAGCGCCCAGGAGCGCTTTGCAGCGCCCAGGAGCACTTTGCAGAGTTCACGCATGCGCAGAGCGACGATGTTTCCAATCGTCGTCTTGCGCATGTGTGAACTCTATAAAGCGCTGCTGGGCGCTTTACAGAGTTCGCGCCAGGGGCAGCAGAGCAGAGGAACGATCTGCACCCTGGAAGAGATCCTCGCGCTGGAGTAGATCGTCGCTGGAGGAGGCTCCTAGAATCCAGATATGTGGCGCAAAGCATACACTACAGATTACAAGCCCCGCGCTAGTGCTAAAAAACCCCTTAAAAGCTTTTAAAAGAAGGAAAAAATGCAAAAAAATAGCATTAATTATGCTAATTAGCTTGGGGGCGTCGGGGTTTTCCGCCCCAGTAGCAGGGGCACCTGGCTACCCCTCTGAGCGGGCCGGAATGTATGGGAGAAGGCGGTCCCTCAGATATCCTGGGCCCGAACCGTGAAGGGCTTTAAAGGTCATTACCAGCACCTTAAATTGGGCCCGGAAATGAATGGGCAGCCAGTACAGCCGCTGAAGCAGCGGGTCATCATCTTATCAATACTTATGTACTGCTTTTCAACAAAAAAGTTCTCAAAGTGGTTTATATAGCAAAATAAATAAATGGTTCCCTATCCCCAAAGAAGTCACAAACAGTCGCTTGGGGGAAAAAAACCACCTGTGTTGGGGTGAACAGGGTTCGTTGCTCTCCCCCTGCCAGATATAAGAACCATTGTACTTATCATCCCTCCAAACCCTTCCTCTCCTTACAGTACCACCATCCAGCCTGTTGGCTAGACAAGGAATTTTGACTTGGATCGTTGCCTCCGCGCTCCCCTTGGTTCCTCGTCCTCAGTCCGTCACTGGCTCCTGAGGGACTTCGTCCTGTACAACGTTGCAAAAAGACAACACTGCTTCTCGGCACACGTTTGAGTTCACATCCTGCTAACCTCTCACCTTGACAACCGCAACCTACTCCTCTAGTCTCCCATTGTCTCACCTTAGTTCCCCCATGTCTATCCCAGAAGCGTCGCGGAGGTTGCTGCGGTGGGCCCCAGGGCCTGCTGTTGTCCCGTCGCTGTCTCCTCCGCTTTTGCCAAGCGGAAGTTGGGCCCTCCCTGGCGCTGTATGGCTCTGAAATGGCCTGGAAAACGGCGCCGGGGGGGCGTGGTTGGGGCTGCTCTATCCCCCAGCTTATGCTGCCAAAATTGTGAGAACATCGAGACCCCCCCTCCCCCGGAGAAATTTCACATCTAGGCGCTCGTTCGGCTTCCCATAAAAATTCTCAGATGTTTCTCCATCACTATCGTCCTACCCTTTGACCTTTGCTCCTCTAACGCCACCACTCTCAGCTGCCTGAAGGCCTTCTGCTCCCTCGAACGACTCCTCTCTTATCACATGGTGCCCTTATGCTGGAACCTGCCTCCGAGGGTGTCCCTTTGATGCCTTCTCTCACCTGTTCTGTGAAGACCTTAACTCTAGTCTCCATATTACTGTAGCTAAATATGTGTTACTAAAATAATCACATTCCTTCCATGCTTTCCTGTCCTTCCCCTTCCTCTGTTGTCTGTCTTCTACCAATCTTTAGATTGTAAACTGTTTGGGGCAGGGACCTGTTTTCTCATACTCTTTAAAACAGGATGTGTTTCACAGGATGTGGTGATGGCACCTGGCCTTGATGCCTTTAAAAGGGGTTTGGATAGATTCATGGAGGAAAAGACCATCACAGGTTACAAGCCATAAGCAACCTCTTGGCTTTAGAAGTAGGTTTTCTCTGTGCCAGGTGCAGGGGAGTGGCAGCAGGAAACAGGTTATCTTCTTGGCTGTGTGCTCCCTGAGGCATCTGGTGGGGCCACTGTGAGATACAGGAAGCTGGACTAGATGGGCCTTTGGCCTGATCCAACAGGGCTCTTCTTATGTTCTTATGTAAAACATTGTGCACACTGATAAAGGTAAAGGTATCCCCTGACATTGTGCACACTGATAAAGGTAAAGGTATCCCCTGACAATTAAGTCCAGTCGTGTCCAACTCTAGGGTGTGGTGCTCATCCCCATTTCAAAGCCGAAGAGCCAGCGTTGTCCGAAGACGCCTCCGTGGTCATGTGGCCGGCATGACTCTCCTTGCCGCAGCGTGTAGCATGTGGCTGGAACACGGAGCGCTGTTTACCTTCCCGCAAGCGGTACCTATTTATCTACTCGCATTAACATGCTTTGGAACTGCTAGGTTGGCAGGAGCTGGCCAAGCAACGAGAGCTCACCCCGTCACGGATTCGAACTGCCAACCTTTCGATCAACAGCTTATGGTTCAGTGGTTTAACCCACTGCGCCACCCGCTGGCCTAAGTGCACACTGATAGCATTGTATAATTAAATAATCTTTAGCACTTTGCAGACTTCCTAAATGGAATATTGTATGTGTATTGGTAGTAGTGGGGACTGGGCCTGCTGTTCCCTCACTCTGCCTGCCTTCTCATTGTTTTACGGTCTACTCTACACTATGGCCTAGAAATGTACACAATCACAATACATATAAGCTCCAACTGTGTATTCTGTAACCTGCAAAATGAGGGTACAGATCATGCGTAGCGGACCTAGGTGTGTTGGGGTGTGTGCATCTAGGCCCCCGTGGTGGGTGGCAGAAATTTGGAATGATTAAAATAAATAAAACAAATATGGGAGACCTGGATTTGAGAGACGCAAGCCCCAAACCCTGTTAGTGCACAGAAATAACTGTATATCACTTGTGCCCCCAAACTATCCCCAGCCACGTTATAGCATTTTTTACTTAACCCTGGTAGGCTGCCCGATCGCCTATGGGTCGTCTTGGATCTACACCAGCCATTTTGCTGGCGTGAGTCCGAGGAGAGCCAGGAGGCAGGGCACAAGAAAAATGGGGGATAAGATCTGGTGTGTGCGACTGCTGCTGGATCCACCCTCTCTCTGTCTGCTGATGCACTCCTTGGTTCCTTGCCCACCAACTGCCCCCCCCTCCCATGCCGGCATACCTGCTCTTGTGCAGACTGCCAGGGACGGCAACAGGCCTCTGATGCTAGTGCTGCTTTGTGGTGGCGGCTTAATGGCCGCCTGTGGTGCACTGTGCGCACCACCAAAAAGCACTTTATGGCAGCGGGACCCTGTCCCACCACGATTAGGCTGCTTGGGTCCTGGCCAACATAATATCTTTATTTATTTACAATACTTTTATCCTGCCTTTCTCCCCAAAGGGACCCAAGGCGGCTTACGACAGAAAAAAAGAAAATACAACACAAAAAATACAATACAAAAATAATCACATTTTAAAATAGTAAGAAACAATTAATGAAAATTAATAAAAACAGTATCTAAAAATCGATTAAAAAGATTAAAAATTAAAACAGGAGCATAAAAACAACAGCACCCCCACCTGTACCAGCGAGATGTTAAAAAAGGCAAGGGCTCAGAAGGCTTCTTTGAACAAGAAGGTTTTTAGGCCTCGCCGGAAAGTGTCCAAGGAGGGAGCAGTTTGTAAGTCAAAGGGGAGGGAATTCCATAAGGTTGGTGCCACTACTGAGAAGGCCCTGTTTCTGGCTACCGCCCCTCGCACCTCCCTGGGCGACGGCACCCGCAAAAGGGCCTTCTCTGATGATCTAAGGAGATGGGCTGGACTATATAGAAGTAGGCGGTCTCTCAAATATCTTGTGAGACAAGTGAAGGCAGTTGTTCTAGCAAATAAATGAGTTTAAAATAACCAGGAACTTTTAAAATGCATTACTTAAATTAAAAACAAAATACTGCTTACTGGAGTGTTCAATATGTTAACTATTTAGTAGGAATCTTTAAAGATTAAAAAAAAAACAAAGTTCAGTTTATGACTGTAATCCTATACATCAGGGATTCTCAAAATGGTGGGTTGCAACCCACCACTTTGAGCGGAAGTGGGCGATATGCCCTTAAGGGGGGTGGCCAGCAGGAATGGCGGCGGCGCCATGCTCCAGGATTGTGCCCGCTGCCGCAACATACCTGCTTGCCACCTCCGCAGGCCTCCCCAGGGCTCTACACGTCTCAAATCGCGTTCCAAATCCTACTTCTGGTGTTGTATGTTGAAAACAACATTTCTCAGGTATGTTGAAGCAACGTTTCGCAGTCGGGGGCGGGGACGATCCTGGAGCGCTGCCTCCGACATCGCCCCGCCCCTGCAAAGACTTACAGGGGAGTAAATTCCCCTGTAGGACTTTGAGAAACGCTGCTATACATGCTTATTTGAGAGTACATCCAATGGAATTTCAGTGTTACTTAACTTCTGCGTAAATGCGCCTAGGATTGGGCTACAAGAACTTGAAGGAGGAAAAACCAAACCATAGTTTTATTTTATATAAAAATGCAGTATAAGGTGGTATATAAATATTCGTATTAATAACAATAATGTATGGTATAATCAATGAATATACTTCCCTTAACTATGCAACCTTCAGCCATATTGCTATTTGTGAATTTAAAAAAAAATTAAATAGTAATAGAGATCTATAAAACCTGCCTGGTACTTAAAAATCAAGTGTCCTAGAGAAGCATTTATATCTCTCTGTATGGCTGAATTATATTCTTATTAAAACTGGGCATAAAACTGAGAGCAATTCCTTTAACTGCAGAAGAAAAAGGACAGCATCTGACCTTATAAACTTGATTGAAAAAGTTAGCATTTCTAGTCTTGCAGCACAAAATCCATTATTTAACGTGATGCTATCCTGTATTTGCTTTTCTCTATCTTTCCCAGCCTGTTGATTTTATATTTCTTGGCATCTCTTGATATGCTGTCAGGAGCCAGAATGGTCTGGTAAATATGCCGTAGTCTATTATGTTCCCTGACTGTCACACAGAGAGTTCATGTCATGTTTTGATAATGTTATTTTGCTGCTTAATATTTCCCACCATCTCGTTTTAAGTCCTGTCTCCATAACACCTTGATAGGTGTTTTCCTGATTTTCATTCCTGTCCTTACATGTGGGAGGAAATTAAACTATAAAGCCTTCAACAACTTGTATCCTGATAGCTCAGGGAATACCATATTTTCCTATCAGCCTCCTGTGTTTCATCCTCTCTGGTCAGAGGATCTACTCGGGTATCCCTAATCTTCTCACAATTTTGATTGTGGCAGGACACAGCAAGACCTTTGTGGTGGTGGTCCCTGAAGTCTTGAGTTCCGTATGTCCTCATTTCTAGTGTTTATATGCTACTGAAAAACATTTTGTAGATGTGCAAGGATCCACTCATCTCTGTTTCCTGGTCTTAATAGTATGAATGTATGAGAACTTTTTGCTGCTTTGGTCTTATTTACGGCTGATCTGAAAAATTTCACCAAGCATTTTTGGTGAAATTGGGGCAGGGTGCAATGGAGGCTTGTGGGAACTGGGAGGGATGTTTCAGGGGGTGGGTGAGAATGTTTTTAACTTTCATGCTTCACTTTTCATGCTTGCCTCTAGCCAGTGGCAGATTCTGTGGTTTAATTTTTTTTTAAAAAAAAAAAACTATTTTACTCTGCCATCGACAGTGCTGGAACGGACCGACTTCTGGCTCTGACTAGCCACCAGTTCTCTCTAGTATGTGCTGGGGGAATATGATGTGATGTCAACTGTAGCATCATTCCCAGCGAATTCTAGGGAGGAAAAATGGAAGCTGGCTAGGGCTGACTGCGGAGCAATGCACTAGTGTTTCCACTAGTTATGTGGCAATACTTTTAAAAATGAAACCGCCATCACCATGGGTCCCCTATTTTGGCCACCTGCAAACATGGGGGTTTTTTTTTTAGCATTTGAATTACTCATTTGATTAATATTGGATATTTTGGATGAAAATCTTGGCGGCACCAGTGTGTGTCAGGATCCTATCTCTTCTTTTTGAACCCTCCCCACCCCTTTTCTCTACTCAGACATATGCCAGCTATATAGCTGGTGTGGGTCTGAGCAGACCCATAAGCCACCGGGAAGGTCTAGACAGAGGTAAATAGAAAATAGTTTTACTTACCTCTGGCAGGCCTCCTGATCACCCCCCCCCCAATTGGATGCAGCGCACGCTTCATCAGTGCGACTGCATTGTCAGTCATGTTGGGGGGGGGGTCGGGTCAATCATGTTGGGCAGTTAATCTGCTTGATCTCTGTAGACTGATCCTAAATTTGCAGCTCCAGACTGGGAATAGGGGGAGTGGCGAATGGATGACATGGGACCCTTCCACCTTTCTAGTCGGGCTCCAAAACCAGGTTTCCAAATCAAGTGAGGAGACGTTGTTGGTGGATGAAGTTCACAGGGGGGGGGGAGTGGCAGGCAGGCAAGGGAATGGTTAATCTGTGGCTCCCCACCTACACAAATTCCCTCTCTGCAAGCCCAGGATTGTTAGTCCCGTATTTGCCACCACCAAACACTTAGTTCTGCCTGCCATTTAAGTTTCAGACCGTTCCTCTGTATGTTTCTTGTTTTTTGCAACTCTTAATCCAAATTCATTCTGGAAGACCATCAAAAACAAATTTGGCCTCATAATCTCCAGCGGTGTTGCTTGATCTACCAAGCATATTCATTTTGCTGTTGGTGTTTGAAATGTGGCTTGTTCCAGGTTTCTCTTTCTTCCTTTTTTATTGTTTAAATACCACCGAGGCTTTTCCTATTGAGCTTTTCTGCTAGTAATACACACAGTAAGATAATGAACCCAACATTGTCTTGTGCAGCCCTTTTCATCCCTTCGCTATCTGAAGCCATTAGTATCACCTGGCAGTGTTTTCCAAAGACACGAGATAACTTAATGTCACATTTTTGAAATAACATAAAATGCTTAAACTAACATCCTTTTGTGGAGTCATCTTTCTGGGAAAGGTAGTGCTTGATGGTGGTATTGCTGCCAAACTCGAAATGTGAAAATGCCAGCCATTTCTCATGTCTGTCTTTACGGAATGAAGTCATGTTTAAATGCTTTTCTTTTTTGGCTCCATAGCATATTGCTGACGTGTCACAAAAATGCAGTCCTCTACCAACCAGCTAGGGCTTTGCATCGAGAATAATACAGTACAGTATTCCCCCCCCCCATATCCGCTGGGGATATGTTCCAGGCCTCTCCGTGGATACTTGAAACCGTGGATAAGAGCGAACCCCGCTTCCATGGTTTTCTGAGGGCCTCTACCCTGCCTCCCCTGCGGGCAGGCATGCGCCCCCCCCAGCTCTTATTTTTCTTTCAGCAAGCTTTGTTTCCTCCTTAAAACAAACAGAGAAGCAGCCTCCATTGCAGGCAAGTTGAACGAAACTAAGTCCTAGAGAGGCTCTGCAAGGTTTCTGTTAACCTTGCAGAGCCTCTCTAGGACTTAGTCTCATTCTACTTGCCTGCAATATGCAGCCAGAGGCTGTTTCTCCTGTTTGTTTAAGGAAGAAACAAAGCCAGCTTATCGAGCCATAATGATATGTGATAAGGACACCCTGGAGCAGGAAAATCAAGTTCTATTTGAGACTCTGAGGGCTAATGGCTATTCCCTTACACAAATCAAGAAATGTTGGACACAACAATATAATAAAATTAAAGCAAGAAGAGAAGGCACCAATACCAATACAGCTAATAAGGTAATAGAGACTACCGAACCAGAAATTAAGGAAGAAAAAATTTGGACCTGTTTACCATTTGTCAAAGGTGAGACGGACAAAATTGCCCGCATATTGAGACAAGGCAATATTAAAACAATTTTAAGCCCACCCAAAAGGTGGATCAGATATTAGGGAATCCCAAGGATAAAAGACCTGCATTATCTAACCCAGGCATCTACAGGATCCCCTGCTCCTGTGGGAAGGAATACATCGGCCTAACGCGGAGATCGATTAGTACCAGATTGGGGGAACATGAGAGATCGGTGAGACTTAAGCACCCCGAATTGCCTTCTGTGGCAGAGCATGCCTTGACTACGGGTCATGCCATCCAATTTGAAGAGACCAGTAGCCTGAAGACAGAGGGCAACATGAGTATTCTTCGTTACCTGGAAGCCATTGAGATAAGTAAGAGACCCGTACAACAATTAATTAACAGGCAACAGGACTTAAGTTTTATCAATAAAGTATGGTTCCCTATTATTCGCAGACAAACATCAAGAATCAATGGGGTAACACAGGGATTATCCCAGGATAATGCAGATGCAATAGTAGCTACTAGTAATGATCAATGACTAGGTAGGCATTATTTTATTCATTTATTAGGTGTTGCAGTTTAGAATGTCAGAATGGTACAACTATCATTAATGTATTACCTATAACAAGTGTCAGAACATAATAAAGAATTGAGGTCATCCTGACAATTAAGGTATACTGACAGCTGTCATCTTAAATGTATGAGAACAGCTTACTTTAGTCAATGGTTCTTACATCTCAAATGCAATGAGAAGAGCTTACTTCAGTCATTGGTTCTACTTCAACTTTAAAGTGTAAAGCATGAACAACTACTGCAGTACTTGCAGGATCAGTTGCAGCACTGATTGAAGACTTCCGCGTCAGTTCCGTTTCCAATCGCTTCGTTCCCGCGCTTTTGCAATACAAAATAACGAACTGTTGCGCTGACACTAGCCACCATCTACCAGTCTTTGGACTGTCCTATGATTATGTTTCTGGATGTGAGAAATGAAACGTCGGGCTACACTTTGTCCTAGCTTTGGATTTTAAATTATTTTTGCCTGTTTGCCTTGCTGGAGAAATCCGGAGATCGCTGACAGGATCGTCTGTCGTTTTAACTTGGCTGGACTTTGAATGTTGTTTACATGGCTTCTATACCCGTGATTCCTGTCTCGCTACAAATCGTTGCCGGCCATGAGAGCTTTTGTTCTAAAATGAAGAAACAAAGCTTACTGGGAAAAAAGTAAAAGCATGGGGGGCCCCGCCTGCGATCCGTGGATTACTGAAACCGTGGATAGCGAATCCGTGGATATGGGGGCCCACCTGTACTTCTTTCCAAGGTCCTATTACATAGACATAATATGCTTTAAAAAGAGTGTGGCCTGTTATCTGTGGCAGCCTTTACCCCATTGGTAGACGTGCTGTGATGTAGCGGAATGTTTCCAAACGATATTCCTATGCTTTGTTAATGTCAGCAAGGGTGTCTTAATTAACATTCAATTAAGCAATGTGCTGGTAATTTAGAGAAGGGAAACACCTTGCCTGCTAACTGCCCACTGACTCCTACACCTTGTTTGTGGCTTTTGCCCCTGCAGTTCTCCATCTTGGTGATTGCAATGGACTTTAGGAATTGTCAGTGGTGGGAGAAGTGATACTGTAATGCAAAGTTCTATGTGCAACCCTGCTAGCAGCGTACTACATAAAAAGGTAGATTTTCTCTTAGATGCCTGTCTGCTTGTGTCTTGAAGCAGCCATTCTGTGGAAGAGATGGGGATCTTTCTTTCTCAGGTGTGCATCGACACAAAACTATCAGCTCAATCCAATGGGCTCTTCACGGGCAGAACACGCGTTCTGCCGTAAAGTGCGCTCTGGCAGCATAATGAGTAGCGTGCTGCCCGAGAGCTGGCGGGAAGGCCAGAGCCTTCCTGCACTCGTCACTGAACCACTGGCCACCCGCTGGAGCAGGTAAGCTCCAGCTTTAAAATCTGTGCATCTGTATCTTATACTGCACTTGCATGTTGTTGTTATATTTATATCCCACCCTATCCAATGGGCTCCTCTGGGTGGCCTACTTACGTTTTCACTGGTATCCATCCATTCCCAAAGGGCTTCCATTCTAAATCCCTAGTCAGACAAGCTGCTCCATGTGCATATGCCTGACAGGTGGGGTGGGGGTGGGGGCAGGGCAGCATGCCCTAACAACTGTATACCTCTCAGGCCTGCCTAGTTACAATGTATTCTGTGTAACATCAGAAGGGGGACATGCATGTCCATTTGTATGCGTATAGGCACGCTACTGGGAAATCTGCATTAGTAGGGTTTCTGATAGCATGGGAAACTATGCACACAGCTCTGTATGCATAGACCCCCTTTTCTGACCTTCTGCTGAAGGTGTGGACAAGGGGGGGGAGTGGAGATAGGAATTGGGTTGCGTATACTCATGCCAAGACTCATTTGAGCAGAGAATAAGTATTAGGATAACTTCGGGGAACAAAAGAGGGCAAACTAAAAATAGAAGAAATGGTTAAATCAATGCTATCCTCTCACATTTCCCGTGGCTGTTAAGTCTCCTTATCCCCAAAGGAGGGCCTCTCGCTTCGCTCTTATTGTGTTCCCCTCCCAGATCCAATACACAACTAAAAGGAAATAAATGAACGAAAGGTAATCTTGCTCGCCATCAGGGCCAGTTAGCAGAAGCTGATGTAGTTGGACAGCTGCCGAGGGCCCAGAGAGATCCCCTGAGACCAGTTTTGTGCCCATGGCCTTCATGGTGGGTTCACCAGATGGAGTCACCCTTTCGTGCCCACCCAGTTAGGAAGGGGACCGTGGTAGGCAGTTTGTTCAGAGCCCTCTGAAACCTGGAGAATGATGTCGCATTCTGGAATTTGCTCCTTCCCAATTGCTTTTAATAAAATAAAGTGTAAATAAATAAAATAAGTGTAAGTACGACTTCAGGTTTTCATGGCCAGCAACAATTTTAAAATAACTAGAGTCTAATGGTAAAAAACCATGTCCAAAATATACTGTATAAGCTATCAATAAAAACAAGTATACCCAGTATTCCACATAGAAAAGAGTGTATTGGTTAAAAACACCACACACAATTACCACATTTAAAACCACATAATTACCACATTTAAAGCCCTACCGTAGCAGGAAAGATGTATCTTTCATCTGCCACTGTATCTTTCCTGCTACTGTAGGACTTGATAATGCTCTCTGCAATTTGAGCGAAACGTTGCATTTTAAGTTTGATATCAGTCTTTACAGGTTTTTACTCTGGTTTTAAATGTGTTAATTGTGTGTGGTGTTTTTAACCAATACAGTCTTTTCTATGTGGAATACTGGGTATACTTGTTTTTATTGATAGCTTATTTATTTTTGACATCACTTTTTACCCGTTACATTTATTATAAAGTAACTAGTGGCGCAGCGGGTTAAACCGCTGAACCATAAGCTGTCTAGCGAAAGGTCGGCAGTTCGATTCCCACGACGGGGTGAGCGCTCATTGCTTGGCCAGATCCTGCCAACCTAGCAGTTCCAAAGCATGTCAATGCGAGTAGATAAATAGGTACCGCTTGCAGGAAGGTAAACAGCGCTCCGTGTTCCAGCTGCATGCTACGCGCTGCGGCAAGGAGCATCACGCCGGCCACATGACCACGGAGGCGTCTTCGGACAACGCTGGCTCTTCGGCTTTGAAATGGAGATGAGCACCACACCCTAGAGTCGGACACGACTGGACTTAATTGTTAGGGGATACCTTTACCTTTTTAACTAGAGTCTATTTGGGTCTTATATAACCTGTTATGGAAGGGAGGATCCCTGACCACCTCACATGGTAGCTGCAGCCACTGGAAGTGGTGATGGAGACCGTTTGCCTGGCTTATTGTCGCTTCTCCTGCTCACAGGGCAGCTTGTTCTCCGATATCTGAGATAATAAGGCCCATGTCGATAAAAACAGTATCATTTCACTTAGCTTGTTCTATCAATAGAAGCAGACTCTGTGCTTGGCAATTCTTTACATATTTATGGGAAGATAGCTTAAATATTCTATTCATAAGCCACTTCTTTGAGAACCACTCTGTTACTAAAATGCTGTTAATAATCTCCTTATAGCTTAACCAGGGCTACAAAAAAACCTTTCTTTTTTTCTTCAAATTTTATTTTTTGTTTGTTCTTTTGTCCACCCCACTTAATTTTGTCAGATTACATGTTTTATACTTTCCTTTTCTCAACGTTGAGACCTATGGTATTATTAATTGTACTTCACATTCATCAAGTGACTTCTGTTAAGCTTAAGCACCAGTGAAATCTGTTCTTGGGAATTAAGCGGTAGAGCAAATGGAATACCGTAGATAACAGAATGTTCATGCATCCTGTTCCTCACACGTTGCGATCTGTGACAAGTGTTCACAAGTGCTCTTCTTGCATTCCAATGCCCGGGGCGGGACAGGGGAGATCACACCACGTACCCCCACACAGTGGATGGCTGTCATTCCCAGCCCCCTATCCATTGTTTATTGGACAGAATATATAAGAACAGATCCTATGCATGGAACTGACTGTAAGAAGAGCCCTGCTGAGGCAGGCCAAAGGCCCCTCTAGTCCAACATCCTGTTGCCCACAGTGGCCAACTGGATGCCTCTGGGAGGCCCACAAGCAGGAGATAAAGGGTCAGTTACTATGTGCATGCATGTATGTAGGGCTAGTAGTACACATGATTGGCCGAGCGGATGGGTCTGGCAGCCACATGCTACTCAGGGGGTGGGCCTAGCTGATATGACTTCACTTCCTTCCACATGCTGATTGAATGGGAGCAGCAGTGTAGCTAGAGGTCCCGCCGCCCGGAGCGCCGGCGCTCGGGGGGCGCCGCCGCTCGGGGGGCGACCCGGCTTACCTGCGCGCCCGCCCGGTGACGCGGCGGGCACTCCGAGGCCTTCTCCCAGCCTCAGAGCCGGAGAAAGCCCTGGAGCGTCCACCACAACCGCCGGCCAGGGCCTGCGTTGCCGCGCTATTTATCCTTTTTTTGCGCATGCTCTGCGCATGCGCAAAAAAGGATAAATAGTGCGGTGATGCAGTGGGCCTTCAGAAGGCCCTGGCCGCCGGTCGTGGTGGACGCTCCGGGGCTTTCTCCGGCTCCGAGGCCGGGAGAAGGCCTCAGAGCACCCGTCCGCGTCACCGGGCGGGTGCGCGCTCCGGAGGAAGGGGGCCCGATGCCGCCCAAGCTGTGGAGCCGCCCGGAGGCACTGCTCCGCTCGCTCCACTCTTTCCACGCCTCTGAATGGGAGCATGAAAAGAGGGCTATGAAGTTGATCTATATGTGGTTACAGATACTAACACAAGCAAAAGCGTACAGTCCATGCATTCTTCCAGGCATTTCTAATATTCTTGCCCATCAAAGGATATTCCTTCACCTGGACAAACATATGATTTACTGCAGTAACTCTTAGATTGCTGCTACACTATTCAAGTTTCTTGATTTAACAAATCGTAGACAAGGAATGTTTGAATCTGGAGTAATTTAATTTTTTTTTAATGAACATACAGTCTTTACTCGTAAAAGTACGGCAGATATGCTAGCACTCTAGTTTACACAGAAATAAGTCCTACTGTATGCAGTGGGGCTACTCCCAGGTATGATGACAAAATATTTTCATTTTAAGTATAATGTGGAAAAATGTTTGGTGTCTCCAGAATGTTTCTTTAAAATGTCACCATAATTCTATTCAGGGGAATCTTTGCTTTTTGAATAAAAAAATATTTTAAGGGTTTTTTTATAGTGCAGTTTTTCATAATTTAGCTTGCTGCCAGTTTCAAATATTATTTCTGGAAACATGTAGATCACAGTCAGTTTGACAAACATTGGAACTGAACTACCCAAATATGAATTTTTATCATTCTTATGAAAATCTCTTTGGATCTTTTTTCTAAATAACCTGGATGAGAGGGTAGAGGGGATATTTATCAAATCTGCAGATGGCATGCAATGGGTGGGGGAGGGAGAGTAGCTAATATCTGGAAGACTGAATCAGGATTCTAAACTATCTTGACAGCCTCTGTCATCGGGCCTGTACCAACAAAATGAAGTTCAATAGATCCAAATGTGAAGTCCTTCACATAGGTACAAAATATCAGAGGCATGAGGTGGGAGAGGCTTGATTTGACACAGCAACACATGTGAAAAGGATCTAGGTGTCCTAGTGGACCACAAGCTAAACATAGCCAGCAGTGTGATACAGCTGCAAAAAAAGCTAATACAATACTGGGCTGCATTAAAAAAGGGGTGGGGCAGAATCCAGATCACAAGAAGCAATAATTCCATATTCTGCTCTGCACTAGTCAGACCTCATTTGGAATACTGCATCCTATTCTGGGGCACCACACTTTTATAAGGACACCACTGATAAGCTGGAATGGGTTCAGAGGAGGGCAACAAAAATGGAGAGGGATCTGGAAAGAGATCTGGAAACTAAGTCATTTGAAAACTGGTTAAAAAGTTTGGTATGCTTAGCCTGGAGAAGAGAAGACTAAGGGGAGATACGAGAGCCATCTTCGGGTATCTGGAGCGAAAAAGGGAAGGCACCTGTGTGACTCTCTGTGCCAGCTGAGGGCCACTGAGGGACCAGAATGAATGGATTGAAAGTACAGGGAAGTAGATTTAGGGCCCAGTTCTAGCCAAAGGCTGCCTGCAGCGTGCAGCAAGAGACAATGCAAGGAGGGAGAGGTAAACATTTTGTTTACTTACCTTACTCCCCTCCTGCATGGGTCCTGGTGGGTCTACTCGAACCTGAGTAGAGACAAAGAGGGTGTGTCGGGACCAAAACGGAGTAGAGCCATTGCAACCAATGTTGGTTGTATTGCACTGTTGCAAAGGGCTCCACGCGTCACCCGATCCTCAATAGGATTGGAGCCATTAGTAACAAGTGAGGGGAGGAGTTGCAGAGGAGATCTAATAGGATGAAATCATATGACATATAAATAAATGTAAATGTATATCCTTCATTTACTGATAAGCATCTCTGTATGACATTTTATCAATTTTCCAAGAGGCTTCTTGTAAATTAAAGTTAGCTGAAAATCAGGTATTTATGCAATTACTGTAATTATATCTATGCATCTGCTGTGGTTTACCTATAATTATTTCATTAAAAATTGCAATTATAACGTAATTGTAGGTGATAATGATATATTTGGAGCACATTGCAAAAATCCTTAATAAGTCAGCGTGGATGAACTTGGTGCAGTTCTAAAGCACGGTACATTATTTTAATGGAAATGTCAGAAATTATTTGCACAGTCTGTGAACTGGCTGCAAAAAATTATGTGAAAATCATAAACCGTTTTCCTTCTTCCTCCTCTCCCCCCCCCCACAAACTGCAAACCAATATTTCAGAAGTTGTTTTGAGGGGGATATGTGCAGGGGGATATGTACAGACGGTAAGTGGAATAAACAATTGGCGGTCTACCTTCCTTGCACAATTTTTTCTTGCTTGCTGCAACTTTGAGATATATTTCACAAAATAGCATCTTATATAGTATAGAATGGCCTGCACACTTGTGAACTCTTCTCTTCCCCTCCCCTCCCCCCCAAAAAAATCAACATCGTCCATCATTCATATATTGTGGCTTCAAGGTGTTTAATCCCCTCCCCCAATTTTTTCAGTTCTAGGCAGCAAAAATGGGAGATTTATTAAGTCCATGGACAGCTACCATACATAGCCAATGAGCCTTGTTCCATTTGCAGGAGGGGGGGATCACAAATTGTGTAGATCTGATGTAGGAAAAAAACAAACTCATTTGCTGCATCTCTCATTCATTATGACTTTTCTATGCAGGCATAACTTTCATATAGGAAACGGGCCGTTTCCCTATTGCCAGAACACGTATAGGTGGAAAAAAAAACCTAATACAGACCATCACCTGGGACAAATGTCCATGTGCCAAATCCACCATGAGGATAAGGTAATCTGTGCATACCACCTGATCCCTGTAATAGCGAGATATGCCCCCTTGTGTATGTATGTGTGCTAACAAAGGGAGGGGGACGTGAAACCAGAGTCCTAGAGCAGTGTTTCCTAAACTTTTTAGACCTGTGGCTCCCTTACCCTTGGCCATGGCTCCCCATTACATAATATTGATGGCTGCCAATTGGCATTGCACTGTTTTCCGAGTGGATTTCGTGGCACTCCGCAGCTCCCCTGGCTGGTTTCCGTGGCTCCCTTGGGAGCCATGTCTCCCAGTTTGGGAACCACTGGCCTGAGAAATCCCTTCAAGCATGGGTGCTGGACCAGTTAGAAAATACATTATTCCCTGAGCATTGTATAAGTCAGCGTTTCCCAAACTGTGGGTCGGGACCCACTGGTGGGTTGTGAGCAGAGTCTCCTATGAAAACATGGGTGATGGAAAGATCTGATAACTAACTGCCAGTGATGTAGACGTGAGTCTATTGACTTGGACTTGAGTCGGACTCAAGTCGCTTCAATGACTTGACTCTGACTTGACACGGCAATTGTAAAAAACCCAACTCCAGCCTTGGAGCCTTTTACGACAAGTCCACATTTTGACACATCCCTGCTAATTGCCTCAAACCCTGAGACTATTCAAAACTCAGATATCTGCTAACTGCCCTGCAAAGAGCAGAGATCCTGCAGTTTGCAAGATAGCTGCTGATTGTTCTGCAAGGAGATGAGCTCCTGCAATTTGCAAGCTTGTGTAAATATAGGGAGATAAATGTTTGAACATCTTTTTTTCTGGGTTCCCCCCCCAGTCTCTTAGTGACAGGTAGTGGGGGCAGGTGAAGACTGGGTCACATAACTAAGCCCCTCAAGTCTTGAGACGATTCATTAGGGCTGCCTCATGAGAAATGGGTCCAGGTTTTTTTGCAAATAAAAAAATATTATTACTTCTAAATAAAACTCTTTCTTTCTAGATCTACTTTTTAAAAAAAGTCTTGTAAAGCTAGATGGGTTCCAATAGTGTTTTAAAAAGTGGGTCCCAGTGCTAAAAAGTTTGGGAACCACTCGTACAAGTCATCGTAATTTGCACCAGTCCTTTACAGCTCTTGCCAGATTCAGTCTTGCAGCTTGGGATCAAATTCTGAGATCATCCATGATTATTTGCATTTTACAGTTGGGTGTATTAAACCTCAGATATCCCAGCTTGCTCAAGATCACACCCATGTCTTATGGATTCCAGTTCCAGTCCTATCTCCCTTCTCTCAAGTTCAGCACTATCCAGCAAAGGCCAAAATATTATGATATATAATTATAATTGATGCAGAGATGCTGTCAAACAATGCATCCCAATGTGAACTCCCTCCCTTGTTCATGCAACAGGTAGAATTGCCTTCTCATGGTGGAATGTTGTACATGTTGTATATTTCCCTACCTTGGTAGCTGCTGATATGGAGCAACTAGTGAGTGGGAGAGAAAATGACATCACAACATAAGTATTTGTGCGCGCGTACACACACACACACCCCGACCGACCGACCGACCGACCGACTGACCGAGGAATGAATCGTTTCAGGCTTAGCGATACTAGGGCTTTGCCTTCCTTTGGACGAGTGACACCTCTGAAGACATTTGGCATTTTTTACTATTTGTTTTACTTATAATAAGTTTACAAGCAGGTCATAACACCTTGCACTCCTATAAGACAGCAGATCTGCTACTCCGTACCGGATCCCCAGGGTCTTTGATGGCCAACACGCTTGAGAGGTTGCTAGGTATCAAGCGAGTGAGACCATCTTACAAGAATTTGTTTTCATCGAGGAAACATCAGCCAATCATTGTGGTCTAACAAAGTAGCTATAACAGTATTTTAACATGTCAAAGACAAAAAAAAAAAAAAAACCTTTGACACCTTTGACATGGTGTCCTTACCCGTATATCCGAGACATTTTGGAGTAACTGCTGGCCATGAAACTTTTCGCAACAAATTAGTATTTTAACACTCTGGGCGGGGGAAGACCTTGCCATGGGGTTGCCATTTTGAGCAGTATCCCCATATTACGTGCAATGTTTACTTCCTCCCTATGCTGTAGCAGTGTTTGAGTAGTTATAATATTAGAAATGACTAGACAGATATATATTCTTACAAAAGAACTATAAACAAAGCTTATAAAAATAACAGAAGCCACTGCAGTGCCACAAGTATTCCTCCCCACCCAAACCTCTGAAAATTTATATTTTATTGATTTTTTCTTAGTTCAGGCTAAGATTGCAGTGACAAAGTACTTCAATTTTCAGAGTTGCCCAGGAGGACTGAGATAATTTACAATCATTTCTGCAGTAAAATTACTGCCTTGTGATATTGACCGACACAATTGTATGTAGCCTTGGTGAACAAATATGACGGAATAAAGAGTTGCCTTTTGTTTTTAACGATACCTCTTTCCTTATTACTGCCATTGTCAAGTCTTATTCCAGCTCTCTAAAATTACTACACTGGATAAAAAAAAAAGTGCACGCATAAATGAAAGTGTTACTTTTTCCTGCTCATTCATTTATTTATTTAGGAGCGTGATCCATACATAGCTGCACTATTGCTTCCACCAGAGTAGACAGCTAAGCCTTATCAGGCTCTAGGTCTGAGAGACTCTGCATACTACAAGGGATCTATGCTGATTGGGACTGGTCAGAATAAAGGTCCTAGCTCAGGCTTGCATAGCCTGTGACTCACTAAGCTGAAATCTTAAGGCCAGGGATGGCAATGTTGCCCCTTCTTAGTCCGCTGCAGTTTTATGGTACTTGTGGTGGTGGTGGTGGGGGAAGAGACAGAGAGAGTGTTGAAAAAAAGTTTCAAGTTTGGGAACCTGCTAGGAGCTGCTATTTGGAATAAAATTCAGAGCAAATTAAAATTCACATGAACATATTTTGGAGCTTGTAGCTGGACTGAAGTAAAACAACTCTTGGCTAAAGACAAGGAGGATTGCATAGTACAAAACGATATCTTGGCTCAAAAGCTTGGTGAATTTGGCTCAAAAGCTTGATGAAATTGAATTGGAAAAAGGAAAAAAAGCATTATGGAGAGGAGCAATCTATGCTTCCTTACATTTATAGTGATGTGCAATAGTTTTCCGTGATTTCCACCGTTTCTTCCCCTGTTCTTTATTATTTTAGCCTTAGTTTGTTCAAATATCTGAGCTATGGCTCCTCTTGTTAATAGGGTACGACGAATGTGATTCCTTCGTTCACACTCTCTCTATAGGGACATGGGGTAGCAGTCATCACTGTTCCTTCCCATGTGGTGTATGCAGAGATGGCCATTTGCATAAGAATAGGATAAGAACAGCACTGTGCTTCCTGTTCTTTAACCAGTTCATTAAAAAGACCTGTCCTCTTATGCCATGATTGCTAAGTTTACTCAAGAGCCTTTGCTGAGGGACTTTTGTCAAAAGCTTTTTGAAAGTCCAGCTATACAATGTCAACCAGATTACCTTGATCCAAATGCTTGCTGACACTCTGAAAGAACTGTGGGAGGTCCGTGAGGGAAGGCTTAGCTTTGCAGAAGCCATACTGATTGCCTTTCAGCAAGGCGGGCAGCCCAATCCTGTGTAAGGTGCGGCGGCCAGCTTAAAAGGCTGCCCGCCACATCCTATACAGGTCCCAGGCTGCCCCAGGGCAGCCCAGTTGCACCTCGAGGGAAGGGGATGATTGTCCCCTTCCCTTGGTGCAAGCAGCCTGAGGTCCTATGGGCCTACTCACATTCAAGTCCTCCATGTAAGGCCACACTGAGCCAGGAGAGGGTTTTGGTATTGGCAGAGCTCGCCGCCAATATCCCTGCCCTCTCCCTGCTCGGTGCGGCCAATGGCAGCCCTCCCTCACCACCCGGTCTGCCCTACGTCTGTCCCTCCACTGGCTGGTGCAGGACTTACCTGGTCTGGCGGGCACAGGGACAGTCCCCCAGCAGAGCAAGGGCTGCCCGCCTTTGCCCTGGCGGACCTTACTCACCGGGAGTCGTAAACGTACTTTACGGAGCGTTTGCGACGCCTTTGCCGCTCGAGAGATTACACAGGATCGTGCTGTCAGTCTTCTATATGCTTAATAATTTATATGGTTAATAATTTTAGGTCCCGTCCCCCTTCCCCCAGTTTACTCAAAACAGATGTTAAACTTACTGGTCTACGTGCCTCTATCCCCCTGAATCCCTTTTTAAATACCCCTTTTAAATTGGCTACATTTTGGTCCTCAAGTACAGAGGCTTTTTTTAAAAGACAGGTTTCCTGTTTTTGTTAGAAGACCAGCAATTTCACATCTGAGTTCCTTAAGCATTCTCGAGTGAATGCCAACTGCATCCAGTGTTTGTTAATTTGTCAGTCGGCTTCAGAACCTCATCCCATGTCGCTTCTATTTGACTCGGTTCTTCAGAAGCTCTCTTTGAGAAGATCAGTTCAGACATGGGCATCTGTGCTACACCTGCTGTCGTGAAGACAGGTGCAAAGATGCAAAGAATTTATTCATCTTCTCTGCAATCTCCATATCCTCTTTACACTTCCCGTCTATTCTAGATTCATTATCTAATGGCCTAATCACCTCCCTAGCAGATTTCCTGCTTTTGGTGTACTTGAATAAGTTTGTATTGCTTGCCTTGACATTTTTAATGATGCGTTTCTCATATTTTTTTTTTTCTGGCATTCCCTGTTGTCAACTTATATTTCTTTTGCCAGCTTGTGTTCCTTATTCTTCTCCTTTGGGCAAAACTTCAATTTTCTGAAGGAAATCATCTTGCCTTTTATAACTTCCTTGGCTGCGCTCATGGGCCATGCTGAAATTCTCCTGGACCGAGAGGTGCCTTTCCTACATAGTGGTATATGATCAAGTTGAGCTTCTATTATTGCGTCATCCCATGGACTCTGGAGAGATTTGGGCCCCCTTGACTTCTCTGTGCCAGGTGCAAGGGAGTGACAACAGGAAACGGGTTATCTTGTTGTCTTGTGTGCTCCCTGAGGCATCTGGTGGGGCCACTGTGAAATACAGGAAGCTGGACTAGATGGGCCTTTGGCCTGATCCAGCAAGGCTCTTCTTATGTTCTTATGTTCTTGACTTACATTCTGTGCTTCAGAAATGCAGGGATGATATCCCCCCCCCCCCGTTGCCATTAAAAGGAAGGGCTGATAAACACCAGAGAGCCCAACTAAGACCCACAGAACTCGACACTCAGGCCTGTGAGGGTTCCTTCTGCCTTTATGTGTTTCACTACCTTACGGCGGCATCCCAATTTGTCAGCAGTGCTAGTACCAGCACCCACAAATAAGCAGTGAATTGTTTTCCTCAAAACTCTAAAGAGGTTGGATGCCTGCCAAGAAAGCACGATAAAACAAAGGACCATAAATAAATTAAAGTCACTAACCTACTGTAAATGTTTTCACTGCATTTGCTTGTTGCTTTCGTCAAGTTTTAGCCTCTTCGTGCAACCCGACAGCCTTTGGGATATTTTCACCTGCTTCCCTTCTGCATTTTAATGCCATGTTGCCTCTTTCATCATTTGGATATGCCCTCCCCATGTATTTTAAATGGAAAAACAGATGTGTTAGTCTCTGCTAGCAAAATCTCATCCACATAGTGGCACCAAGGCTTAGAGGAACCATCTTGGTTTCCTGACAGTGCCCCAGAGGGATCCTGCACTGGGAGCACTGTCGGGAACACAAGAGGGGGCTCAGACACTCCTGAGAGTGCTGCTTCCACAATTGCCCCCATAGTGAAAGTGTTCACTTTTCAGTGACTGGAGGGGAGGTTATTGTGGAGCAGGTGAACACGTGTGTGCAGTGGCGGTGCTCCGACTGCCCACCCCGCGCTGGAAGTGATGCCGCCGCCGCCATTTTCCATCCTACAGAGGCATAGGGCGGGAGGGCCAAACTCGACACTGCCGCTGCCCACTCGCGCCGCCAAAATGGCCTGAATCGCCGTGCCGCCACCCGCTTTAACACACACACACCGCCCGCCTGCCACCCGGTTCCCAACAGTGCTGCCGGGGGTCCACCGCCCCTCCGCCCCCTGCTCAGCTCCTCCTCCCCCCCTCTCTCTGTGGCTTGAGTCTGCATGAATGCAAAATAGTGAGGAGCAGAGCTAGCAAGCATGTCCCTGTGAAATGTTGGAGGGTATACATTTCCAATGGCTGCATTACGTAAGAACATAAGGCCCTGCTGGATCAGGCCAAGGGCCCATCTAGTCTAGCTTCCTATATCTCCCAGTGGTCCACCAGATGCCTCTGGGAGCACTCAGGACAACATGATCCCTCTCTCTTGTTGCCACTGCCTTGCATCTGGCATCCAGAGATATTAATGGTAGTACAGAGAAGTGCCACTCCAGATAAGCACCAAGTTCTTGCACTGAATCCCATATGGTTTCCCTTCGTGACAATGTCTCAACTTGAGAAACCAGGCAAGACTGAAGAGAAGAAAGTTCAGATAAACGAGTAATCAGAAAAACTGGGCATGCTTAGTATGGATTTCCTTTGTTTCCATACCAAGTGAACTGAAGCCTATATATGTGTGCTGGACTTACACACACATATTGATGGCCTCTCCCCAGTATTGAATGTGATTGTAAGCTCCTTGGGATGGAGACCTGTCTTTTTTCTTATGTATATTGCTGGCCCTGTACACTTAGTAATCATGCAAGAATGACTTCTCCTGAAGCTGATTACAGCTTGCTAATATATATATATATATATATATATATATATATATATATATATATATATATATATATATATATATATATATATATATATATATATATATATATATATATATATATATATATATATACATATATAATATAGTGATGCTTGGTGTATATATGCCATATGAAACTCTGGTTACTATGGAAATGGTTTGAGCTAAATCAATCTTAAATAGGAGGATTTATGAAGAATAATTAGCCACAGCTTTTAAATAAACCCATTGGGAAGATACATACATCCGAATACATTTCGGCCCAATGTGTCTATGTGAGATAACACTTCACTTTGTATCCAACTTTGTGACAAGGCATTTTCTTTTAATTTATTTTTTGGCAAAAGCACTTTTTCATTGTTTCTTCTCAAGTGAGATGAAATTTGCATTTGCTTGAGTTTGGGATCTGTAAGGTTCAGTAGCTGCAGAGTTTAGAAGCCTGTAGAAGGGGGACTTTGAGCTGGAGCAGCTTGATATGAGTATCAAAATAGCTATAGGAACCCTGCCTTTCGGTGCATCTGATCACTCAGCACACTGGCTTCATTTATTTCTGATACTGGCAAGTGTTTTGAGCATGTTTCCTTGTATGGTTGCCAACTTTTCAATGGGTCCATGCAGCTGTGCCTTTAACAGTGGCTTGATCTGCCGCACTGAGCATGTAAAAAACCTATCTTCAAACCATAATATAATAATAATAATAATAATAATAATAATACCGTATTTCTTCGAGTCTAAGGCGCCATCGATTCTAAGGCGCATCTTTACTTTCAGTACCACCAGCAGGGGAAAAAAATCCATCGATTGTAAGACTCACCTCCCTTCATTGAATCTACCCGCTCAGCACCAACGCTCTCCAGCATGTCTCCTGCAGCTGAGGATGACTGAGTGCACTGCCTTTGCATAGCATGTCTGGCCCCACCAGAAAGTGCCATTTCCTTCGTTACCTTGGCTTGGAGGAGCTTCAGGGAGGCCTGTGTAACCGTCTGCAGGCCTCCCTGATCATCAGTTTGGCGAAAAACAGCAATTTTTGGCCATTTCTGTTTTTTACGAAAACCGGAAATGGCTGAAAATCACCGTTTTTTGCCGAACTGAAGATCGGGGAGGCCTGCAGAGGGTCGTGCAGGTCTCTCTGAAGCTCCCCCAAGCCCCAGTAAGTAAGAAGATAGCATTTTGGGGTGCTTTTTGGAGACCTTCGATTCTAAGACGCACCCCATTTTTTGAAATGCTTAATTGGGAAAAAACTTGCATCTTAAAATTGAAGAAATACAGTAATATAATATACAGTATTTATATACTGCCTTTCTGGTCACTGGATTTCTCCTCCAACTTTATTCAAGGCGGTGTACATGGAAGCTTCCTGGGTGACCTTGGGCCAGTCAGTATCTCTCAGCCGTACCTACCTCACAGGGTTGTTGTGAGGACAAAAAAAGAGGGGAGGAAATATGTACACCACTTTGAGCTCCTTGGAGGAAGGGCGGTATAAAAATGTGAAAAATAAATAATCTTTCATAGAACCCTTCATTCGAGATGTTACTTTCACAGTCCAGCTCTCTCTCTCTCTCTCTCTGGTGTCTCTGAATATTGCCAATCACCTTCTTGTTGCTTTAGCCCAGGGGTAGTCAACCTTTCAACATGACTGCTCTTGGCCCTTTAATGGTTGTATAGGTGAGGGCATTTCAGCAGGTGCAGCTGCTTTAGCAGCACCATCAGCACTTGCAGCTGCCAAGATTTTGTCTTCTACACAACTCTTAAGAATGCAGAGGCCCTAATGGTGGAAGGTTGGCCACCCCTGCTTTAGCCTAAGCCACTGTTAATGGTTGCAAGAAGCTTTTCTCATCCTTGTATCCCCTTGCCAGGAAAAGCAGCATGTTGAATTTCTGCCTGAAATACAACCGTCTTAATGGCACAGAATCGCTGCCAAAACCAAAGTTGGGGAACCTCTCTGGAAGTGAGCATGGCCTTTCTATCTTCCCCCCTCCTCATGAGAGCTGCCCTACGCCTAAAATGGTCCTCAAATAGGCCCAAAGAAATGTTTTTGGGATTGAAGCAATTGCCTCCGTGGGAAGTTGACTCATGCCTAGACATATATTTATGCTCTTCCATAAAGTACTTAAGTAAACACATGTTAATCCCAGTAATCCAAAGTCTTTAGAAAACAAGAAAATTGTCCAAAATTGCAGGACTTCAGTATTGCAAGCATCTGGGCATGCTCCGCATTTGCATACAGAGCAGCCAAATGTGCTGTGCAAGTTCAAACTCAATTAGCCTCAGGCAGAAACAGAGTTGAAGCTTTAATGCCAACATCTCTTATCAGAATGCTTACCAGCTGATCAGCACAGTTGGCGGCCAACAGCTGATCAACATTATTGGTGTTTATACCGCTATTTAGTGTTGGGAGCTGCAGATCATCCATCAATCACTTGATTGAATCCCAACAGCTGTTAAAAGAGCAAGGCACATAGGGGATATCTTGTGCCTCCAGGCGATTCTTAAAGAGGCTGATATGTGGTGCTTGGGTAATAGACCAATCCACAAACCAGTTAAGCCTCAGTGTGCTAATTTATTTGTTACATTTCAGGGTGAATCCAGCACTTTTCTGAAGATATAGAGTAACCAAACCACAATTACTATTTTATTTAGTGCTGCTAATAGTGTATGCAACGTGATTGTGTATGCAACAAAAGTGCAGTTGTCCTTGCCAAGATGGCTTGCAGGCTACAGCATGTCGTCATGGCTCAGTCCTGTTGGGGGAGTCACGGCTGGGAGTAATTACCCCAAGTGCGTGTTGGGGTAATGGTTTGGGGTTGTTGGCGGGCAGGCTTCTGGAGATACCCTGCTGTATCTCAAGGATAGAATCAGGCTTGTAGTCTGGACTATGCTGGCTTGAGTTTTAGTTCTCTGCATTAATTGGTTTGTAGGTTTTAAAGTTATAGTACTCAGCCTGTCGCTTCAATAAAGAATGCAAGTGTACAGTGTGATTGTATGTACACTAATTTTGTAATATGCTAAAGTAATATTAATAACCAGTATTTAGTATATACCGCCTTTTCTTTGGTCATTGGATTTCTCCTCTGACTTTAATTTAAAGGCGGTTTACACAGGTTGGATTTCTAAACCCTGAGGGTTTTTTACAATAAAAGTAGCCTGAGTCTCGCTCAGTAGGAGTTAATTCTGAGTACACATGCATACAGATTAGGCTGCCTTAAAATCATTCCAGCCCCATCAAATGTATTTTAGCCCTAGTTCTCGATAGGTACCAATGTTATGATCCCTGCCCTTCAGTTCATATTTTAATAAAAATATGAATTTGCTGCTTTTTCGTCAGACATCCTGAAAGCTCTTCTCATTCTAGGTAGCACATTAGACATTTAAACTCAATAGAAGACATAGAAATCTGTTTTACTTCTCCCTCTGTGTTACACATGACTGGATGATATAATATCCAGGTTCACAGAGCTCTTAGGACATTCGAATACAGCCAGTGTGTATGGTGCAGTATTTTTAGTAATATCTGCATCCTTTTCCTGCTCTCCCCATTCTAATGTACACTTTCTGTTCTGATCCTGAATTGACCTTACTGTGCTGTCATGTTGATGTAGCCTAAATTTCTGATGTGATCTCGCTTTCCTTCCCAGTAAAAAGGGGATGCACACTTATTCCCATTGATAAAGGCACTAAAACATGAGCACAGCTAAAGGAAAACCACTTTGACTGCCTCCGGGGGCAACGCACTTTTCTGTCTTTTGGGGAGGTGAAGGTTTTTTTCCCTCTGTCTTCTTTCTTTTAATAGATCTTTTGTTTGCAAACAAAATATATTTTGGATTTTTAAAGCGGATGCAACTTGGATGCTTGCCCCGCATGCCTACGCTTACCATTCGTCCTGGAAAAACTGGGACGGTCCCAGCAATGGCCCTCCATTCCCGGAATCGTCCCGGAACGGTTTTCTGGGTTGGTTGGTAAGCGCCGCCGCCGCCGCCACCTCCATTTCGAAAATGGAAGAGCTTACCCGGGTGCCGGCATCTTGACTCGAGAAATCTCGCGAGATCCAAGATTTCGGCGCCCAAATCTCGTGAGGGCATGATGCATGATGCATATCTTGTGAGGGCATGATGGCATGGACTATGCTAGGCCTGCGGATTGTGTTTGGGGACTAGCCAGGACCTGGGCAGCACAGCTAGATGAGAAGGCTGAAGAGGTAGGTCCAGGAAGGAGCAGGAGGATTGAGGGTAAACAAGCAGCATTCTAAGTAGATGCAATATAGATTCATTCAGGGATATTCAGGGCAGAGCAAAGAAGGGGATGGACAAGCAAAGTTCAAGGTCTCAGAAGCTCTAAACAGGACCTGTTGAGCAGCCTGCCAGCACCCTTGGCCTTGCTTCATTTGGGGGGGGCTACTGGGGGGTAGGGGTGTATAGAACCCCCCCCCCTGAGAAATTTCAAATTGATGCAAGACTTCACTGACACAGAAAATTGATTTGGCTTCCCTTGAAAATCCTCAGAGGTTTCTTTGAGTTTCATGGGTTTCAACATTTTAGTGTCACACGTTCCCCCCCCATGGAAGGTTGGAACTGAAAGCAGCAGGGAAGCCCCTCCCCCCCAGTGGTGAGCTGGTGTTTTTCTAGCCTACTGGCTCACAGTGTTGTTACAAGAGTTAAAAAAAAAGTGCTCCATGCTCTGCAGAAGAAGAGCAGGATGCAAATGTAACAAACTGGTGTGAGAGCATCCTATATCAAAAGCAGTGTCGTGTGAAAAGCAAACGCCAGAAATAAGCTTGTGAATTCTTAGATTGTTCAGTCCTGTGAAAGGACTGTCCATGTGTCAGTAGCTCTCGGAATGGGCCAAGGTTCTACTGCAAGGGAATCGGGAGGGGGAGGACCCACCACGGTGAATCTGGGACCTGCTGGGGAAAGGGCCTGTGTGTGAGACAGACATTGTGGCTCCACGCTGGGAGGACCTGTGTGCGAGACAGGCCTGTGACTCCACACTGGGGTTGTTTGGTCATGATTAAGCTGTCCTAGGCTGGATCTGGACTGGGTATGCGTCAGAATTGGTCTCTTGCAGGTCACAGTAAAGATCGATGGTGTGACTCAGAACAGACCAGCTTCATTTGTTCATTTCATAGCCGTTGGGGAGTCACGCAGCCAGCCCACTGAGATCAAATGTCAGTCTTAGGGGAGTCAAGACAACTGACCAGGGAACTGTGCAGAAGAAGTTAAGATTTCCAGGTAGCCTGTAAGCACTGGATGTCACTGTCTGACATAAAAAAGCAGCTTCTCCATATAAGAGACCCCACATGCCATGAAAATTCATTCCTTCGTTCTCACTCATTATTTTAAACCGAGCTCTGAGCTTTTCAAACTGGGTAACACATCCAACATTTTATATTAACATTGGATTAAAGGAAGCAACAATGGCCTTATACTGTAGTTGTGATCTTCCACTATGCATTTAGCCTAGTTTGATGCTAAACTAAATAGAAGGCAACTGTGCACTGCAAATAATAGCTCGGATTGTAGCCAATAAAGGAATAGCTTTTTGTAGGAGATAAACATGCCAGGCACTAACACATGATCTTCCCCTCTTTGAAAAGAAAATTGCTCCTTCCTGGCTAATGGTCTTAGACACTGGCCGATTCCCTGTTTTTAATCTGCGATTCCACCGTGAGGGTGTCTATTGACTGGCATATTGGAGACTCACAGATCTATCCGTGGGTGTATTGATCCCATTGGAGATTGTCACCAGTACTCATTAAACGGTCTCCTGCTCTCATCTGCAGCTGGCGTTTTGCTCCTACTGCCTGAGTAGGGGATTTCCTCTTCTCGGAAGCGTTTATGAGATTAACCATCGTTGGTTTTGCCAACATTTCTGCTACAAAACTAGGAGTTGCACACAGTATATCTATTCATTTAAACAAACATACACATTGAGTTGCCTATTGTCTACCGTGCTGGTTGAAGTGTGTGTGTGGGAGAACCCCAAACACGCACAGGTTTTTTAAATTATCTTGTTTCTGGTAGTACTGAATCCAAAAAATAATTTCCTGCGCTGTTCGCTGGTCTCCAGGTGCTGGCAGCCATGAGCGGGAAAATATCTTTAAAATCCGAGGAATGCAAGTCCTTATGTTTCGTTTCAATTGTCTGGAACTTTTTCCATAGGTTAAGAAGTTTTTCCATAGGTCTTTTACCTAACAGGCAACAAGACATGGTATTCGTGAACAAAATCTGGCTGCCGATCATACACAAGTCCTTTCAACAGGAAACATCAAAAGGAAACGGCGAACGGAGGTCGGCTAATTGACTGACAGATAGTTTCCGGTTTAGTGTCCGCAGCTGATTGATTGCGTCCGTTGTGCGGTTCCCCCTCTTTTGGCTTTTTAAACTAGGAAGTGGTGTGAAGATACAGTTTCAGCTGCAATCCCCTAGGATTGTTTCCTTTGAAAAAGTTCCAGGCAATTGGAACGAAACGTAAGGACCTTGCATACCTCGGATTTTAAAGATATTTTCCCGCTCGTGGCTGCCAGCACCTGGAGACCTGCGAACGGCGCAGGAAATTATTTTTTGGATTCAGGCTTCTTTTCTAATGACACGGCTTCAATATCCGTACTACCAGAGACAAGTAAGATAATTGCTGGTCATAAAAGCTTCCATTCAAGGTTTTTAAAACTATTTTAAAACTAGCAGACACTTCCGTTCACAGGTGAAGCAACTCTGCAGGGTAGTGAATTGGAACTTGGAAGGGGCATGAAAGAGATCATATCCCAGACTTCCTCCTCACTTATGAGGTCAGCCATTGTTTAAGATTAGCAGGAGAGGCCCTGCTTGAAGGTTTTCTCCATTCCCTAAATGGTGTTTTATTCACTTGATATCCCGCTTTTCCTCTAAAGAGCTCTAATATCTTCTTCTTGACATTTTATCCTCCTAGCCACCCTGTGAGATAGGTTGGGCTAAGAGATGGCAACTGGAGCAGGGTTACCCAGTGAGCCTCGGGACTGAGCAGAGATTGGAACCCAGATGTCCCTGTCCTAAGTCTGGCGCTCTCACCATTACTTCATACTGTCTCATTCCAAAGCGTGCAGGGGAATGGGATACAGCAAGGGAGGGGTGGCTTCTAATTGCAGACTCTTAGCACTGTGGAATTATTTAGGGTCAGCCTTGGACAAAGTGAAGCTGTAGATTTAAATTACAATTGAATTAAATATCATGGCCATGGTTATTCTCCACAGAGTGCAAACAACCCTCCCCCCGCCCCGCCCCCCATTGGCACTCATGCGGTAGCAGACTGTTATGAGGAATGGAAGGCAGGAGAATGGACTGTCTCTGTACAACTTCCCATATTCTGTCTAGCTCTCACTCCCCATTGCTTGTTAGGTTCAAAATAGATGTGATAGGAAATGCATTATCATGTTTGCATCTCTTTTCTTTTTTTTTGATAGCAGATGGGAGGGGTGCAGCTGACAATCTGCACTGGGAATGTCGTGCAGGGGAAGGAGGTATTTAATCTCCCCCTCCAAGCCTGTTTTCCTGAAGCAAATCCCTCTCCAGCTATTTTTTTCCTGTAGCAAATAGCAGCTTGAGGTGGACATGATTTTCAACAGGAAAACAGCACCAGTGAAAAGGGTCAGAGTCAGACGTTCCTTCCCCCCTGTGGCACAATTCCAATCAAGTTTACACCCCCTTGCATCTGCATTTTGTTTTGACAAGAAAACGTGAGACTGCATTTTACATCATGTCTAGTCTGCCCCTTTCTCTAGCTCTGGAGCTCATGTGAGGAGCAATCTGAGCAGGAGGGATGGATCAGGGTAAGGAATGTGCACACAGACTTTCTATTCCCTGACTATTCCCTGGACTCCCCTGCAGAGGCGTAACGTGCGCCGGGGCGCCCTGAAGCACAGGGGGGAGGGGCGCCCTCCGGCTCCGTGACAGTGATCTATCTGAGGATGTCGAATCTGGATTGCTATTGCTGTTGCTTTTAATACAGACTAGTTATTATTATTATTAACAGTATTTATATACCGCTTTTCAACACAAAGTTCGCAAAGCGGTTCTTCCTTCACGCTTAAAGCAACCCTTCCCGGCTGCAGCTATAGGCTTACAGTCATGCTAATTACCCTTCCCGGCTGCTCTAGGCTTAAAGTCATGCTAATTTTATGTCCTTGGGCTACCAGATTTGATAATAAGAGATAACATATTCAAATGGAGGAACTCCAGGCCCATTCCCCTCTTAGTAAGGTACTTAGAAAAAAAAACAGCCAAGAAGATAACAATTAACCAGAACGGCGGGGGGGGGGCAACTTCGGGCGCCTGGACGAAGTGTTCCAATTGTCCACCGAAGATATGCCTCTGCCTCCCTGGCAGGTGTGTAGGTGAGGGAGGAGGGACAGGAGAAGCACCAATGGCAGCTTTTCGTGGAGGAAACAGGGCCCAAATCCGGATTCTAAGGTAGAAGGAAAGGTTTAAAATCTCACTCTACTCCTACCAGAGATCTGGGACTGACAGCCTAATCCTGTGTAACGATACCCGGCCAGCCTAAAGGGCCAGCCACGCTGCGGTATCCTGACCAGGTCTGGGCTGTCATGGGGCAGCCTGGGTGCACCTTGAGAGAAGGGGAGGATCGTTCCCTTCCCTCAGTGCAACCTGGCCTAGGCCCTATGGGCCTACTCGAATGTACAGTCAAGGGCCAGGTGTCGGGGCAAACCGGGTTGGAGGAGGGCTTAGGATATCGGTGGAGCTCACCGCCAATATCCCTGCCCTTCCCCCACCCAGTTCGGCCAATGGCCGCCCTCCCTTACTGCTCGGTCCACCCTCCCCCCGCCCCTGCACCAGCCGGTGCAGGCCTTACCTTGCCCAGCAGGTGCGGAGACAGGCAGGCGGAGAGAGGGCCGTGGGCCGCTGCTCCGTTGGCCCTTACTCTCCAGGTGGCGCAAAAGTGCTTTATGGCACTTTTGAGACACCCAGCGCCGGCATGCTCCCCCGGTGTGTCGTTGTGCAGGATTGCACTGTGAGTCTGGCCTGGGTCAAACCCCCTGCAGCTGATTTTTAAGAAAGCTCGCAAACCACATTGTGTCATCATGGACTATGTTATTTGACTTTGGCATTCTCTAACTTTGTGTCTTCCACAAGCAATACCTGAAGAGTTAGCAATGTATGTTGGCATTTAACTATATCTGCTAAAAGGTAGCAAGTGAGCTAGCGCAAAAAAAAAAAAAAAAAGCCTTGGGGACGATGCAGAAATTAAATACTGGTGCTTTTAAGGGTAGAACACTGTACCCTGCTGCTATTGTTTATTTACCTGCTGAGCCAGAAGCTTTTCTTTCTTGAAAGTCTACAAAAGGCTATTGATGAATGCTGTGTACAACAAGTATATAGGCCTGAGAGGGAAACTGTTAAAGGAATCCATTTTGCTTTTATTGAATTACTCTTCTTTTTAAACAGTTTTTGGTTCATTTAGAGAGAGAGAGAGAGAGAGAGAGAGAGAGAGAGAGAGAGAGAGGGAAAAAATTGTTGCACATGGTATCTTTGAGGAATGCTTTCGGTCTTGCGAATTTTGCACAAAACACAACCCATGATGAGTCGAGGACGGTACCCCAACAGGGGTTCAATAAACTGCTTGTTTTTGCTGCTTGCCTGGATGTATAAAAACAGATCACCTGTCAGTTACTAGCTGGGCCATAATACATGACAGATGTGGTGCTGTGTTTGGCTTGGTGTGTCAGAAGTACTGCAGGCCCGGTCAATGTTTTCATTCCATGGTAAGGAATGTAGCTTAACTTTCCATTGGGTTCCTTTTCCTTCTGTTGCTTTCCAGATAAACAAAGAGTGTTGACTGAACATGGGGTGGGATACCTCTCTATCTATGTGGAGTACTTCAGTGGGAGTACTTTATAGAAAAGTGATAGCGAACCTTTTGGGCTCGGTGTGTCAAAAATTCAGAACTTGACTCTGCTGGTGTATCACACCCCCCTCCCAAAACAAAAGAGAAACAATTCTTCTTGTTCACGTGAACGAAGCCCGCGAATATGGGGGACCCTTTAAAAATCATTTTAAACAGTAAAAATAAGTCAGAAAAAGCCTTCCCTACCGTTGTACGTTAAAAACGTGCTGTTTGCAGGCCTGCAGTCTGCGCTCCTGGAAGCCACTTCTAGGTCACGCGACAGTCCCCCTTTGCCCTGGCTCGCCCATTGCAGTGCATTCTGGGGCAAGCCAGGGCGCGGGAGCGCAGAAGACTGCCCTGCAGGCCTGCAAACAGCACAATTTTGCCGCATGGTGGTAGGAAAGGTTTTTTCTGACTTTTTAAAATGTTTTTTAAAGGGTCCACCATACCCACTGCCTCCACGGATACTGAGATCCTGTAGTTGTTGTTAGGTGTTGGTGAACGCTGGTGTGTCACCCAAAACATCATGGCGTGTCACCTTTGATATGCGTGTCATAGGTTCGCCATCACTGTTATAGAACTTATGCGTGTACAACTCTCTCCTGCGATCAGGAACCCTGAAGACTTAGGCAATACACTTGTTCACATAGATTTTATTCCAAGGTCTAGCTAAATGCCTGGTGGTCGGTGAACAAAGACCGCAAGTGTAATCTTGCTCCCCCTTTCCATGCAGTCTGTGAAAGTGAAATGGGTCTTCTGTTATTTCTGCATTGGATCCCCTGGTGACTTTTCACACCTTCTTTTGAACGCACATATGGGGTGGTGGAACGCATGATCAGGTCCACTCATGGCTGCCCCCTCTCCTTCCAGCCCACGTGTGCGTGATGAGGCAGAAGACGTGAAAGAGCCTATGTGCATAATAAGTTAGGGAAGTGCAGAAATGCAGAGAGAAATGTCGCTTTTCAGATTCAGATTTCAGAACCTTTATTGGCATATATTATTACACATAATACAGTAAATACAACCACAGAACAAATCAACTACCAAAGAATTGCACACCTAATTAGGTCATCACACTACACTCTGGTTTGAAGAACAATTTTGTATACAAATTTTGCTTTTCTTATAGAAATGCATTTTGCTGGCTTCCCTTTTTCTTGGAAAGAACACTGAAAATTTGTTTTGAATTTCATGTCTTTGAAAATTTTGATGCCTAATTTAATGATCCCAGCATAGATCTTCCTTGTCTTGTCTCACTGGGTTTTTAGACGTTATTGCTGCTGGGGATGAATGCTTTGATAGATAAATAGATGTTTATATAGACAAATAAAAAGCATCTCCATAAGTACTGTATGTATATATTTTTTTACATGGCTAGATGAGTAAGGTATAAATGTAGAGAGATATAGCTCTATAATTTGCTTGTGATTCCGGTACGAATTACAGGGCACAATCCAAACCTGCTTAGGCCACCATTGTAACCAGCGGCCCAGCGAAAATGGGAGGCCCCAGAACGGAAAGGGGATTCAAATCCCCTTTGAATTCCTCTTTTGGAGGGGATTTGAATTCCCTTTCCATTCTGGGGCCTCCTGTTTTCGCTGGGCCGCTGGTTACAACAACGGCCTAAGTAGGTTTGGATTGCGCCCACAGTTTCCAAAATCTGATACAAAAAAGTATGAGAAATGGCATAGCAGTGTTTCTGGCCTCCACAAAGTTTGTTTGTTTGCTTGCCTATTTTATGGCACCGCCTAAGCCCTTGACAAGTAACTAAATCAGATGTTATACAAAAGCGAGATTTTTTTTCCTTTTCTTGCTTTCCAACTCTCACTGTTCCTTTTTAGTCTTTTTTTAAAGCAATAGGATGAAGTATACGTTATTGACTCTGAGCCAAGATCTTACTGCCTTAAGCTTCATCTGATGGTTAGTGGAGCACTGTGCTAATATTTTTTCCTTTTATGACAAGAGGAAGAAAGGGCTTCCTTTTTTTCTAGGCTCAATCCCCCTGTAAGAGAGCCTCTGTTCCTAGGATGCAAAGGTAGGAAACAGTTGCGAGCTTTTTTGAATTAGAAAGGGCAGCATTTAGTCATTTTCCAAGGGCCTGTTCAATATTGTGATAGCCGTACAGGTGACTCAGGCAAGGCCACACTGGGCTTCCCGTTAAATAGGCCTTTATCCTTCCTGCACTCAGAAGGCAACCAGAAGAATGCAAAGCAGTTTTCCAGCATATGATGAATCACTCTGTAAGTCTCCAACTGATGCTCGCAGAACACTTGCCGCAGATATTAACAGCAGTTGGAGGAAGCTAGTTATCTAACAAGGACAGATTGTGGCCATCTTGGCTGAGCGATGACCTTTCCATTTGTCAGGCCTTAGACAAAATATTTGTAGTGACTGTCCTACAGAGACAGCATTGCTCTGATGGTCTTAAAATCTTATGGCAAAGCTGTTACTCTGTTAAGAGAATGTAGTTGGGTTTACTGCTGTCATGAAAAGGTTGTCACGGACTGCATTAGTCTACATTGCCTACGTCAACCGCATCCCTTGACAGCCAGCTCAACATCTCACTCAGCCTCCTGGAAAACCACTTCCATGTGTAAATGAAGTGTTCTTGATCCAAACTCCAAAGGCCCTCAGGCCTAAGGATCCTTCCTTCTCATGCTATGGTCCCAATGAAAATAGTCTCTCCCCCCCCCACCCAAGAAGCTGCTAAAACCCAGAAGAGAAGCTGGCACCAATGGACCCCCTCCCCATGGGTTTATAGCAGCTTTGGGGGCATTTTTGTTGGGATCATGGTGCAAAGGGAAAGTGTTAAATGTGCTCTCCTCTCATGTCATGGGCCCAATCCTGATCAGGCCCCTCTTGTGGTTGCTAATTTAAGGAAAGAAAAAGACCGTAGCCAGCCATGACCCATTTATTAGCGTTGCCTGTGGTTTGACCCTTAGCCAGCCTTTTGCAAGAATGCAAAACATCCATAATTTGAATGCAAACACCTGTAATTGCATAAAGAGAATTTGGGGGAAGACATGGTTCACTTTTTTTTTAAATAAATATCCTGAAAATAGTTTAGCAGTATTAGAAAGTGTACCAGCTGGATTTGGAAGAACTAAAAAAAAATTAGTTGGAGTGCTTATCCACCACTCCAAATAATATGTTCCTACATTAATAATCAGTCTCTTAATATGTATTCCAATGGTCACACTTGGCAGTTCATTCATGTGTCTCCTTACTTAGACACTTCACTTTCATCTGAATGGATTTCTGCTAAGAGGCTACTTTGTCATAATAATTATATGTCTATATGTGTTTGAAAATTGGAGAACTGTACAGTCATTGAGACTATTCCACAGATTCCCCCCCCCCCCGAAGTACTAAACCTGTGTTTTCAGTCATAAGAGAGAAAGTTAACACAAAATTGATGGGTGGCCAATTGTGTCGGGGGCAAAGGGCTTAATAAATGCCAGAAGCATATGATTGTGTTTTAGTTCTCTGCTAATTAGATATGATCAGCTTTCTGTTAATTAAATTCCACTGTGGGTTGATTGCTGAAGGCATAAAGCTGTCAGGGCATAAGTTAAGTTTTCAGTCCTGAGCCCAGCAGTGGTGCAAAGCTTCCAGTACAACCCTCTACACGTTCACTCAGAAGTCAGATCGGTGTGTTCGATGGAGCTTATGCTCAGGAAAGCATGCATACAATTGCAGTCTTATTCGGCCATTTCTGGATCCTGAACTTATTTGATTAGATGGCAATTCTCTCATAGTCCTCCACTTCCATTTGTTGAAGCTCCGTGGCGATAGACCAGTACACAGTAATGTAGATTACATTTTCATTCAAATCAGTGAATTTTCAGCATGCAAATCTCTGGATAAGGTGCGCTGGGAGTCTTGAACCGGGCAATACAAAGAGCCAAAAGAATTCCACCACAATTATTGTCTTTTGACAATAATTATTTCACTCTCGTCTCTGTTCAGTGATATTTATCTCACTTGAAATGAGTTCCTCCACTAAGGCTCAAGGACTGGGATTAAGGAACAGAAGAGAAAAATCTTCTTAGCCCTGGATTACCAAATTCCACACAGTGTTGCCTAGTGACATCCTAGGAGTATTGAATGGATGGGATGGAACACTGGGGCATCCCCTGCCAGAAATGAGCTGAGCCCACTTGAGCAGTCCCCAAAATACATGCCTCATCCAGCAGCTTTGAACGGCATTCATTCGTTTTTGACAATACCTGCAAAGTTGCTCAATACTGTATAACACTATAGTATGATATGAGAAAAGCAGATGTGTCAAGTTCTTGAAAGCAGATGAAATGGATTTGGAAAATGAAGAGAGCCGGGATTGACTTACAGCAAAACAATGATCCTATCATTGTAACACTCCTGCATGATTTGGTTATCATCCCTGACACCAGTGCAATGTAAAAATATGCCAAATGTTTTTCTTAAGCAGTGTAGCTGTACATTCCATGTATTCTCTCTTACAGTAAATGAGTCCATAGTTTTGAGGCATTTCAGCTTCCCAGATAGTTTCAGAAAGCTTCAGAGGTCATGATTTGGCTAGGGCAGTGGCTTCCAAACTGGGCTCCCAGGCACGGAAACCAGCCAGGGGAGCCGCGGAGTGCCACAGAATCCTCTCAGAATACAGTGCCATGCCAATTGGCAGGCCATCAACATCATGTCATAGGGAGCTGCAGACAAGGGTCATCAAGGGAGCCACGGGTCAAACATTTTCAGGAAACACTGCACTAGGGTATGGGGCTTCTAGATTTTTTAAAGGGTCCCCTATATTGTCCCCATAATTTAACCACTGGTTCCTCCCTTCCCTTTATTATATTTTTAATGCTGAGGTTTTAAAAGAAGTACATTGTAGTCGGTTAGATCTTCAGTAAAGCAAATAGGGAGGAGAAATGAAACGCTGCATATCGAAGGATGGAGGGGTCCATCTGACCCCATCACAGTGAGAGCTCTCACTTAACACTTTAGGAATGGTTAAGGAAAGATTTTTTTTCAGTTATATCTCCAAGAGGTTTTGAGTTGAAGGAAAAAGCGCAGGAGTAAGGTATTAGTGATGTGTGATACCGCACAGGAATGAATAGGAGTGATTGTCAAATTAATGTCAATTTTTATTATAACTTTACTGGAGTCTGTTTGACCCCCAATATCAGATTAGTAAATTAAAGTGCTTTGTCCAAGGAACATTTTAATAGTGTTTGATGGAATTTAGGGGTAAAAAAATTCCTTCTTCACACGCAGGATTTATACTTGCATTTCTGCGATACTGAGACAGGGTTGCGCTCCACATTGCCTTACATGGCTTGGAGCAATGTCCTCTAAAACAGTCTGATTTATTAATAAGTAATTGGATTCAGTATGCAAAATACTGCACATCTCTTTGATCTGTAGAATTATCATCTTAAAAAAAATCCATTTCACCAGGGCACAGCATGAAACTGAAGCAGGTAGAAATTACAGGATTTTCTTTTGAACGAAAGAATTTGGGGATAGGACTGGGAAGTCTGCATTTCATCTCATTTGGGTTGTGTTAAGCTCTGGCTGGAGCAAAATTGCACTAGCAACTAGCAGCACAATCATAGGGCCAAACAACACGGTCTGTTTCCTACTTCATAGTTATCACCATCTTGGAAAACATGGATGGTAAAATCCAAGATGGATTTTCTCTTCCAAAACACACACACACACACACACACACACACACACACACACACACACACACACACACACACACACACACACACACACACACACACACACACACACACACACACACACACACAGAGAGAGAGAGAGAAAAGGCAGGGAGTACTAGACTTCAAGGTAAGATTCAGGTTCACAAAGTTCATATAGTGTATGATATATTCCATGTACCTCTATGTGCAGTCGGTTTTTGCTACTCATGAATTTGCGTATCAGTGAGGGGCAGAATTGTCACCTACCTCTGTATTCGCGGTCTGTTCTAAACTATCTGTGGTCTTGTCGGGGCCATTGTTCTTGAGAGTGTGTACGTTTTGCAGGTGCCTAGGTTGCTCTGGGAGCAAACTTTCCCTTCCTTGCTGCATTTAAAAGGTAATCTCTCTCTTTTGAAGTTGCTCTGACAGCCCATTCCAGCCCAACTCCTCCGCAAGTCTGGCATAAGAGTGGCCTAAGTTCAGCATAAGTTCGACATAAGTTATGTCTGAGTTATGTCAGAGTTATGCCTGAGTTAGGCAGGCTGCAGTTTCTGTGGCCCAGCACCGCCCCAGGATCCAGGCAACACTTACCTCCCAGGCAGGCAGGCAGGCTCTCCAGGCTCCGTGTCTGGCTCGGGCATGTGCAGGCCTCTGTCTGCATGTGTCAGCGTCCATCCATGGCAGCTGCCATAGGGTCTGCTGCAGCCCGGTCGCAAAGGGGCCGGCCACAGGCATGGGGGTTGCGCCAGTCATGTGGTGGGCGCAGGGCAGGTGACAGGTGAGCGAGGTCCCCTTGCCAGCCACCACAGGGCACCCTGTGAATCAGCCACCCGCTGCAGGGGAGAGTGGCCGTCCCCACCCTCCTGCAGAAGGCGATGCCACCCCCATACCACGTTGAGGCTGCACGTGGGAGTCATGGGGGGGAGCGGGGGAGGGAAGGGTAGGAGGGGGGTGGGAACGTCACACACGAGGGGGGTTGCATGCTGTCTGGAACTGCCTCTGACATGACTCGCCCGTGCGCTGCCTGAAGCCCTGGGCCTCCAGGGCCGGGGCGATGCCCACAAAGAAAGCATCCCGGCGTGCCTTCTGCTCTGTGCCCTGGCCAAGACCGAGAGATGCCTTGGGCTTGTCTGCTGCGAGCGGGAAGGGCTCACGCAGCTCATCACACCCCCAGATGGGGCAACGACGGCGCCTCACGGCAGGCGGGGTGGGGGGTGGCCAGCCTCCATCATCAGGGAGTGGGAGGGGAGGCAGACACACAGGCAGGCAGACAGGGGGTGCTGGGGAGGGGCACGGGTGGGTCAGAGACAGACAGACAGACAACAAGGCTGGTGGGAGACAGATTCCGAGAGAGGGGTCTGCAGAGACCGATAGGGACACAGGGGGCGCTCTGCAGATGAAGGTGATGCATAAACAGGCGCCTCTTATTCAGACGGACTTTGGGCGGAAGCACCTGCATTACGGGCGGACCTTCCATGGAAGCGCCTGCATTATGGGTGGACCTTCGACAGAAGCGCCTTCATTACGGGCGGACGCCCTGGCTGTCACTGTTTGCCTGCCTGAGAGGCCCCCCCAACTCCCCCCTCCCCCTCTGTGCCATGGGGGTCTGGCAGCCCCCCTGCTGTGTTCTCCCAGGGAAGGCCGTGGCAGTCCCTGGATGAGACTCATGTAGGGGCTTCAGTGCTGGGGGCTGTCTTTGTGTGTGGGGCAATGCTTGTGAAAACACTGGGCACATATGTTTCACTGGGGCTCTGCCCGAGGGGCGTCTTTATTGTTCTGGAACGTTAGCAGAGATGGCCAGGCGAGGCTGCCAGGGGTAGTCACAGCAGCCAATCTGAAAGCAGCAGCAGCACACCTGCCCCATGGACCTGGAGATGCAGGCTCTTCCCCTGTGGAACCACAGCCTGCTCCATAGAAAGGGGAGGGGCAGCAAGTATGACAGCCAGGGAGGTGGAGCAGCAGCAGCAGCAGCAGCAGCTGAGGAGGGTTGCAGGGCTGGCTCCCTGACCTCTGGCAGCATCGAGGCAGACGACAGTGGGGCAACCAGACTGCAGGCCCAGGGGTGCTCCCAGGAAGGTAGGTGGTAGTGGGCGTTGCTGGGGAGACAAAAAACAAGGGGGAATTACATGTCAGCTGGTATGTGGAAGCAGTCACCATTGACGACAAGCCAGTGTGTAGGGTTGCAAAAGCCTGCAGGGAGAGAAGTAAAACACAGCTGAAAGGTGTGACACACATAGCATGGTCTGAGCTGCTTACCTGGGTGTAAGGAGAGCATGATCCTGTAAGGGGAAAGGGTCAAAGAGAGAGACAACAACACAACTTGGGGGTCACAACCATGACAAACCTAGCACTACTGACCTGTCAGTAGACCCTGTGGAGACAAGGGGGGGGGGGAAACAGCTGGTGTCTACATAAGGCTTACAGTTCCACACTTGTGGCAGTGTCTGCTCACATGACTACAGGCAGTAATCAGACACAACAGTGGTACAGAGGCATGTATCCTATATATCATAGCAGGCTAAGCAGGCAGGCATCTGACTGCTCATTGGTAAAGAGGCATTTCAGGGAAGGCATTGCAGGCAGTTATCAGGCAACACATTGGTAAAGAGGCATATCATAGCAGGCTAAGCAGGCAGTTATCAGGCAACACATTGGTAAAGAGGCATATCGTAGCAGGCTAAGCAGGCAGTTATCAGGCAACACATTGGTAAAGAGGCATTTCAGAGAAGGCAATGCAGGCAGACATGAGAGGGCACATTGGTAAAGAGGCATGTCTCATATATTTCTATATGCAAAGAGGCAGAAGTCAGACCACATGTCAGCACAAACCCTGCTCTTACCTGCACTTACCTGCTGGTGTTGTTGCCTGTGGGGGGGGGGAGGCTGGGAGAAAGACATGGGTTAGCAAATGGTAGCATGCCCAGGCACAGCTGTAAACAGTTTGGCCACAGCCAGAACAGCCCTCTCTGCCCTTGGGGGGGGCAGAGAGGAGAAGAAAAGAGAGAAGTGGGGTGTTTGTGAATTTTGCCATCCACCGACAAAGTCCCACTTTGTGGCTGTGGGGGACAGAACCCCACGCCACATGCTCAGAGAGAGAGAGAGAGAGAGAGAGAGAGACTGGAGGTCTGGGGCTGGGCTTTTGTGGGAAAGAGGCTGGGTGGGGCTGGGTGCTGATAGGCTCCCTATCTTTGGCATAACTCTGTCGGTTTCCAGACCTTGCTGACACAACTCCGACATAACTCTGACATAACTCAGGAGTAGGGTGTTAGAAATTTTCAGGAGAGGGCTGGAGTGGGTAAGGTAAAATGGTTCCTATGGGTCTTCTCGAATTTATGTCCACCCTTTTGGTCGACATAAAATTTGTGTCAGCATTTGTGTTGGAGGGGGTGTGTCTGTGCTTGCCAGGGTCTGGAATCCAACGTTAATTGGTTGCCGCCCCCGTTACGCCCACGGTCCACCCCTGGAACGCCCACTTTTATGTTGACTTTATGTCCTTTGTCCTAACTTCGACATAACTTCGACGTAACTTTGACTTTATGTCCTTCGACATAACTTCGACCTAACTTCGACCTAACTTCGCCGTAAATGGTCGCATTCTAGTCATAACTTCGACATAAGTGACTTATGCTGAGTTTATGTCTGACTTGTGCTGCTTAGCCCTTGCGTTGGAACGGGCTGTGAGTGTGTTATCTATTGAATGCCATTTGCAACACAATGGGAATGGTTTGCTCTGTAGCTACTGTATGTTGTTCTCTAGCTGCTTATCAGCACATCTCCGCATTGCTCTAAGAGCAAGCAGATGTTCCTTGCCTTGCCCTGGTTATCACGTTACTCTTAGGAGCCGACTTGCCCTGCCCTGCCGCATTTGAAAGGTGATCTCTCTCTTTTGGAGTTGCTGTGTGTGTGTGTGAGTGAGAGTGAGAGTGTGAGTGTGAGAGAGAGATCTGTTGAATGCCATTTCCAACACAACAGGAATTGTTTGTGCTTTTTCTGGGTTTCCAGGATAAAGGCCAAGAAGAATTGTTCAAGCTCTTAAGCTGCCATTCACATACTGTACAGTACCTTTTAACATGGGCGTCACTGGGGCGTGGTGGTGGGGGCGGGCCGCCAGGGGGTGACGCGCGTCATGGGGTGACGCGCGCACCCCCTCGCGCGTCACCTCCGTGACGCGCGTCGCCCTCCGGACGCTCCGAGGCCGGCCTGGGAGCCGGCCTCGGAGCGTCCGACCCCGTCGGCGCTCCAGGGCCTTCTGAACGAAGGCCCAGGCAGCGCGTCAATCCGGGTATTTCCCGGATTTTCGCGCATGCCCAGACCCGTTTTGAGGGCAAAAAGCCCTCAAAACGGGTCTGCGCATGCGCGAAAATCCGGAAAATACCCGGATTGACGCGCTGCCTGGGCCTTCGTTCAGAAGGCCCTGGAGCGCCGACGGGGTCGGACGCTCCGAGGCCGGCTCCCGGGCCGGCCTCGGAGCGTCCGGAGGGGGGCGACGCGATGCGGGGGGGGAGCCGGATGGCCCCCTCCCCCCACGCCCATAACGTCGCGCCCCTGGGGGGGTGACGCGCGTCCCCGCACCAGGGTGACGCGCGTCTAGTGACGCCACTGCCTTTTAAAATTTGCATAATGTTGTTAGGACTCATACTAACACCTTATTGGTTCCATACTGTGTCAGAATAACACGCGTTGGCTCTTGGAACAGTTTCATTGGTCGGTTTTGAGTTAAGGAAATCCACTTTTTGTTACATAAGTAGAGGTGTGAGAAAATGGTGAATGAGAAATAAAAACACATAATACCACTTTCTGTGAAAAATAAAATAAAACCATTTAGTTTTGCATCATTCTTCATCTGACACTGTACAACCTATACCACCTACCTAGTACACTTTGAAAGCAGTTACATTGGTAAAAATGGGGAAAAAAATTGAATAAAAACACATAACACCGCTTTCGGCTATTTCATTTTGCTTAAACATCGAAATCTGCGAAAAAAATAAAACCCTTTCCTCACATCTCTATACATAAGGCCGTTCTGTTTTTTACTCCCGGTTATTTGGCCATAACCTTTGATAGAATACAGATGATTCAACATGGTTTACATTCTGCATTCCAATGAGAAAGGTAATCTTTATGGTATTATTCATAAATACAAATTTTCCAAAAGATTTCTACAATTTTGGCCACTATTGATGTCAAACCCCCCCCCCGAGGGTGTTACCCAGTGTGGTCCACGCACTTCGCACCTCCCTAGTGATACCACTGTCTGATACAAAAGTCAGCGGAGCCTGAGAGAATGGGAAAGAAAATGACCTTTCCCGTTGATTTCTGGCAACTGGTTTGCAAACAAAAACATCAACAACAGCCAGTCCAGCTTGTTTCGGGTCAGTTGGCAACCCTGTACTCCACAGATGGGACCACAGCCAGAAGATATGTGTGATGTTTATCAAGGCGGCAGGGCCTGTTTGGAAAATGATCTTGGCAGGTGTCTCTGCAAGCTAAATTAGCTGAAAAGGAACTCTTGTAGACATCAGAATTATAGCTACCAGTGCACATGTCGCCAAAAAGGCTTTCTGAGCCATAGAAGAGCAGTGCTGGAAGATCACACAGCCTGACCTCTTCCGTGAAGGGAAGATGGTGGGGAATATAAGAACTGCCCAAACTGGATCAGACCAAAAGTCCATTTAGTCCTGCACTCTATCTTCAACAATAGGTAATCAGGAGGCTATTCAACAGTGGCCAGGTAGGCACTCAAAACAGGAGGGCTCCAATAGTTTTACCCATATCTCCTTGGTGTGTAAAATGCCACATAGAAATCAGCAGAGCCAGGCACCATGCTGCTGATTGTTCTGTGTTCTTTTTTTTCCAAGGGATGTCACCTACGCTGTGAATGGTCATCCCTAGTTTCAGAGCAGAGTCGCGTACAAAGAAAAGGATGTATCTAGTAAGCCTACCCTGTCAAAGAAACCTGTTGAAAATGGACAGCACAGGAAAACAAATCTAGGAATACAAAACAGATCTAGGTGTGTCTGCTTAGAAGTAAGCTCCGTTGAGCTCAATGGGATTTACTCCCAGGTGTGTATAGGATTGCATCCTAGGTGAATTTTGTCTGCTTTGACAGCCGTCCTTGATAGCCCAAATGAATAATCTGTCCTCCCTTTGTTGACCCTTGCTATCTTGTTGGCTGTGTACTCCCTGAGGCATCTGGTGGGGCCACTGTGAGATACAGGAAGCTGGACTAGCAAGGCCTGATCCAGCAAGGCTCTTCTTATGTTCTTATGACCCTCCAATCAAGCCATCAATGACCATGCAATAAATGTAAGCAAGGGCAACATTTCCAGACAAAGATAATTTAAGAAAAACTTATGTGCATGTCATCCTGACAGTTGAATTCATAGGGTTTAACTGTGAATCTCTTACCTAGAGCACCATGTGCTCTAGGTTGCAAATGGAGTACAGTGGAGGCTCAGCTGGGCACACATGGTTTGGTGTGTGTAGATGAACATGGGAGCAAAGGAGCTCCATGAGTTGGAATGCATTGGTAAAGAACGGCTCAATCCCAGCAAAAGCTTTGCCAGGTTCTATTGAAATTGAGGTGGCTTGTACCAGTGGCATGATTTTAGCACCTAAGACTCATAAGCCCAATCCTATCCCCTGCCATGCTATAGCATGCAGCTGTGCCAAGGAGGTGCATGCTGTGGTGGTGGTGGGGGGGAAGGGGATCAGGAGATCTGGGAGCGATAAATAAAATATTTTTTGCTTAACCTCTCCATAGGCCTCCTGATGGCCTGTGTGTCTCCTCGGGCCTATGCCAGCTACAGCTGGCCTGAGTCTGAGTAAAGAACAGAGGAGGGACTGGTCAAGGAAGAGGGGATAGGATTCTGGCTGAAGTCGCTGCTGCTGGGATCCACCTGTCCCTCCCTCTCCCTGCCCACGACATCCCCCACTGCTGACTTACCAGGAACAGTGTAGCCAAGAGTCTGTGGTGAAGTGGGCCTAGAGCCGGTGCTGCTTTGAGGTGGCAGCTCAGTCTGGCCCAGCAGCATCTTTGCCAGACTAGCCTGGCTTCGATGTTGCTTTTTGCGACAATGGAACACCCGTTCCTCTGAACTCGGAGCAACAGTCCCATCGTATTGGGCCATTGGCTTTGCTATAAGGAGTGTTTCTATGTATGGTTATGTACATTTTTAAGGACTGTTTAAACTGTTTAAACTTTTAAAAGCGTTTCAAAAAAGACAAAAGCAAACTACTGACTAGAGCTGCCAGCCAAAATATTTACCTAAAATCAATGTTTTGCTTCTGCAAAACATCTGAAGAACTTCAAGGGAAACTAAGGATGTGCAGAAATCACCCCGAGCAATTTATCTTGCTTTAGAAATGTATTTAGCATTCCTTGAAAGTTCTCAGATGTCTCTCTTTGGAAGGGATCCTGAAATTTGCATTTAGGGCCACTTTTTTTTTTTTTGAGATGCCAGTGCCAATCCTGGCAAGAGCCTTGATAAAGGTAGCAAAATTTGCTGGGTGTAGGCCCAGCCCAAGCTGAAGGAGTGCCCAAGTTCTCTAGCCCTTTTTGTTTTTGAGCACATGCCCCACACACCCCTTCCACATCCTTACCTCACTGTTAGCTGATGGCCCAATCCTATGGGCCGACTCAGATCTACGGCAGCTATTTTGCTGGTGTAGATCTGTTAGGGTGAAAGGGGGATGCTGGGCCTGGGACAGGGGCTCTGGATCCCGCGGATGTTGCTGCCACCAATATCCATCCCCCACCTGACCCCCACCTGCCCTGAACTGCCCCCGCCGCCAACTACCTGCGCTGACGTTCAGTTTGCAGCTTACCACTGCTAGCATGGGGCTTACTGGTTGCCACGCCATTGGTAACGGGCTGCAGACGGTCAGAGTGGCAGCTATGTGATATGATGGTGGACTACAGGATTTGCCAGCATATTGCATGAATAGGATTGGGCTTTTAGAGTGGCGGATGGAGGGAGCACTGAACTGGAGGGCTCACACCCTACATCTATCCACTACCTCCACTAGCCTGCTGCCCACCTTGCTGCTTCACCCTGCTGCCAACTCAATCCCCTTCTTGCAGATTCTCCTTCAAGGAGAGCAAGAGAGAAGAGGCTCAGGACAGTGGCGCCTTACCACTTCCTCCTCTTCCAGTAGCACTGCAGACCAGAAAGTAGGCAGGACAGCAGTTTGAGACTCCAGTGCCGCATGACGGTGTGAGCTACTGCCTCGGTCCCAGATCCTGCCAACTTAGCAGTTTGAAAGCAAGAAATTGCAAGTAGATAAATGAGCACCGCTGCGGCGGGAAGGTAACAGCGTTCCATTAGTCATGCTGGCCACATGGCCACAGAAGAGTCATAAGAACATAAGAAGAGCCCTGCTGGATCAGGCCAAAGGCCCATCTAGTCCAGCTTCCTGTATCACACAGTGGCCCCACCAGATGCCTCAGGGAGCACACAAGACAACAAGATACTTGTATCCTGTCGCCACTCCCTGGCACAAAGAAAACCTACTCCTACAACCAGAAGGAGTCTTTGGACAGCGCTGGCTCTTCGGCCTTAGAAATGGAGATGAGCACACACCCTAGAGTTGGGCACAACTGGCTTTCAAGCAAGGTTTACCTTTACCATTTTAGCATCAGCAGTCAGCGTGGTTGGGCACCTGCCCGCCATCTAACAGGAGGCCCACCATCAAGGCCCCCTGGATCTGCTGCTCTTTCTCACCTTTACCACCTGCCCAGAAGCGTCGCTCCGGTAGGGGCGGGGCTGTAAGTATCGCTGCGGTCATAGTCTCTTTACCGAGCGAGGAGGAGGCAGCCCCACCCCCTCACTGTCCGAGCCAGTCCCCTACGGAGAAAGCAGCAGGCAGGGTCTCTTCCCTGCCGGTTTCTCCGTAGGGGACTGGCTCGGACAGTGAGGGGGCGGGGCTGCCTCCTCCTCGCTCGGTAAAGAGACTATGACCGCAGCGATACTTACAGCCCCGCCCCTACCGGAGCGACGCCTCTGCACCTGCCTGCTCACCTCTCCTCTGCCTTTGGCCCAGAGAGGGTGAGTGTGCAAACAACAGTGGTGATGAGAATGTCAACTCTGGTAAAACATTTGTGGAATTTAGACTGAAGGTAAAAGAGTTACAGTGAGACCAGAGAAGTTTCTCCAGGGAGATTTGTAAATCCTTGTTACTGGCTGCATTGTAAAATATAAAGGAGATTAGACTAAGGATACACCTGAATAAAAGTCATAAATTTCCGACCTTGAGTCACTTTTTCAAAGTAGTCTCGGACTTAAATAAATGGGGATATTCCAAGATTAAACCAGATTAGGTTATTTTGAGGACTTTAGTCATCACTGATTAATTGTATTGCATTCAAACAATTAATTGACCAATAAATCAATTATATAAAATATGGAAGAACATAAATACAGTTTCATATAACATAATTCATTGGGTTTTTTTACTCCTCAGTGAACATATTATTTTAAAGCATTAATTGATGAATAGGACCAATTAAGACTAATGGCGGCTGCCCTATATTAAGCAGTATTAAAAAATAGCATTCATCTAGAAAGAGACAAAGATAAATTAAGTATATAGCTTATGCTTCATTTTGTAATTTTATTTAATTGTATTGAAATCCCTTAATGTAGAATTCCAGTAGCAGGATGATAAATTTAAAATGGGCTGCAGCATCGCCTCCCAAATTTAAATAAAATGGGAAGCTGGTGAAAAGATCCTGTGGCTTTCTCCATTTTTTAAATGTAAACACCATCCTCGTAAGAGATGAAAGAAACATTATAGATGATGAATAATGTGCCATACAATAATTCACATCTCTTCATAAAGTTCAGAGAAGGTAGGCTATGTATTATCTAAAAATGTCAACTTTGATCAACGTTGTTTCATTATTATAAATTTTCCTGTGCTCAAACTTTCTAGTTTAGATGTATATGACTTATTTTCGTGTTATATGGGTTGAAGCTCCCCCCCCCCATGAGGAGAGCTTGTAATACTAATCTCTTCTGATCTCTGGCATTTTCACAAAGAATATTAGTTTGTGTTCTAAAAATAGCAAGATGAAATTCCTAGGGAGATGGACAGTGAGACTCCAAACATGAGAGTAACGGCTTCCTTTCTGTAAGCATTACGGCAAAATTCTGCCATAACGTGCATTTTATATAGACAAAGATATAACAGTATGTATGTATATTTGATGAACTCCTCCCAACCCTGGACCCACACAGAGATGCCTGGCACATCTTTCAAATGCACCGTCTCTTTGAAGTGGAAATAATGCATTTCTGGATTGGCCCGAGGGCACATCACAGTGCGGATATTACGGGCGAGTTTTGAACTTCGAATACATCTTGGTATGCCTGAGTAAATGCAAAAATGACCCCAAATTAGAATAAATATAGAAGAGACATTGGTAGTTATGAGCAGATATTTTGAAGGACATCTTGAAATCCATTTATTTTGCCTAGCTGCAAGGGGAATGATGGGGGGGGGGGGTTGGAGAAGGTCATTTTTTTTGCACCCCCTGGAGTGTGAGGCTTAGCATCAGGGAGTCTCGCACCATATTTATTTATTTATTTATTTATAGAATTTTTACCCCGCCTTTCTCCCATCAGGGCAACCAAGGCGGCTTACAACAAAAATATTAAAATACATAAATACATTTAAAATCAAGAATTAAAATAATTAAAAACAATTAAAACAATTAAAACAAACAGCCCCAGTGGGTCATCCACATTTGTTAAAAGCAATTTGTTAAAAAGCCAGCCCACCATGTCAGACATCAAATGCTGATCTAAATAAAAATGTCTTGAGGCCCCGCCGAAAGGTCTCTAAGGAGGGAGCCGTTCTTAATTCCAGGGGGAGGGAATTCCATAATTGGGGCGCCACTGCCGAGAAGGCCCTATTCCGCGCCGCCATCCCCCTCACCTCCGTCAGTGGCGGCACGGTCAACAGGGCCCCCCCTGATGACCTCAGAGTACGGGTCGGATTATAAGGAAGGAGGCGGTCCCTCAAATACCCTGGACCCGAGCCGTAAAGGGCTTTAAAAGTCAAAACTAGCACTTTGAATTGTGCCCGGAAACGAACCGGCAGCCAGTGTAGCCGCTGAAGCAACGGTCCGACTGAGTCGAACCGACAGGCCCCAGCAACCACCCGGGCCGCCGCATTCTGCACTAGTTGCAGTTTCCGAACAGTCTTCAAAGGCAGCCCCACGTAGAGCGCATTGCAGTAATCTAGTCTAGATGTCACTAGGGCATGGGTCACCGTGGCCAGGTCTGCACGATCCAGGTACGGTCGCAGCTGGCGCACCAGCCGAAGCTGGGCAAAAGCCCCCCTGGCCACAGCCGCCACCTGGGAATCCAGGAGCAGCTGCGCATCCAGGAGAACCCCCAAGCTGCGGACCTGCTCCTTCAGAGGGAGTACAACCCCATTCAGAGCAGGACGATGATCCAGTACCTGAGTCGTAGACTTCTGGACCAACAGAACCTCTGTCTTATCAGGATTTAATTTCAGCTTGTTAGCCCCCATCCAGCTCCGAACTGCCTCCAGACAACGATTCAGGACATCGACCGCCCCCTTGGAGTCAGGTGGAAAGGAGAGAAAGAGCTGGGTGTCATCCGCATACTGATGACTCCCTACCCCAAATCCCCGGATGACCTCTCCCAGCGGCTTCATATAGATATTAAACAGCATGGGGGATAGAATTGACCCTTGCGGCACCCCACACCTCAAGGGCAAGGGTGCCGAACAAGCATCCCCCAGCACCACCTTCTGGGATCTATCAGCCAGGAAGGAGCGGAACCACCTCAGAACGGTGCCTCCAAGCCCCAACCCAGCCAACCGACCCAGAAGGACACCATGGTCAATGGTGTCAAAAGCCGCCGAGAGGTCCAGCAGGACCAACAGGGACGCACTCCCCCTGTCCAGCCCCCGGCGCAGGTCATCCACCAAGGCGACCAAGGCCGTCTCTGTCCCGAACCCCGGTCTGAAGCCAGACTGGAATGGATCCAGATAATCAGCTTCCTCCAAGACCCTCTGAAGCTGAGACGCCACTACCCGCTCGATCACCTTGCCCAGAAACGGGATATTTGAGACTGGCCGGAAGTTGTTCAAAATCGTAGGATCCAAGGAGGGTTTCTTCAGGAGGGGGCGCACCACCGCCTGCTTCAAAGACAGCGGCACCACCCCCTCCCTCAGAGATGAATTTACCACCCTCCCCGTCCACTCAGCCAGCCCCACCCGGGCAGCTCTAATCAGCCATGCCGGACAAGGGTCAAGCGGGCAAGCAGATGGTCTCACGCTCCAAAGAATCTTGTCCACATCCTCAGGTTCTACAAGCTGAAAAGAATCCCAGGAAGAACAACAGACAGGTGCCTCAGGGACATCATTAGATACTGCTAATGCGGCATCCAAGTCATGCCGAATCCGATCGACTTTGTCCACGAAGTGCTTTGCAAACTCGTCACAGCGAGCCACCGTGTGTTCCGCCCCATCTACTGGGGGGGCCAGATGGAGCAGGCCCCGGACTACACGGAAAAGCTCAGCTGGACGGTTCTCCGCGGACGCGATGCCGGCAGAAAAGAAAGCCCTCTTAGCTGCCGCCACCGCCACGGAATAGGCTCTGAAGTGAGCTCTAGCCCGTGCCCGGTCGGAGTCAGCACAAGTTTTCCGCCACCGTCGCTCTAGGCCTCTGCCCTGCCGCTTCATCGTCCGCAGCTCCTCAGTAAACCAAGGGGCCGCTTTGACTCTGCGGCTAGGTCGAGGACGCTCAGGAGCGATCAGATCCAGGGCCCTGGTCATTTCCCCATTCCAGAGGTCAACCAGGGCGCTGGGTGAGTCGCCGACTCTGTCAACAGGAAAATCCCCCAGAGCCCTCAGGAATCCATCCGGATCCATCATCCTCCGGGGGCGGACCATAGAATGAGGTCCCCCACCACTGCGGAGGCGACAGGCTGCGATAAGCCTAAATCCCACCAGGAAGTGATCTGTCCATGACAAAGGAGTGATGTTAATTTCCTCCACATCCAGATCACCATCCACCTGTCCAGCAGTAAACACCAGGTCCAGCGTGTGTCCCGCATCGTGTGTCGGGGCAGATATTCTCTGAGACAGACCCATGGTTGCCATGGCGGCCATGAAGTCCTGAGCCGCAACTGTCCTCGGGGCCTCAGCGTGGACATTAAAGTCCCCCAGCACCAATAGGCGAGGGCACTCCAACGCCAGCGCCGAGATCACCCCGGTCAGCTCAGGCAGGGAGACTGTTGGGCAGCATGGTGGGCGGTACACCAACAGAATCCCTATTCTGTCTCGCCCTTCCAACACGACATGGAGGCACTCAAACTCAGTGGACCGCGGGACAGGGTACCCAGTGAGATGGATGGTATCACGATAGACTATCGCAACTCCGCCTCCCCGCCCCTGTAGTCGTGGCTGCTGCAATACCCGGAAACCCGGCGGGCACATCTGGGAGAGACTTACCCCTCCCGACTCATCCAGCCAGGTCTCCGTAATACACACCAGGTCAGCAGCTTCGTCCAGGATTAAATCCTGGACTAGGCAGATTTTATTATTAACTGACCTGGCGTTCAAAAGCAGCAGTTTCAGACTCAGGGGACTGTTGCCCAGACCGCCAAGGGTCAGAGGGATGGGAGAAGGGCCAGAAAGAGGGACAGTCTGCCTGTGACTGACCCTCGTTCTCCTGAAACGGCCTGCCCAGTCCCCACCGCCATATCTTCCGTGACCCGTCACTCTGCTAATGGTGGCTGCCCGCCCCTCCCCTAGGCTCCCTCGAGGTGTCAAACACATAGCCCTTCAGCGGAGCCTACAGGAGACCAGACAACCTAAAACTCTCACACACTCACCACACACTCTCAGTCACCACCTCACTCTCCAATCAATCCGTATATGAAAGCATTCCCTCCAACCCCCAATTACTCCTGTCCAGCAACCCCTGCCTCCCTCTCACTGAGGCGTGGGTCACGGCACCCCACACCCCTTGCCCCCCTCTCACCGGGGTAGAGGTCCCACTCGTCCCCCTTAGGCCTCCCTCTCACCGAGGCCAAGGTTAACCATTCACAGAACCCCTACGCTTACCATATACCACAATCATACACACTCAATCACCCACATACATATACCACTCACTCTACCTTTCTCTCGATGCTGACATGGCAGGGCTGACAAAAGCAAATGGTGACCCACTGGGTAACAACAGCTTGGGTGAGCTCAGCCGCAGGTGAAGTCTTCTGGCCTGCGTGGTCTCCGATCCACTGGGCGAAGAGCCACGGGCAAAGAGCCCTTAGGCTCTTGCCCTTCGGCTCGAGCCAGAGGCTCGAGCCTCTGGCAAGCCAGTGGCTCTTTCAAGCAGCTCACCTGGGGAGGGACAGAGAGAGATTGCTGAGGTCCAGCCCCCAACAAGGCCCAGGTGTCTCCAACTTAAGGGGACCACACTCCCAGCACCCAGAGAAGCCCAACAAACTGACTGGCAAGCCAGTGGCTCTTTCAAGCAGCTCACCTGGGGAGGGACAGAGAGAGATTGCTGAGGTCCAGCCCCCAACAAGGCCCAGGTGTCTCCAACTTAAGGGGACCACACTCCCAGCACCCAGAGAAGCCCAACAAACTGACTGGCAAGCCAGTGGCTCTTTCAAGCAGCTCACCTGGGGAGGGACAGAGAGAGATTGCTGAGGTCCAGCCCCCAACAAGGCCCAGGTGTCTCCAACTTAAGGGGACCACACTCCCAGCACCCAGAGAAGCCCAACAAACTGACTGGCAAGCCAGTGGCTCTTTCAAGCAGCTCACCTGGGGAGGGACAGAGAGAGATTGCTGAGGTCCAGCCCCCAACAAGGCCCAGGTGTCTCCAACTTAAGGGGACCACACTCCCAGCACCCAGAGAAGCCCAACAAACTGACTGGCAAGCCAGTGGCTCTTTCAAGCAGCTCACCTGGGGAGGGACAGAGAGAGATTGCTGAGGTCCAGCCCCCAACAAGGCCCAGGTGTCTCCAACTTAAGGGGACCACACTCCCAGCACCCAGAGAAGCCCAACAAACTGACTGGCAAGCCAGTGGCTCTTTCAAGCAGCTCACCTGGGGAGGGACAGAGAGAGATTGCTGAGGTCCAGCCCCCAACAAGGCCCAGGTGTCTCCAACTTAAGGGGACCACACTCCCAGCACCCAGAGAAGCCCAACAAACTGACTGGCAAGCCAGTGGCTCTTTCAAGCAGCTCACCTGGGGAGGGACAGAGAGAGATTGCTGAGGTCCAGCCCCCAACAAGGCCCAGGTGTCTCCAACTTAAGGGGACCACACTCCCAGCACCCAGAGAAGCCCAACAAACTGACTGGCAAGCCAGTGGCTCTTTCAAGCAGCTCACCTGGGGAGGGACAGAGAGAGATTGCTGAGGTCCAGCCCCCAACAAGGCCCAGGTGTCTCCAACTTAAGGGGACCACACTCCCAGCACCCAGAGAAGCCCAACAAACTGACTGGCAAGCCAGTGGCTCTTTCAAGCAGCTCACCTGGGGAGGGACAGAGAGAGATTGCTGAGGTCCAGCCCCCAACAAGGCCCAGGTGTCTCCAACTTAAGGGGACCACACTCCCAGCACCCAGAGAAGCCCAACAAACTGACTGGCAAGCCAGTGGCTCTTTCAAGCAGCTCACCTGGGGAGGGACAGAGAGAGATTGCTGAGGTCCAGCCCCCAACAAGGCCCAGGTGTCTCCAACTTAAGGGGACCACACTCCCAGCACCCAGAGAAGCCCAACAAACTGACTGGCAAGCCAGTGGCTCTTTCAAGCAGCTCACCTGGGGAGGGACAGAGAGAGATTGCTGAGGTCCAGCCCCCAACAAGGCCCAGGTGTCTCCAACTTAAGGGGACCACACTCCCAGCACCCAGAGAAGCCCAACAAACTGACTGGCAAGCCAGTGGCTCTTTCAAGCAGCTCACCTGGGGAGGGACAGAGAGAGATTGCTGAGGTCCAGCCCCCAACAAGGCCCAGGTGTCTCCAACTTAAGGGGACCACACTCCCAGCACCCAGAGAAGCCCAACAAACTGACTGGCAAGCCAGTGGCTCTTTCAAGCAGCTCACCTGGGGAGGGACAGAGAGAGATTGCTGAGGTCCAGCCCCCAACAAGGCCCAGGTGTCTCCAACTTAAGGGGACCACACTCCCAGCACCCAGAGAAGCCCAACAAACTGACTGGCAAGCCAGTGGCTCTTTCAAGCAGCTCACCTGGGGAGGGACAGAGAGAGATTGCTGAGGTCCAGCCCCCAACAAGGCCCAGGTGTCTCCAACTTAAGGGGACCACACTCCCAGCACCCAGAGAAGCCCAACAAACTGACTGGCAAGCCAGTGGCTCTTTCAAGCAGCTCACCTGGGGAGGGACAGAGAGAGATTGCTGAGGTCCAGCCCCCAACAAGGCCCAGGTGTCTCCAACTTAAGGGGACCACACTCCCAGCACCCAGAGAAGCCCAACAAACTGACTGGCAAGCCAGTGGCTCTTTCAAGCAGCTCACCTGGGGAGGGACAGAGAGAGATTGCTGAGGTCCAGCCCCCAACAAGGCCCAGGTGTCTCCAACTTAAGGGGACCACACTCCCAGCACCCAGAGAAGCCCAACAAACTGACTGGCAAGCCAGTGGCTCTTTCAAGCAGCTCACCTGGGGAGGGACAGAGAGAGATTGCTGAGGTCCAGCCCCCAACAAGGCCCAGGTGTCTCCAACTTAAGGGGACCACACTCCCAGCACCCAGAGAAGCCCAACAAACTGACTGGCAAGCCAGTGGCTCTTTCAAGCAGCTCACCTGGGGAGGGACAGAGAGAGATTGCTGAGGTCCAGCCCCCAACAAGGCCCAGGTGTCTCCAACTTAAGGGGACCACACTCCCAGCACCCAGAGAAGCCCAACAAACTGACTGGCAAGCCAGTGGCTCTTTCAAGCAGCTCACCTGGGGAGGGACAGAGAGAGATTGCTGAGGTCCAGCCCCCAACAAGGCCCAGGTGTCTCCAACTTAAGGGGACCACACTCCCAGCACCCAGAGAAGCCCAACAAACTGACTGGCAAGCCAGTGGCTCTTTCAAGCAGCTCACCTGGGGAGGGACAGAGAGAGATTGCTGAGGTCCAGCCCCCAACAAGGCCCAGGTGTCTCCAACTTAAGGGGACCACACTCCCAGCACCCAGAGAAGCCCAACAAACTGACTGGCAAGCCAGTGGCTCTTTCAAGCAGCTCACCTGGGGAGGGACAGAGAGAGATTGCTGAGGTCCAGCCCCCAACAAGGCCCAGGTGTCTCCAACTTAAGGGGACCACACTCCCAGCACCCAGAGAAGCCCAACAAACTGACTGGCAAGCCAGTGGCTCTTTCAAGCAGCTCACCTGGGGAGGGACAGAGAGAGATTGCTGAGGTCCAGCCCCCAACAAGGCCCAGGTGTCTCCAACTTAAGGGGACCACACTCCCAGCACCCAGAGAAGCCCAACAAACTGACTGGCAAGCCAGTGGCTCTTTCAAGCAGCTCACCTGGGGAGGGACAGAGAGAGATTGCTGAGGTCCAGCCCCCAACAAGGCCCAGGTGTCTCCAACTTAAGGGGACCACACTCCCAGCACCCAGAGAAGCCCAACAAACTGACTGGCAAGCCAGTGGCTCTTTCAAGCAGCTCACCTGGGGAGGGACAGAGAGAGATTGCTGAGGTCCAGCCCCCAACAAGGCCCAGGTGTCTCCAACTTAAGGGGACCACACTCCCAGCACCCAGAGAAGCCCAACAAACTGACTGGCAAGCCAGTGGCTCTTTCAAGCAGCTCACCTGGGGAGGGACAGAGAGAGATTGCTGAGGTCCAGCCCCCAACAAGGCCCAGGTGTCTCCAACTTAAGGGGACCACACTCCCAGCACCCAGAGAAGCCCAACAAACTGACTGGCAAGCCAGTGGCTCTTTCAAGCAGCTCACCTGGGGAGGGACAGAGAGAGATTGCTGAGGTCCAGCCCCCAACAAGGCCCAGGTGTCTCCAACTTAAGGGGACCACACTCCCAGCACCCAGAGAAGCCCAACAAACTGACTGGCAAGCCAGTGGCTCTTTCAAGCAGCTCACCTGGGGAGGGACAGAGAGAGATTGCTGAGGTCCAGCCCCCAACAAGGCCCAGGTGTCTCCAACTTAAGGGGACCACACTCCCAGCACCCAGAGAAGCCCAACAAACTGACTGGCAAGCCAGTGGCTCTTTCAAGCAGCTCACCTGGGGAGGGACAGAGAGAGATTGCTGAGGTCCAGCCCCCAACAAGGCCCAGGTGTCTCCAACTTAAGGGGACCACACTCCCAGCACCCAGAGAAGCCCAACAAACTGACTGGCAAGCCAGTGGCTCTTTCAAGCAGCTCACCTGGGGAGGGACAGAGAGAGATTGCTGAGGTCCAGCCCCCAACAAGGCCCAGGTGTCTCCAACTTAAGGGGACCACACTCCCAGCACCCAGAGAAGCCCAACAAACTGACTGGCAAGCCAGTGGCTCTTTCAAGCAGCTCACCTGGGGAGGGACAGAGAGAGATTGCTGAGGTCCAGCCCCCAACAAGGCCCAGGTGTCTCCAACTTAAGGGGACCACACTCCCAGCTCCCAGCACCCAGAGAAGCCCAACAAACTGACTGGCAAGCCAGTGGCTCTTTCAAGCAGCTCACCTGGGGAGGGACAGAGAGAGATTGCTGAGGTCCAGCCCATATCATACTGTCCTTCTAGATGGGTGGTACATTTAGGAACCAGGGGACATGCACTGAAATTGAGTGGAGGGAGAGTTAGAACGGACAAAAGAAAATATTTCTTCACACAGCGTGTAATTCATCTGTGGAACTCCTTGCCACAGGATGTGGTGGACGGCATCTGGCCTAGATGCCTTTAAAAGGGGTTTGGATAGATTCATGGAGGAAGAGACCATCACAGGTTACAAGCCATAAGCTTGTAAGCGTGTTTAAAGGTGTCGCCATAGGTGGCTGCCTGCTGCTTTTTACCGTAATTCATTTAATTGTGAAAAAATATAATGTTAGAAAACAAATATTTTATGCCCCCCACCCAGAACTTACTAATTAAGGCTGGCAATAGCAGCTTACCACCTGGGCCCCTTTGGGAGGGGTAATTTCCATGGGGACTGTGGCAGGCATGGGCCTGTATAGCACAACGCATTTGCCAGGAATGGACAAGGTTGCTCCACCAAAGTGTAGCATGCAGTATGCTTTCTTCTCTGAATTTAAATGCGGGTTTCTTAATATATTGAACTGCCAGAAGATTTAGCAAATGCTTTTCCTGTTTTGTCATAAATGCCATATCCAGGTACTGGATTGGAAAATGAGTCGCGGTTGGAGTGTTTGCGTGTTTAAAGGTGTCACCATAGGTGGCTGCCTGCTGCTTTTTTGCTTCTGGCATATAGGAGAGATGTTCATCATTATGGTTGATATTTAAAATGTCAGAGGACCTTAATGTGAAGAAAAAGGTTTCAAGGAAAGCCCCTGCTGCACCAGGGCTGCTAATAAGCAGGCAGGGGAATGAAGTTTGCCTTCGCTCGTAGCGCTGCAGAACTATATGTCACTTCAAACAGCATGATAACAAGAGGCAATGACAACAAGAGGCAGTGGAGCACCATGTATCATGGGTACCACAGTGACTTCCCTGTCGCCAAGGTCCAGAGGAAAGTTTGTAGCCGCCTACTCACCTGATTGCTTCAAGAACAGGGTTCTCCAGGTGCGTCTCCCCCCCCCCCACTGAAAAAGAAAGAAGGGATCCTTCTGTACTGAACTTCAAGGCTTAAACGTATGAAGCTGCCATATACTGACTCAGTCCATCTAGGCGGGCATTGTCTGCTCTGATTGGCAGCATCTTTCTGGGGTCTCAGGTAGAGGTCTTCCTCATCACTGGAGTTTTGAAGTGAAGATGCTGGACATGGAACCTGAGTCTTTCTGCATGTCCTACCACTGAGCTGTGACCCCTCCCCTTTGCCCTCAACTGTCCAATAGGGGAAAGGGAACCCTCCTCTCCAAGTTAGCAAAAAAGAACAATACACCATCATCATGACTTGTCACCTGTCACCTGTGAATCCCCTTTTAAAGATACCTAGGCCAGGTGCTATCACAACATCCCATGGCAAAGAGATCCACAGATGAATTACACGCTGAGTAAAGAAATATGTCTGTTCTGACTCTTCCACCAGTCAGGTTTAGTGGATGTCCTCTGATTCTGGAGTTGTGTGAAAGGGAAAAGAACTTTCTCTATCCACACTATCCATCCCACGCATAATTTTATACGTCTCACAGCCTAATCCTATCCAAAGCCTCGCACTGGGATGCAGTGGCACTGGGGCAGGCTCCTCTATATCCAGCGCAGGGCTGGAGGCCTACTCAAGGACATTTGTCTCCTTTCCCCATGTTGAGTCCCAGCAGCCTCTATGGGGCTACTCAGATGTACGCCAGCAAAATGGCTGGCACAAATCCAAGCAGCTCCATGTTGGGCTTTCAAGCCCAGGAAGGGGGATGGGATTTGGCTGAGGCCTCCTCCGCTCAGTCCGCCCCCCTCCTAGGCCTTTTCCCGCCCTCCTCCCCTCGGAATGGTGCCTCCCCACCCCCGTTCCTCCCTTTCCCCGCCACCCACCTGCTGGCACTGGCCTACATGCCAGTACAACATGCTTTATGGCATGTTTGCAATGGCGAAGGGCCTAGTTATGCCATTGGAGGCTGGCATAGGATTGGGCTGGCCATCATGTGTGTCGCCATCCCCCCCCCCCCAGGTACCTTCTTTCTAGACTGAAGAGCCCCAAATGTTGTAGCCCTTCCTAGTAACGGAGATGCCACAGCCCACTAATCATTTTGGATGCTCTCTTTTGTACCATTTCCAGTTCCATTATATCCTTTTGGAGATGTGATGACCAGAACATGGACACAAGAAGGGAGTCTATGTTCTTCCCCAGTTTCCCCTCCACATGCAGCTCCTCGCATCACGTTCCACACCTGTCCTGAAGATCCTCTGATTATTCAGATCAACTTTTGGGGTTGTAGCAGGAACACCTTTGACTAAGAAATGGGATCTAGGACAAAACTGACAAACTGGGACTAGGTACGTAGGGGCTGATTTCTCAGTGGCTCCCACTGACTGCCATGTCAATTATTATTTTTTATTATTTTTCGCATTTTTATACCATCCTTCCTCCAAGGAGCTCAGAGTGGTGTACATATTTCCTCCCCTCCTTTTTGTCCTCACAACAACCCTGTGAGGTAGGTGGGGCTGAGAGATAGTGACTGGCGCAAGGTCACCCAGGAAGCTTCGTGGCTGAGTGGGGATTTGAACCTGGATCTTCCAGGTCTAAGTCCGACTCCCAAACCACTACACCATCCTGGAATTTCAGTCTGTGATACAAGTGTGAAGGGTTAGACCGGGGTGTCAACCTCATTTCATCTCGGGGGGCCACATCGGATTCATGGCACGCACCGAGGGCCGGTGTACATCTCTCTTGCATGCACGAACGAACGCACACATTTTAGTTAGTATATAAAATATAAATAAAACACATCACTGTTGCAGTGGGGGGGGGTCCCTCAGGCTCCTCAAAGTCAAGCACTGACAAGCCTGAGGGGGGGACCCCCCCACTATAATCCTGTGCGCCTGTTGCAAAGCTATGGGTAACTACCTGGCCAATATAAACCACTTTAAAAAAATCTAAGCAACACTGAGGCTGAGAGATGATTAGCACAAGGCCAGACATGGTAGAGATGTGGGGGGGGGATGGGGGACAGGACAATTTTAATCATTGTACAACCTTTGCTGATCTACTGCAAATCACCCAGAAATCAATCGGTAGATAATATATAATATACAGTATTTGCATTTACCCTCTGCGGGCTTTACCCCACCTTTCCATGAAAGCTCAGTTCCCAGCAAACTACTTATTAAAATCAAGAATGCTGCTCCTGGGGCCTTTATTCCTCCTTCTCTCCCCTCTGTCCTGTCCTGCACCGAATGCCTTCCATCTTTCCCTCCTCTCACCTGCTTTCTTGCTATTTCTTACTGGAGAACCAAGCCTGTTACTTCAGAGAAGTGATGATACAGGCACAGGCTGTTTCTTCCACAAGCAGAAGGCTTCTCCCTGCTTGTGGACCAGTGCTGGACCTCACCTCAGCTTCATTTCCTCCTTGGCTCCCCCTGCTGGCCAATTGTTATAGTGAAAGTAGAGATTGCTATCAACTTTTTTATTTTTTTTGCTGTTGCTGCTGTTGCCAGCGCTGACCAGGAAACAAGGTAAACATCATGTAGTAGGCCACATAAAAAGCTTCCGCGGTCCAGATCCGGCCCACGGATCACCGGACACCCCAGGGGTTAGACTTTCTTCTCCATTTGGTTAGTATTTGTGGAGGAGTATAGTTGGTGAGTGTGGCATTGTTGGAAGCGCTACCGAATCTCTCCATCATTCTCCCCCATCCAGTCTGGTTGAAGTTCTCATAGACAAGAATGACCCACCGCTTTGTTTTGTGTATAAATTCAGATTGTGTTCACTGTGGCATCTTCAACTCCTTCTTCTATAATTTGAAGAAGAGCCTTGAGAGGCTTAAACGATTCTCAAGTTCTATTAAGGAGTATATCCAATGGATCAATGGCATACTGGAAGACATCGGATCACCTGGTCTGTATCTGAAGTTCTTCTGCACTCAGACTCACTTCTGTTTCTTGAGAGGGCAGTTGACTTTGATCTACTCCTGTATCAGCATGAATGTTGGCTTATGGTAGAAAGTAATTAGCAGCTATCTGATTTTTGAATAGCCTCAGAGCTTGAGGCAATTACTTATCTGATCTTTCCATCACCTGGGACCCACCATAAATCAGGTCGCGACCCACCAAGTGGGTCCCGACCCACTGTTTGAGAAACACTGAGGTAGACCATTCTGGGCTAGATGAGCCAATGGTCTGTGTCTGAGGAGTTAATTCATATTTTAAAAAGGGGTGTGTTTGATCCAGGGCTCCATAACATTTTAGCACTACATAATGCTACCGGTATTTAAGTAACCTGAAAAAAAATGCTTCAATTTTAGGATACTCCTTCAACCTGGTGAATTCTTCTGTCACAAATATCTGCAACAATTGTTGTTTCATCTAAGCAAATTAATTGCCGGCAATGGAAAGTTCTTGAAATGTCATGTTTCACAACATATTTTTTTTATTTGCGACTATAGCAATGCTAAGAGGGTATTTAGCACATGGCCTTTTAGTCTGCTTTGTTGGGAATGCTCTGTTTAGCATATCGTTACCTTCCAATCTCATGGAGATCAGAACACACTGGAATGTGCCAAAGTCTGATGTTTTAAGAAATGCTAAGAAAATACATGAAAATAACACCAGACTTTAGCTCATGGCAAGGTGACACAAAACATCTTTATGGCCTGCCTTCAACGTTCTGGAAAGAGAATAGAAGGAGATTGATGTCTTGATGAATAATCATTGACACTTAGCCTCCCCTCCCCCCAATTTTCAGTACAACAAACTATTTTCTAAAAAGCAGGAATGAATTTACAATGCTGTTACCTTAGGTGTCATTCTAAATAATATATTGCTGAGATTCAAGCACTTTTCTGTAATTTTAAGTTGGCTTCTTCCCCCTCACCCAGAGACTCAACAGCTTGATTGATTTGTCAATGGGATAAGAGACTTTAACTATTTGGTTGGCAGATAAAATCTAGAATCCGCTAGTACTACATGAAAAGAGCTTTCACCAAGCTTGCTTTGGCATTATTGAGTACCTTCGTATTGACCTGAACTACAGTCGCCAACTGACCAGAAAAAATGGCCTAACATGCTCTCATGTCTTTAACAACTTGATCTGCAGAAATCAGCAGATGAAGCTTTTCACGGCATGCTATAAATGCATCAGCATTTGCCAATGTCTGCAGATCAAGGTCTTGTTAAAGGCACAACAATACAAAATCTTGGGTCAAATTAATATGCTTGTGGGGTTTGACCAAACATTGGATAAATGTGTAAACTGAGGGGATGCCTCCTTTTCTAGTGCTCTGCTTGATAGGGAATTATTAACATGAAATGCATCTGCTTTTCTAGTTGTGATAGTCGCCATCCATTGACCATTGGCAGATTTGATACGGTGGCAAAGTCCACTTCAACCTGCTGTCACTACAAATACAGTACTGCCCCCATATCCGTTGGGGATATGTTCCAGGCCCCTCCGTGGATACTTGAAACCGTGGATAGGGGCAAACATGGTTTCCCGAGGGCCCCCCACCCTGCCTCCCCTGCGGGCAGGTGTGTGCCCCCCCAACTCTTATTTTTCTTTCAGCAAGCTTCATTTCTTTCTTAAAACAGAGAAGCAGCCTCCATTGCAGGCAAATAGAATGAGACTAAGTCCTAGAGAGGCACTGCAAGGTTTTTGTTAACCTTGAAGAGCCTCTCTAGGACTTAGTCTCGTTCTACTTGCCTGCAATAAGCAGCCAGAGGCTTAAACGAAGCTTGCTGGGGAAAAGAGACTGGGGGGGGGTCCCCCGGGATCCGTGGATAACTGAAAACTGTGGATAGCGGATCAGTGGATATGGAGGCCCACCTGTAGCCAGATGTGATGTGGTGATGATGAGCTACCCTGGTGGAAAGCTGACAACGTGCTTGAACAGGAGTGCCAACTGCCAACCGGCCGAAGAGCCCTAAGCAGCTCCAAGAAAGGGTGGAGCTGGGCAGGGTGGATGGTATGCACTGCTCAGTTGGTAGTAGCTGGAAGCATGAACATGGATATGGCCGCATGTGCAGAAGGAAACTTCAACAGAGGAAATTCCCTGCCCCTTCCTCCCTACAGCAGCCCCTCTGTGGCCCCCAAAGATCCATTCCTGAGGCCCCTCCAGAGCATGCAGAGGGGCAGCACCGGGGGCTGCCAACAGAGGGGGATCAGTTGAAACCCTTGTATGAGCAGAAAGAAGTGCCTTCCATTCGCAGAAAAGCAGGTTCGGATACAACCCAGTGGTTGGAAAAAGGGAACAAGAAAGGGGAAGAGAGTGTGCTCTCATGTTACGGATGATGACACCACAAACCACATGCAATTACCGTGCAATCGTGCTAACCTTTTTCAAACACTGCAAGTCGGCTAGAACGGTTTCTCTGCAATCCTATCCTAGGTACCTTTGCTTAGCCATTGAATTCTGTGTTACTAACTGCCATCACCCAGTGGATCAGGTTGCAGTCTGGTTCGGTTGACCCCCCCACTGAAATGTTTTCCATAGTTAAAAACCGTATAGCATGTCAGGCAGAGTTACTGTTCTCCACAGTATCAAATAGCCGTGTTTTTTTGTATCATCCTTAGTTCCTCCTCTGCTATTGTTATACAAGCCTTCAAAATGTTGCAGAAAGCAGATATAGCAGCTAAGTACTGGAGGTGCTGGAGGGCAGTATGTAAGCGAAACAATGGCATGCATGGTTTCCCCCCACATCACCCAAAGGCTTGGAACACTAGCTCTGTGATCTTCCTAGCTCTGACACACCAGTGTGAAGTCGAAAACCTGAGGTTACGTTCAAATTCAGATCTCTCGGGGCAGTGAAGCTCCAAGCTAATGTGCCTACCTGATTTTGAAGGGAAAGGTTATATAGTGTGAACTGCCTACTGCAAGAGAGACCTGTTAACCTTGTTTGTTAAAATGCTCTTGTGCGTGCATGTGTGTGTTGTAAGCTTACTACTTATGACTTACATGAACACCATGAAAAGAGAGATCTGTACTACTTGCAGCCCAATCCTATTTTCCCCCTCCCCGCTGATGCAACGGCGCCAAAATTTAGTGGCGCAGGTCCACATGGACCTGCACCATGGGCCAGGAAGGGGGCTAGGATTCAGCGGCTGCTGCTGCAAACCCACCACCTTCCTGGACCCAATCTGCGAAGACGCGTTGGACCCTTGAGGGCAAGGCTTCAAGTGGCGTGGTGCGCATGCCGCTTGAAGCCTTGCCTGGGCCTACTTAGAAGCGGCCGAGCCGCCAAGGAAGACGCGGCTCAGAGGCGTTTCTACGGGAGGGGCCCTACTGTAAGTTGCGCCCCGTCCTAGTACCAGGTTTACAAACTGGAACGAGGAGGCCCCACCCCCTCGCTGGCGGAGCCGTTCCGTGCTGCGAAGGTGACGAACAGGGAGTCTCCTGCCCGTTCGTCTTTGCAGCGCAGAATGGCTCCGCCGGCGAGGGGGCGGGGCCTCCTCGTTCCGGTTTGTAAACATGATACTAGGACGGGGCACAACTTATGGTAGGGCCCCTACCGTAGAAACGCCTCTGACGCAGCTTGGCCTGCCGGTGCGAAGAAGACGTGGCTCTCGGCCTGCCAGCGCATCACCCCCTCCTGGCGTGTCACCCCTGGTGTCCCGCCACGCTATAGTGATGCCACTACTGGTCTCAAAATGAATCCTTGGGGCACACTGCTTTTCACCTCTCTCTGTTGTGAAAATTACCCATTTGCACCCACCCTCCTAGTTGTCCACCATTTCCTAATCCGTACATGGATCCGCCCTCTTATTCCCTGACTGTGGAGTTTTCTCAGGAGCCTTTGGTGAGGCTCAGAAACTTTTGAAAGCTTTGGTGAAGTGTTTGAAAGCTTCTGATAGCTGGTGCATGATGTAGTGACTAATGGCATGAACTCTTTGGCATGAACTCATGAAGATGAGCTTAGTCAAGCCACAGTCTCCACCTACAATAAGATACTCATTTACCTTAAAGGTTTATTGTAAGAATTTCAAGGTAATAATCTGTGAAATGCTTTGAAAACATGGAAGTGCTATACAAATGATGATAATGATTTATTCATAGATCTCAAGGTTGGGGAAGGGGAGAAGGCAAGCATCATCATTTCAGTAGATAAGAAAGAGCAAAGATTTCAGCAGGGAAACATGATTTTCATCAAGTTTTGAGGTTAATTCAAGGATAAATGTTTTAAAAGCAGTGTGTTGAAAGCATTTGTTGTGATTAGTTTGTACACCTCATAATATTAACTATAGCAATGTCATCAACACTGCACTGCTAGGTAGGTCATCTTCTTTAACCATTCTTTAAGTTAACTTGAAGCTGCCTTTATACTGAGGTCTACGAAGCCAGACAAGATAAATACATTTACATAAGAACATAAGAACATAAGAAGAACCCTGCTGGATCAGGCCAAAAGCCCATCTAGTCCAGCTTCCTGTATCACACAGTGGCCCCACCAGATGCCTCAGGGAGCACAAGACAACAAGATAACCTGTTTCCCGTTGTCACTCCCTTGCACCTGGCACAGAGAAAACCCACTTCTAAAACCAGGAGGTTGCTTATGCTTGTAACCTGTGATGGTCTTTTCCTCCATGAATCTGTCCAAACCCCTTTTAAAAGCATCTAGGCCAGATGCCATCACCACATCCTGTGGCAAGGAGTTCCACAGATGAATTACACGCTGGGTAAAGAAATATTTTCTTTTGTCTGTTCTAACTCTCCCTCCACTCAATTTTAGTGTGTGTCCCCTGGTTCTGGTGTATTGCGAGAGGGAGAAGAATTTCCCTCTATCCACTCTCTCCATCCCATGCATAATTTTATACATCTCAATTTGTGTTTGTGTTCACATTGTAAAGCTTCTGTCATGGAAGGCAAGTCTACAAAGGGCTACTAGTCATTATGGCTCTGTGCCACTCCTGAATACCAGCTGGAGGGATGCAACAGTGGGAGAGGACAAATGGACTGCACGCCCCACTTCTGGCCTTCCCAAAGGTTGGCCGCTGTGATGGGCTTTTGGTTTGTAGGACCCTTCTAGGAGCCTTCTGTTCTTATGTCATGGCAAGATATTTGGCCTTGATATATAAATAAGAAAGACGTTTGAGTTCATCTTTATACATTGTTGTCATGATTATTGGCCTATTTAACAGAGAGTTCAATCCTTTGCACGCTGTCCGATGGTGGCACGCCTCTCGTGCTGGCGCTGACTGCCATAAAGTGCCAGTCGTAAAAGCCTCCCCCAGTAGTGCACTGATCAGCGCACTGCCAGGGACACCAGTGGGAAGGCCTGCACCATCCCACCTACATTAGAGGCTCCCCAGACACTCGCTGGAGCAGGTAGGATAGAGGAGATGGTGGGAGGGCATAACAGGGGCAAGGAGGGGCGGGGAGGCCGCGGGAGGGGGAGGATCCATTGCGGAAGGCCCGCACTGGATCCTATTGCCCTTCCCTGCAGCCTCCCCGCCCCTTTTCCTCTCCTCATATTTATGCTAGTGAAATTGCTAGCGTAGGTCTGAGGAGACCCATTGCGGGCCAAGAGGCTTACACAGAGGTAAGGGGATTAAACATCCCTTTGCCCTGCGGAAGTCTACTGGTCCTCCCCCCCTGCACAGGATACAGTGGCTGCCATTTTGGCACTGCTGCATCGACCGGGGGGGGGGAATGATAAAGGATAGGATTGGGATCACTATTTACCAAACTCTCTCATGATGGTGGTGTGTTGTGTTGAAAAAAGAAAATGGAAATTGGTTCAGTGCAAGCCCGTGAAATTTGAACTCAACCCCATCGGCGGTATGTGGAGGCTCATTGGGGCCCAATAAATCTCCTCTGTGATGCTTTGGACTACAAAATGAGGGGGCTCTTGAGCCATAATACATGACTGGTCTGCCATGTTTAATGTTGGACAGGCACAATTTAGCCAGGCCTGACCCCAAGTCATCAGGGGGAGGTGATTTTGGGACAGAAAGTTTTGGAAGTGGCACTGGTTTCAAATACTACAGCATGAGCATGGGTAGTCCAGACACTTACGTTCCTGGTTCTTTTTATAACCATGTCCTGAAGCTGTCTAAGAAACTTCCCTGGAGTAAATTGTCATATCTTCAGACTGGTGTTTGTTCTTTGAGCATGGACGACAGAAAGATGGCAAAAAGCAAATGTTTGCAAGAGGGGATGGTTGGAGCTTGCACTGTGTAGAAGAAGGATTCAAGAGTTAATTTCTTAAGGGGCACAGGCTTGCCTGGAAGACACATCTTCTAATGAAGAAGTAAAGGTATCCCCTGCTCGAAAGCCAGTCGTGTCCAACTCTAGGGTGTGACGTTCATCTCCGTTTCTAAGGCCGAAGAGCCAGCGCTGTCTGAAGACACTTCTGTGGTCAAGTGGCCGGCATGACTAATGGAATGCTGTTACCGTCCCACCGCAGCGGTACCTATTTATCTACTGGCAATTTCTTGCTTTCAAACTGCTAGGTTGGCAGGAGCTGGGACAGGAGACGGGAGCTCACCACTAACCACTAAGCCACTGCGGCCCCTCTAACGAAGAAGCCCACCCCTTAATCCCTCCCAGATGTCTCCGTTTGGGCTGTGGTTATTCAAAACTAAGTAGTGTAAAGAAGAGCCAGTGCAGGGAAGTGGTTAGAGTGCTGGACACTCTAAGAAGACGACTCTGGTTCACATATCTGTCCAGCTCCAAAGCTTGCTGGGTGACCTTGAGTCAAGCACAGTCTCAGCCCAACCTCCACTACAGGGTTGTTGTGAAGATAACATTGGGGGCACTGATGAACACACCATGTATGCTGTCATGCATTCCTTGCAGAAGGGAGGGGCAAGAATGCAAAATAAACGCACTATGCTTGATAAATGCTTAGGCATGCTCGTATGGTTACTTTTCACGTTAACCATCTGGGCCTTGACATTGAACACAGATTGTAGGAGTGAGACTTGGGATTCCTAGGGTGTTCCCGCAACAGGGCCCATTAGCACTCCTGAGACATTGCTGTCCCACAATCAGCTGGAAACAGAGTTTTAATTATGGTTCTGCACAGCACTTAATATATCACCACAACCCTATTAACATCCTGCAATGATTGTCCCCTCAGCAATGGCAAAAAAGCTTGCTGTTTAAGTAACGGGGAAAAGAACCACTTGCAGAGTTAATTTTTTCCATCTGATTGTTATGCATGAAACTTGCACACTAATGAAAATAATTTAAAATAATTGCAAGGAGGAAGACTGGGGGTTCTGCAGAAAGGGAGAAAAAGCCCAAAACTTGAGTCAGAGAAATCACCCCACCCCTCCCACCCTTTTTCTGGAGCCAGAAGGAGGTCAGAAAGAATTTCTCTCTCGTGCTGAGAATCTCCTGCAGCTCAGCATGATTTTCTCTGACCTTCTTCTGGATCTGGTGAAAGGAAGGTGGGATTTTTCTGACTGCTTTGAAAAAAAAAAACACCCCAAAGCTGTTTGCAAGGTTGGCTACTCAGCTTCTACCTCCACCGGTGCAGATCTTCCCTGCCGTTCTCTGGATCCTCTTCTTGGCATTGAAATAATTCTTTTTACTTCTTTTAATTGTTAGAGTTAAAGTAGTGAAGGCATGCCCAAGTGTGGAAGCGAAATGGTGTGGTGATACGGCTCGACCACTCAAAACATCCCTAGAAAACCACAACTCTTCAAAAAGTGGGGGAGTTGTGCTAATGTTTGCTGTTCTGTTCAGTCCAAAACGTTGATCAACAAGCTCCTGAGAGAAACAGGAGCAGTATTGGAGCGGCACAAGAGAACAACAATTTGCAGATGACACCAAGTAGATACTCCATAAAAAGTGAATGAACAAAGTGAGGCAATTCCAGAATAGACCTAGTCTGGAAGCAACCCTACCTCAAATAGAATACCATAGGGAATCCGCATCAGGTGGAGGTACTGATGCACCCAGACCAGAGGCGTACTAAGCCCTGCGACACCCCTGTGACGTCACTTGCCCTGCCCCCTGAGTGATGTCACATGGTGCAAAAACATTCCTGGAGGCCAGACGGGGGACGGGGGCAACAGTTCTCACCACCACCGGCCTTCACAGAGGCTTCTGCAGCTGCAGAAGCTTTTTTGCACTGCCACTGCCATTTTGCCGCCGATGCAGGGGCCGTGCACCCGGGGCATTCTGCACCCCGCACCCCCTAGCTATGCCACTGACCCAGACTGAAAGTGATGGATTGACTCATATCACTCATCAAACCCATGGATGTACCTTAACACAGGTGGGATGAGGCAAAGGCATCTTGCGCTCTCACTCGCATCAGGTGCAAAGTAGAGCATGTTCTTTGCATGCTGAAGGTCCCAGGTTCAATCCCTGACATCGCCAGGTAGAACAGAGATAAATTTTTGTTTGAAACCTGGGAGAGTTACTGCCAGTCAGTGTTGACAATACTGAGCTAGATGGCCCAAGGCTCTGACTCGGTATAAGGCAGCTTTCTATGTTTCTATGTAAAGCATTTCCTGCACACTGGAAGTGTCTCAGCAACTTTGAAAAGTATAAATCTGACAGCCACCGGTCAGAATGCATTTCATACGCTTTCCAATTCTAGCGTTGTTGGGTATAGTGGTTCTCCCTAGAGTGATGGGGTATAAAAGATGTTTTATGCTCCAGTTTACTCACAGGCCATTAGGCCTCTAGAGATGAAGCTTTGAAGCTGTAGGCTTTAGCAACCATGTTGGAGGATGTCAATGTTTCTTCATTCCTTTAATGTGTAATCATCTTTAGCTAATCACATGACTTACCAATTAGGAGTAGATCTTTGAAACGGGGAACTCTGCAGATTTATCTCTTATTCTTTTGCATAAAATGTTTAGAGGACTCCCCCCACGTTCTATAACTAAAGTGCAGCAATGGAATGTTTTCTGTAAAGATGATTCTCTGCCATCAGCTTTGAAACGCCACATTTCTTGCTGCTTTAAAATATATATATATATATATATCTTGGCACAAGCAAAGAAGACAATTTTCTCTGAAGTTTTTTTAAAATTCATTTTTCTTCCTTCTGTCTCTGTTTTCCAGTTTTAATGAGACACCTATAAGCATGAATAATGAAGTAATATATAAACACCGTTACGAAGACAGCTTTTCCCCCCATTTAGGTCTTGTGGCCCTACCAAGGTTTGATTTTATGAAGATCAGTTCTGTATTAAATGGCAAGCACAGCTAGGCTGCTGGTACATATTAATGGAGGTATAATAGTGCATACTAGATAACATTGGCACTGCAAAATAATCTATCACTGGGGTTGTTTATTTTTAATCTTAAGTGTTTAAATTAATTATTTTAATGTGTTCAATTAATTGTTTTAATGTGTTTATTTGTATTTTAATATGTTGTAAGCCGCCTTGCGTGCCCTCAGGAGAAAGGCGGGCTACAAATTCCTAAAATAAAATAAATAAATAAAATAATATCACTGAATATCAACCCAGAGATTTTCTTAGTGTCTCGATAGTCGAATACAGTATTCTGATGCTCTAAGGAAATCATCCAAGGCTCCTTGTGCGCCTTTGTACCCACCCACAAAGGAGGCTCTTCAGTAAGGTTCTGCATGAGACATTACTCCAGCTTGGCCTTCTTCCAATTAGCTTCTGCTGCAGACAGGTACATAGGGTCGTACTAGACAGGTACATACTAAGCAGGGTCGACCTCGGTTCCCGCTTGGATGGGAGATGGAAGCTGCTGACAAACCTCTCAAAGACACTGAGAAGGCATCGTGAGAGGGTGGAATGTGGAGGAGTCAGCTAGAGAGAGAACATCTAAGACAACCATCCGAGGGTGAACTGCGGTGAACTGTGAAGCTTGGAAGTGCAAAGCACAAGCCAGAAGGAGGGCTGCACTCAGAAGGGAAAACATCTCGAGCATGGAAGGTTCTATATAGAAATAGAACAATATTGTAAAGACCCTTATCAGGTCTAAGGATAGGCAGGCTATGTAAGCCGCCTTGAATAAATCTGATGAGAAATCTGATGATGAGAAAGGCAGGATATAAATACAGAAAATAAAAAATAAAATAATAGAAACCTGCTTGATCCTGACTCACTCTTGTCTACTGACTATCTTGCTACTTTCCAAAGTCTCAGACAGGGGTCTTTGTCAGTCTTGGCGTCTGTGATGCTTTGATAACTGGAGAAGCCTGAGACCCTGTAAAAACATAAGCATGTGTGCCACCACTGTGCTGTGGACCCTGCCCTAAAATCTGCATATGTAAAAACAATGCGCATGGGGTCTCTGCCGAGGGACTCCGGCATGGAACACAGGTGCTTTATTTCCTGCTCCTGTGTCGCCACATCGTCATTCTGCTGTGATTCTTTGAATCATTCAATCACTTCTGATGCAGGAGCATAATGATGTGCCCCGGGGGGGTCGAAGGTCAAGATGATGTCACCTGGAAGCCATGCCCCTGCCACGCCCCCGGCTTGATGTCACGTGGCCTGCAACTGGCCGAAAACTGCCCCTGGGGGTGGGAGGGAAACACCTCCCTCGTCTCCGGAAGCCTTGGCAGCAGCTCTATGAGGTTTGCCGCCGCCACTGCCAATGGTAATGTGAAAAAAAGCAGTGCAAAAGAAGCCACCGCTGAATCTCCGCAGCAGGGTGAGTGCTGCCCCCCTGCTTCCCCCCAGACGTGCTGCCCGGGGGCGGACCCCCCGCCCCCATTACTACGCCTCTGTACCCTAAAGAGCTACTGCTAGTGAGTGGGGAGAAAGGTGTGCTAGATGGACCAGTGGTCTGACTCGGTGTAAGGTAGCATCATATGTTCCAAGCGTAATTTATCAGTAAAAACTATGGATGATCAAGGTGTGAGCCGAAAGCAAGCTATTGCAACCCTCTGATGGTGTGCCATCTGGTGGGCTGTACCATTTCAGGCTGTATGTGGAAAATTGTATGTTTTATTTCATTTTTATTGCGCCCTGTGCTTACCTGCATTAAAAAAGCCCCTCCTTCTCCCTATTGGACTGGTATGTTTGGGAGGCTAGAGTAGGCTAGAACCCTTTTCCGAGACATATTTGAATAAGCATGTGTAGTGTAAGTTAATAAGGGACAGAGATTACCGGTAGGTCCTAGCAACCGAGATGTATGTCTGCCCTGTTTTATCTATTAAACTGGCATTAAACTGGCCACCAGCCAAAGCTATGAAGTTCCAGGCCAGATTAACAGGGAGCCTCAAAATCCAGGGATCTCTTTAATACCAGGCAGTAGCAGAAGGTGGAGGATCCGGGAAGATGAGGCAACTGGCTCCTCCCAAATGAATGGGAACAAGGCAGGCAGGCAAAATAGTACAATAAAGGCATATCATTAAAAATAAAAGGGGGTTGAAAGCAATGACAGGGGAAGAAAAGGGAAGATGCAAGACACTTGCAAGGGTCAGGTAGCTGCACTGGGCAGCAAAGTGGAAGGGCTGGACAGACAAAAATTGTACGTGGAGGTTAAGAGGCAAGCAGAAAAAGATCATCAGTGTGTCTTCCTGAACATTTTCCCTACCCTAGGTACGTTTGCTAGTCCTGGATCTTGCGTCATCCTCCCCACATCTAGCCAAGCAGCAGGCAGACGACCCTCATTGATGCAGCCAGTGATCTACATGAGAGACTTGGGCAAATGTCCAATGTGTGTGACCCTGCTATTTATATCCTCTGGACATTACCTTAGGCTTCTCTGAGAGATTGGAGAACTCTCGACTCGGACTAGCCATGGCTTTCAAAAGTCTCAGGCAGAAGTTTCTTCCAGCCCTGTTCCCTGATCTACTTTTAACTGGAGGTACCAAGGCTGGTTGTGCGTGCAAAGCATATTCTCTACTACTGAACTATGATCCCTCTTCAATATTTTGTGAAAAGAGGATCTTTGAAGATAAGAAAGGGGCATGGATAAATGAGTAAGCCAACTGAGTTAGCTTAATCTTCAGTGTGTGAGTGCTGCTTCTCCAGGTTCCAGTGAGACCACAGGAATTAGTAATTCAGATGCCTCACAAACTGTTGCAAGAGTGAAAGAAGATAACCTGCTTCTCCACTTGGGGACTTGACCATTGGTCAAAGTTTCATCCAGTTTCAAAAGAGACCCATAATGCTTAATATTTACAAAGGGGAATGCTACTGAGAAAATGTTCTCTTGCTTTAAATAGACATGGAGGCAGGCTTCTTTGCCCACCTTGGGATTGCAGCTTTGTTGCAAAATGTAAAACAAAATTTGAAAATGGGTCAGTGTAAATGTCTAGCTAGCTGTTCAGTTGGAAAACTGCACCAATAAAGAACGTTGCCCAGAGTTTGAAATGCCTTCGAATGCAGACAGATGTGACTTTCAAATGGGAACATTTGTGTTGCTGGATGGGGGTAGGCTTTGTGTTCATGTTTGGGTGGCAAGACAAGCAAGTGTTGTTAGATTGGCTGGGCCATTTCCATGGGAAGAGAAGTGAAGGAGAAAGGATACACCTGTGGTTGCTAACAGTTATATATTACATGTCGCAGTTCAGAAAAGGGACAACAATGATGTCGGGAAGGTCCAGGATACATCAGGAGGTACAGGGGAGGACCGACTTCAGGCTTCTGGAATTTGCTTTGCTTTCGGTTAGAACTCTGAGGTCCACCTAGGGCCTCCTGGTGGCCAAGGCAGTGTGCCAAATGCTACTCCCCCTTTCCTATTGATGTGACAGCCCCAGCTCAGAGTGGAAGAGGAAATGGAGTGGACCACCCTCTCCTGTCCTCCACACTTCCTCTTCCACCCCATCCCCGTCTTCCTTTTTCAGTCCAGGGAGTGGGAGGAAGAGAAGCAGTGGAGGTCAATGAGCAGGTGGAGGTGGGCACCACCAGCAGTCTGCTGCCTGAACCAATCACCTCAGTTGGCCTTCATTGATGGGCTGGCTGGTTCCAACAACTAGATCAAGGTGAAAATGATTGCTAAGGGGGTGGGACCCATGATCTGCTGCACCACATGAGCCGTTAGCAACCTGTATTTATAGGTAGATACCTGAGTTGTGAAGATCAGGGATTATAACAGAAAACTGTGAAATTGACCAGGAGAGGTGCACAAAGGGATAGAGGGTTCAGAAGAGAAATGAACTATGGCTCTGAAGGACTGAACCCATCACAAGCAGGCTCAGAACATCACCTGACCCTGGAACAGCTCTTGAAGATCTCGGCTTAGTGATGAAATGATCAGAGCAGGCCCACCTGCTGGTCTGTACCATTTTAGACTGTGTATGAGAGGCTATATGTTTGACATACAACAATGTAAAAGTAGTACACTGTACATTGGAGAATGTGCTCTAGTTTAGCTTTTCACTGAAATACCAGCTCTCGCTCTGCGTTTGTGTGTGTTTTATAAATAAGGGGACTCATAGCTCCCCACCTATGGTGCAATCCAGAGCAACGTTACCCTGGCGGAACTATAGTTCCACTGGGGTAAGGTGTCGCAAATGTGCCATAAGGCATGTTTGTGGCACCGCGTGAGTAAGCGGCGCTGGTGCCACTCACTCCACCCAGGACTGGAGGCCGTGTTGCTGGGCGGTGGGAGGGCATGTGGAGGGTGGGCTTGGGTGGCGGCCATTGGCTGACCAGGGACGAGGGCAGGGATATCGGCAGCGTGCTCTGCTGATATCCTATCTCCCAGACCTGGCTGGGCTTACACGGCCTCCCCAGATTTGCGCCGGTCATTTTGCTGGCGCACATCCAAAGAGACTCACAGGGGCCTTTGGGGCTCTCCCCGTGGGAAAGGGACAAACCTCCCCCCCCCCCGAGGCAACATCCAGCCCCGCTGGCATTGGCCTGATTCAGGCTAGGATCCGGCACAGCATGCTTGGCGCTCTGTGGCAGATCTTAGGCAGGATTGGGCTGCCCGTCTGTTACAGCAAAGCAAAGCGTGCAACTCTGAGTAACATACTGTTTCTGCTTTAAGAGTATCTGAACACTTTTGGGTGTTTCAGTTGCAATTGTCCATTCTGTGCCTGAGGCTCACTAGCTAGCAAGCAGGGATCTCACCTTTTAACCGTGTAAAGCATGATTTGAAGCTGGTGGCTCCTAACTCTACACATGCAGCAAAATGAGGTGGTAAAATCCTGAGGTAGTAGAAAGGATTACTTTAGATGGTAGACAGGGTGCCATTTTTTAATGTTCTCTTTTGTAAATAGAAAACTAGCACATTGTGGAAAAATGTTCCAACTAAAAATGTTCTAACTCAGCCTGATTCCTCTATGCTAGCTTAAAAATAATAATAATCAGGTAGCTTTGTTTCATTTTGAACATGGGGATCATTCAGAAATGTAGCATGCACCCCCACCTGCAATCCACCTGCAAACCTTAGCACCTCATTCTGTTGCATCTGTCAGAAATTTCTATAGCATAATGGTCAGGCAGTGTCTTGTTCCATGTCGTGGCTCTTTTCTACATCATGGCGCTTTTCTATATCACTCAAGTTACATGAGAGTCTGCTGCTACTCCCACCCCCAGCCCTCCCCTGAACTGCCCCTGGCCTGGCCCACTCCCTTCCCCATTCCACCCCTGATCCTCCCCCTGCCAACTTAACTGGCTTGGCGGATGATCTGGAATCCACTGGTGCCTGTGTGCATTCTCCAGGCTTTTGTGCTGGCGCCAGCTCTCTGGAGCTGTTGCCATACCAGTGACCCACAGGATGTGGTGACGGTTCACAAGATCCATCATTGCATCCCGACCATAGGAGTGGGCTGTTAGTTTTCTTGAGTTCTCATGTACATGCCTGATTCCTGACAGTAATATCCTCGCAAAAGCTAGATCACAAATATGTCTGCCTCATGATCTGACAAGTAAGTGAAGAATACTACACCAACAGTGAGTCTCCATGGCAGAGTTGGATTTGCCTTGCCTAAGTCTCTGCAGAACTGGGACACCTTTTCCTGGACACTGAAATGCAAGCGACTTGGCTACCTGGGCATATGCCCTTTGTTGCAGTGGTAGCCAAAAGGAAGGCACACGTCATTTCATCACTTTCAGATGAAAGCAGGAGGGAATGTATGAATGACACAGTGTCTTTTTAATTCTATTTCTCCTGAATAAGTAGATGCCAGGCAGGCTTGTCTTGCTCAGAGTCAAGTGGTGTGGAGGAAGCCATTCAGTATTGCCTGTGGGAAGCTGGATGTTTGTGTCATGAGAGGGAAGTATGACAACTGTTTAAAATGGATTATAGCATTAAAAACCCATGTCTTCTGATTTGCCAGAATGTGCCTGGAGCAGGTTCTACTCGAGAGCTGCTATGGTGTAGTGTCTACGTATATGAACTATCAGTCAAAAGGGAGCCCGTTCAAAGCTCACCTTAGTCTTACTAGGTAAAGTTAGGCATGTCTCTATATTCTCGGCTGGAGGGGACCACACCTATAATATGAGAAAAATAATATTGCCTTACTTTTCAGGTAAGTTAGTGCTATTGCAAGGATTAGTGGGGAAATTCGACATGCCTTTATATTATGGCCCAATCCTATGGGACCACCATAAAGGCATGTACAGAAGTGTACATGCCTTTATGGCGTTGCGCAACAATGTGATGCTTATGACCATTTTCAAACCACCGCCACAAAGGTAGCAGCATGGTGCCATAGCTGGCAACCTGCTCCAATGCAAGCAAGCTGGCATGGGAGGCAGGCGATGGGCAGGGGGTGGAATGGGGTGGGCATAGTGGAAAGGGGGGAGGGAGGGGGAGGTTCCTAGCAACACCAGCATGCTCAGGATCTTATCCCCATTCCCTCTCCCCTTACCTCTCCCTGGTAGCCCACTGTGAGATACAAGAAGCTGGACTAGATGGGCCTTTGGGCTTGATCCAGCAGGGATCTTATGTTCTTACACTCCTCAGACATATGCCAGCAAAATATCTGGTATAGATCTGAGGAGACCCATTGGGAAAGGGGAGGCTTACCCCAAGGTAAGGAAACAAAAGCTCCCTTAACTTAAGGAGACCTCCGTGACTGCCTCCCCTTGCAGGATGCATCTTGTGTTCCGTTGGTGCAGCTGCATCGACGCTTGAGGATTTTGTTAGGATATGGGCCTTAATTGCTTTGAAATGTCCTACAAAATTTTTTTTAATTAATATTGTCCCATGAGTTTGTCATACTCCCTTAGAATTACATTAGGAGAGCAATATTCAATCATCCAATTAAACAACATATCTCCAAAAATCAAAAGGCACGGTATCTAAATTAGGGAAGTTAAACTATTGGTCCAGTACTTACTCCTTAATCAATTCAACCCCTTAACCATAGAACAGTTATGACTTCGTAAAGGTCAGTTCTGGTAGAATCATAATGTACTCACTCATACTGCATAAATAATCTGTATTGCTCCTTGAATGAGATTAATACTTTTCCATTTTCCTTTTCTAATTATCCAGCAATTGGTAATCTTCAATAACACCAAAGTATGCCAAACTTTAATTAGCTCCTGCTTTACTGCTGGAGTTTCTTTTGACTTTGCATTTTTTGCAATCAAAGCCCTTGGAACTATCGATAGATTAAATATTAGCTCAATTTCCCATCTTGAAACTAGTCCTTTCAAATATCCTAAGAAAATAACCACTGGATCCATAAGTATTAAATTGCCTGTATCCAGTGTTACTTTTTTTCTAACATTATTTAATTTGGGGGCAGAATCACCAAATACATAAAATAAAAATCACACTGTAGTCAGAGAGAAGAGATTACTGTTTGAGCAATGTCCTCTGCATACAGTTAAATTGGACCAAGAATGAGCCATTTCATGTGATAATGAAGAACTTTTCCAATGTCATTGGTCTGTTGCTTTCTTTTTCACAGCCACTCCCCCCCCCCCAATAAGTAAGTTTCTTTGTTTTAGAACTTGGGTTATAACAAACTTGCACAAATAAAATATGTGAACTGAATGAAATATTTCTATAGCTGTCATCCGGAGCATAGGAGGTCTTAGAAGAGACCACAACATCCTAAATGGAAACTTTGATAGACCTATTAAATAGCTTTAGTGGCTGTGATTAAATGAGGGGTGAGGCCGGAGCTCAGTGGGAAAGCGCATCTAGAAGATCCCCAGCTCAGCTCCTGGTATCACCAGGGAAGGCTAGCAAAGGAACCCCTGGAGAATCAATGTAGACTGAGCTAGATGGACCAAGGATCTGACTCAGCATAGATGGACCAAGGATCTGACTCAGCATAGATGGACCAAGGATCTGACTCAGCATAGATGGACCAAGGATCTGACTCAGCATAGATGGACCAAGGAACTGACTCAGCATAAGCCGTGTTCATGCAATTTCAAGGGCATCCACCTAGAAGCTCCCTAAGGTTATCCCCCCCGGACCATTTTCCTTGTTGGAATCCATCCCCTGTCCCAGGCAGCTATTCAGGACCAGCTGAAGATATTGGGCTGCCTCACGTAGCACATTGCTCCACGCCTGCACGCACGCCCCCCCGCCAGCTCTGCTGCTCCTTCCGTGGCTCCTCCTCCTATGTGGACTCTTGAATCAAAGCAGGAAATGTGAAGCATGCTGGGATCACTTGTTTAAAGAGCCCCCACATAGAAAAGAGCAATCTTGCTCCTTTCCCCACCGGGCCCTCCACCTGGGCTCTTTACACAAAGCAGACAATGCAGGGCATGCTAGAAGCACAACCCACATTCCTTGCTTTGATTAAAGAGCCACGCGGGAGAAGTGGCTGGTAAGGCGGTTGGCTATCTGCAGTGGCAGAGTGTGGGAGGTGTCGGGTGTCTCTTCACTGCCCCTACACCTGAGCCCTAATTCACTGCCTGTTCGAATCCGCAACAGGGTGAGCTCTCGTTGCTTGGCCAGCTCCTGCCAACCTAGCAGTTCCAAAGCATGTTAATGCAAGTAGATAAATAGGTACTGCTTGTGGGAAGGTAAACAGCGCTCCGTGTTCCAGCCGCATGCTACGCGCTGCGGCAAGGAGAGTCATGCCGGCCACATGACCATGGAGGCGTCTTCGGACAACGCTGGCTCTTCGGCTTTGAAATGGGGATGAGCACGACACCCTAGAGTCGGACACGACTGGACTTAATTGTCGGGTCACCTTTACCTTTACCTATAGTTATATAAGTGTATTATTCTAATTGCCAAGCCGTTCAAATGACCAAACCACCCTTTCCTTCCCAGAGGCTCCTTGTTACCCGGTCATTTCTTACCACTACTGACTTCCTGTCACTATTAAGGATTATGCTGCACCAATCTTTTTTTGCTAGAACTGAAAATTTGGCTGTGACTCACAAGCCAGTAAGAATAACTCAACTTCTATCCATGCTCTTCGAGAACATAAAAGCTGCTCATGGTTGTGATCTTCAGATGCAGAGGAATTTATCCTTTTTCTGCTAAGATTTACCATAAACTAGTCATCTGTGCTTGAATTCACATATCACAGCAACCTCTTCTGCTTTAAATTATTGACAAAATGCTTTCTATCTAATTGACCATGCGTTAGCAAAGCATATATATTTAACTTTAAACACTGCCTTGCCTTTTTTCAAAGTCTCTTCCCAGCATGCCTACAATTTATCTTTCAGCTATCTTTTTTTATCTTGCAGTTGATTTCCCGCCCCCCTAAACTTCCTCAAATGTTGGGGAATGCAGATATTTTCAAAATGTGGGAGGTAGCGCAGTTCTTCAAATTCCAAAAGATTATCCCTGTTAATATCTTGTATCAAAATAAGGGCCCAATCCTATCCCCTGCCAACCCGTAGCATGCAGCACCACTGGTGGAGTGCATGCTGCATGCTGGGGGGGGCACACTCACACCAGATGGCCCAGGAGAGAGGTAAAAGGTTTTCTTACCTTGCTGTAGGCCATCTGGCATAAATCTAAGGAGATTCAGGGGGTATTTCAGGAAAAAGGGAAATAGGATCTCGACATGCGCTGCTGCTGAGATATTCCCCCCCCCGCTGCCTCCCCCCAGCCCAGTCCAATCCCTACCCCAAACCCACCCCAACAGCAGCCCACAATCCTCCCCTGAACTGCCCCTCCTGTCAGCCTACCTGCTCCAGCTGAGCATCTGGGGGCCACAGGCACATGCCATTTACATGTGGCCATTTGCACCACCAGACCCGAAGCGCATGACAGTGGCACGGCTATCATGCCTCCGGTCCAGGGCTTATGGGGGCGGATCGTGAAATCCGCCCCCATAAGCCCTGGATAGAATTGGGCTGTAAGAGCCCTCTCGCTCCTTGAAGACTTGCAGGCCAATCCTATGAATGTTTACTCAGTACTAAGTCCAACTGTGTTCAGTGTATTTCACTCCTTAGTAAGTTTGTTTAGGAGTGTAGCCAATATGTTTATTGTGGCATAAGATTTCATGGGCTATACAGAAACCACTTTGTCAGATGCATGAAATAAGCATGGTGCTGCAGGAATGTTGGACTATGACCTAAGTTTGAATCCCCCTTTAGCTATGAAATCCACAGGGTGAGCTTGGGCTAGTTGCCATCTCTCGTCCTTACCTGCTTCACAGCATAGTTGTGACAATAAATGGGAGACTGTGTGCCACCTTGGTCTCCTAGAAGCAGCATGGGATAAAAATGAAATAAATAAAATGGAGTGAATTGCAGGAGAGAACTGTGTTTTAGTCGGATATTAAAGAATGCCTATCAAAAGCAAAGATATGAGTCAAACCATCAATGTTAAGTTGAAAGTTGAGCTATGTGAAAACTGGAATTGGAGACATTGTTGCTCTAATAGGCAGGAAATGGGCACTGGTTTGCCCAGAATGCACTGCTTCCATTGAGTAAAATGGCTGTCAATCACGCCAGGACAAACAATGCTGTAAAGAGTCAGCATTAAAAGAAGCTGCATTATCCAAGGTATGACAGTAGAAGTATACCGTTCTTAGAGAAGCTTTCTTCCACATTGTTTTAGACCTGAGTCAGTTCTGACAATCTGCTCTATACTTTCCCACTATTGCACTGTGTGTGGCATATGGTGCAGAATACATACCCTCTCGGATTCACTGCCCTGCCTAAATTCCACCCAGTCATAGCCTTAGCTATTTATAACAGGAACGAGGAGGCAGAGGACTGTGCACATGTGCTGTCCGTGGTGCTGACTCACCTTATTACTACTACATTAACTAGATAACTATGTCAATAACTTATGCCTTCTACACACACACACACACACACACACACACACACACACACACACACACACACACACACACACACTTTGTGAAGTATTAATACATACAATTAACTGCAAGACGCACAGCAAAAGTCTTTGATTTCATTTGCAGCTAAACATTTACAGGAACAAATATCTGCAGAACAGCCTGCAACCCTGCAGTTGCATGAACTGCAGATCAAAGATAAGCACATTATGGTGAGCTTGTAAACAATACGGTGCAATAATCAAAGTGTTCCTCGCCTTCTATAAACGTGTTAGGCACAGGTAGCAAGTGCATTATGTATTATCTGGAAAAAGCACACCACAAATGAATGTTTAGCATTAGTTTCTTTCACTTCCTTAATTTATTTAAACAATGCAAATTAGATGAGACTTGACTGTTCCATCTCTGCTCTGGGCACATTCTGTTAGGCGTTTCTACTGTGGAAGTCCAATTGAGATGAATGATCCTGTATTGTTTCAATAAGGCTTGTTAAGCAGCCTGGTGCACTTCATGTGTACATGTCTGTCAAACGTAAGTCCTGACATTCAGAGTGCTCAGTACACACTTCTACCTGCCCTGGCCTCAGGATTCAGTATGTGTCTTCCATAATTCTGTGATGATGAAAGGTAATGAACAAGAGAAGTGGAGTTGCCCTGTACTGAATCAATCCATTGGCCCATCTAGCCCAGCACTGTCTGTTCAGGCAGGTAGCCATTCTTCATGGACTCAGGTAGAGGACATTATTGCTCCTCTAACAGGAGATGCCCGGGTCTGAACCTAGGATCTTCTGCATGCAAAACATATCCTCTGCCACTGAGTTATGATTCTTCGCCATGAACTCCTAGTAAGCAGTGTTAGGTTTAGAAGGGGAAACCCGGAGTTGAACTCCATCTCATTCACGAGACTCGCTTTGTGGTCTTGGGCAAGTCACTTAGCTTTTAGTGCACCCTATTTCACAGGGTTGTGTGAATAGTCAGGGTGTGGGGGGAGGCCATTTACGCTGCCCTGAGCTTCATAGAGAAAGAACAGAATAAAACTGTAATGGGATAAACTGTGCAAATGCAGAAGTTAGCATTAGGTGACTTCAGCATCCTGAAAACTTCAGTTTTTTTATTTTTAAAAGAGCGCTTTTCTAGCCCTTCAACCTATGAAGGTAGATGTGAGAGTAACTCCCAATAAATCCAGGTATTTGTGTCAACACTTTTTTCCTCCCGCATAATGTATGGGATGTACAACGATTGTTTAAAACATCTCTGCAGCTTTTTTGCTCGTTCACCTGATGAAGTTCATGGAAATTGAAAGAAATGTAGTGAACCCAGTGTGTGTTTTAAATTTGGTTTTATTCTTGTTTTTAATTCACAATATATTTTTTAAACTTTTTAGATGGCTTTTAAATCCGTTTTTAAGCAATCGTTGTACTGGCTGGCCATGAAAGCTTCAAATCATCTTTAATGTATGGGATGTTCCTTCCAGGTAGTACCTTTGCAATCCATCTCTAGGGCATAATTCTCTAGTCCCAGGGTCTTCTCAGCTTTGCCCACTGCAAGGAGAGTTCATTTACCAGTGCCAGGCATCTCTAACAAGACGACTAATCCTGGTGAGATAGAGATCCACAACACAGCATGACTCTCAAACTGTACTGATGCTTTCTGTAGGTCCTAAGTCAAGAATGAAATGCGCCGAACCCTCCTGAAATATTTCACTAGTCTCATCAGGCAAGGACTATAGCTCTGTGATAAACTGCATGTTTTGCATGCAGATGGACCCAGATTCGATCCCATGTAGGGCTGGAGAAAGATCCTGTTTCAAACTCTGGAAATCCACTGCCAGTCAATGTAGAATGTAAGGAGCTAGATGGAACAATGTTCTGATCCAGTTTAAGAAACATGCACATGCTCCTGTCAGTGTTTGTTTGTTTCCTTAGATGTGCCTTTGATCTCCTGGCCAAGGAGGAAACTTCCAAATCGGCCTCAAGTTAAGCAGAACTGCTGAATGTTGCTCCTGCACTTTGCTACCTGGTAGCAATGTGCCTATTTCCTGAGTATGGGATTGTGATGAAGGCTTTGAAGCACTTACACCAGGGGAAGGGGACGAGGTGAGCCCGGTGAGCCCAAGGTGAGCCCGGCCCGGGTCATGCTGGTACGGCCACATCCCGAGTAGGATGCAGCAGCCGGCCCTTTAGGATCGGGCTGTCAGTCAGTAAGTGGTAGTGAGCTTCTGAGGAATCTGCAGCATCAGGTCGTTGGCCAAGTTGAAGAAGGCCATGCGCCACTCTGAATAGTTCTGCTGAACAGGACGGCAAGTGCAAACAGGGAATTGTTGCTTCTTTGCTGCCATCACCTCCACAGAGCAGGGCTTCAAGATGAGCTTTAAAGCTCGACCCACACCACACAAGTTCCGGCGCGTCCCAGACGTGTGCAGAGCTTGCGGAGCTGTGTGGCCACCATTTTGAAAGACAGCATCTGAATGCGGGAGACCTGCGCTCTCCCGAGTTCCGGTTACTTGCCCAAGATTTTGAGGGGGCAGGGATGCGGAGCTAGGGGGCAGGACGCAGAGCTAGTTTTGTCACCAATGGGATGAGACGGGGTTTCAGCCAATGGAAGCACTAAACATAATTGACTTATGTTTGAGCCAATCAGCGATTAGAAGGCGGGACAACAGGTGGGACTATTTGCAGGAAGACACTTGTATAGACGAGGTCAGCACTTGGAGGCACCTACGCTCCAGGCACCTACGCTCGCTCGCCTCCGCGCCGGATCTCGTGCGGTGTGGGTCGGGCTTTAGCTGTGCTCAATCCGATTTTGCTCTGCATCTTCCTCCACTTGCCTGGCTGCCTTTGTTCCATCTGCCTGAATGGGGGGCCTCCATTCAAGGCAGCTGAGACAGGCAATCAGTGGATCCCTTTGACAGCTCACTCCATCTCCCAGCTTTGTTCCTTAGACAAGATGGAAATATTGATGACTACCTTCTAGGACTATTGTGAAGATGAATGCAATAAGGACTGTAAATACCTTGTACACTAAAATGCTTACTTGCTGGGAAGTATAATATTTTTGAGGACCTCCGGGAGGAAAACATTTGAAGAATATGACCATCCTTGCAATCCCTCACAATGCACATAAAACTATCCTCAGGAAAGCAACTTTCAGAATGGAATCCTGATAAAAAATAAAATAGAACATCTGGCTACAGCATTTGGCACCTGGGAGCAAGAATATCAGGTCAGGAATGTAGGTCATAATAGACTGCGCTTACCGAGCCTGAAAAATCAGACTAGCATCGTATATGGCCATTGCGATATAAGGTTTGTCGTCCTCTAGAGAAAGATGCCAGTCTCCCTGACAGTACTGTAAGCGAAAGCAGGGAATCGTGAGCACCTACTGAACACTGGAAGGACAGTGTTAGGGGATTAGAAATCAAATCATATGGAACTGAACATTTGCAGTAGAATAATGAAAATCATTGCTAGCATTTGTGTAGAGTATTTCAAGTATTCAAAGTGCTTTGCGCACTGTATCTCAGTAGTGCTTCTACAACAACTCTGTAAGATAGGCCAAGATGTAAAGTGACTGGTGGGAGAGTCAGAACAGACAAAAGGAAATATGTCTTTATCCAGCACATAGTTAATCTGAGGAACTCCTTGTCACAGGATGTTGTGATGGCACCTGCTCTTAAAAGGGGATTGGACAGATTTATGGTGGAACAGTCTATCACAGATTACAAGCCATGACGACTATATGCAACCTCTGGGTTTTAGAGGTAGCTCATCTCTGAATGTCAGATGCAAGGGAGTGACAACAGGATGCAGGTATAACGTTGTCTTGTGTGCTCCCAGAGGCACCTGGTGGGCCACTGTGAGATACAGGAAGCTGGACTAGATGGGCCCTTGGCCTGATCCAGCGGAGCTCTTCTGATGTTCTTAATTATCCACATATTTCAGACTGACAACCAAGAGAATAATGGCTTGCCTAAGGCCATCTAGTGAATTCATGGCAATGGTGAGATTTGAACTGGGGATGTGCTGGTTGATAGTCCCTAAGGCACTATCGCACTCTTAGCTCTATTCCTTTTTTTATTTCTGTGTTTCTGTGTTAGCAGAGATACAGCAGCAGGGCCTCATAGAACATATCTATTGGATGAAATTCCCAGTTATTAGGGTTGTCACCAAAATGTCAAAAAAGTGAATTTCAGAGTACTTCCCAAGGAGGGAAGGGGAAACATCTGAGAATCTTCAAGGGAAACCAAATGAGTTTCTATAAGACAAGGAACATTTCTCAGGGGGTCGCTGCATATCCCCCACAGTGCTGTCGCGTTCCATTTTTAACATATATACTATGTTAAACTGTTGAAACACAAATGCTGGTCTCTGTGGAAGTACAAACTGTGTAACAGTGGGATTGTCGCATGACTACGGGAGGCTTTGCTGCTGTGTTCTTCAACCACTCAATAATCTTTTGCGATTCACTCCCTGTAGAAGTATTGCATGACTAGACGATGATTAATTAACATTTATATAGTGCCATCCATGTACAGAGCACTCTACAGAGCTTTTGTTAGAGCTACTGTACTTTATTTAGGCTTTGTTACAGCTGCCTTGCATTGACATTGCAGTATTATATCAGGAATTCATTCGGAGGCTGGGTGTTTATTTTATTATGTTGTAAATCATTCGTATCTCACCTTTCTCCCTGGAAGTTGCCTGAGCTGGCCTATAGGTGCTTTTTTTAAAGCCTGAAATAAGGAACATGTGGACATATGGAGCTGCTTCTTGTTGAGTCAGACCACTGTTTGATCCAGGCCAATACCATCTACTCTGACTGGCAGCAGCACTTCAGGCTGCAATCCTATCCACACTTTCCTAGGAGTAAGATCCATTGAACACAATGGGGCTTACTTCTAAGTCAGGGGTGGGGAACCTTTTCTCCGCCGAGGGCCATTTAAATATTTAAATTTTGTTTGCGGGCTGGCCGCTAGGCCGGCCGCCATTTTTAAATTAATTATTTAATTTAGGGGCCCCCCCATCGGCCTCCGGAGGCTCCGCGCTCACCGTCCGAAGCATCTGGAGGCCGGGAGAGGGCCCCTGCACGTCCTCCTCGCTCACCGGTCAGCCCGTTCTGATCAGGCCCTCGACGGCGATTTTGCACATGCGTACAAGGTTGATGAGGGCAGCTTGCCTTGCATTGGCCTTGTACGCATGTGCAAAATCGCCGATGAGGGCCTGCTCAGAACGGGCCGAGCCGGCGGCCCGAGAGGACGTGCGGAGGCCCTCTCCCGGACTCCGGAGGCTCCGCGCGGACCCGGTGGAGCCTCCGGGGGCCGGTTGGGCGGCCTCCCGGCAATCTCCTCGGGGGCCGGAGCCGATGGCCATGCGGGCCAGATCCGGCCCACGGGCCGGAGGTTCCCCTCCCCTGTTCTAAGTAGACAAGCATAGGATTGCGCCGTCAGTGTCTGCAGTGCACTTTGCTAGCCCAGTGTATGCATGCATGTATTAAACTTTAAAGGCCTGTCCTAAAAGTCAGAAATAGGTATTTAGCAAAGACAAAATAGGAACTGGCTCTGAAAATCAGCAACCATGGGAATATATGGAATGCATTATTCTCAGTGCAATGCCACTGGTTGTACTATCATGATGATGCAACATTGACTCCGTTGACTTCTAGAGCATGCAGCCGTGCTGTCAGAGTGCGTGCTGCATGCTGCGGTGGGAGGAGTGAACAGGCATACAGTATGTCCAAGGAAGGAAGGGGGTGAGATTAGTATTAACAGTATTTATATACCGCTTTTCAGCAAAAAGTTCACAAAGCGGTTTACAGACAAAATCAAAGGATTAAATGGCTCCCTGTCCCAAAAGGGCTCACAATCTAAAAAAGATGCAGAACACCACCAGCAAACGGCCACCAGAAAAGAGACTGTGCTGGGGTGAAAGGGGGGGCAGGTACTCTCCCCCTGCTAAATATAAGAGGAGCACCAATTGAAAAGGTGCCTCTTGCCCAGTTAGCAGGGGTAAAATAGCAGATAGAAAATGGGGGATGGAGTCCGGCATGTGCTTTTGCCACTGAGATACAAACACCCCCCCCCCCATGAGCCCTGTTCAAATCTGACGTTTGAGGCATAGAAAGAGTGCATGGAGAGGAGTGAGAGTGTACCAACAAGCCCCACCCCATGCTGATGCACTGCTGAAGCCCCATCTCCCCGCACTGCATATGTCTGCACATGCAAATGCTATATACCGAGGGCAGGCCCTCCCTCCCTGTGATTGGAGGTGCCAGCTTTCCTGATCAAAGGAGGATCTCTCCCCCAGTAAAGTGTGTGTGTGTGTGTGTGTGTGTGTGTGTGTAGACCAATGTTGTATGCTTGGGGGTGTCAGGGAGGGGCTTGCAGTCACACTCTCACTCACCCCCCCCCCAAAACCAGGTACTTTCTACATGTGAAAGGTAGAGTCTGAATAGGGCTTGTGTGTGTGTTAGAACTGTATTGTCACAAAACACATTAATAGCCTGATCCTATGCATGTCTACTCAGAATTATGTACCACCTAGTTCAGTGGGACTTGCCCCCAAGTAAGTGTGTATAGGATTGCAGCCGGGCAGCCCAATCCTACCTAACTCCTGCATGCCGATGCAGCCGTGCCAATGGAGCGCATGCTACATCCAGCAGGGAAGTCTTGAGCCATGAAGCCTCCTCAAGGTAAGGGAACATTACTGGGTCTACTCAGTAATCTTGGTCTAGTCAGATCTGCACTAACTACATAGCTGTTGCAAGTCCAAGTGGACCTGGGAACGTGAATTGATGCCAGGAAGGGGGATAGGATATCAGCGGTGCCGATACTGCCCCCCTTCCTGGCCTTGATCTGCCCCCCTCCCCACCCTGATCTCCCCATTCCTCCCTTCCCCATTCTGCCCACCTCCGTCTCCCGCCCACTCCCTGTGCTGACATATGCGCACCTGGGCTCATCAGGAGACCACTGGCATGCACACCGGGCCGCTCAACACTTGCTGTGTTGTGTGTGTCATGGTGTGTATGGTGTCTCATGTTTTGTGACAGCCAGAAAGGACCTTAAGCTGCCAGAATGCTAGTTCTGGCACGTAAGACCCGGTCAGGATTGGACCGTTAGTGTTCATATGGTGGGAGTCCCCAAAAGTACGGATTGCTTTTTACTCCAATTATAAAGAACCTGCATATGTCTAGAATTAAGATGCCCATTAGTTGTTGTTTTGAGTATCTGGGAAGACTAGGATCAAGACAAGATATTGAATTAATGTGCCTTCTATCAATAGCCTCTCTAAGATATGCTTGCACTTACTTGGAGGAAACTAGAAATACCATTTCTTTTACAATAGGAAATGATATGGTCCCTTTTAAAATGTAACTTTTGAACATTACACAATGTAAAGGAAAGTTTGGTGGAAACAGCAGGAAACAGGTTATCTTGTTGGCTGTGTGCTCCCTGAGGCATCTGGTGGGGCCACTGTGTGATACAGGAAGCTGGACTAGATGGGCCTTTGGCCTGATCCAGCAGGGCTCTTCTTATATTCTTAGGTTCTTATGTAAGTATATGAGAAATATCAATGCAATTTTTTTAAAAAAATATTGAGATGCATGGTTCACCTGCAGGTTAACAATTGCATTTAGATACAATTTTTTTTGATATGTTAAGGATGCATTTTGGTTTTAGATGTATATGTTTTGTAATTTTTGTGTTTTAAGGATGATCATTTTGCGCATATATATGTGCATATGTTATAAAATAAAAAGAAGCATATTATCACATGCTCTTACTTTTTATGTGCCTGCCCATGGCATACCCCCAACTGCCTCTCTGGCAGCACCTGGTTTCTCACCTACCTTCATCTTCCTCGGCCAAGAGTTCATTTGCTGAGATGCTCTGTCGCTGTTTTAATTTCGTGCCACATGTGTCTGAGAAGATCCTAATTAGCAAACAGCTCTTGGAACCATATCACTCAACTCTTCTCGGAACAATCCTATCTTATAAACAAGATAGTGGGAGTAGCGAGAAACCCTTGAATGCCAATATTAATTCCCACAAGCTTTTTTTTTTTAATACCCGGTGTTAAATGTTAAGTGCTCCCAGTGAATCTATGGTGAACAGTGTCATATTTGCAGTCTTGGTACTTTTTAAGTAGCACAAGGTCTTTCCACATAATTAGCAGAAAATATTGATCCTGGCCAGAAATATGGGATTTGTCATTAAGTTTAGAGGCTGCGTTATCTAATCATGTGTGCAGAAGACTAATTGTTAATGGCAGGGTCTTATTGCTCATAGCTTTCTTTTATTTTAAGTGGAATGGTCTGCTTTGTGAGAAATAATTAGGTTTTATAGTCTTACCTGTATTGAGCCTTTTGTTGAACTGCCTTATGGTTTTCCCGATGCAACTCCGAAGAGCAATTAGCAGCTGCGATGTTGCATTTCCTTAAATCACACATACATGGTGTCATTGCCGGCTTCAACCTTTTTTCCTTTGCTTTTCAACCTGGCTTCTCTCCTGTGTGTGCACACTTTACTTGAGAGCAGCAGCAGCCGACACAGGAAATCTAGATCTCTGCAAACAATTCTTGATAAGTAACCAGCGTTACAGCAATGCACAACTTTGGTGGTTGTGAGACATAGGGTGGATACGGCACATATGTTTTCTCGGTTCTAATGAGTCATTGGCCGTGCGGGTCAACAAAAGCTAAAAACAAATACCATGGTCTAGCATGCAATGCCTCGTGATTTTTTTTTCTGCTGACAGTACAGTATAATTTTGTTGACCTTGATTTTCCCCCCTTACTTAAAATGATGGGATGATCATTATTTTAAGGCATTGTGTAAGCATTGGGGGATTCCTTTACAAGGATTTTTTCCCCCTTGATAGCAAGAGGAAGCTTCCCCCCCCCCCTTTTCAGGCTGTGGGAATGTGCTTCCCTTATTGTATGTTTCAGAATGGGTGTAAACCATGTTAGATTTAGAAAAGCAGGATATAAAATCATTAAATAAATACATACGCCAGAAGGCAACCACAAACACTTGTGATTAGTGGAAGAGGAGAGGGAGAAAGGGGACTTGTGAAAGGCAAATGCATGCCAGTTAAAATGTCGAGTTTCATTTAAAATGTAAGGTTTGCAAGACCATGAAATGGTGCTTGGGGAAGGATTATTGCTCAGAGGTGTAGAGCACATGCTTTGCATACAGAAGGTTTCCCCGGTTCAATCCTGACAGCACCAGTTAAAAGGAGAGCAGGTACGATGAAAGATTTTGCCTGACCCTGGAGAACTGGTGCCAGTCTGAGTGGACAATACTGGACTAACAGCACAATCCTGCACCACTTTACCAGTCACGGGAGCCTGAGTCCATTCCTGGGCTGCATCGACGTGGCCCGGGAACACCTCGGGAGAAGGAGATCTTCGTCCCCTTCCCCGAGTGTAGGGTTGCCCAGGGCCTATGGGCCTCCTCGGATGCATGCCAGATCTGATGTACATCCGAGGCAGTGGAGTAAGGCTAAACTGGGCCGAGAAAGTGCCGAGGATATCGGTGGAGCGCACTGCTGATATCCACGCCCTCGCCCACCCCAGTTTGGCCAATGGCCCCCCTCCATCCACACCCCTGCCTGCCCTCCCCCCGCCCCTGCTCCGACCGATGCAAGACTTACCTCTACCGGTGGGTGCCGGGTCTGGAGGGCGGTGGAGTAAGGACTGCCGGCCTCTGCGCTGGCGGCCCTTACTCCAGAGTCGTCACAAGTGTGCTTTCTAGCTCTAAGACCTAGGGATGATTGCGCTGTAGGTGGACCACAGGTCTAAGGCAATTCTGTGTGTTCCTATGATTGATCGGGTTTGCTCAGTAAGTTTCATGGCTGAGTGGTGATTTGGACCATGGCTCTCCCTCATCAGAGGTCAGCACTCGCTGTACCTTGTGCCATACTCTGGACTGACTTGACTCTCACTGTTTTTTGGGAATGCAAATGGAAGAAATAAAAGGAGAAAAACAGCACGGAACAGATTTTCTTATGCTTTAGATGAAACCTGATGGAGCATTTGATTTGCTCCACCATACTCTCAAATGTGCCTCCTACTGTTCAGGAGTCTGTGACCATGTTCTGGTGTGTTTGCAGACCCAGTCCAGCTATCAGTGTCCTCAGAGTGGTGTTGAAACCGAAAATGCATGCAGGGTCTGCTTTCGTTTCCATTTTTGGTGAGCAGGCTCTGAGAGTCAGCAGGCAGGCTTCTCTGAAAAGGTTTCAGTTTGCCTGTCTGCAATAAATGTCATGTCGTGGCAATTTTCATGCTGCATTGTTATAGTCCATTATCCTAGAATTAAAACAGCACAAATGTACTATCGTTATTTTCACCTAAGGATGAGCTGACCACAGTTGCCAACCGGTTTTGTTGGGCTCTCTTCCTCTATACTCATGGTGGAGGTATCTGAGGTTAAACGCATATGGCCATTAGCTTACCACCTTGTATATTTTACACACTGTAAGGTTTAATGCTTGGTAATTCTTTATATAACCTCTAATACCTTTGTGGCGAACAGGACTCCGTCACCCATACATACCTAATTGTATGCATGGACCTGGGCTTGCCTTAGAAGATGTTCCAGTACTCTAGAAGAGGCACAAAGAGAATGGCGTCATTATGATATGATGACTTGTGGCATTGCACTAATAATGCAATCCCATGTGCTCCAACTATCCCTATTTTCCATGGATAATCCTTATTACTGCACATCCCAGTCCATCCTCAAACTGCCCTGAGACTGAAAGCAACTGGTCCAGGATCTCACAGTTAGCTTCATGTTTGATCAAGAGACTGAACCCAGGTCTTCCATTGTCTAAGTGGCACTGTGGAACTCCTTGCCACAGGATGCCACACTAAGTTCACCTGTGGAACTCCTTGCCACAGGATGTGGTGATGGCACCTGGCCTAGATGCCTTTAAAAGGGGTTTGGATAGATTCATGGAGGAAAAGACCATCACAGGTTACAAGCCATAAGCAACCTCCTGGTTTTAGAAGTGGGTTTTCTCTGTGCCAGGTGCAAGGGAGTGACAACAGGAAACAGGTTATCTTGTTGGTTGTGTGCTCTCTGAGGCATCTGGTGGGGCCACTGTGAGATACAGGAAGCTGGACTAGATGGGCCTTTGGCCTAATCCAACAAGGCTCTTCTTATGTTCTTAAGCGGCACTCTTATCTGCTCCAAAACATTGGTGTGGAGTCCTGATAAACCGCAGTGACTCTTATGCCAACAAGGGGAATTGGAATACAGTATTGAGCAAAATCATGAGTTACTGAAGACTGGGAGAGCTTTGCATTTGGTGTGCTTTGGTCAAATAGTCATCATTCTGCAGTAACTGCAGTCCCAAGTTCTTGTCTGGCTATGTGAAACCTTTCCCAGGAGTCAAAAGATTGCCGAAAGCACAGTGTAAGGACAATGGGGGGGGGGGGGGAGTGAACTTCATTGGCAGTGCTTGGAGAGTAGGTTTTAGCATTCTGCTTAACTCTGTATCCCTCATGAGTGCAGGTTGCAAAAATTCAGATCTTGCAGAGATAGGATTTGGGTTCAGTTGGTGACCGTGAGTCTCTTAGGGCCCAATCCTATCTAACTTTCCAGCACCGATGCGACTGCGATGCAGCCCTGAGGTAAGGGAACAAATATTCCCTTACCTTAAGGAGGTCTCCATGACTCCCCCCCCCCCCACACACACACAAACATCAGGTTGCAGTGCATGCCCCATTGGTATGGCTGCATCAGTGCTGGAAAGTTGGATAGGATTGGGCCCTGAGTAAAATACAGGTCATCTCTGGAAGAAGCACAAAGTTAGCAGACTTACAATCTCCCAGGCAGCTAAAGGCCAAGCTAGGTGATGTTTAGATTTCATTATTGGTACCAGAATGTTTGTTTTTTAAATGCAAATAGCAACTGTGGGAAGTCCTATTCCAGATCAGAACTGTTGTGGGGGCTACGGGTTAAAGTCCCCTCCCTCTCTGTGGACCAGATCTGAATCTGGATCCTACATGGTCGCTATTTATGTTTAACAAAACAAAAATACAGGTTTTAGTCACACAATGTGCATGTTGTCTGTTTTGGACCCAAGTACAGTCCGTAACTGCCCACTGACTGCTGTTTTCTGGTTGTTTAATGCATTTATCACACGCATGCACGCACGCACGCGCACGCGCGCACACACACACACACAAAAGGGATTCAAAGGGAGAAAAACAGAAGCAAACAGAGGGCTACACTGTCTTACCCATATGATGGAATAGTTAAATTAATGGATATATCTAATTAGCAACCTGCAAAATTATAGCTTGCCTGCTGCCAATACTAAAGCCAATGGGCTGTGAGATAATGTTGGAATAGAGCTGCCGAACTGTCCCACCACTGGTGAGTTTTACTATGGTTCTGCCACCTGCCCTTGGAAATAAAATAATCCTAGCAATTATAGTTTGTAATTTGAGAGTGGATTGTAACGTAATGGCTTTAACTGTAAGGGATGAATTATCATGTCTTGACAAAGTGCAGGCTTAATGAATAGTTGGTGGGTAAAAGTTACTTGCGTACTTGCGTTCAGGCACTGTTGATTATTTTAAAATGATTTTATTTCCGAAGACCAAATTTCATAAGGATAACTATGTTAACTTGACATGGCAACCCCCCCCCCCCCCATCGTATGACACCATCCAGACAACTAGTTTTCTTGTAGTATGAACTTTCCAGGCAGGAGCCTTCTTCATCAGGTGCACCAAGTAGGCAGTGATGATGCTAGATAACATTATTCCCATACTCGGAAGGGACGGGGAGGAAACCTAGTTTCTACAAAGAGAGATAAATTAATATCCTACTATTCTTCCATCACAGAACTCAAGGTGAAATACATGGTGTTCTCAAGCAGTCTCTTACAGCCCAATCCTATGCAGGACTGGGCTCCCAGTAAGGCAGCAGCAGGGGCAGTCAATTAAGTTTACAAGTTTCAAGTTACTTGGGGCTAAGTTCACACAGGAGTGTTTGAATGAGCCTCCAGATAGCCTCTGAGTGACTGTAGTGGCTATTCATTCTGTAAGCTACTATAGGCACCTGAATAGAGCATCCCTCCTTCTAAGTAATACATCAGTGCATGCATGCATGCATGCGTGCGCGCGTGCGCGCGCGCACACACACACACGCACACACACACACACACACACACGCACACACGCACACACGCACACACACACACACACACACACACACAGCTTACCTTCTAGAAGTGTCTGACTCCTGCGCTCTCTCTCTCTCTCTCTCTCTCTTTCTCGAAAACCAGGCACTGCCAGAGGATGTGGGTGGATCTGGCAGTGAACTGATCCTTGGTCTGAAAAAAAACATAGATGGTGATATGCTCAAGATGGTATACCCAACCCTTGCAGGCTCCTTAACCCCATGTGTGCATTCATTACCATTTGTAACCACTTCCACAGCCCAATCCTCTTGGGGATTGGGCCAGTGTGCAGAGCCCTTTGTGCTTTCCGCTGTTGCAGAATGGCTGCCGACAGAGCAGGTAGCACACCATTGGTGGCCATTTTGGGAGCGCTGCTACGCAAGGTGGCAGCACTCCCTGTCCGCCAGTGGATTGCCAGCCACCCACCAGAGCAGTAAGGAAGTGGCAGAGGGGGCGAAACAGGGTGGGGAGGGGTGAAACAGGGCAAGAAGACGGACGTGATGGGGCGGGGAGGCTGCGGGAGGGGTGGATCTGGCGGTGATTGCATGCACCGGATCCTATCCCCCTTTTCAGTAACCTCCTTACCTTACAGGGTTGTTATAAAGATCCCTGAAGTTATGATCATGAAGTATTTTGAGCGGTCTAAAAACATATATAAAGTATTATTACCACTAAATGGTTTGGGTTAGCATCGTCTCTTCATTTCAGGAAGCAAAATGTTCCCAGTTTCCACCCTAGTCACCCAGTCCTAGGAGCTGAAACGTGTGCTCAAAGGATTATTCTTTTGCCGCAAACTCATACCTGCTTCCTGTGCAGATTTCAAGGATCTCCTCAGCTACTTGAGCAGATTATAGTTATGTGAAGCATATACCTACTTTGGCAAAATGGTGTTTGAGAGTGCGATTCTGTGTTATCATCTGTCATCAATTTAGCACATCCGTCAGCTGCATGTTGATGGAGACGGTGGACATGATGTTAGCCTGCAGTCAGTGGCTAACTTTAGTTTGTTTGGGAAGAGTTCAGCTTAGTTCAGTTGTTTGCCTTGCCTTGTCTTCCTCTCTCTGTTCGTGTGACTGACATGATTATGAAAAGACATTCTTAACGTAATACTGCCTGCCAATTTGCTTATTTGATATTTAAAAACAAATATGGCACTTGAGTTAAAAATGTCAGGGTTTTCTGATCATTTATTAAAAGAATACAAACACGGCTGAGTCGCGTCTTCTTCTGACGTTTCGTTGGCGAGTATCCCCAACGTTTTCAAGGCAGCGATGGGACAGCAAGAAAGTGTGTCTGCTGTCCCATCACTGCCTTGAAAATGTTGGGGATACTCGCCAACGAAACGTCGGAAGAAGACACGAGTCAGCAGTGTTTTTATTCTTTTAATAAACAGTCAGAAAACCCTGACATTATGCCAACCGCGAAAATCTAAAGACTTAAAATACGGCACTCTTGCCACTTGTTTTATTCATGGTGGAAAAACCAGTGCGAGAATCTTGGAGGAACCAAGACTAGAGTCATGGATGCCAAATTTAAAGATGCATAAAGATGCATTCCGGTTGTGTGCACAACCGGAAGTTGTTTCCGGTTGCAGTTTTTTTCTTTCTAGAGGCCTTTTTAAAGCTTAGAACACGGCGCCAGAGGGAAGAAGCAGGCAGTGGACCTGCACAACTCTTCAAAAAGATACTGTGGTGCCGTCCCTGCCCCCTACCGCGGACTCGAGTATCCACGGATTTTTGCATCCGCGGGTGTTCCGGGAACAGAACCCCCTGCAGATGCGAAGGGCCAACTATATATGTGACTATTCCTTCGCCTCCATTTTCACGCCTGTGAAATGGGAATCTATTTCATGGGGTATTTTAAGAATAAATGAGAAAGGTAATAAAAATACTTTGCACCAACACAACTGCTATGTATATGGTGACGCTTTACACATCACACTTTGACAGTAAGTGCCATGACGCAGGGACCTGTACTCTGTAAAGCAGCTTGTACCCTGGTGGTACAATATAAATCATACTAACATCTATTTACACCAGTCTAGTGAATTACTCATTTTGTGTGCTGCTGGCCTGCAGCTGTAGTAAGGGAATTTCCCCTTCCTGCTTGTTTTCTTTCATCCTCCTCTTTTATATCCTTCTGCACTTCAACACCTACAGCAAAGGATAGGCTCAAGCTGTTCGTGCTGTAGAGTTCATATATTCCTCTTTTTTTGTGTTTTGACCTGCTCATGGAAGAGGTATGAATAGTACCTTGTCTATTATGCTAGTCAGTAAATAACACTGCTGCGCTCAGCAACATCATTCTGGCTTCCTTGCTGATCTTAAGTGATGGGGAGGTGTGCATGAATGCTGGGAGACAAACCTCATGCACACCCCTGGAGTTTGGATGCTTTTTCTTCCTCGTCTCAGAACTCTTCCTTCCAGGCATGGGGCAGAAGCCGTGCCTCTTCCGAACCATTTTCTGGGGGGTGGGCAGAGCTCCCATTCATGCCCGAGCTGAGATGTCTCCTGGTGACTTCTTGGTTAAAGCATGGGCATTTTCCTCATTTCTTTTGAAAGAGAATATTCAGTGTTCAAGACATTGAACTTATACTAATGTTTCAGCAGGAATAATGGGGGTAGGCCAGGAGGGTTAAAAAAAACAGATAAGAGGTTTGTTTTCAAGATTATAGAATGAGTGTAAATGTGTTTACTGCCCTAGTTAGCAGCTAGTTTCGACCTTAATAAGGCCCAGAGAAGCTAATGTCATCCAACACATTTTGAATAAAGTCTTTGTTAAAAGTGACTCTAATCAGTTTTTCCAAGGAGACACCAGATATTTTTTCCACACTGTCTTTGAAATATGTTGGGCAACTGTCAGGACCCATTGGTACACCGACTCCAACACCAATTGCATCTCCTCCAAAAAACATCCGCGGGGGTGGTGGTGTCCATAATGGATACCCACGGATAGCGAGGATACTCTGCCCAAGAATGCTGTAATGGTCAGGGACCCAATGGTTTCCCTGTTGGGTCCTTCATTGTGGCTCCGGACCTTCCACTATCACTTCTGGGACCCTGGGCCAGCAGCATCAATAGGTCTATGCCAAAGCTCTTATCTGGCCATGTAGTGCCTTGTTTGGCAGCCCAAGCTCTGCTGTTCATCTGGCCTGCTAAGGATGAGGATGCAGGCCCCATGCTTGCTCCGGATTAGGATTTTATGAAATCCAGGAAGAAGCATGTCCAAAAGGTCTACTCTACTACAAAAATGATGATAACATTTCTCAGTGCTGGTGCAACAGTACCGTTGAGAAGTTGTGCAGACACACACACACACCCCAGGCGCTTAAATTTTGCTGGACAGTTTCCCTGGCGATTCAGGCCCTCTGCTCCTGTCCCTCAGTTCCTTGTTGGACAGCTCCCCTTCTTCATTCTTTCTTCTGCTACTTGTGACATTCACACTGTTCAGGGTTGGCAGAAACAGACAGAAACCTATTGTCATTTCTGCACCTTGAGGTCTCCTCCCCCTTTGCTCCTATACCAGGTGCCTCCACTTCTTCCCGTATTAGCAATTAGGTTAGCAGGAGGCCAATCCTGTCCTGACCATTGGGTTATCCACCTTCCTGTGGTTCTGAAAGGCCTTCCCCAATGCAGTGGGACAAGAGGAGTTGTTGCTACTCTTGCTGCCACCTCAACTTTAAATCAAAGGATAGTAGTAGTGGAGATCACTCTGAAGGCAATACAGTGCTTTGCAGAGCATTCTGGAGCTATTTCGGGAGAGGGAGGGGGAGTCGTGTGACCCAGAAGAGGCTTCTGGAGCGTGATTTCAGCATGTTTACAGCAAGAACACACAGCGGTTTCACTTTTTTCTTTTTTTAGCATTTTACACGTGGACCCCAGTATACGCGGATCTTCGCTATCCACGTGGTGGTGGTGGATCCCCGCGGATGGATCCCCGCGGATAATGGATCCCCACGGATAGTGAGGGCTAACTGTAATGTCATCTGTCTCACACTGACTTTATGACAGCTGGGCTGAGGAGGCAAGCATCTTGGATGGGAGGGGAAAGGGTAGGTAGGCAAAATCCTATATGTTGTGGCTGCTGAACAACTGCACAAGCCTCCCGTCTTGCTTCCTCTTAATATTGAAGAAATAAAGGATACTTGCATGGTTGCCTAGCAGCCATGTAAGCCATGTTTCTCCTCCTCCTCCCACCCAAGTTTAACTCTTTTTTGGCTAACATGAAGGGGGCTGGAAATTTTTGCTGCCGTTGCCCCACCCCTTGTTCGTAAGTGGTGGTGGGAAAACCCTGCTGGGGCTAGCAGATTCTGTAAGGCTGATCCTGCCCCAATGCCACTAGTCTGCTGCTTTTTACCACAAAAGTGTTGCCAAACCAGTGAGGTGGGAAATAAGAAATCTCCATTTTGATTTAAAGTTCTCTTCAATTCAGAAGCCACTGCAGAGATGCACAGTAACCTACTTTTGTTGTTCTACTGTATTTACAATATTCTTTTTTCTTTCCCTTTTAAAAAAGCTGTGGGCTGTGAAAAAGCTCATATATTTTACATAATGGGCTTCGAAGTTGCTCTTCTCGAGAAGCCTGTCAGCAATTCCACAGAATATTCAAGTTGGTCTATAAACTCTGCTAAGAGCCCCCCCCCCACTTTATGTTGCCTCTTCCCCCCCTTCCCTTTGCTTTTAATATATTAGGCTTTGCTAAAGGTTATAGCTTTGGTAATGTGTGTCTGGTGGTTTTGTGGGGGCTGTGGTTTAATTGCAAATGCTGCGGTTGTTTAGTTAATTGGTAACATTTTGAAATAAAGGGTTCTGTTTATAAATGATGTATTAATACGCCGTTCATGGATAATAAATGTGCCTCTGTTGTTCTTTAGCTTATGGGAAATCGTCTTCCAAGTGGCCTTGGCAGGTATGCTATAAGAAAGTGCTATAAATTGCCATGTAACCTATAGATAGTCTTCAAAGTGCTGGTTTTGACTTTTAAAGCCCTAGACGGCTTGGATCCAGGGTATTTGAGGGACCGCCTCCTTCCTTATAATCGGAATCATACTCTGAGGTCATCAGGGGGGCCCTGTTAACCGTGCCGCCATTGACGGAGGTGAGGGGGATGGCGGCGCGGAATAGGGCCTTCTCGGCAGTGGCGCCCCAATTATGGAATTCCTTCCCCCTGGCTCCCTCCTTAGAGACCTTTCGACAGGGCCTTAAGACATTTTTATTCAGGTTGGCATTCGATGTCTGACATGGTGGGCTGACTTTTTAACAAATGGCTTTTAACAAATGTAAATATAGGTGACCCAGTGGGGCTGTTTGTTTTAATTGTTGTAATTGCCTACTTGTTTTTAATCATTTTTAATGTAACGTTTTTATCTGTAAGCCGCCTTGATTGCCGTTGTTGGGAGAAAGGTGGGGTAGAAATTCTTTAAACAAACAAACAAATAAATAAATAAAGTAGCATGCACAAATGCTTCAGAGGCTCTGAGGAGTCTCAAGGCCCAGCAGGAGGGCACAGCCAAAATTGGGGACGGAAGGCAATTTTTGTGAAAATGTTCATCAGCATTGAAGGGCACCCTGTTGGATGGTCTTTCCTAGGTCACTAACAGACTGATCCTGTCTAGCACCGCAGCAGTGTGCAAATGCACTCTGCACCGTAACCTGTGCTGACCAGGAGGCGCACATTGTATCCTGCGTGGGAATACTGCAGGATGGAGGTCTCCCTGGGGTAGGTGACATTTGTCAACATACCCTGGGTAAAGCCCCAGCCTGCTCAATGTGACAACTTGGATCTGTGTCTGCTAAGAAGCCGGCGCATGTCGGGGTTTCAGGCCCGGGATGGGGGATAGGATGCGGTGTGCACTAGCGCCGCCGATCCCTCCCCCTCCCGCGCCTGATCCACCCACCCTACCCTGTCACCGCCCTCCCCCTGCCCCTGGGCTGCCCGGCAGACTCTTACCTGCTCCAGCGTGCGTTGAGGCCTGTACTGGCACCCACGGGACGGCATGTTTGCGACATTATGCGCTGCACCAGCACTTGTAGAGCTTAGGATTGTGCAGTAAATCAGTATCACACCAATTGGCGGTGGCTGCTCCAGGTTCTAGGCAGGAGTCTTTTCCAGCTCTACCTAGAGATGCTGCAGGTGCTCCACCACTGAGTTACAGCCTCATCATTGCCCACCTGCCGTGGTCCCGATCCAAATTGCGTGTCACTAGCAGCAGCTGTTTCCCTTGGGAGGGAAGCAACTCAGTAAAGGTGTCTCTGAAAAGCAAGGATTCTCTGACACACACACACACACACACACACACACACCCAGTCCTTTTCTTTCCTGCCTCCAATTTACTGCTTCTGGTAGGTCTTTCTTTCATCCCCACCTGCTGTTTCAGTGTCTGGATTTTTCAGTGTCTTTCTCCAGCGGCAAATTGCTGCAAAAGGCAAAATCCTACCACAGCTGAACAAAGGCATGGAACATGTCTGGATTCTTCCTGCATCTCCTGGCAGTTTTCAGACAGTGTCTGACTTTCAGGGCACTTGTTTTGCAGAGAGTACACATTAATATTAATCAAAAAACGGGTTCAAGTCGTGGAAATTGTTCTCCTCCTTTTGCAAACGGAATTATTGTAATGCAAAAAAACAGTATTCAAGTACTACATTTTCAACATTAATTTTGTTGGGAAGGATATTTTAACTGAGTTTAATTGCCAAAAGACATTGGACCTCAGTGCCCCCTTTGAAACAGTAGCTGGTTCCCCAAGAATCTGACAAAAAATAAATAAAAAATCATACCACACTGAAGCACTCAGAATAATTTTTGTCACTGTAAAGAAAGTTAATTGTACTTCATTTACTGTTGTTTTATAGTAATTCTTCCTCCCCCAGCATATTTTTTTCTTGAAAATTCTGGCGGAATTATTTAAGTCAGAACTTAGTGTATTGTTTAAATGACATGGTCCTCGTGCTTCAATCAGAAATTCTTATGGCATAATCCAGTCATCTGCATACTCGGTACCTTATATCCTTTTACCTTTTTTCTCCCTGCACTGCCAGGATTCACAGCCCGATCCTACCTAAGATGCGGTGGCTGGCCAAAATGGCCGGCCGCTACATCCTAGTCTGGATGTTGCCCATGCTGGAGTGACCGGGGCTCACCTCAGGGGAAGGGGATGTTCATGCCCTTCCCCCGGTGTAAGCGCCGGAGGCCCCAATGGGCCTCCTTGAATGCACGCCAGCTCTTTAGCTGGCACACGTTCGGGGAGGCCATGTAAGGCCGGCCCCCTCCCAGGCTGGGCCAGCAAAATGCCCCCTCCCAGCCTGGGCCAACAAAAGGCCCCCTCCCCCGCCACCCCGGCCCTCCCTCCTGCCAACCGGCCTAGGACTTACCTGGGTCAGCAGGTGCAGGTGTTGGGCAATGGTCATGTAAGCGGTGCCAGTCTCCGTGCCGGAACGTTACAGCACTTTTGCGACACCTTAGGCTGGCGAAGCACTCACTCCGCCAGCCTAAAGTTATGGTGGATTGCACCGTCAGTTAGTAAGTACCGGTAATAGCAAAGTATATTCAGAAGCAAGTAAATGTTCCATTTTCAGATTTATGAAAGCAACTATTACACACTCCTTGGGTTACACTTTCTCCTTCAGACATTCAGAATCAGCAGTACAGAGCATGTTAATGCGAGTAGATAAATAGGTACCGCTTTGCGGGAAGGTAAACAGCACTCCGTGTTCCAGCTGTATGCTACGCGCTGCAGCAAGGAGAGTCACGCCGGCCACATGACCACAGAGGCGTCTTCGGACAACACTGGCTCTTCGGCTTTGAAATGGGGATGAGCACCACACCCTAGAGTCGGACACGACTGGACTTAATTGTCAGGGGTCACCTTTACCTTACATATTTTCATGTTAACTACATGTATACATTTTGCAAATCTACAGGAGAACTAGAATCCTTGAAAATGTGGAGTACAGATTGCACATACCATTGTCTCTGTATTAAACATAAATACGAAAAACTGTGCGTGCCCACTGTTCAACAATCATGTGTACACTGATTTTATGAGCCTTGAACATAACATGTGAATAGGGCTACCGTCTTCCAAAGTTCCAGTTTGCAGAACGAACACAGACCACACTTATGATTGGGGCAAACCACATAAAGTAAATGGGTTCCATCAGCAATTCAGAGTGGCAACGTTTGCCAGCTCAAACAGGCAAAATTATTGTCGTATTGCCTCTTTTTACTTCCTGCAAGAGAACAGCCTTTTTTTCTCGGGAAAAGAAAAAGGAAAAAGGCCTGCAACTCCACCAGCAACATGTGCAAAAGTGAAATCACAAATGCTCCATAAAATAAACCTTGCTGAGCATGTGCAACTTCAGAGTGCACCTTTCCCCATCTCTTTTGTAAATGTAGAGAGCTATACACCAAGATTAAACCTGCACATAGAAGGTGTGGCGCCCCCAGGTGGTGGAGAGAGGGAACAGAAGAGAGAGGCAACAGACATGATTTTGTTCAGTTTCTGACATCTCCAGACAAAGGACATCAGGTCTGGAAGATTCTCTTCTGCTCTACGCATTTCACAGAATGAGATGATGGGGTAGATTGGATGTGACCATTTCAGGTTGCACACTATGGATGTGACCATTTCAGGTTGCACACTAGAGATGCAGAACAATGTTGTTTTGATACAAATGTGTTGTTATATATACAAATGTGAAGTGTTTCAAAGGTGTTTTATAAGTGATCTTATCTCTCTCATTATATATTATAATATGTAATATTGGTATCCATGGCCCATTTTGTATTAGACTGTCTATGTCTCATACAGGTGGATGCTGGGAGCATTTTTTTGTTTGTTAGAGAATCACAAATGCAGGCCTTGTTTTCTTTGGGAAGAGAGGAGACAAACGGTAAACCCACCTTGTTCCAGCCAACAAGCCCAAGTTCCTTTCTCTCTTTTATTTGCACAGTGGTGATGCAATTTATAAAACTTCCCATGTGAAAAATACTCCCTGAAAGTAAAAAGCTCCCTGGCCTATCGAGAAGAAAGACTCTGGACCAGCAGAGAGCTTTCCTTGTGTGAAATGTAAGCCCCTACTGGCAGGTTAAAGTGGTGTGGCTCATTCTATCACTACTACACCCTCATCTCCATCATACCTGAGACCTGTGAGATTTGCTGCTGGCCAGAGAGAGTAGATCAGTGTTTGTCAAACGGTGGATGGGGACCCACTTGGTGGGTCGCGACCTGATTTCTGGTGGGTCCCAGGTGATGGAAAGATCAGATAAGTAATTGCCTGAAGCCCTGAGACTATTCAGAAATCAGATAGCTGCTAATTGCCCTTCAACTGAGCTCCTGCAGTTTGCAAACTTGTGTAAATACAAGGAGATAAATGTTTGAGCATCTATTTTCTGGTGTTTTTTTTCCAAGTCCATCAATGACAGTGAAGACTGGGTCACATAACTAGACCCCTCAAGCCTTGAGGCTATTCATTATGGCTGCCTCATTACGAGAAACGGATTGAGCGTTTTGCAAATAAATAAATAAAATATTGCCTTAAATAAATAAATATATTATTTCTTTCTAGATCACCCTTTTTTTAAGTCTCAAAGCTAGGTGGGTCCCGCTAGAGTGTCATTTTAAAAAGTGGGTCCTGGTACTAAAAAGTTTGAGAACCACTGGTGTAGATAATGCACGACGTGAGAGAGGTATGGTGACTTGGTATAAGAAAGGTTCCTATGATTATCATAAACATTAGGAGTAGCAACTGTTTCTTCACAGAGGATTACAAAAACCAGCCATGCTTGTTATTTTGATGTTATCTCTTGCAAGTATACCCCGCTCTTCTTTCAAAGTACTCAGAATGGCTTATATATGGCTCCATTAAGGCAAATTACAGGACCAGAACTGCTTAGTTGCAGCAAGGGAACTGGCAGCCCAATCCTAACTGGGGGTTCCGCTGGCAGAATGCGCATTCTGCTGGTGGAAGTGCTGCGGTGGTGGCGTATGTGATGAGGCCGCCAGCACACATGGCTGTTGGCTTTGTGCGTGGGCCAGCGGAGAGGCTACCCACCACCAGTGCCGATAAGTTGGGGGTGGGAGGAACAGGGCGGGAGGGAGAGGAATAGGGGAGTGCCTGGGCGGGGAGTGGGCGATTGGGAGGTAGAATGGGGATGGAGGGGCAGTTAATGTGCACCAGTATCCTAACCCTGTTCCTTCCCCTGCTCAGATAGCTGGCACAGATCTGAAGAAACCCATTGGGTTAGAGGAGGCTTACCCCAAGGTAATGGAGGTCTCCTCAAGGTAAAGTTCCTTACCTTGAGGAGACCTCCAGACTTCCCCCTCCCTCTTGCTGGATGCAGCGTGCACTATGTTGCCACATCTGCATCAGTGGGGGGGGGGATTTAGTTAGGATTGGTCCGTGTGTTATGGAACTTCGGCTCACATAAGGGCCAGGCCCATTCAGGAGCATCCTGCAGCTCAGATTGTTTGTTAATGTACTCCTTAGGAAGCTTCCCTTTCGCAGCCTTTTCAATTGCCTATGACCAAGGGCTACGTGGTCCTTTCCAAGGCTGTCAGTTCTGCAGAGGAACAGAGAGAGATAAACAAAAAGGCCTACAGCCTAATAGTTGGTTTTGAGGGGCGTTAATGAAACTGCAGCTTCGATTTGCTGGTCTGAATTCATTTCTAATATTTGATTTCCCCTCCAGCTACCACTGCAAGTTATTTTTTATTAAATGACTGTCGATGAACAGAACGGCCTGAACCACTCCTTAGTCCCATTCTCCCACAGCATTATTCCAAAGAGGCGGCAATTAAAGAAAAACGACCTCCAGCAAACATAGATTTAAGGAGCAAATTCTGTTGACTTTTTTTTTCTTGTATCACCACATTAATTCTTACTATTACAGAGTCCCTTTGGTGAACTTGGTTCATTAATTGAACTTGAAGTACTCTGGGATGAATTGCTGGTTTTATCTTTAGACTTGTAAAACTGTTTCCAATACATAGAGACATGTCACCAGCAACAAAGAGTTGTGAAATCAAATATAACTGTTTCTTGCAGAGGGCTTTACGATGTAGAGCAAGCATATACCGTATTGTCCCAGGTATAAGACACACCTGATTATAAGACGCACCCTTAAAGTTTGGTGCTATTAAAAAAAAATAATTAAATCACTGGCATTAAATTGCAACAGCCTGATTATAAGACGCACCCCTAGTTTAAAAACTTAAATTAGGAGAAAAAAGTGAGTCTTATACTCAAACCAATACGGTATTTCCATCTGCAGAAAGGTGGTCTGGCAGAGAGAAGTCAAAACATGATTGGCTACTTTAGGTGAACTACCATCCATGTCACATTTTTTTAAAAAATATAGTTTAATAGCAAGATCCCATTTTTCTGTTAGGAAAAATATTCAAAGCAGTTTGTATATACAAGCAATCAGCAAACAATTAAAATAGAGGCCTCAAAACAACAACGCACAGCGTCAAGAGGCAGGCCCTAGTTCAGTGGTTCCCAAACTTTTTTGACTCGCGGCTCCCTTGACCTCCCTCGCCGTTAGCTGTGACTCCCCATTACAGTGCATGGAAGAAACAGGCACTCTTTACATGCTCAGAGGCACCCTTTCTTATATGTATGTGTATATGTATGTGTATATTCCCAAAACGAGCCCTAAAGTGGATTTTCCATGCTTATGCTGAGCAGCAGCTAAGCCAGGAGTGCGCAGGGTGGGGTTGGGATGCTGCCCTCCCTCCATTGGCAGGCCTGGGTAGAGGGCACTGATGTTGTCTGTGTTAGTACTATTCATGGCAAGAGAAACATCAAAGCATGGGAGGGAAGCACTGGTCATGCCCCACCCCAGTTGCACAAGAGAGAAAGAGAGAGAAAGCTAGCTCCTTTTGGTAGCATCTTTGCAAGATGAAAAACAGATTCTTATACTGCCTGGCAGTTTCCGGGGGTGGGGTGGGGTTGTCCCAGCAAATAGAGTGGGGAACTAACTTAGAGGTGGGTCAGAAAGGAAGAAGGAGAGAAATCCTAATAATTAATCAACCAAACTAAACATAGAAATCAAAGACAGTAAAGCAGAACCTGCTCTGCACCATTTTCAATTGCAGGTTTTGCATTTGTTTTGTGTTTGCTTTATTAAAAACATTCAACAGAAAAAAAATACTTTATTTGCAAACCTGCAATGTCTGAATGAAACCTGAATGAAAATACTTTATCTGCAAACCTGCAGTTGCAAACCTCAATGAGAGAAATGGGATGCTGTCTTGCTGTCTCCAGGAGCTTGCAGCTTGAGTACTTAGCTTATCAATAGAGTTGTTAATCGTTCTTTAACATAAGATAAGCAAGGGCTTCTCTCAAGCTGTGGTTAAAAACAAGACCTGGAAACTGCCTACAAACCTGAAGTGTTGAGTGACCCGATGTGAAGAGGCAGCTTATCCCGGATCTTTGTTTTTGCTCTCCCTCTCTTGCAAGCAAGAATATGTGTTAATTAAAAGACTAACGCGACGCCCCTGGCTGCTTTCGATGACGCACTTGGGAGTCGCGCCTCACACTTAGAGAACCTCTGCCCTAGTTTGTTTTCCCTGATTGTGGTTTTAAGTAAACCACAGTTCTCTGGCTTTGTAATTTACACAGAACTGTGGTTCAATGAAACTGAAAGTAAAAGCTTTCCTTTCCATCCTCTTTTGGCGCAAAAGAGCTGGAGGAGGCAGCAGGCACATGCAAACCCATAACTTGCTGGGGTTCTTGTAGTAGAAAACAATGGACTTCTCTTATGTCTGACCTGGGCCTTTGTGTTTCTTCCGGCACAATCCTCCCTAACTATCTGCCTGCAGAGCGCACGCTCTGCAGGCGGAGGGTGCCGTAAAGTGCCGTAAAGCACGTTTTCAGCACCCTTGGAGTAAGGCCCGCCAGCGTGAAGGCCGGCAGGCCTCTCTTTGCCGTGCACACAACCCTGCAGCCACCGGAGCAGGTAAGGGTTGCACCAGTGGGTGCAGGGGAGGGAGGGCTGGGTGGTGAGGGAGGGTGGCCGTTGGGTGAGCCAGCCTGGGAGGGGGCGAGGATATCGGTGGCGAGTGCTGCTGATATCCTGTTCCCGGGTTCGGCGGCCCTTTCCCAGCTGCCCCGAATGTATGTTGGCTCGAGAGCCGACTTACATCTGAGATCTGAGGAGGCCCATTGGGGCCAGGCAGCCCTACACCAGGGGAAGGGGACAAATGTCCCCTTCTCCTGAAGAGTCCCCGGGCTGCGCTGGAGCAGCCTGGGAAGGGCTGAGGATCCATAGGGCTGGCCGTGGATCCTTACACAGGATCGAGCTGCCTATGAGTGACAATGTTAGGCACACTTTCTCTGCAGAACTCACACTGGAATGAAACTTGCAGCCTCTTCTGAGGAACAGTGACTCTGCTGGATCTTTGCATCAAGAATGATTGAACGATCTTCCATATAGAGGGACGCAAGAGAATGACTTGACCCCAGGGAAGATGAGGAAAGAACTATAAATCACGAGGAAAAGTAGTAAAGAACAGTTTGTTAATGCATTAATTGATTAATTTCTTGAGGCATACTAGCAGTGCTCTGCTTTGGGAATTACTGTTCTATCTCTGGTCAAACCATCAGTCACAATTTGGTCTGAAGACAAATTCAGTTGTTTTTAACCCATTTTCGTTGTCTGTCCCACAATCTACAAGGAAGGTTCTGGTTGGCCCAGCAATGGAGCATCCATCCAGGAAATCCTTGTGGTGTTTGTCTGTTACTTGTTTGTTGGGGGGCTCTGGCAGGGTCATTGGGATGGGGAGGCCCAGCTTGCAGAGTGGCGAGTGGCCAGATAAGACTGGGGGAGTCCATCTCTCAGCAGGTGCACCGGACATGCTGTTCCCCCACCTCCTCCAATTTAATAAGTTTTAAATGTTCTAACTAAAGTATAATTCTTGAAATGTCTTTACCGTCCATTTTGAGGAATGCTTCTCCAGAGGTGCGGCAGTTTTGTTGTTTCTTGCTGGGGCAGTTGCAGGGATGTGGATCCAAGTCTCTGACTCCAAGTCTCGAGTCAAGTCCCAAGTCATTGCCCCAAGTCCCGTGTTTTTGGTTGCGAGTTGCGAGTCCCTATCCATTTAATGAGGAAAATGGGTTTAAACCTGAATAAAATTCGACTTCTCGTAAAAGGCTCCACGTCTCGAGTCAAGTCTTTCGAGTCATTTACAATCGCTGAGTCAAGTCCAAGTCGAGTCATTGACACGACTTGAGTCCGACTCGAGTCCGAGTCAATAGACTCAAGTCTACACCACTGGGCAGTTGTGCATTGGCCGGCCAGCTCAGTCACCCCCAAGGTCTATTCTGCTGCTTCCAAACAGCCCAGCATTGATGCTGACAGGAGCCTGAATAGTGTCAGCAGCTGACCCCCCACCCCAGTGCTTTTTCGGATATTTTATAAACCTCTTTATGACCCCTTTCCTCCCTCCTGCTGCACTGAACTAGCAAAGTGTGCACTCTTGAAGTGCTTTAGCTGCACTGCTATGAATTTTTGGGGGCTCATCCACATTTGTACTGCCAATTACCAAAGTCTGCTAGGCATAACTGAGTGCTGCACTGCCCACATAATACACAAGCTCTGTCCTTGATGGGATATGTGGATGTCGCTGCTTACACACAACTGTGTTTAAAAGCAAAGGAATAGATGCACGTACGTCTTAAAGCATGTAGGTCTGTATTAAAAACAGGGCATTAGAACTGCACATTTTGCAGAAAAGAACAGTTTTATTGCTCTTTTTATTGCCTACAAAATGCAAAGAAAGTTTAAAATTAATAGCAACCAATGTACAGTAACAGAACAGAAAATAAAAGATATGTTTATTGCACCAAGCAGCTGTATTCGCCTTACCTCCTTTCTGAAGGAGGAACAAAGAAGCTTTATGCCTTGGCACAGAAAAAACAATTTGGAAAACACCAGAATGTCTCTCTCTCTCTCTCTCTCTCTCTCTCTCTCTCTCTCTCTCTCTCTCTCTCTCTCTCTCTCTTCTTGCCATCAAAACTTGCAAGAAGCAGAGGTATGCAGAGAAAACAAATTCAAATGTATATGGAAGATAATAATTTTAGCTGTAATATAGAATATCATGGAGTTATAGGACTCAAGCGAACTAAGAAGTCATCATGTGTTCCTGCCTGCTACAAGGCAGGGCCCTTCATACAGCCAACCCCCCCCCCTTCAGATAAATATTTATAATCCTGACCACAGCATGCCATGAGCTGTGAGCACAGGAGCAAACAAAGGGCACCACATTGAGGTGCCTGCCGAACACATAGCTCCAGGTTACTCAAGTGAGTGTGCCATATCTGTCGGCGCATAAAAAAAAGTTGCAAATAGGTTAATAGCTGCAAGGATCTTGACTGCAGCTTCAGTTGCCATCATTAGAGGCTTCGGAACCTAGAGAATGGAAAACTGCTTATGCAGAATATCCTATATCTGAAGTTTGTGCAAGAAGAAGAAGCCGTTCTCAGCAAAGATTCGTAGAGGATTGGAACCATTTCTTGCACATCAGAGTAGAGCTATTCTCCTAAAAAAAATGGAACAGGAATATTATCTATCATATGACATAAAGATCTATTATCTTTTTTGTGTTTCTGATGTGGATAGAGAGGTATGACTGTGTATGTTTTCTTTTTATTTTAAAAGAATGAGAAACGTTTGTGATATAACGTATGACCCAATCCTAAAGGGGCAGGCCATCATCGGAGCGTCTCTTCCGCTGGCGCTGACTGCCGTAAAGCAGACAGCGGCAGCTGTAAAAGGTGCTCCGGCAGCGCGCTCACTATGCAGTGGTGGTAAGGCCGGAGTGTTCCCGCCCACACCAGTGAATCTGGAGCTGCCTGCTGCTGAAGATAAGGTGGTGGGGGAGCGGGTGGCAGGAGGGCAGAACAGGGCGGCGACGGGGGCGGGAGAAGGGCAGATCGGGTCCGGGAAGGGGGCAGGTTAGGCAGCAATGGAGGCAGCCAAATCCTAACCTCTTCCCAGACCCAATCCCACAGCCGCTATTTAGCTAATGCATGTCCGCGTAGACACCCTCTCCCACACACATGGCAGAGGCTTATCCTTCCAGGTAAGGGAACAATTTTCCCTTACCCAGAGGAGACCTCTGCAACTGTCCCCCTTGCAGGATGCAGCGGTAGCTATTTTGGTGCCACTGCGTTGGCGTGGGGGGGAGAATAGATTGGGCTCTTACTATAATAACGATAAAAATAATGTTCTGTGGGGTAGTGGGTTTTGGTCTTGTTTCTGGTAAAGCAGAGTAGTGTCTCTTTGGACAGATCATGGTGTACTCTTCCTCCTTTTTCTGTCTGCCAAAATTCTGATGATTCTAATCATCTTTCTTTCTTGAGCTGTGAGCATGAAGGAGTGACTGTATGTACCCCACGCCCCAATCATTGTACTTTCCCTATCGTTCTATATAGTGGATCTTTGAACAGCAAGTCTTGTGACTCTGTATTGCGTGTCCTACATCTATAGATGATTCTGGGGCAGCATGTTTAGGCTTGATTTCTTTAATAGAGAGCCATGTTGAAATGCCCATTCCAAGGTCCTTTCTCTGAGTCAGATTTCTCCTTCAGCCCGAGGAAGTACACCTCTCTCCCCTCTCACCGGTCCATCCTACAGCACTGACCATAAATAGACAAATCACAATACAGTACACTGACTTACAATGCAAAGCCTGCTACAGTCTTGTAACACACACACACACACACCCGACATCCCTGTCATCCCTTCTCTGTGTTGAAAAATTGGAGGAGAGATTGTTATCCTTTAATTTCTGCTAGTTCTCTTTGTTTAAGCTCCTTATGTTTCTGCAGTCTGATGTGTATTGTAATCAGAACTGGCAGTGTGGCATGTATGTCTTTTAATTATACACAAGTGCACTGACAAATGGCCTTTAGACACTGTTCCTTGGTATCTAGTGGCCATTTGTCAATGTACCCTGAAAACAAAAGGCCTGATTTTTTTACTCACACGTGTTCTGAGGCCTGGAAATGCCATCGGTAGCAATGGCCCTCTCCCATTGTCCCTGGATCTCAAGGCCCCTCGTTGTGATGGTGCTTGCCCTGCTCTCTTGTCGCCATACCCCACATCCAGCCCTTGCTCCAGAGTGCCATGGCAGAGGCTGCAGCGATGGGTGGCGTTCCCGGGTCGCCCCACCCGTGCCATAACCTGTGCATAGTTAAAGCCTGTAGGAATCCTGGGACTTGAGAGTGGATGTCGCACAATGAAGCACACTTCTTTCTGCCTCTCCAACCTCCAGTCATAGAGTTGCTTCCTGTAGGGCTAGCCTTACCATCATCCCGGAATCGAGCCTGGCTTCGGCCTAGAGTGGACCCGAGCCGCTCCCAAGTGTGCGCTGCAGCTGCCCAATGGGCTTCCGGTCAACGACGTGACTAAAGCCGGAACCCCATTGGCCAGCTGCGGTGCACCCTTGGGAGCGGCTTGGGTCCGCTCTAGGCTGAAGCCAGGCTCGATTCCAGGATGATGGTAAGCCTATGTAGGGTTCTCTCTTGGGCCAGGAGCTCACTCTTTAGGATGTTGCTGTTTCTGCTCCAACCCTGTTTCTGACTGAGTCCAGTAAATCTCACAAGATCTGGACAACCCGTAACCCATATTAATACAAGTACATAACTTTGCATAAATATCCTCAAGCTTTAGCCTTTAGCCTTATCGTTTAGCCTTAACATTTTGCTCATGGTTAGGCTTACCATTCGTCCCGGTTTCGCCGGGACAGTCCCTGAAATCGGGCTCGATTCCCGGTCCGGTCCCGGGGGACGAATGGGCGCCGCCATCTTTTTTTTTAATTTTAAACTTACCGGGCAGCATCTTGGATCACGAAATCTCGCGTGATCCAAGATGTCGGCACCCAAATCTCGTGAGGGCACGAGATTTGGGCACCGACATCTTGGATCACGCAAGATTTCGTGGTCCAAGATGCAGCTGCTGCCCGGTAAGTTTAAAATTAAAAGAAGATGGCGGCGCGGCGAGCGGTTGTCAGCCCGCTCTCTCACCGGCATGGAGCCAGTGAGGGAGCAGGCCAACCGACAGCCTGCTTGCCCGTGCTGCGCGAGCTTCCGGCAGGCTCGCGCAGCGCGGGCAAGCAGGCTGCGACCTGGTCTCCCACTCCCAGCAGCTCCGCATGGAGCCACTGGAAGACGGGGTTGCAGCCTGCTTGCCCGCGCTGTGCGAGCCTGCCGGAGGCTCGCGCAGCACGGGCAAGCAGGCTGCGACCTGGTCTCCCACTCCCAGCAGCTCCGCATGGAGCCACTGGAAGACGGGGTTGCAGCCTGCTTGCCCGCGCTGTGCGAGCCTGCCGGAGGCTCGCGCAGCACGGGCAAGCAGGCTGTGTTTCTCCCGGTGCCGCTGCGAGACCTGGTGTCGCAGAGGCACCGGGAGAAACACAGCCTGCTTGCCCGCGTTGCGCGAGCCTCCGGCAGGCTCGCACAGCACGGGCAAGCAGGCTGCAACCCCGTCTTCCAGCGGCACCGTGTGGTGCCGCTGGGAGACCGGGCCAGCCTGCTTGCCCGCGCCGCACGGGCAAGCAGTCTGTGTTTCGCCCGAGGCCGGAGGAGCAGCAAAGCAGGAGGCCGGGGAGCAGTGCCGGGAGCAGCAAAAGTAAGTTAATTTATATTTATTTATTTAATTTAAATAATTAAATAATTAAAAATTTTGGGCGCGCTTCGCGCGGCAAGAGGGGGCGCTTTGCGCCCCCTTCACTTAATTAATTATTTAATTAAAAATGCCGGATGCGCTTTGCGCGGCAAAAGGGGGCGCTTTGCGCCCCCTTCAAATGATTAAATATTTAATTAGAAAGTAATAATTGGTCTTATTGTATTGTATATTTGTGTACTTGTACTTTGTAGGTTGATTTTTAAGGTTGATTTTTAAGGTTGAGGTTTCTAGTTTGTGGATGATTTTTGAGGTTGTTTTTTGGTTCTGGTTTGTAGTTTCTGGATAATTTTTGAGGTTGTTTTTGGGTTATGGTTTGTGCTTTATGGTTGATTTTTGTTGTTTGTGGTCGATTTTTCGTTGTGGTTTGTGCTTTATGGTTGATTTTTGATGTTTGTGGTTGATTTTCCGTTGCTTTTAAATTAATTAATTAATTATCTTGCGGGGGGGGGGTGTTATGGGGGGGTGTCCCGGTTTGAGCTTTCTAAAATATGGTAAGCCTACTCATGGTGCCTCCTTGCAGACCAGACTGGGGTCCCCAGGCCACAATAAGTGTACTCATTTCCCATCCCCAGGCTTATGTGTGGGCCCTGATGATACAGTTTAGCTTCTCACCATGATTGCATAGGAGTCTTTCTGCCCCATTTTCACTACCTCAGAGTAGTGCTTAGGTTATTAAAACAATTTTGCCACATTGGTTTTGGCAGGTTCGGGGGAAAGAATCTTGACAGCAGATTCTTGTTAACCTTGTTAACATTTCTTGTTTGAACGTGACTTTAAGGCATTTTTACCCAAGGGTGTATATATGCAACAAGAATGTGTACACATAAGAACATAAGAAGAGCCTTGCTGGATCAGGCCAAAGGCCCATGTACTCCAGCTTCCTGTATCTCACAGTGGCTGCACTGATGCCTCAGAGAGCACACAGCCAACGAGATAACCTATTTCCTGTTGTCACTCCCTTGCACCTGGCACAGAGAAAACCTACTTCTAAAGCCTGGAGGTTGCTTATGGCTTGTAACCTGTGATGGTCTTTTCCTCCATGAATCTGTCCAAACCCCTTTTAAAGGCATCTAGGCCAGCTGCCATCACCACATCCTGTAGCAAGGAGTTCCACAGATGAATTACACACTGGGTGAAGAAATATTTTCTTTTGTCCGTTCTAACTCTCCCTCCACTCAATTTCACACCTGTGGGCTAGGAGGAAATGTTGCACTTGGTTAGGCAGTAGTAACAGCAGTGCCGGAAGTGCTGGAAGTCTCCCCAGTAGCTCCTGCTAGCTGGCATGTTTTTACCAGCAATTCACAATTATACTGGGAATTATACTATCTATACAGCGGGTGTGGGATTCCATTTCTCCCAGCAAGAAAAATGAAAAAGGATGCCTGTGCCGCTGTTATTGTCACTGGTAAGGCCCCACCTGAAATCGAGTGAATTAATAAGCAATATGAGAGAATTAATCCCCATGCCCCCAAACACTGAAAATCCCCCCCTTTTTTTTCAAATTGGGCAGAATCAATGAGGGACGCTTTCAAATCAGATCAACCCTATCTTGGAGAAACAAGCACTTACAAAAGAGAAAATGGCAAATTGTCCTGTGACCCCTCAACGCCGCCCTAACACATTGTCTGAAGTGGACAGTAGTCCATACAAGTTTAAACAACTACAAATTTGTTACTCTTCAAGGTGCCTCAAGACTCTTTGTTGTTGTTTTCTGCAACAGGCTTAATACAGCTACCCCTTTAGAAGCAATCAAAGAGCCTCAGTATTAGTTGCATTGCATGATGGTTTTGGAGGTACACTGACTGCTGAGTTATTTTCAGCAAGTTTTTTGCTAGGAGTTGAAATCCTGAGGGCATTTTTTTTAATTCTTTAAATTGCTCTAGCTAAGAACATAAGCTGTGTAGGTGTAAGAGACAGGCAATCAGGCTGTGTTATAAAAGCAATCCACATGCTGCTTGAAATCTGCTAATAGTTCCTTCCTTTCTCCTCCGTGTGTAGTGTTACTGAAGGAAATGCAAATGCGTTCTGCACTTCTGATTTGTACCATTTGCGACAGATGTACATCAATATAAGGCCCTCTTTCTTTTAAGGCACACATGGAAAAAACAGATTTCTTACACCTATAATTGGGCTAATTAAAATGAGTGAACATTCCAATTAATGTGTGGCAGCAGGGTGGGTTTAAAGAAAAAAAATGGGAGGATAGAAACCCTCTACCTGAAAACCTTGAGAAGTGTGATCGTTTTGCATGAGTAATATATCAACTTCATTGCCATGATTTGGAGATATTGACTATATTCATGCAGGTTTTGTAGCAAGTTACTTTGGGGCCTTCTGTGTCTCTACAACATATCTAAATGTCACACAGAGCAGATGCAGTAAATACAAGAGATAAGCATTTGCTGGCCTTACACAGCTTTCTTGGTTTTGCGCCAGGTCCAGAGCTGGTGCATGTCCGAGGAGGCCCATTGTGGCCTGCACCGCTTACACCGGGGAAGGGGACGAATATCCCCTTCTCCTAAGGTGGGTCCGGGCTTTGCCGATGTGGCCCGCAATGGGCCTTGGATGCAGCGGCTGGCCCTTTAGGCCAACCGCACATAGTTGCATAGGATTGAGCTGCCCATGGGGAAATGACTGAGATCCAAAATTAGACATGGTGTGGAGAGAATGGACATATTCATGGAGGGCAGCCCTATCAATGGCTACTAGGCATGATGGGAATGCACTAACTCTGGTTCAGTAGTCTGTCTCGGAATCTCGGTTGCAGGGGGGCAATGGCAGGAGAGAAGTACAGTATGTCTTTCTCCCCTGCTTGTAGGCTTCCCAGAGGTACCTGATGGGCAGGGGCCATGAGAGGGTGGTAAAGGGGGTAAATTGTACCCATGCCCAGGGTCCAAAAGGGGCCCAGGAGCCAAAGGAGGGCCCCCCAAAATTTCCTGGGATCTCAGCTGACCTCATGGAGAATGAAAGACGGAAGCCGGGTCAACTGGGAGGGCAGGTCTACCTATCAGGAGGGCTCCAGAGACTTTTCTGGCCGTTGCTGCCTTCCCCCTGCCCCGTTTTGCCCCCTCCTTTGAGAAGTGGCTCAAAAGAAACTTTGTACCCCCTGATAAAATTCCTGTCAGAGGCCCTGCTGGTGGGACACTGTGGACAATAGGATGCTGGACTAGATGGGCCTTTCGCCTGATCTAGGAGGACTTTTCTTATTATCTTATGACTAGAGGTGTTTGAAAATGGTTTTATTTTTCGGTGTTTCGAAAAATTTCGGTGTTTTTAAAAAATGGAAAATGGCAGAAAGTGGTGTAATGTGTTTTTATTCCAGTTTCTCATTTGTATTTTTAATTAATTTTATTTGCTTTTAAAGTGTTCAGATACTTACTATACCACTGTTCAGATACTATACTATACATTTTTTTTTCCAAACAGTAGCATTCACAGATCCACTTCCATCTTTGGAAGCTTATCCACAAGAGCAAGTGCTTCGCTTCACGAGTAGAATATCATATCATGCATATTTTTGGCATCCTCGGTTTTCAGTCTCTGTTTTTTTGGGCCTCTCTTTCCCCTTGACTGTTATATTTCGTTGCTTCCCTCCCCCCTTCAAAAGTAGAATAGGAACAAATGAGACTGAGTTCGGAGCAGCAGCTTGCTAAAATATACTGTGCTACAGAAAATAAAAGAAACTGGAGGTGTCGTTTATGAGGGCCAGTAGAGGAGCTAAAATGGGTGCAGGTCAGAAATGTGGCTTATGGATTTCATTAAAGCCCTTCCTAGCTTTCTCCCGTCACTGGCCCCAACTAAGTATCCATCTGGCACAGTTCATTTATTTGTAGGCAAATTAGTTAGACCTGTAAATGATAGTTGGCTTCCTCATCCTGAAGAAATAACAAAAGTGTTACCTTGTGAAGAACAAGAAGGCCTTGTATGCTTTAAAAGAAAGATTTTTAAGAGAAAGGCTTGCCTGCTTGTTCCTGCCTGAGCCACCTAGTGGTTGAATGTTGTATAGGCCTATACAAGCAAGCAATAGAGATCAGAGATAAGGAAGAAGAAGATGTAACAGGATGACCTTCGGAGCTGTTGGAGAGACTCCGCAGTGCGTTTTGTGTTGAAAGACCAGAGAAAGAACGAGGCAGCACTGAGAGGGGTAAAATTGGGGTTTTTCACTGTGTTCCTAAAAATCATTTTATATTGTTTGTTCAAGTGAAATTCGGATTATATAGCGGTATTTCACATTTAGCATTTTCAAACACCTCTACTTATGACACATTTGTATATGTAGACCTTGAAACAGTAAGGATTAGATTAGGTTCTTAGCTACCTTAGATAGATTAAATCTACTGTGTACTACTAGTAGTCAACAGCTGTATCAAAATAGCTTCTTCCAAACAGTTGCTACATATCATGCCAATATATTTCTTCCACCTGAGCTGTCCTTATGTCTCCCAATAACATTCAAAATATCAGGGCATGGGTAACTCTATTAGAAGAAATGTGCAGGTGTTCTTTCACAAGAACTTAAATATATACCTGCCATCTGGTATAATCAGGTGTGCTCCAAAGGGGAAAAGAAAAAAGTTTTTTTTTTCTAGTTTGAGACAAAATACATCTTGTGTTGGGCTGTGAATAGCTGAATGTTCATAAACTTATTTTGATACAAAGTTAAGAAGGGAAATATGCTGCAGACTTTTGATATAACATGCTGGTACCTTAGGGCAGTGTTTCCCAAACTTTTTCGACCTGTGGCTCCCTTGACCATTGGCGACCATTGGCCGTGGCTCCCCGTTACATTATGTTGATACCTGCGAATTGGCATTGCACTGTATTCCGAGAGGGTTCCGTGGCACTCCGCGGCTTCCCTGGCTGGTATCCGCGGCTCCCAGTTTGGGAACCACTGCCTTAGGGTCCCCTGAAATGCATCTTCTGGGGAGCTGACTCAACCATTCATTGTCTGAAATGGTGCTGTCCTCGGATCTGTGCGGTACTGTCCTCAGATCTGTGACCCTTAGATTTTAGAGGGTCAGTTTGTACGTTCACGGGATGAACCTGTGATTTTGCCACCTCTGTTCTTGTAGGGAGAAGTGCTTGGAAGTATCGCCATGTGAAAAATCCTGACTCACATCAATATCACATGACTTGCTACCTTGAATATCACGTAATCTGGTAGTTTAGGATTGCTTCCAAAATTCTCCCCATTTGATCTCCTCTCTGGATTTTGGAGTTGTGAATTACCTGTTCTTATTTCAAATATGGAGCTGATGCATTAGGAGCCCTCCATTTTTAATTCCATATTTTGTATAGGACATTGTCCATGCATGCAGTTTGCAATAGCTATCAGTTCCTTCATACAATCCTACCCTTTACGTTAGTGATAAAACACCACAAAAAAGCAATCTAGATGTATTTGCATGTTCAACTGTATCAAGAATGGCAAAACACCACACAAAAAGAATCTTGATGTGGTTATATGATTCCATCAAGAGTGCTTTTTTGCAGTGTTTTATGAATGCATAAGTGCACATTGTTAATACACAGTGAGGGAAAGAAGCAAATGAGCTGAAGGAACTGAAAGTTTTTGCAAACAGCACATGCTCTAGTTCCTGAATTAATTTTAGAAAGTCCCCTAGCTCAGTCAGAATTGAGGGGGAGTGGAATGCAAGGCAGAGCAAATTCACAGAACAAGAAGTCAATGGAACTGGGAAAATCTGCTCATCTGTCGTTTTGATATGGGGCTTGATTTTCATGTGTGGGTGTTTTTCAACACGTGACTCCCCAAGAGAAATCTCCCCTGTGAGAAGTCTCCCCAAGAGAAATCTCAATCTGTGGTGAGAACTGTACCTCCATAGATGGTGAACATTTGAATTGCTCCTGCTTTAGAACAACTCAGATGAACCCACCAACCTGGAATTATTATGCTCTGCGATCTGGAAGTGCAGATTTGTTTAGTCACATGCATGCTGATGAGTGTTGACTTCCACATGGCTGCTTACAGATCAGTTTGATGTATGCTGAAGCACTTCATAACCCTGGTGCATGCCTTGTGCGATATTCGAACCTGAACGAGTCTATCCATCACTAACAGCGCAATCCGACTTAACTTTTGTGCCGGCTTAACTAGCGGTGCAGCGAGAACGAGAGGCCCCAGAATGGAAAAGGGATTCAAATCCCCTTTGAATTCCTCTTTTGGATTCACTGAACACGTGTGGGATGGTGGGGTAGTTTTGTGAAGAGAACTATATAGTACAGGAGTTATATGGTCTCATGATGAACCTCAGAGCTGCTCCTCAGTCAGGACAACTAAAGTCGAGGCCAGTATGAGGCCTCTGCCTTGCTCCTGCTGCGCCACCCGTTTCCTGACTGCTGCCTTGACATTTCTCTATGCACCTGCCTCTTGCCCACTAGGCTTACCAATCGCCCCGGAAAAACTGGGATGATCTCAGTTTCCGGAGCCCAGTCCCGGCCAGCTAGGCCCGGAACCAGGTCAGTCCTGGTTTTTCCAGGTCTGCCGCCGCTCCGCCACCGCCGCTTCCAAAATGTGATCTTTTTTCGGCGGTGCCACCTTGGATCTCGCGAGATTCAAGATGACGGCGCCCAAATCTCGTGAGGGCACATGAAGCAGAAATATGGTAAACCTTGTCATTCCTTTGCTGTTCTGGACCTGAACTACGACTCTGGGTTGTGGAGGTCTGACAGTTGACTCCTATGTGGAGGTCTGACAGTTGGCTCTCAGAGTTGGTGGAGAGGCTGCCAGTGCTAGAATGCCCTCCACCCTGGCTGCACAGACACACTCTGATTTGTAAGCTGTGCAATGAGAATACAATACTTCTGAAAAGAAGCATAAGTTCCCGAAGGACGTTGCGGGACCTCTAAACCAGAGTGGGACAAATAGCAGCTTTAATAATACAGTGAAAGAAGACCCTCTGATTACTTTCCACATCACATCCCTAACAAAAACTGTGGTGCTTTAGCCATTACTTGGTTACCTAGGATACACGGTCTACATAGGCCTAACTAAGACGATTCTGGCGGACACGCTTTCAAGCCATGATGGCAAATGCCGTGGATAGCTGGTTGTAATCGTAATATAGAGTTACAGCAGGAACTATATTACAGAAATGAAAACGTAGTAGTTTCTGAGGACATTTGTTGTTTATTAATCAACTCTCAAGGGTAAGTTAATTATTCTGCTCATTATTTTGCTGCTTGTAAAACTTAGGAAATATTTCCAGTGTAACGTTTTTGCAGACAAGGCATGATGCTTGGCATGATTTCTATGACTGTACTGTATTCATATAATAAAAATTGATGCATATTGGGTCATTGCTACACAGGGTAGGCCTGTGATCTCCAGCAGTTTGCAACCAAAGCAATGGCTCATAGGTGATTCCATGATAGAAATGCATGGATGACCCTCATAACTGTCATTGTTGTAAGAGTCTTCCTTGTTGTGGCACCTATCCTATGGAATTCACTTCCACTTGGAATTCACAATCCACCCACCCCTGCCCTGTTACACCCCTCCCCCAGCCCCGGCGCCGCTGGCACTGCTTCCTCTCCGGGTATTGTAATGTGCTTTACAGTGCATTTGCGATACCCAGTGCCAGCGCTGAGGCCGCAGCGCCTGAAGAGGATAGAATTGTGCCGCAAATCATTCTAGGTTGAATGCTATTTCTCGTTTGGACTGATCTTGGCACAGCAGCAGCCAAACAATATGATAAGGATAATTACAGTATAGAATGAAAGACTTGCAGCATGTCGAACAAGGGAGATTGCCTCCCGCTAATTGCAATTATTACAGTAGTCAGGGACCATGGTTTACTGAACATCCATGATTGCACTAGGCTCTACTAAATCCATAGTACATCCATTGGGTTCCTGAGAATTCTGGCTGTAGTTTTAAAACTTGGGTCTTCTGTAGTTTTAAAACTTGGGCAGGACGTCTGGCTCAGTTGGTACAGCGATTGTCTCATAAATGCCTGAAGATGTGAAGGACGGCAGTTCAAGACGGCCGGAAGCGTCTGTTGGAGAGATGCCAGCATGCCGAGCTGGTAAGTTGCAGAGCCTCTGTGGGGGAGTGGAACTGCAGCTGCAGCACTTGAGTGGCAGTCAAGGATGCCCTGACCAGAGTGGGCAGGCTTTCTAAACCCCAAGGGTTTTTTTACAATATAATGTTCTAATCTTTCGTAGAACCCTTCATTCTAGATCAGAGGTTCTCAACCTGTTATACGCATACCCCTGGGGGTACGCGGGCCACAGGCTAGGGGTATGCGAGATGCTTTTTCGCGTGACCCCTAAGGGTGCCCCCTAAGGGTGCGGGGCAATGACATGTCATCCCGCCCATCGCGCCACTGGCACAAATCCAGCTACGCTACTGATGTGCACACGGTACACCAGTGTTAGCCAGTAAGTATTCGAAAAGAGGAAGGGAATATGAGATGCAATTGTGAAATTGATTCCAGGATTGAAAAAAGTAGCCAGGTTTATTTATGAGAATAGATGGAGAAATCAGCGAGATCCCTATGGTGAATGGATATAAAAACGAAAAAGGCTCCATTGGTGAAGGAGATGTGGGATGATGACTGGAAATAAGCCCAGCACGAGTCTTTTGTCCACACAAATCATGGGAAGATTTGTACCTCTTTCATGAAATACAGGCTTTCATGCAAAAACTAGGATGCGGAGCACTAAGGGAAAGTGAGTGACAGTTCATGGGGTACAGGGCTGTACCTAGACTGTTGTCTACTGAAGCAGGAAGTTGGAGCCAGCACTATATGTTGTCTAGAATAGATTGCAAAGGCCGTCTAAAAAAGCAAAGCAGTGAATGAAAACATATAAATCTTGCCAGAATTCAGAGACCTTGAGTTAAATGCGTACACCTGTGGGCTGGGCAGAAATGGGTTTTAATGGGGGGGGGGATACTTAGACAATGGAAGAGTTTCTTTCCCTTTCTTCTAGAAATCAGTAATGAGTATCTATCATGGATTTTGCTTATTCTGATGCTCAGTGTTGATTTTCCTGCGATTGCTGCTATTGGTTGGGCTTTTGCCTCTTGATTTTAGGCTTATTATTTAGATTTGCATTGTTTTAATTGTGAATTGTTTCCATTTACTTTTTTAAATTGTAAACCACCTTGGGAGCCATTATAACCGAAACGCAAATCTATAGATCTAGAAACTGAATAAATGGAACATATTACGTGTGCCCCGGCTACTCTACGAATCCTTTACGCTGCACACTCTTAACCCAAATCATCTAGTATCTTTCATAACTACTGCAGTAAATCTGTAAATTGTGCATGGTTCAGTGGTGGAATTTTTACATTTTGGAGTAAAAAAAAATGCATCGAGACAATAAATTCTTCTGTGAGCAGTACAAAACTGACAATTGTCTTCTGAGGTCTTAATTGAATATATTTTTCTCATTAATGTTTTATGACTATGTTAATATTTAAAATCATAATACCTAACAAGAGTAGGGAGCGAATGAGCAGAATACAAATGGGCTTGTTTAAGCACTCCAGAGACGAATGCTGGATTTTTCTCTTATCTTAGGTTTCTTCTGTAGTGCTCTGTTAGTCTCTGTCACAGTGCAACGGTAGTGGATTAACAGAACTATTGTTAGATTTGTCTTAGGTGGGTGTATTTTGCTTAAATATTCCCCACAGGTAATTATATGTCCACACTTGATTAAATCGTTAGTTATATATGAATAACGGACTACAACAATCTATATTGTAATACACAAAGAGCCCAATTCTCCCCCCCCCCCATTGTTCCGCTATGCAGCCGCGCTGATGGAGTGTGTCATGCAAATGGGGGGACGGGGAACAGATGGCCTGAGAGAAGTAAGTAATAATATTTTTCACTTACCCCTCCATAGGCCACCTGGCTGTCAATGGGTCTTCTTAGACCTATGCCAGTTATTTTACTCATGTAAGTCCAAGGAGAGACAGGGGCATGCTGGGCTGGTAAAATGGGGATATTATCCCAGTGTATGCTGCTGCTGCTGGGATCCACCCCCGCCTTTGAAATTCCCCCTGCCCGCCCCGATCCTCCCCCTTCCACCCTCGAACTACGCCCTCCGCTACCTTCCTGCTCTGGTGCTGTGTCCAGGAGCTGCTGCTGCTGCATTCGTGGGGCCTCCAACCGTTTGCCCCATAAGCCTCAAAGTGCCCAGCAGCAGCAAACCTTTTACAACACCTCTGCAGCATTCACGGTGGACGGACCAGGAGCTCTGCTACTATAAGTGCCCAATAGGACTGGGCTGTAAGGAGTTTTGCGTTGGCACAGTGATGATGCTTCTGGATCATATAAAACTGCCTTTTACAGTATCAGACTATTGGTTGATCTAGCCTAGTATTGACTACTCTGATGGACAGCAGTTCCCCAGAATGACAGGCCAAGATCTTTCCCAGCACCTGAGTCATTGAATTTGAGGTGCCAGGGATTGAACTGAGACTTCATGCATGCAAAGCATGTGTGCAACCATTGAGATATGGCCCCTTCTGAAGCATTTTGAAACATTTACTTGAGTTCCCCTGACACCACAGAGGTTGTTCTGACACCAGAACAGGCAGGTGGTCTCTGGCTACTTATTGACTGACCTGCAGTAACTGGCAGAACTTTAGACAGTCAAGATAAGCACAAGAACCTATGGAAGGAAGAGTAAGACACGGGGGTGGGTGGGTTAAGAAATAAGGCAGAGAGTGTCGAAGAACAGCTGGGCAAGGAGGCAGAGGAACCTAGGAAAGAGGAGTTGGAAAAGATCTAGAGCAGGGGTGTCCAACCTTCCATCATTAGGGCCTCTGCGCTCTAAAGAGTTGTGTAGAAGACAGAAGCTTGGCAACTGCAAGTGCTGATGGTGCTGCTAAAGCAGCTGCGTCTGCTGAAATGCCCTCACCTATACACCCATTAAAGGACCAGGAGCATGCATGTTGAAAGGTTGGCCACCCCTGCTGTAGAGGAAAGAGGGAGAAATGGAAAGGAAGTTGTCCCAGGGAGTAGGCAGAGAGGTAAAGTTCACATTCTGATTTTGAAGAATTAATCACAGTTTTTGGCGGCAGAGTTGTAGTAGATTTTTCCCATGTCTCTTCTAAATCCTTTCCTGAATGGCCACAACCTGATTGATTCTGTGCTGTTTGTCATCAGCTTTCCCATCACCATTCAGGCATCACGACCTCATGACTTGGCATCACTTTGAACTACCTTCTCATATCCTGATGTCATTATACTGTACATTGTCTCACCCCAATGTCACTCCATTGGTTGCCACTGCAATTACTGCAGGGAAAGTCTCACCATAATGATGCCAAGCCACAGGAGATCGGTTGTACCAGATATCAGAGATCTACAGCCCAGGAGAAACACTGATAGATCTCTCCATTATGACATAGAATGAGTTGCCTAGCATCACTGCTGAAAATAAGCATGAAAACAGCTCAGTGATGACATTTCAATCTTGCCCAGCAAACAAAGAATTCCCAGTTTGGCTGCCCTCCACCTTGTTTAATAGATGACAGTGAGAGAGAATAACTTACCCATAAATAAGCGTCACAGTAGAGAGGGAATTTTTATCCAGGTTTACCTACTTGGGGTCCAACCCTCTAGCCACTACACCATGCTCTGTCAGTTCATTTGAGTGCACCCAAACAGGGAACTCTTCCACCCCCTTCGAAGTTTCATGCGTAATCTTGCTTTGTTCCTCCAGTGTGAAACATGTTGTCTATTCAAACAGATTTACCTTATTATAAAATGTTCTACGTATAATAGACACCCAACCTTCACTTTTATATATCACAATTATGCTGCTGAATCTGAAAAGGGGTTCCTTACTGCATGACTTAGCCTTGGTTGAAATTGTGGCGTACGAGGGATACCTTTTCCATGATGTATAATTAAAAACTGGCTGTTGCTTGTCACAGTTCCAAGCCACTTTGGAGCCATTGAATGAGCTGCTGTAATGTAACGTGATGTTCATAAACGTTCTCACTGCTCAGAGTGACTACGTAAGCTAGGGGAACTTTGACAACCATGCAGCTTCTGTGTGGGGAATGGAAGACCAAGAGAGATGCGTCAGGACTTAGGAACTTGAGTGCTAATGGCTGGAAGTTGAAAAGTCATGCACAGGATGGGATGTCAGGCAGGCAGGGAACCTTGGGGATAGGAAGCTGAATGAGAAGTGGGCCTCGTAGGCAGTATGGCTGAAGATAGCCTTGCCAGTGTCCCGGAATCGAGGCTGGCTTCAGCTTAGAGCGGACCCGAGCCGCTCCCAAGTGTGCACCGCGGCTGCCCAATGGGGTTCCGGCTTCTAGAACTTCTGGTCAATGACGTGACGGAAGCTGGAACCCCATTGGGCAGCTGTGGTGCACACTTGGGAGCAGCTCGGGACTGCTCTAGGCCGAAGCCAGCTACGATTCCGGGACGCTGGTAGGGCTAGCTAAATAATAGATAGAGGAGAGTGCCTGAACATGGCAGAATAGATCGAGTTGTCACCTTTCGCATCCAGTGAGGAAAAGCAGTCAGGAAAAGGTTGACTTCTATCCTAAGTCAGAAGCCATAGGTGAAATCTTCTGATATTGTCTATCTATATATTATAATTATTCTCCACTTTTCAATCAAGATTAACTTCCAGACTTACCTTTAAAATCAACATAAAGGTACAATATACATGATTCCAAACTGATAGTAATCAGAATGCAAGTGGACCTGAATCTCTTCCCTACTTTTGCAGCCTACTGCAAGGTAATTTCTGTGTTTTGGGGAAATGGAGGTTGGGTGGGGGAGGAAGAGGAACGTATGAGTTATGATCAACTGACAACTGCCATTTTTCTCCACTTTCTCTGTTCCAAGAGGCATTCTGGGAAAAATGGCAGCCATCACAAAATGGATGAAGGATGGATGGATTAGGCAAAGGTTGAGAAAAATAACTGTAAGACAGAGGGGGCTTTGAGGAGTGGGCAAGCTAAGGACAAAGCAGGTTGCCCCCGCCCCCAAGAGTGAATCACACTCTTTCCACCTTTGGTGTTAATAGCTTGATGGCTGGGGCAAAAGAGCATGAAAAAATGCAGTTATGCCATCCAAACTAGTGAGCCAGGTTACAGAGAACATCCTTGATCCTGCCTTTTCCTAGCTATTCAGCTCATGCCTGTCATGAATCGACACTGGAGACCAGGGCACACCATTCCGTTTTGCAGATTGACTAAGTGCACTTGTAGTGGCGGTTCCTCATCTGTTGGGAAGGTGCCGATAAATCTCCCCATGTTGCCTGTTCTCCCTGGAAAGCATCATATAAATCTCTCTGGGTTGCTTGTCCCAGCAGCTGAAGGCTCTATAAATCTTCTCCTGCCCCCTGTCTCCACCATGAAGGCATCTATAGCTCTCTTCATGCCACCTGTCCCCCAACGCAGTGAATTGAGGCACAAAGATTTATTGCGGGGGAATCTAGTGCAGGGGATTTCTTTCTTTCTTTCTTTTTAAGGAGACTTTTCAACAGGGAGAGATGAGACAACGGATTTCGAGTGGTACGTTGTTTATTTGTTTGCTTAAGGTGGTAGATGGTGTCCAGCCAAGTGCTTCAGAGAACTCAATTAAATTACTAACTTTCTGCCTTTAAGTTGAGCAGCACCTGATTAAATTTAGCGTAACTACTACTTTATAGTGTTTGTCTATTTACTTGGTGTTTGTCTTTTTTCAGATTTGAATTTACTAGAAGTGGCCTGGATGTTACATCTGAGACATGCCATCCATTTCCTTTTCTAATTACAGTGATGATCAAACTTCATCACGGCAATGATCTATGTGGAAAGACGCTGAAAGAAGCTGCCATTGAATTCCTCTGGCACAAGCAAAGCGCAACAGAAAGACCCCATTGGGAGAAAAGTAATAATTGTAAGGGTTTCTTACAACTAGTTTTCACTAGGCTGGTAAACCTGCACCCAGAGTATGTCACTTCAGTGTGCAGGTGGAGCATCATGCACCTGAATGGCCCTGAAAACGAGAGAGAGAGAGAGAGAGAGAGAGAGAGAGAGAGAGAGAGAGAGAGAGAGAGAGAGAGATGGATGGTACACAAATAGGGCCCCCCTTTATCCACAGATCCACTTATCTGCAGATAGCGGATGGTCCCCCTGCCCCCCGCGCAGGGGCGCACTCCCCCAGGCTCTTACTTTTATCGCAACAACGTTGGTTTCTTCCTTAAACAAACGTGATAAGCAGCCTCCTGCTGCTTATTGCAGGCAAGTAGATCGATATTAAGTGCTAGAGAAGCCTAGCAAGGTTAACAGAGTGGGGCAGGGGCCCCTCAGAAAACTACAGAGGGGCGTTCGTCCCTATCCATGGTTTTCACGTATCCTCCGGGGGGACCTGGAACGTATCCCCCATGGACACGGGGCCCTAATGTGTATATATATTTTCTGCATATAGCAAACTAAAGTCAAGCAGAAGCATTCTAACATAGCTTTCTTCTTGATATATTAGTTTTCTATGTGCAAGGATTTTTAGGGGTTAGGGCAGTGGTTCCCAAACTGGGAGGTGTGGCTCCCAGGGGAGCCACGGAAACCAGCCAGGGGAGCTGCGGAGTGACACGGAATCCTCTTGGAAAACAGTGCAATGCCAATTGGCAGGCATCAACATAATGTCATGGGGAGCCAATGGTTGCCAATGGTCACGGGAGCCGCAGGTTGAAAAAGTTTGGGAAACACTGGGTTAGGGGATCATGTTAAGTCTGATTTCCCTACTGCAGACTGAAGTGATACACTGTAGGCCCAGACCTACCACCTCAGTGAGTACTAGGCCTTACTGAAAGAGGAAATGGATGCGCACACACTGTCACTTTTGCAGCAACCCCATCGGTGCACTGCTCACCATGCCATGATGTTCATGTGTTCAACTGAATGGATGGAAAGAGTCCCCTGTGTGCACGTCGGGGCTTCCATGTGAGTGGAAAACCTATCAGGTTTGCAGATCACCTGGAAGCACGAATGCAGGTGCAGCTGTAGGCTGGGCCAGTGTCAAGCTATTTTGCGCCCTAGGCAAAGCTAACTACTTGTGCGTGTACACTGACACACACACACACACACACACACACACACACACACACACACACACACACAATTGCCAACTTCAGTTTTCCAAAACAGATGTTTTGTAGAAAAAAAATGAAAAGCACAAAACTTGAAACTGCTAAATTTATTTTAAATTGCAGGAATAAGTATAAAACTGTGCCCCTCAAAGGTCAGAACTGCGTCCCTCTGCGAGCTGCGGAACTGAATGTGTGGATTTAAGAGGGTTGGGATTGACCAGTTAATGTGGCCCTGCTCTCCACTCGTTCACTGAATGCATGAGAGGAATGAGTGAAGGAAAACCGGACATGGGTTGCGATCGCGATCTAGAGCTCTTTTGAGGCACGGGGAGGCCTGCGGAGGGGTCCGCAAGACCCCCAGGTAGGGCGAAAAAACACTTTTCCCCCAGCGGTGGTTTGATCCCGGAAGCGCCATCACCATTACCATGGGTCGCCACTCCCCTTAAGTGACCCATTGTTCCCGGCTGGGGCATCGCGACGGCCCAGTTTGGAACCTCTGCACTTATAGGCAAAAGCTTCCTGGGTCTCTTCACCCCCTGCTACCTGAGGTCCTTTGACTCGAGATGCCAGGGATTGAACCTGGATTCTCTGCATATGATGTGCTCTACACTGAGCTATGGTCCATCCCTGAAGCAGGGAGGCCTTTCCCGAGACCATTCGTGAACACTGCAATCGGACACAGAAATAGCAGCTCTCTTAGCTTGCATTTGTCCATTAACATGCATAAGGACCTCAGGAACTGACCTGTTATATTTACATTCCATGGAACTGGTGATTACGCTAACTGTCTGCAGGGAGGCACAAAAGCCCTACCTTTTGTCGCCTGCCATAGTTTTGCTTCTCTTTTTGTGCGTGTATTTCAAGGAGGAGGGAAGGGTCTTGAATTCCAGTTGCTGATGCACAATAGAAACCTCAGCAAAAGCTTTTCAGATAATGATTTTGAAAAGCACTTTATTCTCACCAAACATAATAAAGCTGCTAAAAAAAAGTTGAACTTCTCAATGCAAGGTGGTTAGAAGCAGCAAAAAATACGTCAAGAAACGCACACACGCACCTATCATTTGAGAGAAATGCAGAGTTCTGGTAAGTGATATGCAGTGATGCTCAGCTGAAATAAGAGCCAATCTCTTTTCAAGTTACTGTGTTTTTCAAATGCATTCAAGAGCAGCTGCCAATCATCTTCATCCTGGTTATTCAAAACCTCTGAAAGGTTAAGAAGCAATCTGGGGCAGGCTTGGTGACATGACTAAAAAAAACCCCCCTGTGTAGCAGTCATTGTCATTATTTAAAAAATATTTATTTTAACAAGATATGCTTTAGTTGCAGAGGGCTCACAATCTAAAAAAAGATGTAAAAAAGACCCCAGCAAACAGCCCCTGGAAAGGGCACTGTGTTGGGATGAACCGGGACTGTTGCTCTCCTCCTGCTAAATGAGTGAAGGAAAAGAGCAGCAGCACTTAAAAAGTGCTCTTTGTCCAGTTAGCCGAGGCAAGTTCAGACCATAGTTAGATTTTGGCAGAGTATAGTATATCAATATCAAGATGAAATACAAAGCTGTATGTGTGGGATTGGCTTCTACCATTTTAAGCATCTGAGCCCTTTCATTAGTTTGGAATGATTTTAACAAGGCATTTCAACTCCACTTCGCTTGGGAGCTTCTGATCTTGCACCTCTGTCTTGTCCCCATCCCTTGTATGTCTTATGTTCACACTTTATTCTGCATATGTCTGTTGCATGTACACTGGTGTTAACATAGTGTGTTAATGGTTGGGGTCATGCAGATGCAGCTGTCAGGCCCCAAACTCTGTGAGTACAAAGTATTGCACAAATCTAAAAATGCATTTAACAAAACACAAAGAAAGAAACTCCACCACCCCCTTTTTCACATAGGACAATTTGGGGTAATCAAAGAACTATCTGATTCTTGTCCCATAATAATACTTAGGATTTGTGTAGTGCTTTTGAGTATTGTAAGCACTTCCTACCGGTATATTATCTTGTCATTATCCTTACAACAGCCCTGTAAGATGAGCAATTCCAGGTGGGGGAGGGGCTGATGCGCAGTGGTGACTGCGAATGTTAATGGTGGCGCCAAGATTCAAACTAGCGGCTTCCTCATTTGTAGCTCAGTCTCTTAGGCTGCAATCTTATGCGTACTTATTAGGGAGTGTGTCCCATTGAGTTCAATGGGACTTCTCAGTAGAAATCTTGGGGCTGGTGGAACAGAAAGAAGAGCTGTACACACATGTGCAAAAAAACCAACAACATCACACTGTTGTGTCTTTTTCTTTAATTCAAATTGATTGAAATGAATATTCATTTGCTGCTTCAATGCAGTGCAGCTTTAAGCTCTTCAAACCAAGCAGCCCTGATCAGTCCACTGAGAAATTCCCTTTTCCCTGTCAGCCAGTCTTCCCTGCATACTTGCAAAGACAAGTCTCATCGAATGTATGTGCATCTTGATGGCCACTGCTCTTCAAAATGGATGATCGGTGTACGAACTGGGAGTGCTTAGTTTCAGAATCAGAAGTTGGACTGTGAGCTACAGCTGTTTTGGTACCACAAAATCACTGATCAGCACTAGTTGTGGATTGTAATGACTGTGCTTCCTTTTTTTGATGCCAGTTGCTGCAACAATACAGAACCACCCATTGTAAAGGCAGAACATGTATAACAGATCCTCAACGTTCTCTCCCCCCCCCTGGAAAGGAAGTGCGCACGCGCATGGTTTGTTCTTTTGAAAACGCAGGGATCTAAGCAGGGGGTGGCAGCATCCCATTCCAGAAGCCCCACCAGTGATTCCTCTGGACTCCCGACCTACACGCCAAACAGCTCATTGTCTATCTGAGCTCAGTTGCCAAAATGACAGCAGCAGTGGCAACAATGAGCATGCACGCCACAAAACTGCACAACAGGTGATTCACCAAGTTGCATGCAGCCCATCAGAAGCTGGCTCATCAGGGGCTCAGAAGCCTACCTGTCTTCCAGCCCAATCCAGCATAGCCTAACGCCGGTGGAGCTGCTGCTCTGCTGGCGTTGGGTGTTGTAAACATGCTGTAAGGCACGTTTTTGGTGCCTGTGGAGTAAGCAGTGCCAGCACTGCTCACTCCGCCACCAGACAAGGACCACGCCACCGGACGCAGGTAGGTCCTGCTCTGGGCGGCGGGAAGGTGTGGGGAGGGAGGGCTGGGGTGGCGGGGGAGGACATAATTGGCTGGCCAGGGACAGGGTGGGGATATCGGCTGTGCGTTCTGCCGCTATCCAATGCCCCTTCCCGGGCCTGGCTGGCCTTTGCTGGGCCTGGCTGGCAAAATAGCTGGTGCACATCTGTGGAGGCCCATTGGGGTTGCTGGGGCTGACACCAGGGGAAAGAGACTAAAGTCCCTTTTCCACGTGGTGTGCCCCAGCTTTGCCACCGTGGGCTGCATCCTGCTTAGGATGCAGCGGCCGACTGTTTAGGGCTGCAAGTGCATCCTATGCAGAATTGTGCTGTTTGTTTTACATGTCTGGGATTGCAAGAATGGAGGATATTGAACACCTGCTCAGCTGAGCTTTTTTCACCTTGGTGGGTCACTTCAGGTTTGCCTGGAGGAATCATCCAACATGCAGACCAGCAGTGGGCTTGATGGGTCAACCGAGTCGGCATAAGAAAGCTTGTGTGTCTCATTGGTTTGCAGGTGCAGAAGCTCCGAGAATCAGATCATTAGACTGATAAAAGTCTTTCCTGACTGCAGACTTTCTGGAATGTCAGCTGGTACTCTCACAGTTCAAAGAGAGACTGCAGGAGAGTGCAAGGTTGGAGAGGTTACCAGGACATGGAAAAGCTTTTGCTAACAGGCCGGCAGGGTTGCAGGAGTGCAAAGTCTCTGGAGAGAGACAGCGCATAACGTGGGTGGTACGTGAGCTGGAAACTGCCAGCATTAAATTGCACACGTAGGTGGATACCCAGATTTTTCTGCTCCCTCCCCCCCCTCCCCAACCACTTTGGATCAGCTGTACTCTGAGATGGGGGGAGAAAAGCAGCTGAACATAATCTGACTAAATATGTTCCTGACATTAGACGCTTCCACATGGATTTGTTAGAAATAGGATAGGGGAGGAATAATAATAAGCTTATATATTTATCCTACATGCATAAAGGGTTGCCTGTCAGAATCCATTTGTCGTTTTGCCAGTTATGACTTAAGGTGCTTTTTTACCACTGCATGTATTCCTGCATTATCTATTTTACCTGGGGGGGAGGAATTGTACAGATATCATGGACATGAACATGATTGTGTGCAAGTCTCATGCCTTAATTAAGACGCTGTCAGCATTTCCATAATGCTCACCGTTTCGGTGACTTGGAACCCTTGTAATGCGCTTCACTGAATGCTGATATGCAGCTTTGAAAGCCATGGAACATTTGCTTTCCCGGATTTGACTGAGTCCACTCGAGTACTATATTCTCATTGTTGTTTTTTGGGTGGTGGCTAAAACATCGCATTTGGCATGGGGTTTGCTTTGTCCTTTATTTTTAAAAACCTATGAATTGTATGAAAAGTGTTTTGTGGCTGGTGCAGACACCATGTCAAGGCTCTCTTAACCATGGTTAAGAAGAGATGGGGAGTAGGCTTCAGGGTTACATGTTTTAAACCCACAGCCCCTCCCCTCCAAAATTGCCCCTTTCTGTTTCAACTGTGTTTAATAACCTCTTAACCACAGTTAGGAGGGCCCTAATGTCACCCGCTAAAACTGAAGAAAGGGCAGTAGAGAGGGACCTCTTTTATGATGAGGGGGTACTGCATTGTTCCTGAATTGTTGTTCTTGTTGACTTTGTCAGAGTAGGGCCCACTTCACTATTTCCCAAATTGCTACTATAGAGACTGTCGGTCCAGTTCAGACATCATGCAGAACCATCCATACATTGTGGTTTAGTGTGACAACCGAGAGCGCCTTGGTTTGCAAGAAGATCAAACCGGTCCATACTCCAGGATATCAAGCCAGACTTTTCACTTGAAGGAATGATAGTAAAGGCAAAACTGAAGTACTTTGGTCACATAATGAGAAGACAGGATACTCTGGAGAAGTTGCTGATGCTTGGGAAAATGAAAGGCAAAAAGAAGAGGGGCCGACCAAGGGCATGATTGATAGATGATATTCTGGAGGTGACGGACTCGACCTTGGGGGAGCTGGGGGTGGCGACGGCCAACAGGAAGCTCTGGCGTGGGCTGGTCCATGAAGTCACAAAGAGTCGGAAGCAACTGAATGAATAAACAACAAACAAAAGACAACTGAAGGTCCCCCTCCCTTGCACACAGGGAAGGACATTTTCTACTTCCATTGATAGTTTAGAAAGCTGGAATTTGTTGACATCCAAGCTCGTTCTAACCAAAGTTTATGGACAAGCCAGGTTATGAAACTGGAATTCAGGCCCAGGCTCAAAATCATCTAATTATAATATAGTTATAATAATATAATATAACTATATCTGCTGATGGGTCAGATAAGGGGCAGGGCTTGGTGTACCCCCAGCAAGAGGTCCACGTACCCCTAGGGGTACCCGTACCACAGGTTGAGAACCTCTGAACTATATCATGATTTAGCCATAGTATTGTCTGAGAATAGTATTGTGTGATGTCTGAACTTGGTCAAGGCCAAGGGATCTTTTTTATCTAAAAAATAGAGCAGAAGCCAAGTTGGGGATATTCTTGCATGGATTCTTGGGCACAAAAACGAAAAGGTCAATCCTAACTACCAGCCCAATCTTGCCTAACATACTGCGGCCGGCCTAAAGGGCCGGCCATTGCATCCTAGGCCCATTGTGGCTTGCACCAGCGCGACCCGGGCTCACCTTAGGAGAAGGGGACGTTCATCTCCTTCTCCTGGTGTAAAGCCCCAGCTACACTATACCCGTGCGGCCAGCGTGCGTCCAACGTGCGGGCACGCACGGGCATGCACGTCAAGTGGAACCTGCCGACGGCAGCTGGCGCTGGCTCGTCGGCAGCCGACGTCCCCGCAGGGAAAGTCGAGCTCGGCTCGACTTTTGCCCGTTCGGCTGCGTTCCGGCTGCGTCAGAACGCAGCCGCGACACAGCCGTGGACAATGTAGCCCAGCCTTAAGTGGCATGGGCCACAATGGGCCTCCTTGGATACACACCAACTCTGAAGCTGGCATGCATCCGGGGAGGCTGTGTAAAGCCGGCCTAGGCTGCGATGGGGATAGAATATCGACACAACTCTTCGAAGGCTGTTGTTGCACGGCTGCATCTCAACGTTTCTAGCAGGAGCAGCCCGATTTTGCACAACAGCACATCGCCTTTTGTGATGCCAGAGAGGCCGCTACGCCTCCGGAACACAAGTTCTGATTGTGCAGTGGCCTGTTAGGACTGGGCCCTAAGAATAGCACCAACCAGCCTTTTTCAGTCTGTATATATCATTGCTTAACATCTAGGACTATCACTGGAATGTTCAGTGAGCCAATCGTTACCTCTCACAAGAAGTAATTCAAAACCAGAAAATGCAAAAGTCAGCTAATCCTAAAATTAATAATTAGCTTTTTCATCTTAACTCTCCTCTGTGACACGAGGCATTTGGGGCAGAGAGGACCGCTGTGCAAACATAACCAATATTGATGAAAGGCTTTGCACATCACTTGATGATTAGGTGTATCTCCTGTCTTAATTTTTGCCTTTCTTTAGAGTGACTTTGCAGATCACCTTTAAATATAGATCTTGATTAGATAGAAGAATTGGAAATAAAACAAACATGCACAGCTCTTGTACTCCTACAGAGGCAACAGACTGTTTTGAAGCTGGTTCAGCACGGCAAACCAACACAAGAAAGAGAACATTCTGTAAGGAGGGCAAGGGGATAGTGTTTTCTCTTTCAACTGCTTTGAGAAAAACCTAGATTTAAATCCTTTGCTCTCCACCCCACCCACCCGTGGTCTTTTGAAAAACAGAACAAACTGTGACATCTCCATGCAGAATATGGTATTTTGGTTGATAGGGTTTGAAGGACGTAAGGTAAAATGTGTTGTGTGGAAGACAATATGTTCCCTGAGGTTTAGATAGAGGAGCCAACAAGTACAGGAGGCGGGACTAAGCCACTGGCACAGGAAGTGGTGCCACTTGGCTCCATGTTGGACAGGGGAATAGGCAATGGTACCGTCCCTTCACAGGAATGTTTTTTTTTTTTTGCAAGGTCCACAAGTTTTAATTGGTGGATCAATCAGATAATGCTTTGCTTGATTAATCCCAAGGAGGCTATTTGAAACAACAAGGGCAAATTTTAATTGGTAGAGATACAAATTAAGAGCACATGAAGGACAGATTTTTTACTTCTGGGGTGTTGCTTTGTTAGAAGATAAGGAAGAAGGGAAGGTCATTTTCATTTTTTTTTCTGATCCTGAATCTTATCATTATTTGTTATCAAGTCTAACAGTATAAAAACAATACTTTATTACTAGGAAGGGCCACCCTAAATGGAATATGGGAGCAGATACCTTACATTTTTGTTTTGTGGAAATGTAGCTGCTGTGAGGGGCTGAGTGTATTTGATTGAAGCAGTGGTGAGGAGGGATGCTTAAGAGGCATTTTTCCCCAAGGGTGTATATACGCAACAGGAGTTAAATGTGTACACCTGTGGGCTGGGAGGAAATGGGTTTTAATCCAGTCAAATGACCCCAACTGCTTTCTAACTGACAAAGGAAAAGATATCGGCCCCTTTCCCCTGCATTATATAAATAAGGGGAGAAAAACATTGGAAAAACAGCTTGTGGAGTAAGGATTAAGTACCCTCCCCACTGTTTCTTTGATCAAATTCACAGTTCATCACTACAGCTGCATTTCAGGAGAAAGAAAATGTTGGGCAACATGCATATGTATGTATTTAATTACCTGCAGCAGCCAAAGGCAGATGTTTAATCAAGCAAGCTGCTTAGTCCAAAACTCCCTAGTTTTTGCAGATGTTCAAACTGTGTTATGGCCCAATCCTATTGAAGGATTATGCTGTCAGAACGTGTGTTCCGCTGGTAGAAATTCCTTTACGGCCATTGAAAATGCGACTAGGCCAGTGCGAGCAGGCTGGCTCCATGCGCCAACATATGCCAGACACTTGCCAGAGGAGGTGAGCCAGTGCAGAGGGCTGGAGGGAGGCAGAGAGGGGGTTGGACGGGGCAGGGGTGAGAGGAGGGGGTGGGCAGAGCAGGGTGGTGATGGGGGTGGGTAGGAGAGTGGATCAGACCTGGGAGGGGGAGGGATTGGCCAATGGCACATGCCAAATCCCAACCCCTTCTTGGGCCTGATCTGCCTTCACAGATCAATGCAGACTTGTACCAGCGATTGAGCTGGTGCAGGTCCGAGTTGAACCACAGTGGCTGCTCTGTCCCCTTACCCCAAGGAGACCTCCTTACCCCCTTACCCAAAATGTCCGCAGCCGAAAATTCTCTGCGGGATGCAGCGGAAGCAGCGCCGGCCCCGCTACATCATTGCATAGGGATTTACGTAGGATTGGGCTGCCCCGTCTTCCTGTCTACAGAACTCAATCATCCCCTGAGCTGCTCATGCAGTAGTCAGGGGACAAACTACAGTCAACTCTCGATTAACACGGTCTTAACTTGCCTGTTTTTGAAATAGAGCAATTTGCACATTAATACTGGGAATCTAATTTACGCTGGCAATTTTTGAAATAATGCAGTCAATTAGCTGCTAATTAGTTGCTAATGAGGAACCGCATTAAATGCTGGCAGCTTCCTATGGAGGTGGAAAATCTCTTCTAAAGCCAGAAGATTAAAAATAGAGAAAGAAAATGTGTACACAGACCTGCCGCTTACCGCTTTCTCGGTTTCCTTACCAGCATCTTTGTTTTCATCATTGCTTTCTCGGCCATCGACATCAGTAGCCACTCCCACTCACCTCCCTCATCAGCCCTCCCGCTTACGCCATCTCGGGGAAGCAGAAGTTGCCAATCATTTAATCAATTTAACTTTTGCCCTAACCTATATCAGTTACAATGGTTCCTATGGGAAAATATTTTTAATTAATGCATTTTATATACATACAGATTTCTGGGAACACAACCCCTGCGTAAATCAAGAGCTGGCTATACCATGAACTTGTCTGTTGAGTTAGATTGATAGGCTCCTTTATCCCTATGAGACTGTAGAATATTTGCTTATTATCCTGTTGCACATGAGCACAACCCAGGCACCTTAAGCCCCCTGCAGAAATGAATACAACGTTAATGAACCCACAACAACCTTCCAGGTCTCAAGTCCTCCTTCTTCTTTATATTCCTACTTCCCATGATAATTTCCCAAAGTGACTGAAAGCTGTTTCATACATTACACAGCATCATGTTGGAATTTACTCCCAAGTATAGACTCAGCAAGAAGCCAACTACAGCTGTCTGATGAGTAAACCTACATGACACACCGGCTGTCAAACACCTGCTTTTCACATTCATGATTTTCATGTTTCAGTGAATAACTCTTAGGTATGAATGTAATTCATATTGAATGTAAGCCAGCGGCTGGCGCAGTGGGTTAAACCGCTGAACCATAAGCTGTCGATCGAAAGGTCGGCAGTTCGAATCCGCGACGGGGTGAGCGCTCGTTGCTTGGCCAGCTCCTGCCAACCTAGCAGTTCCAAAGCATGTCAATGCGAGTAGATAAATAGGTACCGCTTGCGGGAAGGTAAACAGCGCTCCATGTTCCAGCCGCATGCTACGCGCTGCGGCAAGGAGAGTCATGCCGGCCACATGACCACGGAGGCGTCTTCGGACAACGCTGGCTCTTCGGCTTTGAAATGGAGATGAGCACCACACCCTAGAGTCGGACACGACTGGACTTAATTGTCAGGGGATACCTTTACCTTTATGAATGTAATATTTGAAGATATACTTCTAAGTTATACTTAGATATATTTCACTCAGGAAAGTATATTTCCTGAGTTATCATTTCCTGAGTTATCTTCACTCAGGAAATGGTCCCACACTTCTCCTTTGTCTTTCCTTCAATCTTGTGAGGTGGGCTTCAACAATTCCTATTTTATAGATGGAGAACTGAGAGCAAAAGAGAACAACCTGTCCGGGGCTATCTGCTAAAAAAGCCAGTGCACACATTTAGCAGGGCATGTGTTACATGTACAATATTATGTGTTGGAATGCCAGCTTAGGGCATCCTTGCTTACTCTTTGAAGCTACTCTTGGTCTCAAGGAAGCATCCTCCTGCTCATATAACACTAGAACCTCCCTGCAAATGCAACAGGTGATGATAAACAACCTCCTGGTTATAGGAGTAGGTTTTCTCTGTGCCAGGTGCAAGGGAGTGGTGACAGAATACAGATATCTTGACTTGTGTGCTCCCTGAGGCATCTGGTGGGGCCACTGTGTGATACAGGAAGCTGGACTAGATGGGCCTTTGGCCTGATCCAGCAGGGTTCTCCTTATGTTCTTAACACTTGCCTGTTGAATAACTGTAGGTGAGCTGACTTGAGTTTAGCTTGGTTGAGAAGATAGATCTCAATCCAGCACTACCCACTCAAAGGCATGCTTGTTTTTCATGATGATGAACTAAGGACTTGCCAGGCCAATGTTTGTATTTGTGAAGAAAGATCAGGAGACCCTTAATGAAATCTATAAAACCCACCCCCTGGTTCTCCCATGTTTTAGTCAAATCCTGCCCTTGTATTACCTGGGGGGGGATCTCAAGAAGTAAGGGGTCAGGGGCCCTTTCTGGTTCCCTGTGACTCAAGCACTATATTGGACTTTATAAACCAAGGGGTACAAAAAGACAGTCCACGGAAACAGAAATAATCACAGCAGCTGCTTTAATTAATGGAGAACATTATTTCAACCAGGTAAAGTTTAGATTTTTAAATTTTCAAAGTTTTTCTAGTTCAAAGGGAGTAACTAACAGGCTTTCAGTGTTTCTGTTGCTGTGTGAAGGATAGTGGAAACAAATCCAGCAGGGAAAGAAGACAATTAATATCAGGGTGAAAGAAAGAAAGACAAGACAAGAAGAAAGGCGTCTCACCTCGCTAAGTCTTAGTGGCTTCATAAAACTTATTTTGCTTTGGGGATGTCAGTGATAATGAAGTACCAAACCCAGTAACAAATCCTTGCATTGTGAGTAGCTGTTTGTTTTTTTTCATGAGACATATAAAATATATTTTGCTGCAAGGCGAGAAAGAATTAAGGAATTATCCACTACTGGTGATGAAATAAAAGGGGTCCTTTTGTTTGGTTGTTTGAAAAAAAATCAGCACCCTGCTCAGTGTTGCAGACAATGTGTTCTGCCTTGCCATGTAATGAGAATCTTGTTTGTGAAATGCACAGAGTCTACAACAAATGACATTGAAAATGGACTCCCCATTGATCCATCCAACACAGGGACATTCAAAATTATAGCCCTTTCAGAAGCTGACTTCCTGCCTTTCCTCATAATTCAAGTACTGGTCCTCCAAGGCCTTGATTCATCACTGCAATTCACTTCCGGGGTTCATTCAAACAGTTGGCTTTATCCATTAAAAGGCCCAACAGTCTGGAATGGTCAAGAATCACCTCCATATGAATCTATCAGAACCTTAGAATAGATCAAGCTCGGAGCTCAATCCTATCCTCATCCCCCCACATGCTGGTGCAGCTGCGCCAAAAATGGGCATGCTATCTCTAGCGGAGGGGGGCCAACTGGGAGGCTTCAGAGGCAGAAGGGGATTTAAATTTTACTGCTTACTGCTCCGTAAGCCTCCCACTCCTCAGTGGGTCTCCAATTTCACTGGCGCAAGTTCTGAGGAGACAAAGGGGGTGAGGAGGCTTGAAAAACTGGGGGTAGGATCTGGCATGTGCCACCACTGCCAGATCCACTCCCTCCCGCAGCCTCCCTGTCCCCTGTAACACCCCCTCCCCACCCAGTCTCACCACTTCCCTGCCCTGTTACACCCTCCCCCACCACTCCCACTGACTTACCTGTACTGACGGGCGGTGGAAGAGCCCATGACGCGGGTGGAAAGGCGTTGGCCTTCCCGCCAGCATCCCTGGCAGCTCACTACTGTGAGCGCTGCCAGAGCCCCTTTTATGATGGTGCTGACTGCTTTACAGTCAGCGCCGGCAGAAGAGGCGCTAGAACATCATCGGTAAGTATAGGATTGGACCATCAGAGACCCAACTATGGGGCTGCCTTTGACTGATATTTGTCTGGTGGCTACATGATAGGGACATTTCGGTGGTGGTACAGTAGTTTGGGAATGTTGTAACCCCCCCCCCCCAAGATCCGCTACGCTCCTTGCTTGCTAATAAGCTGGCATTGAAGGGTGTTTTATTCCACAAGGCTTTGTGTGATATATTGTTTCAATTAGTTGAATAGAATTGTGTTTAATGCTGCAGTTTACAGTGCAATCCTAACCAACTTTCTAGCGCCAAGGTAAGGGAACAAATGTTCCCTCACCTTGAAGCGGGCTCCATGACTGCCCCTGCTCTGCAAAATGCAGTGTGCGCCCTGTTGGCACGGCTACACCAGTGCTGGAAAGTTGGTTAGGATTGCGCTGTTAGACTCTTTTCGCTTGTTGTTACAGTTTCTTCTTCTTCTTCTTCTTCTTCTTCTTCTTCTTCTTCTTCTTCTTCTTCTTCTACTACTACTACTACTACTACTACTACTACTACTACTACTACTACTACTACTACTTGCCTTGGGCTTTTTGTGGGGAAAGGCAGGTGTGATGTCTATGGTATAAAGTTAAGTAGGCAAGCCAGGCAGAACCCCCCCCCTCCCCTGTGTGTTAACCACCTCACACAGTTCTTTAAATAACACAACAAGGGGATCCTTAAGATTCCACTTCCTTGATTCACCTGTAAGGATAATCCTTTTTAATTATCATGAGAGAAGGACTCCTACAAAAGCGTTCCCTTCCTCCCCCTCTATGATTCCTATTTACCAGACAGTGGGGGGGGGGGCATTGAGTGTTAGCCCTTTCGGTTACGGGCTCCACATGCTGATAGAAACAACGATGAAAACTAGCATCAACAGCCCTCTACTAATTAGCATAGTATGTTTACAACTGTATGCAATTGATTTTTTTTTCATAGATCTTCAGGTCTACCAGGCAGTGGTTTAGTCTCATGCCTCATGTGCCCTTACGAAATTTGGCCGCCGCCATCTTGAATCTCGTGAGATTTTCATGAGTTTCAAGATGGAGGCGGCCGGGAGCCAAGGTAAGGGAAGCTACCATGGGGCTATTTAGCTGTTTTAACCGGGCTGCGGCGTGGCCGGGTGGGTCCTCCCGCCCGCGCCGCAACCCGGAGGGTAAAGCTACAGCCCTGCTGATTTGGCAGGGCTGTAGCTTTACCCTCCGGGTTGTGGCACGGGTGGGAGGACCTGCCCGGCCACGCCGCAGGCCATAAAAAAAACGTTTTTTGGGGGATGCACTTTTGGAGGGTCCGGGGGTACGCAGGACTTTGGGGGCCCGCGTAGGGGGTACGTGAGCCCCCAAAGGTTGAGGAACCCTGGTTTACAGGGTAAGCTCTTTCAAGTGTCTGGAGATGTTAAATTCAGGCTTAGAATTGGTGTTTATGTTTTCTGGCCTGTTCACTGGCATGGATGTGGCCTTTCTGGTCTAAACCAAATGCCTTGTTAGCCTTCTGTTCTCTGAAGTGTAGCCTTCAGTTTTAGAATAGTTTCAGTCCAATTTACATTCCCAGCCCTGAGTCATTTGGGTTGACATCTGTTGCATATTTTCAGACTCTTCAATATGCTTCCTATAATCTTTGTTGCCAACATTGCAAACAGTGCTTCAAATATTATCTTGTTAGTGGATGAGAAGACAAGGCCTCAAAAGTTATCGTAAAAGTGTTAAAGCTCCTGATCTTGTCAAAACACTACCCAAGAAGAGTCACTGCTGTAAAATGTCTGGCTGTGATTAAGATAAAAACAGAAAAACCCTGCTGGGTCAGGCCAAAGAACCATCTAGTCCAGCATCCTGTGTCCCTCAGTAACCCACCAGCTGCCTCTGGAAGCTCACAAGCAGGAGAGAAAGGCACATTTCTCTCCTGCCTTTGCTCCCCTGCAACTGGTATTCAGAGGCATAATATTGCTGCTGAACCTCGAGGTGGTGCCTAGCATAATAGACATCGTGCCATCAATAGAGCTGTTCTCCATACGTTTATACAATCCCCTCTTAAAGCCATCCAAGTTTGGAGAGGTCCTTTTGGAGCACTTAATGATCTCCTTGGCTTGTAGCACCCTGATTGCTTGGTGTCACCTGCAAGATACAGTAGGATGCAAAATTGCTCTACTCGTTTTGATTGCATTCTCAGATGTTTAAAAAAGCAAACAAACATGAACGGACTTTCTTTCAAGTTAGTCATGAGCTGTATCTCTCACTCAGTAGTATGGCACATGCTTGCAATGCTGTTCACCTCAGCTTCAGTCTCTTGTAGGAATAGAAAAGACCCCTGCCTGAATCCCTGCTAGGCCAGGAGACTCCCCGGGTGACCTTGAGACAGTCTCCTCTCTCTCTCTCTCTCTCTCTCTCTCTCTCTCTCTCTCTCTCTCTCTCTCTCAACCTAACCCACCTCACAGGGTTGTTGTCAGGATAAAAGGCACGGATGATTATGCATGTTGTCTAGACCTCCCAGGAGAAAGAATGGGATAATAAAATAATTGCCATCTCCATGCCTTTAATTTAGTCTTTAAAATATGTGACCCAACAGAAAGAGCTGAGAGAGAGAGAGAGAGAGAGGTGCTACATTATAATTTAAAGGCTCTGTACCACTAAGTGCCTGTCCTACTTGTTTTTAAATTTGACCAGAGGACAAATGAGTGTAACCTCATAAAAATTCTATATTTCTCTCTGATGAATATATCAATCATTACTATTGGCCAGTACAGAAACAAAATCTATAACACATTTTTATTAGTCACCTTAATGTGGTTTCCAATCGTTAAAAAGGAGAGAAGAACAGATTTCAAAATGTTGTTGGAGAAACTCCAGTTTTCGTTATACAGATACTAATTAAGCTTTTGACGAATTTACTTGCCGCTTAACCACAAAAATAACAAGGCAGAGGGAGGTTGTGTATTTGCTGTGATATTCCTTTTTCTGAAACTGCACACTTTCCCCGTGCTTCTTGTTAGTTCACACCACTGAAATAAATGTGAGCAGAATGCAGCCCAAGCTGGGTCTGTTGATGATCCTGAACATAGGATCTTAACAAAACCCATGTGGAAGATTTGCTACTGACGGAATAAGAAGTAAAAAAAATATGCTTGACTTCTTCCTTGGGAAATGCTCATGGATAAGGAAGCCCACATAGATTTTGCATCCAACCATGGAAAATGCTCATTCCTATATGGGTTTCTGCACATCTGGTCAGGGCTTAAGATTTGGCAATCCTAATTGTGGGTAGCCCTCTGGAGAAAAAAGTGGTGAATATTTGGCTAAATGGCTCGTGTTTGAAGAAGTTGATTCGGCAGGGCTGTTCGAAGAAGCCGATTCGACATGGCTTTGGCTTTATCCTCCGGGTTGTGGCGCAGGCGAGAGGACCCGCCCGGCCGCGCTGCAGGCCGGGAAAATACTTTTTTTGGGGGGTGCACATTTGGAGGGTCTGGGGGTACGCGGGACTTGGGGGCCTGCGTAGGGGGTCCACGGACCCCCAAAGGTTGAGGAACCCTGTGATAGAGCAATCGCCATGCCCTCCATCCCACTCTAGTTTTATGCAGATTGTTGTCAGCAATGATTAGTAGTCCAAAACTAGTCCTGAGAAGTAGCAACTGCATCAAAAGTCACGTCCAGGCAGTACCTGAATGAACCTCGTCTTGTGAAGGGGATCGGTATCTGCACCAGCTTTTGCACCTTGATTTCCCTTGTTGTTTTGGGGTGCATCTCTGCTTTCTATGGCCACACCTGGATTTTTAAACCAGATTAAAAATCTTTTCTGATTTTGAGATCAAGCAATATTTTCATGAACTGTCTCCTAAATGGAATAGTTAGAGCCGGATAAAATGAAGTGGGATTGATTTTTTCCCCCTTTTAATATGAAATTCCAATTCTAATTCCAGAAACAGACAAAAGTGGCAGAGCTGCTTGGATTTTCCAATCATTCCGAGTTTCTGTTCTGTGGGTTTTGGCTTGACACTTTGCCCTGCTTTGTCGTTGAGCCTAATCAAATCCTTAAACAAGGTTGCACAGTGTGGCACCGTGTCAGAGTGTCTTGCCTTACTGTGATCTGGCATCCGGCCAACATATTAACGTGGATATTTCTCAGATTACCCCATTCTTTGCCATCCCTTTCTTTCTTTTTGTGCAGAAGTGTCGCCTTCAAGATGTATTAGCTTAGCTGCAGGGTGTCTTTCAGCTAAATGTGCATGGCAGAAAAATAGGAATCAGTGGCTGGGACTTCACATGACATGTTCTCAGTGATGATGCATTTTTATGAATGGACGACAGCCTTTAATTACACTCCTCGGCTCCTTTCCTGTGCTGTTTTCTGACACTATTAGCCCCCTAATGATATCTCATTTGACTTGATCAAGTTAGCCATCAACTGGCATCATGTGATTATTATTCAGGCCATTTGCTCAGGAAATCTGCCTTCAAACAGGTGTGCTTACTTCTTAGTAAGCCTCTTACTTGCTGTATTTTTTTTCTATTTCCAGATCTCATCTTAAGTTAAAACATATTTTCCCCCCTAACCTTTTCTCTCTTGTAATTATCTAGCGCTGCAGGAGCCTTTGCTGACATTATAAATGCATGTCTAACTTGCTGCAGGTTTTTGGAAGTAAGTTGGATCTCAATGGAGCAAAATCCAGGATTCCATTTACTCAGCAGGCAGGGCCCCTATGAGTGATGACACGTTTGCTAAAATGAATCAACTTGCATGAGGACTTCTTCACATGAGCAATGCTGCATACATGGGATTCTAGCTCAGGGCAAACCACAAAGATTTTGAAGCAGGCTTGTCTATTTAGGGGCAAATCACTCAGTTTATGTATAGCTTGGTCTTGTGTGTTTGTTTCTCTTCATTTCACTAGCAGCTGCTGGACAGGCAGGGACTTGATCCGGATCAGGGCTGTGGCATGTAGGAAGAGGCTGTTTTACCCACTTAAAGGTAAAGGTGACCCCTGACAATTATGTTCAGTCATGTCCGACTCTAGGGTGTGGTGCTCATCCCCATTTCAAAGCCAAAGAGCCAGCGTTGTCTGAAGACGCCTCCGTGGTCATGTGGCCAGCATGACTCTCCTTGCCGCAGCGCGTAGCATGCGGCTGGAACATGGAGCGCTGTTTACCTTCCCACAAGCGGTACCTATTTATCTACTCACATTAACATGCTTTGGAACTGCTAGGTTGGCAGGAGCTGGCCAAGCAACGAGAGCTCACCTCGTCGCGGATTCGAACTGCTGACCTTTCGATTGACAGCTCATGGTTCAGCGGTTTAACCCACTGCGCCACCTGCTGGCCTTTTACGCACTTACTTGGGAGTACATCAGTCCCACTGCACTCAATAGGACTTATTTCTGAAGAGACATGCATAGGGTCGGGCTGTTAGTTTCTCTTAAAATATGTCAGCAGGGGAAGAGCCCCAGTTTGCAAACCCAAATAAGCAAACTTTGCATATACAGTATACGATCCCAGGTTCCGTTTCTGATGTCCCCAGATAGAAGGGTTGAGAAAACCCGTTCTTCGGAGGAGAGAAAAAGAAAACGAGCCAATTTGAGTATTCAGCTTTCAAGTGACCTAAGGGCCACTGAGGAAACAGTTCTGTGAGCAGAGAAGCCCAAAGGCTGCTGGTCTCAGCCAAGCTGATGGAGTGGAATTTCTGTCCCACCTTTCCTTCAGATGAGGACAGCTGCTGAGTTCTGGGAGGGGAGAAACCCACGGAGAGTTGGTCTCAGACAGGCTGATAGAGTAGGGTTTAATGTCCACCTCTCCAGTGGTCGGACAGCCTGGAAGGGTAGGAGCTAAATGGCAGTTGGTGCCAGCTGATGGCGTGGGCCATGCTGTCTCCCTCTGCTACAGCCTCATTTATGGCCCAATCCTATGTGGGACTTCCACTGATGGAAGTCATGTTCCATCAATGGAAGACCTGAGCTGCTGGCCTTCCATTGACACCTGCAATGGCGCATGCAACGGGGCCGCCAGTGCAAATGGCTGGCGGCCCCACACATGCTCGTGCCACCGGAACACCCAGCCACCACCAGTAAGTTGGTGGTAGGGGTGGACTGTGGGCATCAAGGTGGAACATTGGGGCTGGGATTGGGGCCTACCGGGGGGGTGTTGGGGGAGGGCGAGTGACAGGTATCGGTGGCAGCAGCTCCACCGATATTCTATGCCCCCTTTTCAGCCTCAACATGCCCCCTTGGGCCAACTTGGACTTGTGCCAGCCAAAGAGCTGGTACAGATCTGAGTAGACCCACTGGGGACCATGGCATGGCAGAGTAGGTAAGTAAAAAATTATTTTACTTATCCCTCCCTTGCATCATGGTCACCATCTGGCCCATAGCATGCAGTGGAGCCCACTGCACACTATTTGCCAACTGAGGATAGGATTGGGCCATTCATTGATTTACTTCTTGTGACATACAAAATGCACTTTCACAGCACACACTAGAGTGCCCTGCCTTGAAGCTAGTTGTAACTGCAAGAGCACTTGGTGTAAGGCTGCTCCTTCTAGGTCTCTGAGGGTTGAAGACTTTATCTCGAACAGCTACTCTGTGATGAAATCAATTTTAACAGTGTATAGGCGATTTGTCATACATACCTATCATTTTTTTTCATGTCTTCATTCTATATTGTGAATCCAAACTTCAGACCCTTGATGTGTTCAGATGTTTACTGAGCTATATACCTTCTTGTCTTCTAAAAATTTCATTGTCAAGACTAGGATTTTGGAAATGAGCTTTAAAATGGATTTATTGACGGATGTTCGGTATGAATCACTATGAAGATGGTATTTATTTTGTACATTAACAAATGCATACTTTGCAGGAAACTGGAGGCTGTGAAATACATAATGTTCCCTTATAGGAAGTTAACAGTTATTTCTGGATTAGCACTTTGGGGTGTAAATTTTCAGATATGTGCAGTACACATAGTGCATGTTTACTAAATTCAAGCCCCATTGACTTTAGTGAGGCTTACTCCTAAGTACGTGTATATAGGATTGCAGTCTTACAGCACAATCCTAGGCATATCTACTCACAAGTAAGTCCTATTGTATTCAATGTGGCTTATTCCCAGGAAAGTATGTATAGGATCTCAGCCTTACAGTGCAATCCTCTCTTTGGCCAGTGCTGGTGCTGCAGCCTTGGCGCCAGCCGAGAGTGTCGCAAACATGCTGTAAAGCATGTTTGCAGCACCTGGCAAGTAGGCGATGCTAGTGCTGCCTGCCAAGGAGGCCAGAGGACAGCACCCTGGAGTGGGTACTGCTTTGAGCAGTGCTGGGGCTGGGGGAGGGCAGGGAGGGGACGTAACGGGTCAGGGGAAGGGCAGGGGGTGGATCAGGGCCGGGTGGGGGGTGGGATTGGCATCGCTGGCGAATGCGGAACCCTGTGTTCCCTCCTGGGCCTTTTTAGCTTACACGGGGTATCTCGGGTCAGTGCCACTAATAGCTGGTGCTGACTCGAGTAGTGACCTTCAGCCCGCTCCTCTCCGGCAAAGGATACAGCGGCGACCTGGTGTACTTGCTGGATCAGATTGGGCTGCCCATTAGATGTCATTTACCTTGTGATCCTGGGCATATGGAACGTATTTTGCCCTACTGGCTCTCAGTCTGTTTCGAGCACAATTCAAGGTGCCAAGTTCAGTAAAGCCCTAAATGGCTTGGGATCTTGATACCCAAAGCGTTGTTTTCTGCCACCGGAGCCTGTCTAGATATTCAGATCTTCCTCAAAGGCAACAACCCGCCCCCACCTTTTAAGGCTCCCCAACTCTGGGATGTTCACCTGGCACTGAGCCTGAAGTCTTTTCATGCCACATGAAGGCGACTTTATTTGTCTAGGTCTTTCAGCGTGTCTACGTTAAGCCTCTGTGCTGTTGCTCGGCTGGGTTCTTAATGTTTTAAAAACATTGTTTTTACTGGATTTTTATTGTTTGCTCGGTTTTGTCAGCTTCTCTGGCAAACCCTTTTGGAATTGAAGGATGGGATATCAAATCCTCTAAAGAAAGAAGCCTAATTCAGCCTTATCCTGTCTTAAGCCATTCGTTCATTTTGCCCTGTCCCGTCTCTGCACCATTTGACAGTGACTCCCCAGGGCCTCACAGAGGGCTGTTTCCCAGACTTACTACCCAGATCCTTATTGCTGGATGTATAAGGGATTGAATCTTGGGCTTCCAGCATTCAGAGCATTTAGTATAACACACTGAGCTATAACCTTTCCTGCTGGTGGATAAGTTGGTGCCTTGAAGTGCACATAGGGCTAGTAGCATCTCTTTGCAAACATGTAGTTCACCTTCTTTAAAATGCCACAGAATGATCATGCCTGGTCATTCTGGAGAGAAATAAAGAGAAGCTTACGGATGTGAATGGCTATGAGGTCTTGCCTGATACAAAAGCCTCACACGTATTCAAACTCGGCTTTGGCAGCATCCTTGTTTTGGCAGAGTCCAGTCTTTGGTTCATATAATGTTAGCATATGGCAGACAAACTGACAAGTGGAACCAACAGAGAGTTTTTAAGGTCTGGTTTTCTGGGCTCAGTTCTTTCATCATAGAATAAGAGAAAGCAGCACGGATGCCACCTTTCTTGTATTGTAATGCAACCCTTGGGAAGATGCCACCACTGCCCTGGGAGGTCTTCTGCTCACACAAGAGTTCACAGAGCAGGACAAAAATATTTCCTCCTCCACCTCATGGTCCAGGAATCAGTGCCAGTTAAAGGAAGATGAATTCTATGCATGTTAGGACCAGAAATGTCGGAAGCCTTCCCGGCGCCTGGAGCGAGAGGCAGCTGCTCCGCGCGAGTTGCTGCGGCACCTGGTTCGGCTGAACCACGCGCTCCACCGTCCTTTCGCCTCTGGTTAGGACCACCTCCCCAAAAGGAAGCATCGATAAGTTAGGGAGCTTTGGAAAATGGTGAAATTTTGCTTCAGGAGAGGTTTTTGAGGCAAAGCTGAACAAACATCCATCAGGAGTAGATTATCTATAGCAGATGCTTTATAGCCAATGCACACTTTTCCTTAGTCAGTGATTCTTGTTTCCCAACAGCTTGCCCCTTACCCATATAGTTTGCATTTAGTTTCTTCTTAGAATTTCACAGCGTAAGGAAGGACAATGGATATGAGAGAATTGATGTTTCAATTCTGAACATTCTTTTTTTAGAATTAAGACCTGTTATTTCAGTGGTCACAGTGAATGCAGGAACGTAATAACAGAGTAGAGCTTTTAAGTCATTAGTAGAGGTGTTTGAAAATGGTGTTATTTATTTTACTCAGAAGTAAGCCCATTGTGTTCAGTAAGACTTAGTAAACCTGTCGTATTCAACAAAAACAAACGCCTCTAGTCATTAGCATACAATGATGTACAGGTTTTTGGAGTTTGGTATAGTTTCTCCTTCCTCCCCCTTTCTTTTTCTTCTTCTTCCTTCCAAATTTTAGTCATGCTATCATAAAAAATGCACGTTAAGATTTTGCTGTGTTAATGTGCATTCATTTAGAGTTCTGTTGGGTTTTCTTTTCTCACCAGCGTCTGGCAAACCAACAGCATGAATAGGAAGTGACATATGGCATACAAAGTAAAATTCTATATGTGCTTTGCTTTGCAATAAACAATTGGCTTCTCCTTTTAGTGGGTGAGAGGTGTCAAAGCTTTCTCCCATGTGTGCCAGAAAAGCCTGAGTGGGAGGGAAGCAGCTGCCCACGTCTTAGTTACCAGGAGCCTCTGAAGTGCACAAGCTTTCAAAACTCGCATCAACAAGATTTTAAAAGGCAGAGATATAGGCAGCAGTGGTAGCTTTGAAGGCCTGGCTCTGGGTTGAAGACTGTCAGAAAACTACCCAAGGGGAGTTGTGTCTAGTGGTTAGCACTCAGTGCACTCCTTCCTGCTATCTGCTTTCCCATTTTGATGGGCCAGGAGATGAATGGGGGATGGACTGGTACATCTTTCTGCTGCCACCATCCAAGGATAAGGAGACCAGGTGGGAAACATCACCCCTGCCATGAGAACACAGATTCCAGGGGTCCTTGTTTAAAATCAAATCTCAGTAGCACATGTGAGCTCTCAGATGTGACAACCCACTGAATTACCTGTGAACATGGGCTAGGCAGGCAAGGTGTCAAAAGATAACCAGCTTATTAAAAAACAAACAAAAAAGAAATTGAACAAAATGGGGAAAAGGAGTAGAGAATAGGAGAGAAAGCAGGCTGATAGAAAATGCCTGCGCTTGGCTGGATGGACACAAAAAGATAGCTTGACCAGATAGGATGCAGTAGCAAGTAATGCCCAGCAGAGGGGGCCAGGTAGCTACTTAAGTGCAAAGCACACAACCCGAAGGTGTGTGTGGAAAGAACATCAAAAATTAATTCCCTAAATGCATCTAGTTAGAAATACAGTCCCTATTGCTAGCTATTTATGTTGTCCTAAGAATCTTTGCCTTCTGCACTTACTGGATGTGGGTGTACCTTGTGGGTGTGCCTTGTGTGAACCAGAATTTAGTTCCAACACCAGACCTGGAAAATACACCCAAACATCCTTGGGCTCAGTCTTAAAGAAACCTAGTTTTGATGATTTCATAAGGTTACCTGATTGGATGAGAAGATGCCACCTGGCCACTTCATCCCAGCTGTTTATCTGGATAAGTGGGCCTGGCTGTTCAAGCAGTGGGCACATGCCAATCTGGGTAGGAGCCTTGGCCAGGAGCTATTATCTCTGGGGGAAATTCAGACACAGAGAAGGAGCCATTCACTTCTAGCCACATGGTTGTTGGGGAATGGTGTTTTCAAACAAAGGCTACTGCAGGAGGGTGTCCCAGCAGCTTTTAGGATGCCGAGCATCACAGAAGCCTTTGGGGAAGTAGAAGTGTCCAAAAATAAGGGGGGAAAGCCTTCATACCTTCATTTCACAGACCTTAATGGATGCACATTTAGCATGTTTGGAATGGAGAACTGAGTAGGTATATTAGCAACATCTCAACATTTTTCTAAGTTTTCTTTGACTGATGGGCAGAGACCCACCTCTTTTCCCTGGCAGACTTCCATAGTATCTTCCTTGGGAGTCCACAGGTTGCACCAGACTGTTCTATCCATAAGCATGCAGGTTTAAAGCTATATTTACAGGAACTTGACATACCTTGATATTCAGTTGACCCCAACTGGATGACCCAGAGAGATGACAAAACCGTGCTCAAGCTACAGCCATAGCACAGGTTTGTAATGCTTCTCTGCATTAAAAGGAACTTTCACTGAGCCATTGACATGGCAATGTATGTGCAAACATTTCTTAAGATAGTACTTATTATACAGGGACTTACTTTGGTTTGTTTCATTTTTGTTCACTCCCAAACATCAAAGTATAAATCAAGGGGACTCTTTCTGTAGTCTCGGCTGAAGCATGATAAGATAAGAGCATTAAATAGTCTCCAGTAAATAACGTGTAATGGCTGGGCCAGCTGAGAGTCTTTAATAATTCTTTCAAATGCATGCATAGTCAACAGTAAAGGCATGCCTTCCAAGAAACAGCTTTAAGTAATCTATAGTGTTCTTGGCAGAAGACGACATCGTTAGGATCTCTTGTCAGCAAACGACTCCATAGACAATGTGGCATGCTGGGAAAGAACTATCAATATTAAAAAAAAAACAGCAAAGGGATGATGATGATGATGATGATGATTGATGATGATGAAAAGATGTGAAATTGGGAAAAGCTACTATCCTGTTGTAACCTATTGGGAAGTAGGTTTTGTCCTTCAAATGTTACAGCTTATGGTGTGGGAACAGCCACATTGCAGTGGCTCTTGCATAGTTGTCACATAGGAATCAACCCGCCTTGGACACATACATGCATTAATTGTTGAAGGAAATCGACCAACCAAAAGTCATGTTGGGCCCAGGTGGATCCAATGAGATGGCTCAGGTGCTGGTGGAGGCAGCAAATCCAAATTTGCTGTGGCAAACATCCCTTTCCTTTTTTGAGACATCACAGGCAAGTGGTGAGATGGAGGGCTTTCTGCATCCTGGCATGTTCTTGAAAGGGGGCCAGCCAGGCAGTGGTGAGGCAGCATTCAAACATATTGTCAAACAAAAGGTGATCTTTGGTGGATTCAACCCTCCAGTCACTACCAGAGATCTTTTGAGCCTTTATTTTTTATTTAAGTGTATCCTACATTTCCCCCTGCAAATGGAGGTGGCCACATAAAAACCCAATAAAATGATCCAAAGGGTAAAAATGATCAGCAAACAAAAATACATTTTAAAACAATAATCAGCCTAGCAGGAAACAAAATCTACAAAATTTAAACACCTGGTTGAAACAAAAATGGCTTTAAAAAGCAGCAGAACACCACCAAAAAGGAAGCCAAAAAATAAATAAAGTCAGGAATCCAGTCTTGATATAACCAATGTATGGGTAACTATATTTACTCTTATTGATTGATTGATTATTTTCATTTATATCCCACCCTTCACCATATGGTGCCAGGGTGGGTCAGAACATCATAAGCACAAGAACAACAATCAAATGGCTAACTGAGAAAATAAAATACGCCGTTGATTCAACAACAAAGAGCAGCAACGATCAATAACAATCACAGACCAGAAGCCTGGTATAAAAGTCTTCTAAAGATGGAGAGAGTGGGAGTGTCTCAAACTGGATATCATCAAAATACTGGTAACTTCTCAGTCCAAACATCTTCTGCTGCTGCACACAGGAGATTGGAATCTGGTGTTCCAACAGCTTAAAATTAAAGAGTATAAAGACCCTGAGTGAAAGCTCATTGAAAGCCATGGAAATCTTTTTATGTTCCCCACTAAAGCCCTTGAGGAACCATCCTTTTAAATACAAGCCTCCTTCAGAAAAGTGTTGGTCGGGTTATGTACTAAACAGAACATATTCCAGTGTTACCCTGGGCGCCATTTTCCAAGACAGATGGTTATTAATGATGTGCTTAATGCTTTTATGTCTGCAATTATTACATAAAGTAATTCTTCTACCTCATGGTGTGTTAATATGGTTTTCTTTATTAAAGGGACACATCAGCAGATCATATGGCTCGCTCAGACATAGAGCAGCTAATGCTGTTTTAATCAAATGAACTCCTTGCTGGGCAAGAGCAATAGGATCGGGTCTTTCCTCCCACAGAGGAACATTTTGTAAAACCACGTTCTAGCAGAAAAGTTGAAATTCACCCGGTCTCATCTTAAATAGAAGATAATGGGTCTTTTTTCCCCTCAGTAGGCGGTTGGCATGTTATAAGCATATGCCTTCCTGACAGGAAAGGTACCATCAGAAAGCTGGGGAAGGAAAAAGAATATAATGTATTTGGGAACATGTGACTTTCTATCTGGAAAACAGTTGCCCCTCTTTGTACCTAATGGACAAGGACTGTTTTGACAGCAGCTGCTAGTAGGTGAGGGGGGGGGGGCCTAAGGGCCAAATCCAGCTCCAGAAGGAGTACATGCTGACTCCTGAGCTGCCATCCCAGAGGTGAGAGGAGGAAGAAAAAGGAGCAGCAACTATGGTGTGACAATGGGACTTGCTGGCCATCAACTTGGGAGACAAGTTACCCCTTATCCGGACATCCGGATGGATATTGTAGGTTACCCCTTATCCGGACATCCGAAATTCAGACTATTCCAAATCCTATGACATTTTCCAGCACCTGGCTGGCATAGTAAAGGCATGCTGGGACACAAAATTATTAAAAATATTGTTGTATGGTGTATAGGTGACATAAATGAATTTCGTGTTTAAAACTTGGGTCCCATCCCCAAGACGCCTCATTATATTTATGCAAATATTCCAAAATTCAGACAAATTAGAAATCCAGACAACTTCCTGTCTCAAGCGGTCCGGATAAGGGATACTCAACCTGTACTGTGTCAAAGCTATGTTAGAAGCAGGAAACCTGCCAGGGAAACGGTTGGTCCGCTGGATGGTGAGGGAGAGAAAGGGGTGATAAAAGGGGACTTGGAGACTGCAGAGAAATTAAATGAGTTCTTTGCATCTGTCTTCACGGCAGAAGACCTCGGGCAAATACCGCTGCCGGAACGGTCTCCCCTGACTAAAGAATTAAGTCAAATAGAGTTTAAAAGAGAAGACGTCTCAGACTTAATTGACAAAATAAAGATCAATAAATCACCAGGCCCAGATGGCATCCACCCAAGAGTTCTGAAGGAACTCAAGAATGAAGTTGCTGACCTCTTGACCCAAATATGCAACTTGTCCCTTAAAACGGCCACTGTGCCAGAGGATTGGAGGATAGCTAATGTCACGCCAATCTTTAAAAAAGGAAGGAGGGGGGACCAGGGAAACTACAGGCCGGTCAGCCTAACATCTGTTCCAGGGAAGATGGTGGAAAGTCTCATTAAGGATAAAATCTTAAAATACATAGAAGAACAAGCTCTGCTGAGGGAGAGTCAGCATGGCTTCTGCAAGGGGAAGTCTTGCCTCACAAACCTGTTAGAATTCTTTGAAAAGGTCAACAGGCATGTGGATGCGAGCGAACCCGTGGATATTATATATCTGGATTTTCAGAAGGCGTTTGACACAGTCCCTCATGAAAGGCTCCTGAGAAAACTCCACAGTCAGGGAATAAGAGGGCAGGTCCTCTTGTGGATTAGGAACTGGTTGAAGACCAGGAAACAGCGAGTGGGAGTCAATGGGCAATTTTCACAATGGCGAGAGGTGAAAAACGGTGTGCCCCAAGGATCGGTCTTGGGACCGGTGCTTTTCAACTTATTCATAAATGACCTGGAGTCGGGGATAGGCAGTGAGGTGGCCAAGTTTGCAGATGACACTAAACTTTTCCGGGTGGTGAAGACCAGCAGGGATTGTGAAGAGCTCCAGAAGGATCTCTCCAAACTGGGAGAATGGGCAGCAAAATGGCAGATGCGCTTCAGTGTAAGTAAGTGCAAAGTGATGCACATTGGGGCAAGAAACCAACATTTCACATATACGCTAATGGGTTCTGAGTTGTCTGTGACGGATCAAGAGAGAGATCTTGGGGTGCTGGTGGACAGGTCGATGAAAGTGTCGACCCAGTTTGCGGCAGCTGTGGAGAAGGCCAATTTCATGCTTGGGATAATTAAAAAAGGGATTGAGAATAAAATGGCCAATATCATTATGCCGTGGTACAAATCGATGGTAAGGCCATATCTGGAGTATTGTGTCCAGTTCTGGTCACCACACCTCAAAAAGGATATAGTTGAATTGGAAAAGGTGCAGAAAAGAGCGACCAGAATGATTCGTGGGCTGGAGCACCTCCCTTATGAGGAAAGGCTACAGCGTCTGGGGCTTTTCAGTCTAGAAAAAAGGCGCCTGAGGGGGGACATGATTGAGACTTATAAAATTATGCATGGGATGGAGAGAGTGGATAGAGGGAAATTCTTCTCCCTCTCGCACAACACCAGAACCAGGGGACATGCACTAAAATTGAGTGGAGGGAGAGTTAGAACAGACAAAAGAAAATATTTCTTTACCCAGTGTGTAATTCATCTGTGGAACTCCTTGCCACAGGATGTGGTGATGGCACCTGGCCTAGATGCCTTTAAAAGGGGTTTGGACAGATTCATGGAGGAAAAGACCATCACAGGTTACAAGCCATAAGCAACCTCCTGGTTTTAGAAGTGGGTTTTCTCTGTGCCCGGTGCAAGGGAGTGTCAACGGGAAACAGGTTATCTTGTTGTCTTGTGCTCCCTGAGCCATCTGGTGGGGCCACTGTGTGATACAGGAAGCTGGACTAGATGGGCTTTTGGCCTGATCCAGCAGGGCTCTTCTTATGTTCTTAAGTTCTTATTATGTTCTAAAGCTAGTTGCTGAACTGGGTCAGAAGACCAATTCTCAATCATTCCCCTATTAATATCTTTGGAAAATTGTGACACCAACAGCTACAAGCCTCTTCCTCTTCCATTCCCCCCCCCCCCCCCGTTTGTATATTTGACAGTTCCTTTCTGACAATAGCAATTTGGGTAGGACTCACAATTTCAAAAGGTCGTGTAATAAGCAAGTCTCTTGCCTGAATAGACAGCTGAGCAACGGTTCATACTCCCAGTCTGTGGGCAACCAAAGAAAGAAAAAAAGAAGTGTTATGAAAGTATTAATGTTGAAAAAGGTCTGGTGTTTTAGTATTCATGAAACAATAAGGTACCAATACCTAGGTTTTGAACTGCGTTTGTGATTTTTGAGTAGTTATTCAAAACAAGTGGTTCCTCCCCATTCATGTTTCCTTCTGCTTGAAAACATTTGATCCTTTCATATTATAGATGGGAGATGAAACAATACAGGAGAGGGAAACAGACCCAATAGATGCCATGGACTTTTCAAAATCATGCTGCCTCTTATTCTGCGTTGACCCCAAAGTTCCAATAAAGGGATTTAAATTACGGAGAGGAATGCTTCTTAGCCTATGCTTTTTATTCGGGAGATGAAATGGTTTCCTTTTTCACCTTCCAGGTCTAGGGTTGACAGAAATTCAGTTTAGGATCAAGTAATTTCCCCCATATTACAGCTTTGAAAGAAAACTAAACCTCAGCATAATTACAGTAGCTCTCAGGGTTTTTCTGTGTGTTTGTGGTTAATACCACTATCGAAGAACGATATATTTGCAGAAAGCTGCCTTAAAGCCATGAACTTAATGCATTGTTGTTGTTCAGTCGTTAAGTCGTGTCCGACCCTTCGTGATCCCATGAACCATATCCCGCCAGGCCTTCCTATCCTCCACTATCTTCCTGAGTTCACTCATTTTCATGTTCATTGCATCGGTGATGCTGTCTAACCATCTCATCCTTGGCCTTCCCCTTCTCCTTTTGCCTTCAGTCTTTCCCAGCATCAGAGTCTTCTCCAGAGAGTCCTCTCTTCGCATTAGGTGGCCAAAATATTTGAGTTTTTAAATATTTTGTAAACACAGTATAATTACGTCCTGGCTCTGTGTAAAAATAGATGTCTTGGGGGCACGGACAACGACACCTTGAAGTGGGAAACCTTCTGTAAGAGTGCTTCCAGGCAGAGGGAGCTTATGAGTGTCAGGCATACTGAATCTGTGTGGCTGATGCTCCTATCCAGCCAATGACTGTGCTGATTGGCCTCATTGGTGAGTCATGATGATCGCTCAGCACATGTGGAACCATGCTGGTAGCAGGGGGGCAGCCCAATCCTGTGGAGGATATGGTGGCTGGCCTAAAGGGGTGGCCACCGTATCCTATTGAGTTAGCCCGGGAACAACTCTGGAGAAGGGGACGATCATCCCCTTCCCCCGGTGTTGGCGGCGGTAGGCCCTATGAGCCTATTCACATGTGTGCAAGCTCTAGAGCACGGCACAGTAACGCCGACAAGACCAGCGCATCTGGGGCCTGGAGGGAGCATTGGATACCAGGGATCTCGGCCCCCAGTATCTCTGCCCCCTCCAGGACCCGGTTGGCCAATGGCCTCCCTTGCCGCCCGGTCCACCCTGCCCTGACCGGCGTAGGGCTTACCTGTGGCGGCTGGTGCAGGACCGGGGAGACGGCGCTGCTTGCTCTCAGGGTGTCACGTAAGTGCCTTACAGCATGTTTGCGACACCCGGCACCGGGGCAGCATATGCTGCCCTGGTGCAACCTTTACACAGGATTGTGCTGTCAGTCATTTGCTGTTGTGCCAAGGCTCTCCCCCCCCCCTTCCATAGCGATAGCCAGTTCCTGTTTAGGGTTGCCAGCATTACTAATATTTTGAGCTGGAACACACAAGATGGTGCCAACATTAACTTGAACATGCTATGGCTCTAGGAGGCCACTAGCCATGCTCAGACCTTGTTAGACTTTGTTTGTGTTCCTTTTTTATTTTAATTAAACATAAGAACTAATGTATTTCTGCATACCGGTGGAGTCCTCTAGAAATCATACACTGTTTGTGGGTGGCACCATTTTGGCACCTTCCTGACGGCCATAGAACCACCAAGTCTGCAAGTACGTGTAGTCATGAAGTAATGCGATATAGAAGTATCAAGTCCAAGCCACATTTTGCTAAAACATGTTAGTTCAAACTTTTTGGTTTTATGTGTGTGTGCTCTTTCCCTCCCCCCAGAACTTTTGTATTCCCACCAAAGAAAATCAGAAAGATTTGCATTGTTCCCAGTCTGTCAATTCTCACTTTAATTAGTCTAGAAATGAGAACTGATTTGACATTTTGCTCTTAAAAAATTCTGCTTAAAAAAAATCCTGTACACTGTACTTTTAATTCTGTTTTGAGTCTTTAAATAGTAAATTATTCATAGTGAGTGGGGAGGAATAGACATTTCTGCTGGGAGAACTGACATTGTCTTGGACCCTCTTTTCTCCATTTGCCTTCGTCTTTGCAAAGCCCTGCATGGCTTGGTTTTCTTTGAAGCGCCTCTGAGTGTAAAAGCTTTACGTTTCCATATATGCATCAGACCTACAACACGCCAACCATCATTCAAAATGAATGCTGCCCTAGTGCTGAAAGCATCTTGGAAAGCAAATGTCTCTTTATGACATGTATTTGGATTCTTTTCGTCTCCACCAGGTTGCTTTTACGTTTTGCTGAAGCTTCTTTAAGATGCTTTGAATGTTCTGCTTAGAATTTTGTGGTTGAGCCAAGTGGCTCTTCTAACTTGCTGCCTTTGTGGGATATTTGCCACATTTGCCCATCTCTACCATGGCATCCCTGTGCTCTGCAGAGGATTCAGGGACATACTTGAGGATGCAAGCTCAGTTGATCGAAGGCACTGACCACACTCATGGGGCCGCTGCACTGCTGCTCCATGTGAGCTTGAGATGTGTCACAGAACACACCCGGCATTCTCTGCATTGTAAGGGAAGATATCTTACAGGTATCTTGTACAGGTACAGCTGTACAGGTACAGGTGGCAGGTAAGCTGTCTTACAGGGATGCTTGTCTGCCTTTCCTGATCTTCTAACTGAGAAACCTCTGATTAACTTTTTTTTTCACATTTTTATACCGCCCTTCCTCCAAGGAGCTCAGAGTGGTGTACATATTTCCTCCCCTCCTTTTTGTCCTCACAACAACCCTGTGAGGTATGTGGGGCTGAGAGATAGTGACTGGCCCAAGGTCACCCAGGAAGCTTCGTGGCTGAGCGGGGATTTGAACCTGGATCTTCCAGGTCTAAGTCCGACTCCCAAACCACTACACCATCCTGGCTTTTCCTAGGACAGAATAACTTGAAGCCCATTAGGAAAGGACATTTGATTTATGGCCCAATCCTATCCTCGGCCGACCTGTGAGGTGCAGCAGTGGCTGATACAGGCTCTGCTGCATCCTGCAGACTGACCATGGACCATGGTGTGATGGAGAGAGAAGTAAATGAAATTCTTACCTACTCTTACCTACTCTGCCACTCCATGGTCCCCAATGGGTCCACTTGGCTCTGCACCAGCTCTTTGGCTGGTGAAAGTCTAAGTGGCCCCAAGGAGGCATGGCGAGGCCGGGGGGGGGCATAGGTTATCTGCTAATAACCACCCCGTGTCCCTTAACATGCACTCCAGTGGCCCTGATCTCCTCTTTGATGATCCTCCTCTTCTCCCCCAATACTCACCCTCCCTGCCCACAGTCCACCCCCCATGCCACCTCACCTCCTTGGCAGTGACTGGGTATTCCGGTGGCACTTGCGCCGTCACTAGCTTTTCGCACTGGCAGCCCCACCACTGTGTGCATTGTTGCTGCAGCCGCAGCACTGTAGAGTGGGCCTTCCATTCGGTCAGTGGAAGGTGATCATAGGATTGGGTGTGCACCAGAAAAGCAACAGGCTGAGCACCAGAAAAGCAATAGCAATCGCTGTGACTCCTCCAGAACTGGTAATTGAGCCCAGAGTGGAAGCAAATCAATTTTGAGTGCCCCCCTATGCTGATAAAGGAAACCGTCTCCCACAACCCCTGTGTCAGTCTCTCATGCCACGCTCTACTAGCAGAAAAGGAACTGCAACCTTTCGACAGGCTGCATCTTCTTTAACAGATGCATGATAGGCAGAAATTCAATACTTGCAACTTTATCTGGTATGGAGATGCGGGGACAAGGGAACTGCACGACCCGAATCTCTGTTTGTCTTGTCGCTATTGAAGAGCAGTGTCAGAAGTGTAGCTGTAGCACTGCAGTCTCAACAGAGCATAGATTGAGCTGATATACTACTCAGATCTGTTTTCCCTGTTGCTGGAAGAATCCCGAAGCAAATGTGCCACCAGCTTTGCATATCTGCTTTTGCTTCAGCACATACAGCTCACGACATGCACACATGCTCAGAAGCACATTGCCAGTAGGTTCTTAAAAAATTGCTTCGCTACAAGGAAGAGGTACAAATATTCCCAAACATTGTGGCCTGTGAATGGTTGGAGGCATTTTTGACCAGCTTTAAGTCTGCGTGACTTCTGTCTCCAGCAGCTATTCTCTTCCATGGTCACCATGGGACCTTCAACAAGCAGTACCTGGAACAGCCACAGTAGCCCTCTCTCGAAGTTTTCACCATTGCCTCTTAGACTTCTCATTTTATTTATTGTACATTAATTTTGTCTTATTGTCAGGTGCCTTAGATACCTGTTATCAGGCAAGTAGGTGGAATATACATTTTTCAAATCCCCAAATAATAATAAATCAATATATTATCCACTCCCTGTTGATTCCTATAATGTACAAAGCTGCTCCTAGGCTATCAAGCTGCATGATCTGTGCTTCATCATATTACCTTAGTCCTTATTTGCTCTCTCGGCACTTGAAAGAACATGAGAATTCAGCCTATTCTCCACAGCTTATTCTCTTATTGCCTGTTGAAAAAGATATTTGGGGTGGAGCAAAGCTTGGTGAAATAATACTGTCACAGTCGGCAATTAGCTTAATTAACTCTGATTATGGGTTGAAGTGCTCCTGCAACTGCGTGGGAAAGGTAGTAACTGCACTTGCAAATCTAATTCTGTCTATATAGCTACCACCTGCATAGAGTGAGAAGTTCCCCAATTCAGATTCTCAGTTTTGTTAGCATAGCTGCCCTCAAAACTATATTGGTTTGCTGCTATATCTGAAAGATTTGATAAATGTTCCTGGCTGTGACCTTCAGAAGTTTGGGTTATTGATTTGTAGCAAGGGAATTGACCAGGCAGCAAGTGATGAGACCTACAGATAGATCACTATAGGACTGGATGCAAGGACTGATACTTAGAGTCTGGGGCTAGAGAAAGGTTTGAGTAGTCCTTTAACGAATGAATTGTCAAGATAGGGGTCATGAAGCATGAGTCCCTGTGGGGGGAATCCAGGCCATAGAGGAATAAGAGATCAATAGAGGAATAGGAGGGCAAAGCCCAAGACTGACCCACAAGGCTCCACAACTCTAGCAGATCAGGGCTGATCACTGCTGGGATGCCTATGTAGATAGAATGACCTTGGAATTCGGGAGGACACCATAACTACATAGGGTTATCGTATTTTCCAGGGTCCAAACCGGGACACACACACCTTGTGTCCCTTCACAGACAACATGATAATGTAGCATAGTTCCCAGGGAACTTAAGAGAAATAATAATAATAAAAAAATGGTGCCCCCCCCAGCCACCCAACGGAGCACCACTGCCATGAGTAGAGCCTTATGTGTTGCCCCTAAAAAATGGCCAAAACGCACGCCCATTTCACTGACTGCAAATGAGGTGGCAAAATTAAGGGAGCATTTTGGCCTGGCCCTAACCCTGAAAACTCTTTGGTTCAGACTTTTGAGTAGCTCATTTCAAAGTACAGTAGAGTATATACCAGGGGTGGCCAAACTTGCTTAATGTAAGAGCCACATGCGATAAACTTCAGATGTTTGAGAGCCGCAATATTGAAGAAGCATTTAAATTCTTAAATATATTTACTCACCATGAACATGAAACTTACGTTTTAATCCAGTGGACTCTCAGTTTATACCTGGTCAATAATTATAAAGCTTGAAAATGTCTTATTTCCCTTTTATATGAAATTGTGATGCAAAAAGGAGCTCAGCCAACCTCTTTCCGAGAGCCGCACATTATTATTAATTATTATTTATATACCGCTTTTCAACCAAAGGTTCACAAAGCGGTTTACAGACAAATGATTAAATGGCTCCCGGTGCCAAAAGGGCTCACAGTATAAAAAGATGCAGACCACCACCAGCAAACAGCCAGCAAAAGTGACACTGTGCTGGGGTGAAAGGGGGGCAGTTACTCTCCCCCTGCTAAATATAAGAGGAGCACCCATTGAAAAATTGCCTCTTGCCTAGTTAGCATTCATTATACGTAAAAGAGTGGCTCTTTGTGGCTCAGGTGCTGCAGTTTGGCCACCCCTGGTATATGCTCTGAGGTTTCTGATTCTAGCCCCTGTGGCTCTAGCGCAGGGGTGGCCATCCTTTCAACATGAATGCTCCTGGCCCTTTAATTAGGCTTACCATAGTCCCGGATTCGAGTCGCGCCGCGGCCTAGAAAAGACACGAGCCGCTCCCAAGGGTGCACTGCGGCGGGCCAACGCGGTCATCTCGTTTACCGGAATCTCCGGAAGCTACGGCTTGCATTGGTCCGCCGCGGTGCACCCTTGGGAGCGGCTCGTGTCTTTTCTAGGCCGCGGTGCAACTCGATTCTGGGACTATGGTAAGGCTAATTTTAATGATTGTATGTTGTTGTTCAGTCGTTAAGTCGTGTCCGACCCTTCATGATCCCATGAACCATATCCCGCCAGGCCTTCCTGTCCTCCACTATCTTCCTGAGTTCGCTCATTTTCATGTTAGACCTCACATTCCATGTTCCTAAGCAGTATTGCTCCTTGCAGCATTGGATTTTCCTTTCAACCTCAGACACATCCACAGCTGAACGTCCTATTGGCTTTGGCCCAACCGCTTCATCCTTTCTGGGTCTACTTGGAATAGTCCTCCGCTCTTCCTCAGTAGCATATTGGACACCTTCCGACCTGAGGGTCTCATCTTCCGGCGTCATATCTTTTTGCCTTTTGGTACTGTTCATGGGATTTTCTTGGCAAGGTTACTGGAGTGGGTTGCCATTTCCTTCTCCAGTGGATCACTTTTAGTCAGAACTCTCTGCTACGACCTGTCCATCTTGGGTGTCCCTGCACGGCATAGCTCATGGCTTCATTGAGTTATGCAAGCCCCTTCGCCACGACAAGGCAATGATCCATGAAGGGGAATGATTGTATAGGTGAGGGCATTTCATGCAGACGCAGCTGCTTTAGCAGCACCATCAGCACTTGCAGCTGTCAAGCTTCTGTCTTCTACACAACTCTTAAGAACACAGAGGCCCTAATGCTGGAAGGTTGGCCACCCCTGCTCTAGCGCATCCTGCAGGGTACATCTGTGTGGTGCCTCCCTGGTTCCCTCTAGTGGCAGAACAAGGTGGTTGTTGTGAGGATTGCTTTCCCACCTGCTTCCCTATGTGGCCTCCAGGTGCCCACATTTTTGAAACCAGGAGGTGGCGACCCCAATTCTGTTCTTCGTTTCTGATTATGTTTGTCTGGCCATTTTCATTCATTCTGGTTCTCCTACCAGCTGCCTCCAGTTCCTTCGGCCATTGACTTTAACCCGAATGCCAACAATACCTTTGCTTGCCAAGATGGTGGCATCCCATCTGACTGCCTAGCCTGGCTATTAGTTTCATTGAAGGGCCATGTGATGCGCTGCAAATATTCATTTCATGCAGTGCCTCATATAGAAAGGGAATTAATATTTACAGCACATCACATAGCCTTTAAGTGTAACCAATTCTAATACCCAAGCAAAGAAATCAGATGGGATTTCACCATATTTGCAGGCAAGGATATTGTTGGTGTTGATGTTAAGGACAATGGCTGAATGGAGACAGCAGAGATGATACCATTGAATGTCAGGGAGAAGCATCGTTTTTTAAAAAAAAAATAAAGAGAATTTCTTGGCATATCTTGTTTCTAAAGCACCTGATGTTATAAAAGAGACCCAGTGCAATTTAACTGTTCTATCTGACCATGTACCACCTTAAACAAGACGTACATTCTTTAAAACAGTAAAAATGTCTGCTTGGCAATATGTTTAAATGAAGATAATTATGTGATCCGAAATAATTAAAATCCATCCACGCGCTCCGGGACTCCTTGTCCATGTGGTTAGGCACTTAAATATGTTCCTGCACTCTGCACTGTCAAAATACTGAGAGGTGAAAATATGCCATGTCCTCCTTTTTAACATCAGTTGCTTTTAAAGCTAGAGCAAAAAAGGTTGAATTATGTGTTCAGTAATGGTAGACCAAGCGCGCTGAAATTAAATGAGTTCAGAGTTCATTAGGAGTTCCCCATTCACTTACGGTAGTCCTCTTGTTTCTGCAATAAGAACATTCATTGCCTTTATGAAATGCAAAATGCAGTCATTCCTTTTGCTCCTTTTTCCCCTTCCCCACTGACGGGGGGTGGGTGGGGTCTATTTCCCCATTAACGCTAATGAGAGTTATGTGTATACTGTGATGGGAGGTTGGCCTGGATAGGGTCACTTGGAAAAATAACTTCTGGAGGCTTCGTGTGGAGGCTTAGTGTCCTCAGTTTTTTTAAAATTGATTGAAACTAATTGCTTAGTTTACGGATATATAACATTTTTATTGCATTTTTATTTTTATTGCAAGAAATCATATACTGTCAATCTTTTTTAATTGACATGGAGCAATAGCTGTTTCCTGGGGTCAGGGTGGAGAAGAGAGGCCTGTGCTTTAAAGAATTTGTGGGGAAACGTCATAGCTTAGTGGTAGTGTAACAGACCAATCCACCGCAAACTCCCACGTGGTGAGGCAGCGGTGCCATCGTGGCATCCGTTGAATCCCATAGAGGCCTCCTCGGGGTAAGGGAACATTTGTTCCCTTGCCCCGGGGTACGTTCTTGTGGGCCGGGCCCAGTGGGTCAACTCGGACCTGTGCCACGTTAATCCATGAAGACGGATCAGACCTGGGAAGGGGGTCAGGATTTGGCTGCTGCTGAACCCACCCCCTTCCTAGGCCTGATCCGCCCTCCCTGCCCCATCATGCCTTATCCTGCCCACTCCCCCTGCCCTGTTCTTCCCTCCCCCTCCGACCCCGTACACGGCCTTACCTGAGGCGGCAGGCAGTTCCATCACTGAGCAGACCTGGCCTCTCGCAACTTCCGGCGGCGGCCAGGTTGCAAACTGTCAGTCATGTTTGCGACAACCAGAAAGCGCGCTGGCACAGTGCAGCCTTCATATTGGGCCCTATATTTGTTGTGTGTAGAAAGTCCCTGGCTCAGTCCTTAATATCTCCAGTTAACGGAACAGGAACTAGGCTCCAGGAAAGACCCGCAGAGAATCCACCAATGAATGCAGACAACACGGAGTCACCAGCTGGACCAATGGCGCCCCCCTGATCTGTTGTCACACAACAGGGTCAGGCCTACCTTGAAGCAGGGTGAAGCAAGAAGCCTCCAGAGGTAAATTCCTCCCCTTCTCCACCATGAATGTCCTGCTGAAGATGGAAGGTGAAATGCCCCACTCCTAGGAGGAACTGCAATTGTAGCTTGCTTTAGTAGTTGTAACTGTTAATAGAAAAGGGGGAGGGAAAGTAAGGGGCTCTGCATGCTGCTTTAGGCAGCCCAATATCATGGGTCTGCATAAGGTAGGTTCATATGTTTATAGCCTGGGGCTTTAAAAACAACAACAACAACAAACAACACCATGGACTCCTGTCTTCCATTCAACCAATGGAAGGTTCTGCATAAAACAATGAAGCCGGAGATACATTCAGTCCATATCTCTTCTTCCAGACATTCAAAACGAGATCCATTTTTCTTGAAAGGTTTTCCTTTCTTCCCTGCGCCCTCCTCCATCTCTAATTATATGCATCAACGTTATCCAAAGCAGAGTGTTCCACACGCCGGTGATCAAGTTTGCAATCTGAAATATCATTTGATTTCAATTTAGATGCCAGCTCTGTGCCAGCCGTAACAAGCACATTAATTATTAATTTCTGGTCCTGTTGTTCACAGCAACATCCGTTATATGTCCCAAAAGTCTGATTAAAGGATGTTGCAGCCGATTAGGTCTTTAATTTACATTAACAACCCATTTCGAAAACCCTTCCCTTTATGGCAGGCCCACCTCAAATGTAAATCATCTGCACTTGGGCGACAGCTTTTCCAACCATTCTTGGGTTGAATCACACACATTTTCTTTCATTTTTCTGGGCTTCTCGGTCATTGATACAGTTGTGTGTAAACTGATTGCCTTTCAGACCCATTGAGACCGAGTGCTTCAAATGGCTTGCTTTTTTATTATTATTATAGGGCCAATCGTGAGTAAGTGACTTGATAGGATTCTCCATGGAATTGTCAATGGAGGAGATGGGCTAAGAGAGGACTGGGAAGGAAGACATGGAAAGAATGGAGTGAGGTGTGTGTTGAGTCTAGAACAGGGGTTCTTAACCCTTGCCCAGCTGAGTACCACCTCCGGCGCCACTCTTCCTCCTGCTGTGGACCACCCAGGGACGTGCGGTGCAGGGGCGAGAGGTGAGGCAACCACGCCCCCTCCTACTCTACCGAAAATTGCTGCAGCAGACCTTTGAAGTGCGCTCACACACCATACATTGCACTCGAGTAGCGGGCAGCATGTGAGCGCACTTCAAAGGCCTGCAGTGCCGATTTTCGGTAGAGTAGGAGGGGGTGGGGTTGCCTCACCTCTCACCCCCGCACCACATGTCCCTGGTACCACAGGAAGTGACTGGGCATGACATCATCGCCAGTTACTCCTGGGTTGGGGGGGGGTTGGAGGCGAGAAAATGTAGGTAGGAGGCTCTGGGCAGGTGGGAGGGTCCTTCTCAGTGTTCCCAAGAGGCTCAACCAAAGGCAGGAACCTCTCAGGAGTGAAAATGCAGCACCAAAAGTGCTGCGTTGGAGCGGGGTTCCAGTGGGCCAGCAGGGCCGAGTACCACCAGCAGTCGGCCAAAGTACCTGTGGTGGCACTAGTACCACTGGTTGAGAACTCCTGGTCTAGACATTCCTGTGCCTTTAGTTGCAAAATAGTTACACATTCAACAGGGAGCGTTTTTTTTTTTTTTTTTTTCCTGGCATGGAAATACAATGATGCCTGCCAGTCATGCCACTATAAAAGGTACAGGGAAAGATAGCAACTGTAATTTAGCCCCAGTAGTGGGAGGTGAAGACTCACTCTATTGTCTTTTTACTGCTGAAAAACACAACATCCTAGTAACCAAAGTGTTATGCCTAGACCTCACCCCAAGTAACAATAGCACAATTATTTCTCAAAGATGCAATTTTCTGATCTAAGTTTTGCAGCTTTCTTTTTTCAAATGATCTGACAAAGTCTGAACCTGCACATCTCCCAAAAGCGATGGAGAACCGCTTTTAAACCCCTTCTCCTTTTAAACTGATGTTTAGTTGTTATTGATGCATCCTGGATTGTACTTTAGGTTCCTGGTGTGTGTGTGTGTGTGTGTGTGTGTGTGTGTGTGTGCGCGTGCGTGCGCAATCCTATCCAACTTACACCACCGGTATAACCAGCGGTGCAGCAAGAATGGGAGGCCCCAGAACGGAAAGGGGATTCAAATCCCATTCAAAGGGGATTTAAATCTCCCCTCCCCTCCAAAGCCTCCCACCCTGCCCTCCCCCGCTGGTTACACTGGTGGTGTAAGTTGGATAGGATTGTGCTATGTGTGCGTGTTTATGCGCATGATTTGTATTTGTACTTGAATTTGCTTACATTCCCTGGATTTGAAAGATAGGGTGTCTTGAAACTCAAAAGAAATAAATCAATCTTTAGCTAGTTTTCATTCTAAGAACTGTTGCTGGCTGAGGCTAGATTATTATGGATCATTTTTACGAACTGTCTGCTTAGAATTCATTTGAAATGACACTCTTGCTAGGCCTTGTGCTGGGTGATCTGAAGGCAGGCTAGTATTCAAGCCGGGTAGCCAAATAGGTAAGTGGGAATGGGCAGCGTGAGGGCCAGGGCACTAGTCACTACTCACTCAGGGCCTGAACACTAACAGCCCAATCCTGTCTAGCAGGACACGGTTGCGCTAATAAGACGCCTGCCGCATCCTGTGCAAGATGGGGCCTATGCTGGTGCAGCCAGAGGCCTCCTTGGGGTAGGAATGTTCATCCCCTTACCCAAATAGAGCCCCAGCCACACCTCAATGGGTCTACTCAAATGTGTGTCAGCCTGGTGCACATTTGAGAGCCCCGTGTAACGCCAGCCAGGCCCCGGAAGGGGGATAGGATTTGGCGGAGTGCGCCCCGCTGATCCCTCCCCTGTCCCGGGCCTGGCCAATCAATCCCACCTACTTCCCCAGAACACCCCGTTCTGCCCTCCCCATGCTCCTCCACTCCCTGGCGGGGACTTACCTCTCTGCCGCGGCACTCCATCGTTCTGCGGTGCCAGAGGAGCGGCACAAGCATCTCCGTTGGCGCTGCTTACTTCTTGGGAGCCGCAAACATGCAGAATCGCTCTGCCGGTCTAAATGTAGACAAGGTTGTGCTGTAAGTTGCTCAGACCAAGGAGGCAGGTCAGAGGCAGCAGGTTTATAGGAGCACGGAGGCAGAACCCAATTGGTTGCTTCTTCCTGATGGCAGCTGCAATATCACCCCTTGGCCATCCATAGTGGTGGTGCTGAAGTACAGCAAGAAAGCAAATGTCTAAGAAGCGACCAATGAGGATCAGAGTAAGGTGCCTGGATATTATTACCAGAGTCCCCGGGTTGAAATCGCTTACAGGTATTCAACTGCAACGCTTTGTTCTTGTGAAAAAGTCATTTTGTTTTTCTTTGGAAGAAAAATCTCTTGATCGTTTGTGAGTTGTTTACATTTCTAAAACAGCTATTGCAGTGCCAGTAACTCTGCTGTAGCTCACGATACAGAAAAGTAGTGTGCTTTTTCACTTATTGCAGATTTCATGTTGGTTTACTACTAGTGTATAGTCCATAAAAACCAAGAAGGAAGCTGAAATTCTAAAATGTTCCAATGTTTCTGTGAGCGAATGCACACCTATTGCCTACCCATGCTCTAGGTACTAATATACACCTTTCATTCTCTCCCCCCCCCCCCCCCGGTTTCCTTCTACTGTTATTTATTATTTTGTGCATGAGATTTTTTTATCTTTTGCTTTTCAGCTCTGTGCTTGGCTGTCTTTTAAAACTTAAAAGATGCACAGTTGTACTGATTTCAGTAGGGGGAGGGGCCTGTGTGTGTTTTGCATGCAGATTACAGAACGCCATGGAAGTTCTATGAAAAAGAAAGAGATATAATGCTGAGTTTCAGCTGTTTTTGTTTGTGCTTTAAAGTGTGAAAATACATGGCATATGGAAATGGTTTTTTGAAGGCCTTTGACTTCCCTTCTGGAGCATTAAAAAAAAAATACTGACTATGCTGTGTGCTTGAGAAGAAGGGTAACCATTTTTCCCCCCTGTAAAGTATGATTAATCTCCTAACACTTGTTAATAGTTTCTGTCCTGGGCATGGAATGGTATTAAGTCTTAATTCTTTTATTCTTATGAATCGATTGTATGATAATACCTTGACCTGCTGAGACTGTAATCAACTCAGGGAAAGCAGAGTCTTCTAATATCCGGCTTTTAATCCCATTTTGGAACCTCTTATTTTTAACAAATATGTCAGTAGGTAGTCGAAGGTTTCAAAGGATTCTTCTGTCCAGGATAGCATTTGAATTATGAACTAATGGATGAACTACAAAATCCAACCCAAGCTTATCGTTGGAACGCATTAGCTAACGTGGCTGGGTTTATGAAATTCAATTTGCATTTCACATAGTCTTTTCTTTTTAAGCAAATTGGCAAAAATTAAAGGTCTCTCCCCCCCCCCCCCTTAGAAAAATTTCCCTAACCAAAAAACCAGGAACTAGATTTCTTTCATTATTGGTTTAAATTTTTAAAAATGAACCAGTAAATTAAGTAGATGAAAACACTGCTTGGTTATTTTTGATTATGATGGGAATGGTGATTTGGGGTGTGTGTGTGTGTGTGTGTGTGTGTGTGTGTGTGTGTGTGTGTGTGTGTGTGTGTGTGTGTTTTAACTACGTATATTGATGGTGGTTCATGATTTTTTAATATAATTTATAGAGTTCATATAATTTGCTTTTTATATTAGATGATTGTAAAAAGGGGAAAAATTACCCAGTCAGGGCTATTTTGCTGGAAAATCCTTTTTCAAGAACAAAAAGCAATACTTGTACTTCATCTCCCAAGTGTTTTTCTTGAAACGTCCTTGGAAGTTTAATATTGACTATTTTTTCCTCAGTCTTGTATATTCTTGAATTGTCTTTTTCCTCCATTTTCTCCGTTCTCAATCCTAGGTCCCCTAACAAAGAAACAGACAGATGATTTAGGTGATAATGAAGGTGCGGAGGATGAAGGTATTTTTTTTCCGCCAAACTGATTTGCATGACAAGGACCCCTTGAAAAACCTTTTTTCTCCCCTCTTTTTTTTTTACTTCTTGTCTTCTTTTGAAGATTTGTTTTTTAATTCCCATTTTTGATGTGTTTTGTCTTCTTGCTTGTTGTTACATATTTTAATTTTTCTTAAAAGAAAGAATGTTACGTTCTTATGATAACTGCGTTTTTTAAAAAAAATGGAGGGTGTTTTACTTTTGTTTCCTTGAAACAGACTCTTGGTATGTTGCATCCCACTTTTGACTGAATTTTGTCCATAATAGCCACTAACACGCTTTAGAAACAGTCTCTCTCTGTACACCTTTTTGCATGTTTTCTAACCTCTGTTTCTATATATTTCACCAAATACAAAGACGATGTTGTTGTTTTCTTTTTTGTCACCCACTTATCTCCATTTTAATAAATATAGAAATGTTGTGTTTGATGAGGAAAGAATGATAAATGCTGCTCTAAAAGTGTATCCCAAGCAACTGAATTTTTGTAACTACTGTACAACTGTTTACAATTCCTTGTTTAGATCCCAAAATGATGTCTTGAACTTGGGTCAATCAAACCAGATGTGATGTGGCAACTCTGTGTGTGTGCAACTCCTGATTTTTCTCCTCAAAAAGCAGCCATGGAGATATGTGATTTGGATCAGATATATGATGTGGACAGAAGAGGGTTTAACCATGTCCCCCTGCAATTGTGGCCCCAACTTCTTTCCTTCCTAAATTTGCTACTAATGGTAAAGGTGAAACAATTGTGGTGACTCTCACGTATGGAAGGACATAGTTTACTACTAATAGCGCAATCCTGAGGATTGCGACGGCACGATCGTTCTGTCGCCGGAAGAAGTTGCAAACGTGCCGTAAAGCACGTTCGCGAAGACTCGGGAGCAAGGGAGGCCGGCACAGAGGCCGTCCTCCCTTGCTCCGTCACCAGAGTGCCTGTGCGTCTGCCAGACAAGGTGAGTTGGGATGCAGCGGGCACAGGGGTGGTTCAGCGGGCGAGGGAGGGGGCCATTGGCCTAGCCGGCCCGGGAGGGGGTGGGGGATGACCTCGGCCATATACCCGTCCCACCGGGCCGCCTAGGCCGTTACATGGCCTTCTGTACTTCCGCCAGCTATTTAGCTGGTGGAAATCCGAGGAGGCCGATCGGGCCAGTCTAGATTTATACCCAGGGAAGGGGATGAGTGTCCCCTTCCCTGAGTAGACCTATGGCCTGGTGGCAGAACGGCTGCCAGGGCTCAGGATCCGGCGGGCGGCCCAGTACACAGGATTGTGCTGTGAACCACTGTTGCTCCCCATTTTATTATACAAGCTCCTTAGAATACTAATTACATTAATAATGTAACCAAACGTCTATTTTTATTTTATAATCTTATACACTGCCCATCTGTATAACCCAGGGAAGTTTACACCAATCACAGCAACAATCAATAAATATACAATAACACTAAAGTTATCATAAAACAATCAAAAACATATTGTAAACCAGCAACCAAATCAGCAAAAACCAAAATAAGGAGAGTCCTAGGTAAAGGTGGTAAAGGTGACCCCTGACAATTAAGTCCAGTCGTGTCCGACTCTAGGGTGTGGTGCTCATCCCCATTTCAAAGCCGAAGAGTCAGCGTTGTCCGAAGACGCCTCCGTGGTCATGTGGCCGGCATGACTCTCTTTGCCGCAGCGCGTAGCATGCAGCTGGAACACAGAGCACTGTTTACCTTTCCGCAAGCGGTACCTATTTATCTACTCGCATTGACATGCTTTGGAACTGCTAGGTTGGCAGGAGCTGGCCAAGCAACGAGAGCTCACCCCGTCGCGGATTCGAACTGCCGACCTTTCGATCGACAGCTCATGGTTCAGTGGTTTAACCCACTGTGCCACCCGGTGTAGCCAAATAACATCAGCCAGCACCAAAGTCCTTTGCAAGCAATCATATCTTGACCATTTATCCACTGTATGTGTCTGCCTGGCCTGCAGGAGGAAGGCATTCCGAAGGGGCCATCACTGCTCCTGAAAAGGCCCTGCCTCTTGTGGATGCCTGTTGAACTTCTGACAAAGTGTTCAATGCAATTACATCTGCAAAAGTGCATAATTAGGAGAGTTTATCCCTGTGTTCTGGAACTCTCACAAGTCAAGAGTCTCTAGATCATGGGAAGACACATATCCTGTGTTCAGCACCTGTATCTGCAGATGAGTGCTGAAGGGAGGAGGAGTAGAGACAGGGATGCTCCCATCCCCACACTGGCAAATCAAGCACACAGAGCCCTTCAGGGAGGCAGTTATTGCTCCTTTATTAGCAAACACATTACTACTAGACAAATGTGAGCTGCACACATACAGGGGTTATTCAAAAAGGATGGTGCCAAATTTAATGTCTGTCTTTTCCTTCTTTTTATGACGGTTGTGGTAGGTCCGTTCATTTAAGAATAAATCAGTTTTACTTTTGCACCATCTTTTTTGAATAACTCTGTATTTGTGTTAAGCACTTTTCAAGCACTTTACATGTTTTAGGGCCCAATCTTATCCAGGGTTGGCCTGCATGGTGCAGGGATGCTGACAAAACCTCCATTGCATCCCGCAGGCCAGCTTGGAGAGTTAAGTAAAACAAAAAAAATCTTACTTCCTCCACTCTCCCTTGTCCCCTAAGGGCCTGCTCAGTTCTACACCAGCTATTTTGTTGGCGTACATTTGTTAGGATAAAGGGGGCATGTCAGGGTTCCTGATCTTGCTGATGACCCCTACCCAGATTGGACAACACTGTCACCAAGATGATGATGATGACGATGATACCACCACCACCACCACCACCACCAATATTTATATGCCAGTCATTGGATTTCTCTTCCGACTTTAATTCAATGCAGTTTACATAGGCAGGCAATTTCTAAACCAAGTGGTTTTTACAATAAATGTTCTAGTCTTTCATCGAATATTTCATTCTAGGTGGTTTCTTTTCATGGTCTGGCTTCTCTCTGGCATTCGCTTCCCACACTTCGACTGACAGGCAAACTCTGCCTCCCACACAGAGAGCCAGTGGCAGCTTTCTCTCTCTCACAGAGGCTCTGTAGCTCGTCAACGGCGAGTCAACAGCTCTTCGACTGCTCTTCGACTGCTCAGATTCTTCTGGGTGTCTTGAACTGCCGTCCTTAGATCTTCAGGCATATGAGGCTGCAGCTCTACCAACTGAGCCAGACCTCCTGCCCCGATCCACCCACACCGCCACCTTACCCGCACCGTTGGCTAGTGTGCTACTACCACTTTAGGAGCGGCTGCAGTGATGGCAACCTGCATGATGTGCTGGCCAATCACACGGATAGGATTGGGCTGTCAAAGTTTAAATACTCCCTAGGTTTTAAGCAAACTGAGGGGGCTAAACAAGTCTTAGGAAACCCTTTTGGCGTATTTCATAATCCCTCTGACTGTTCACCCATCCCAAGCAGTATTTCTGCCCAGACACCATCGTGCAGTCAGCTCTTGAACTTTGTATCACTTTGTGATACTGAACTGGATCCAGAGAACTTGTAAGCAGAAAGCAAAACAGCCATTTTTGCTGTGCCACAAATGTTTGTGCTGAAGCGCACAAGAGCGTGCACAAGACACTGCGGAGAAAAGAACATCTCGGGATTTTAGTTTCACTTTTATCGTGCACTGCTCTTGTGTGAAGTCTAAAACAGCCCTTCTGTGAGCCGAGGGCACTTTCTGCACATGGGAGAGCGCTGTTGGGATCCAGCCTGGTTCTTTTGACATTCTGTACCATATTGTGCTATGAGCCAGCGGGTGGCGCAGTGGGTTAAACCACTGAACCATGAGCTGTCGATTGAAAGGTCGGCGGTTCGAATCCGTGTGATGGCTCCTGCCAACCTAGCAGTTTGAAAGCAAGAAATTGCAAGTAGATTAATAGGTACCGCGTCAGCGGGAGGGTAACAGCATTCCATGCGCCTCGGTGTTGAGTCATGCCGGCCACATGACCATGGAAACGTCATCGGACAGCGCTGGCTTTGAAACGGAGATGAGCACCGCTCCCTAGAGTCGGACACGACTGGACTTAATTGTCAAGGGATACCTTTACCTTTACCTTACCATGTTGTGTTAGCTGTCTTTGCACCCCCTCAAAGCTGTGAGTGCTAATTCCTTCTTCTGTAGTGGCTCTCCCTTGCATCCCCAGAAATGTAGACAAAGAATATTGTGAAATGCGACACTTAGAGGTTTATAAGCACAGTTTTTATTTAATTAGCAACTGGAAAAGCCTACGTTCATCACAGATAATTTTAAAGAATAGCTTCAAACCCATGCTATTCGCGCGGCAGACCTTTGTGGCTTTCCTAATTTGCCACATAATTGCTAGGGCAGGCTCTAATAGCTAAAAATCTGTTGAGTTAATCAGTACCTTTCACTCTTTGAAAAAGCAGAACATTCAAACATATCCGCTCAAATCCAGCCCCACTTGGCAGAGGGCAGTTCAGTAGCTTCTATGAAATGAATCAGTGGCCTCGGTTCTGTTTTTGATGGATAACTATCCTTTCCATTCAAACCCATTGCCACCCGTTCGAGTCACACAAGCTAGACTGGAATAAAGAGAGTTTTTGAATAGAATGGAAAACATCATCACACCCCACGCAACCGTTTTCAACTCTTAAGATCTGTTAGCTGTTAAGATTTGTTTATAGCAACTCCCTGAGTTATGAATATCCATAAGAAAATGGGATTGAAATCCTCCTTCTCAGAGCAAGCACATGCAGGAGAATGACTGAAGTGGTAGAATGGATTGTACCACTCCAGATTGAAAATAGGCTATCACTTTTTTGAACGTTCCCCTATGTAAAACACACGTACATACACACACACAAAACAAAAACAAAAACAAAAAAAACCTCTGGGCCAATGGCAAACCAGCACAGCTAGCAAAAGCATGGGATTGAATGTTTCTTCCTACTATGCTAGTTTCATATTTGCAGGGAGATTTTTTTTTTAAAAAATGTAAAGGTGCATTCAGATCTGGAACCCCCCATCTGCAGGCTGAAATTATGCCGTTCCATCTCATTCATCTGGCATGTGTATACCACGTAAGTCTAGATGAGACTTCATCATTTCCGACACCTCTGCTAATGAAAATACCATTACAAAAAAGAGCGAACTGTCTGTATGTTGCAAGGTGCTGGTCTGAGACGATGCAGGTTGCAAAAGATAATATGGACCTGGAAAGGCCTAGAGAGGACCGAGTAAACACTAAATCAATGGGCAGACTGAGCTTTCAAGACAGCTCTCTCTGGGATGACATCTGACACAAATGTCTCCCATTGTGTGTGCTGATTTGGCAGACGTCAGCTAGCAAGGGAGGTTTAATTGGTATTACTTCAACATTGGGATCTAGCAGAGACGTCAGTCCAACGTCTAGGGCCATTGGGATTCTATACCAGATGGGCAGCCCAATCCTCACGTAAACTCCAGCGCCGGAACGAGCATTCCGGAGCCAGGAGTAGTCGCAAACATGCCATAAAGCACGTTTGTGACTATTTTTGAGCAGGGAAGGGCCGGCGCAGAGGCCGGCCACCCCTGCTCCGACGACGGAGCTCCCGCTGATCGCCGGACCCAGGTAAGACAGGATCTGGCCGGCAGGGGGGCAGTTTGCCGGGTGGGGGAGGGTGGCCATTGGCCCAGGCAGCCCGGGAGGGGGTGAGGGACAGCCTTCGACCGTATCCTGACCCCCGCCAGTCACCGGGACCTTTACACGGCCTCCTCTACTTCCGCCAGCAAAATTGCTGGCGGAAATCCAAGGAGGCCGATTGGGCCTGGCCCCAGTTACACTTGGGGAAGGAGATGAGCCTTCCCTTACCCAAGTAGTCCTCCCACCCGGCAGCCACACTAGCTGCAGATCTGGTGGGTGGCCATGGGCCATGTCGGCCCTCCAGCGCGCTCCGCCACTGATTATTACAAGCCATGATGACTATATGCAACTTCTGGGTTTTAGAGGTAGCCTATCTCTGAATGCCAGATGCAAGGGAGTGGCAACAGGATTCATGTATCATGTTGTCTTGTGTGCTCCCTGAGGCATCTGGTGGGTTCACTGTGAGATACAGGAAGCTGGACAAGATGGGCCTTTGGCCTGATCCAGCAGGGCTCTTCTGATGTTCTTATGAGGATGACTTGCTGTCTCCCTCTAAGTCTCCCCATTGGGTTCTCAGCCAGGAAAGCTAACTAGGAACTGGGCAGCGGATAAGAAACAATCCTCCTTCACTGCCATTCTCTGGGTGATCGCATGAAGGATTTGCAGCCGTCTGTTGTGCTGGGCACCATGAGGAGGTAGCTGCCGCATGGATGTACGTCCCAATGCGTAGGGACGTGGGGAGCTTTTGCTGTACCCAAGCTTGGAGCCACTTCTGTTACAAACACCTTAAAGAGTTGCAAAACCATTCCAGGCATGCCATAAGAACATTAGAACATAAGAAGAGCTTTGCTGGATCAGGCCAAAGACCCATCTAGTCCAGCTTCCTGTATCTCACAGTGGCTCCACCAGATGCCTCAGGGATCCTGTTGCCACTCCCTTGCATCTGGCATTCAGAGATAGGCTACCTCTAAAACCATTGTGGGTCCTGGCGACTGAACCTTTTCTGCAGCTGTCTTTCTCTTTTCGTGTTCACACTAAAAAACAAAACAAAACAGAACCCCAAAATCCTGAAAACTGCACAATAGGTTTTGTCAGACTTCAGAGAAGAACAGGTGGGTTTGAACCGAATTCCGTGCAACTGCGAGCCACGCTGCTCTATCTACGTTACATCTGTCTTCACGCCACATTATTTATTTATTAAAAGAACCCCCGAGCCTGCCTGCCTGTCTTTCAGAAGGATCCCTCCCTCCCCCTGAAGGCAGCCAGCAATAATAAAACAATATAGCATTCCATCAAAACAATTAAAAATTTATAAAAGAACATCCACAAATAGGAATACTAACAAGAACGGAACACAGGAACATACGCAGCTGTAAATCAGGCTGCCAGCAGGGTCCCCAAAGAGCTTCTGGAATAACCACGTTTGGTCGGAAAAGGGAGCAGTGTAGAAATCAGGTGTATCCACAAGTCCGAGATGGCATTCCACAGTTGTGGGTCATGACCCAACAGATCCTCATACAGTATGCCCATGCGCCATACTTCAGATGACAGTGGAACCCAGAGCAAGGGGCTGAGAGAGGCAACGTGGTGTAGTGGTTAAAAGTGCCAAACTAAGTCGGAGGCATCGTCAGGGAGGGGATGTTGGGCCCCTGGGCAGCAGGATCAGGACCCAGGCGGCAGGTGGGCGGTGTGTGTGTGTCACGGCGGCCGGCGGAGGCGCCAATCATCCCGTTCATTGGGGCGACCGAGGAGCGTTGGCGGCGTTTGGCCCACCCGCCCGCCCTGCGCCTCGGTATGGTGCATAAGGCTGCAGCCGTTACGTCACTTCTGGCGCGGGGGGGGGGGCGGTCGTGGAATCACCAGTGAGACTAGGAAGAGTCTCAGCCGTGCAACTTGCGAGGTGACCCTGCTTCCTTCACCATCTTTCAGCATCGCCTACCTCATAGGGTTGTTGTGAGGCTAAAATGAGGTGGAAGAACCAGTATGCTGCTCTCAGCTCCCTGAAGGAATGGCAGAATAGAAAATAAAAATGTAATAAAAGAAATCAAGAAGTGTTGGTCGTATGCACATGGAAGAGAAGGGCACTACCAAGTATTCTGATAACCAAACTGCCACAGCCCTTTTAAAATCACCCCAGACTGCAGCAAACATCCCGATTTGGAAGGATCCCTTCTTCTGTTTGGCGTTTGCTGCTCTCACAGGTCTGCTGCATCTGCATGCCGATGAGGTCTAACAAAGCCATGCGATGCATCTTCAAATGTGAAGGGCTGTGCACATCTCCTGCTGTGTTCCAGTGTCGGAGACGGAACTGAGACGGAACAATGCATACGTTTGATTGCAAGAACAGGGAAATGAGCTTCCAACAGGTCACTCAGATTAAACGACCACATTTCTGAGGAATACTGTTTCTCTTAAAAAGAGTGCTTTCTCAAATTATATGCTGAATTATACTAATAAAAAGAAACTTTAAAGAAAAACCCCTATAACTGAGACCCAATACTTGCTGAAAACAAAACGGTATCCATGAAACTTGATCCTATTATTATTAAGAATATTTATATACCGCTTTTCAACAAAAAAAAGTTCACAAAGTAGTTTACAGAGAAAACCAAATCACTAAATGGCTCCTTGTCTGAAAAGGGCTCACAATCTACAAAGATGCAGAAGAAACATCAGCAAACAGACAGTAGATATGACACTGTTATGGGGTGAAAGGGGGCAGTTTCTCTCCCCCTGCTAAATATAAGAGGAGCACCAATTGAAAAAGTGCCTTTTTGTGTTGGAGGAAACAGAGAGGCATGGGATGTTTTGGGCAGTAGACCCCATGCCTCTAATAACATCTGGTTCTGCTGTGAGAAAATTGAAGGAAAATGTCTGACTTCCAAGGAGAAATGAAAAGGAGAGTGAATAAATCACAAAATATGACAGAAAGGAAACTAACTAAATCTGCTTAGCAAATTCCAGGAACATAAATCCAGCTCTCTAATAAAATTCATATCAGTAGATCACTCAGATATCATATTTTCAGCCCACTCTAGCTGTGAAGCACCCTTCAACCACGTATGTAAGAATAATTGCAGGTGACCCTTTCAAGCCTCCCTTCTCCTTTTTGTAATATTGGTCATTGCCCCATATCCAACCTTCCCCAATCCATATAGCATGAAGCAATAACAAAACCTGGGGCTCTATAACTAAGCCGGCCTTAATTAGATCATTTTTCATTTTTGTTTTCAGGAAACCCAAAGGCACCTCATGTACATTACAGGCTAATGATCTGCAGTTCTACAGTTTTGTAACAAAAACACACACAAAAAAAAGAGTTTAAAAAAGACACTCCGGTATATCGGTTTCCTTGCCTATTGATAGGTTTTGGTGGTATTGTAATTTCTAATGAAATTAAGGCTGCAATCCTATACACACTTCCATGGGAGTAAGTCCCATTGGCTTACTTCTGAGTAGACATGCGTAGGATTGCGCTGTAATAAATGTTACTATATCAGAGGAGAACAAAGGTCTAAATAATTAAACATATATCACTTCAGTTTCACGAAAACAGATGTCCCTTTAGATTTTTTGTACTCGCCAGTAGAAAATACTTAGAGATAATTGGACTCTCCGTTTACCTGGTGTAGCTGTCTCTTTGGAAAAACTGACGGTGCTATTTACTAGAAGTTCATGGAATACCTACTTCCAGAGAGGAAACCATGTTAATCTGTCGCAGTAAAAACAGCAGTGTCTTGTGGCCTCTTAAACACGAACCAATTTATTTTGGGCATAAGTTTCCGTGGACCGCAGTAGACCTATTCAGAACACTGAACTATGGTTTGATCCAGTAAGGCAATTCTTGCATTAATGGTCTTAACAGCCCAATCCTATACAGCAGCGTTTCTCAAAATTCTCCTCGTGAGGAGGGGAGAACTTTGAGCATTTGCGGGGGTGGAGCCAGCAGCGGCAGCGATCCGGTGGATTGCCACTGCCGCTGCCGAAACTGCCCCCGAAACGGCCGGGACTTGGGGGAGCTTCGGGGAGGCCTGTGCGACCCTCTGCAGGCCTCCCCAATCTTAGGATCGCTTCAAAATGGCCATCTTCAGGCACTTCCATGTCTGAAGATCACCGTTTTGAAGCGATCCAAAGATTGAGAAGGCCTGCAGAGGCTCATGCAGGCCTCCCCGAAACTCCCCCAAGCCCTGGTAAGTGCCGCAACAGCTGTTTCGGGCACTTTTGTGGCGATGGCGACCCCTCGGATCACCATCGCCATGCTGTCCCCGCCCCTTAAGGGGGCAGGGGGCAGCTTTTGTTCTCAATGGTGGGTCGCGAACCACCACTTTGAGAACCACTGCTATACAGAATTGGGCTGTTGCGCAGAGTGGTTTATGACAGCGGAAGACATTTCCGCTGTTGTAAAATGGCTGCTGATGGAACGTGCAGCGTTCCATCGGCAGCCATTTTGCAAGTGCTTTTGCAACAGGCAGTGCCTGCTGGACCAGGTAAGGTAGCAGTGGGGGTGGGAGGAGGGTGGAATGGGGTGGGGGGAGGGGAGGGTGTATGATGGAGGCAGGAGGGAGTGTATTCTGGCACATGCGACCTGCACCAGTATTCTATCCTCACCTGCCAAAACACCCCCTTTCTCTCATCAGACATGCGCCAGTTCAAGAGCTGGTGCAGGTCCAAGAAGTCCTGTTGGTAACCAGGAAGCTTACCCAGAGGTAAGGGAAAATATTTTTCCCTTACATCTTGCAGCACATGCCTTTTTGGCACGACTGCATCAAAGGGATGGGGCGGGGGGGGAAGCATAGGCTTGGACTGTAAGTTTAAGACATTCCTAAGAGCAGAAAAGGGTGTTTTTACACACACACACACACACACACACACACACACACACACACACACACACACACACACACACACAAATGCTACTTCAAATTTAGGAAAATCTCATTGACATAACGTGACTGTTGTTTTAAAAAGGTCAGACGTTTACGTTTAAATGTCAGATAAGTCCAGGCATTTTATACGTGACTTTTATTATCTTCCTTTATTATTCCATTTCTTTAAACTTATACAAACTGCTTTGTGAACTTTTTTGGTTAATAATAATAATAATAATTCATTTTTTTAGCATCGACTATCTTAACTCATAGTCCTGATGCACGAATGGAGGTCCTGTGTGCACAGGTTTCTCCTTTCACACCACAAGAGGGAGCACTTTCTTGATCATCAACCAATGCATTTGTGCTGAAGAATAGGAAATGCTTTGAGAGCAGTGGAGCTCCATAGGTGCACGTGAGCTCCTAGGCTTGCAAAAAGTCACTTGATGGGTGCAAATACTTCTCAGTCAGTGGTGGGCCCTCAAAAAGTCAATGCAGTTAAAACTGCATTGCTTTTTGTTCTCTCTGGCATTGAACTAGTTTGCTGACAATATATGGAGAGTAAGAAGTCCTGACCCACTGCGAGAATCTAGATGAGAATCCTTCTAGCATTTAGTTTTATATTGGAATTAAAGCACATTCATAGGACACCCTCCCCACCCCTCAGTTTGTTTATTTATTGCTTTATTTTAAAATGTGTATCCTACTTATTTCCTTCTGCAAAGGAAAGTGTATCCAAAGTGGCAAAATTAAGCGGTCTCAAACCAACCAAGCAGTCTCAAAAACAACGCATTAAATAACACAGCACCCATTGGTTGCAGGCTTCTAGTCCATATTTCTTGTGTAAGCTGATCATGCAAATACAAAAAGCAAGCCTCTAGTCTCCCATTTTCTAACCGCGGAAGCATTCAAGTTAACCTCTCAAACAATTTGTGCTTTCCATTTTACTATTAGTTATGTTTCCCCGCAGACAAAGATAGAGCTTGCCCCGAATTATCATAATTGTATTGGTAACACTTGAAAATATGGGAAGAATAAACCCTGACAGAGCTTTCTGTGGCGGCAGCTCCCATATAATTATGAGCAATGAGGGGGCTGTCAGCATTTCCTATTGTCTAGCCCACATTTCCTGTAGCAGGTAAGGTATAGGAGAGCTCTTGTCTTGCTCTAATTAGAAACTTCTGCTGCGGCAGCTTCCCTTTGAAAGTCTCAAACTCTTGCATTGCAGACTTGCACAAATTAAACGTATTCTATGTTGCTAGACATCTAGAATAAGGGTAGGCAGCAGCTTGTCCAGCAGGCAGGGCCAAAGGCCAGCTCCTTTGCTTATTTATTTTAAACGATTTGTATCCCACCATTCTCCTTACTGAAAATGTAACAAGTACTGTACAAGGCAGAGGCCTCTAACTAGCTGAACGCCATCATTCATTTCTATCTTGCCCAGCATTTTTATGATTTGCTGAACTTGAATTGAAGCACCACCATCGGGACTCACAGTGGGTCAGCAGAACATAAGACACTCCCTACAAGCAGAAAACTAGCACAAGGGTGGAAGAAAATCACTTCGCATTTTGTCCGCTGTGCTGGTTTTCTGATTGCAGGGAGTTTGTAACATTGGGGAGCATCTAAAACTGTAATCCTGCTCCTGAAGTCTGAATGGACTACAATCCATTCTACCATCTCTTTCAGCTGCCTGTGTTGACTAGTCCCTTTTCTGGTTGCCTTGGGAATACTGACCCGAGATTCCCAGAAAAAGACTATTGACAGGTTGGTCAGCACTCAGCAGAGGAACGTCTGTGTTCCTCACCGTGAGGACTGTCTCCTCAGACCAGTCCTGCTTGCTCACCTGTTTTTGAATCTGTGCTTCCATTTGCTCTTGACCCTCCATGTACCTCTCTGTCTTGAGCCTGTCACCTGTCACTGCAAATAGAGGGCTCAGGCAGAGAGAGTGGTGACTTGTTTAAGGGAACCTTGTGGTGGAGACAAGACTTGAACTCGGGATTTTTTGGCTCCGAGCTCCATCTCTCCATATTCCCCATGCCACTCATTCCAGTCCTGATGCATGTTTGCAGCCATGAGGGCTGGAACCAAGGACAGCCCAGCCATCAAGTTGGTTGAACTCCTTGCCTGAGGGAGAGGGCTGTGAGAGGCGGCAAGCAGGTGGAGGATGCCCCACGCCCGCCCATCCTCTCCTCTCGCCCCCTTGTCTGGCTGCTCCACTGGCTGCCCAGTCCTCTTCCTGTGCACTTTGCAGGGCTCACCTCCTTCTGCCCCAGCTCTGCTGCTACGTTTTGTAAAGTGGCTGGCCGAGAAAATGCTGGGATTCCACTCACAGGATTCTCTCTGCTGAGCCACTTGACAAAACATAGCAGTGGAGCTGAAGCAACAGAACAAAGATGGCCTGGTGCATGCTGGGGGCGGGTACATAGGGCCTATTGGGGGGGTAAAGGGGGTAAATTGTACCCCAGCCCAGGGTCAAAAAGGGGACCCAGGAGCCAAAGGTGGGGGCCCAGAAATATCCTGGGACCTCAGCTAGTGTCATGGAGAGTGGAAGACAGTGACTGGGCCAGGTCTACTGGGTGGGTAGACCTGGGCACCGCATTGGTAAGCCTGGTAGACCTGGGCTCCGAAGATTTTTTCCAGCTATTGCTGCCCTCCCCCCACCCTGTTTTGCCCCCTCGCTCTTTGAGAGGGGGCCTAAAACAAACTTTGTACCCCCTGATAAAATTCCTCTCAGAGGCCCTGTGGGCACATGTGTGTGCGCTGGCAGGGGCAGGGTGACAGAATTTTACTCTGCCGGCACAACAGACGTTACGCCGGCATCCAGCTGGTGCAGGATTGGGGCGAAAGCAAAAGAACTACAAAACAGCTGAAGATAGGTTCTATTTGTCAGTGGGCAAAGCTAATCATGACAAAAACTTTAAACCTGATTTCAGCAGGAATTTAGTTATTTAAAAGATTTTTATAGCGCTCAAAAGCGTGGTTATAGCGCTTAAAATTGGTTCACAACAAAAAATGAAATACTGCATAATAATACAACAGTTAAATAAAAACATTACAAGCAGTTAAAAGCAATTAATAAAAACATTAAAAATAATTACAACGATACAGAAGATACAGATTTAAGAATATAAAAACAGCAACAGCATAAAAAGAGCAACAAAGACCTGAAGATATTAATTAAAACAGAGTCCCAAGAGTTCCCTTATATATAGTTATGATCATATATATCATAACTATAGTTGGATCAGAGTCAAATACTGCAATACAAGTGTGTGTGTCCCCTTAATGACGATCCGCATATATGACAGAAGTTCCCAAAGTGTAAACAAAGAATTCAAGCTACAGTACTGTATTTTAAATGCAAAAAAAAAGTCTAACTCTCAGCGCAATCCTGCCTAAGGATCCGCCGGGTGGCCCAGGCCACCCGCCGGATCCCGTGCTCCGCTGCAGGCAGGCTCCCGTCCGACACAAGATCTACTCGGGGAAGGGGACACTTGTCCCCTTCCCTGAGTGTAATTGGCGCTGGGGCCAATTGGCCTCCTCGGATTTCTGCCAGCGAAATCGCTGGCGGAAGTTGGAGGAGGCCGTGTAAATTGGAAGAGGCCAAGGCTGTCCCCCACCCCCTCCCAGTCTGGCTGGGACTATCGGCCGCTGCCATTTGCCACCAAAACGCCCCCCTCCCACCGGATCCTTACCTGGGTCCTCCGGTGGTCGGGCGAGGGCTCAGTCAGCGGAGCAGGGAAGGCCGGCCTTGCGCCGGCCTTCTCTGCTTTTGAGTCATTGTAAAAGTGCCTTACGGCATTTTTACGATGACTTAGGGTGGCGGGACGCTCGTTCCGCCACCATAGACTTGCGCAGGATTGCGCAGTGTGTTTGTGTGGTAGACAGGTAGAAATCTTCTTGTAATCTTGAAATCCATTGACAGCTAGAAATCTTGTGCTTTGTGTTACACTCATAATGTACACTGTGTTTACCATTCATTCCCTATTACAACTCCACTGTATTACATTGAGGACTCACTTAATGACGGTTTCACTATATGACGGGTTTTCCAGAACGTATCTCCGTCGTTAAGCGGGGGATACCTGTATAAACATTAGAAGAAAAAATCAAAATGATAGCAACAGTTCAACACAAGCAACCAGATAAAGTAACCCCCTCCAAACATGGTGAGTAATGAAAAGGTATTTACTGCCTCTTAAAACCCTGAAGGGAGCTAGCCCGATGATGGCAACTGGGGCTGAAATGTCTTTTGAATTTAGTTTAGGTTTTTTAAAATAATTGTACAAAAGTGCCTATATATTTAGTTGAATGCCTTCAGCTGTCCCCTTGAAACGTCATCTACTATTCATCCAAGTTCTGGACACTAGAAAAGCATTAAAAAGTAGGGCTGAGTCAAACCATTGGAGTCCAAAATAGTTGAGGCAAAAGTCAGTGCATATGAAATGTCTCTCCAAACGTTTTCCCCCCGTAACTGTTGGCAACCGCAGGTTTGCCCTTCTTTGCTCCTTCTTGCATCATTTTATTTTCTCGCTGACTGTGTGATCCTCGCTGACTGTGTGATGCCCCACGCCTGTGGGATCCCATACCTAGTATGCTTATGACACCCTACTACGAAATTAAGCAGATTAGCTACTACGAAATTAAGCAGAGAGACATTACATTAAGGTTATGGAGAATGTTGGAAGCATCCCTAATTACCAATTTCAGAGAGATAACAGAAGGCCTAAACTGCCTGTTTTAGGACGACATTCCCTCTGACACTTTCAGGGAGAATAGATGCCCAAAGTCAATTTCTTACCGTTCACAGTGGCTGAGTAGAGTGAACCACCTCTCTGCTCACAGAAGAAGAGGATTTCCTCTAGGTCAATGCTGAGATCTCAGACAGTACAGTGTGGAGAAAATTTATGTCATCTCTATTCTTATCTGCTCTGGCATGTGGATAAATTGAGAGGAGTTTGCAGTACTGCCTGTCCTTAACCTTCTGGAGCATAATATTCAGAAGGAAGTCATAAAAAAGGCATTATGTAGGCTGACTTTATTCAGAGAATCCATTATACCTCGAACTTTACTTTATGTTGGAATTTAAGGTTTAGTATTTTTTTTCCTCAAGGAATGCTGTCCCATTCCCTCAAAATACCCCAGATTTTTGGTTTCTTTTTTTTTTTGACCAGAGACACCAAATCATGCTACCAAGATTTCATTACTATTCACAGTTGGTGCTCTGTAATTCTATGTAATTTTAATTAAAGATGAATTCTTAAACAATCTCCTCCTGTGCTACCTCCAAGCATACAATTAGCCATGTACAGCTTCTGCTGTGAACAGTCATTTAGTGGTTTTAAATTAATAATTTATTATTCCCACCTTTAATTTGCATCTGTGGTAGAAAAATAAGAAGCCAAAGCTGTGGATAAATAGCCATCGGGAGCCAAACTTTGGAGGAACTGGAAAGGACCCACAAATTCTCTGGAAACACCCTTGCCACATTAAGCTTGAAACATTAATAAGGAATGTCATCCAGCTCTGCCACCCTCAGCTGCCCCCCAACCACCTCTTTTAAGGGGACCCACATCGTTTCCCCCTCTTGTGCATCCAGGGAGGCCGTGTAAAGCCGACCTGAGCTGGGAAGGGGCTTAGGATATCAGCGGAGTGCGCTGCCGATATCCTCGTCCCCTCCCAGCCCGGGCCGGCCAATGCCCCCCCTTCCTCACCACCCCACCCCAGCCGTCCCCTCCCCTGCACTGAGCAGCACAGGTCCTACCTGTGTTGGCCGACGCCGGTGGTGTCCACCGGGGGAGTGAGCAGTGCCGGCCTTTATAGCACATTTGCCAGCTTTACAGCACATTTATGACACCCAGCTTTGGCGGAGCACACGCTCCACTGACAGTGAAGATTGCGCCATTAGTCTGAGTTCAGCAGTAACTTCGGGGGGAACAGCATTTCCATGGAACGTTTCCCACACTACAGGTTGCACACTCAAACAGAAGCATAGAAAATGGCAAATTGGATGAGCTTCAACTGTACTGATCCGTAACTGCTTTCTTCAGGTGTTTAACTCAGACAGGCTATGATCACTGCAACACTAAGGGTGGTGTAGTGCGTGGCAATGTGAAGGAAGTTGTCAAGCATAAATGCTGTGTCATTTTGCACATGCGCGAACTGTGGAAGACTTGCGCAAGCGCAGAACGACGAAGTTTCCAATCGATGTTCTGCGCCGGCACGAACTGTGGAAAGCGCTGCTAGGTGCTTTACGGAGTTCGCGCCCGGCGCAGGCAGAAGAACGTCGCTGGAAGCTTCCAATTTGGCTCCTGTATACAAAGTAAGTGGGGAAAAAGCACACGCACACACACACACACACACACACACACACACACACACACACACACACACACACAGAGATGCCCCGTTAACACTAAAAACCCCGGAAAACAGTTAAAAAAAAGCCAAAAAAAGGAAAAATGAAAATGAAACTTAGGGAGCCCCGCCCCGCCCCCCAGCCTCAGCGCCCTGCGCCCGGGGGACCCCCGGCCCCCATCAGCCGACGCCTGTGTGCTGCATCCATTTTTAGACTGCCCGTGTTGCCAAATTGGGGACAGGATCTTAATTGTGACAAAGTGGGGAAAAAGCACACACACACACACACACACACACACACACACACACACACACACACACACACACACACACACAGATGCCCCGTTAACACTACCCCCCCCCAGAAAACAGTTAAAAAAAACGCGAAAAAAAGGAAAAATGAAAATGAAACTTAGGGAGCCCCGCCCCCCAGCCTCAGCGCCCTGCGCATGGGGACCCCCAGCCCCCATCAGCCGACGCCTGTGTGCTGCGTCCATTTTTAGACTGCCCGTGTTGCCTAATTGGGGACAGGATCTTAATTGTGACTAAGACATGTATCAACAAAATGTATGAATGGTCTTCAGCAGCTTGAATGACAGACCCATCTCTCTGTGCTAATGCATTTAGGTTGCTTGGGAAACACTTTCAAAAACAGCTTGGGCAACACCCGAGAAACGTTGCATGCATCACAACCTGCTTGGGATAACTTGTTTCTCACTATTTTTCTTCTAGACATTCGAGATAGTGGGGGGCCGAAACCAGTGATGGTGTATATTCATGGAGGGTCCTACATGGAAGGCACTGGAAATTTATATGATGGCAGTGTGCTGGCAAGTTATGGCAATGTGATAGTCATCACCGTCAACTACCGGCTTGGGGTACTTGGTAAGAAAGAACCAGATTTTAATTAGTTCTTGCATTGTGCAATACTTTTTATCTTCGGAAAAAGACGATTACAGATGCTGCTGACTTAAAAAAAAAACACAGCTTGTTTTTTTAATGCAAGGTTTGTATTCTGTGGAGTGGATTTCCATTGGTTATTTGCAGACTAACCTGAAATTATACTCCGCTTTGATGTCACAGAAGCACAGTGCAGATGTTCCGAAAGATACACTGCTTTGTTGTCTCTATGCATGTTGTATTAACATTACAGTAATTAGTCGTACATATTGTAGAGGGATTTAAAACAAATGGCTGATGCGAACTGAGATGCTGTGTCTTTGTTTGCGGTGAGGCAAAAGCCTGGATATTGTCCTCTCACAGATTCATTACGTATCTCTGGACTTCAGCATAGTAAATGCATTTGGGAAAGGAAGTTGGTAGTTCAGCAGTCATTTTTTACATTGCGTTTGGTACTTAAACACAGAAAGTGTTATTCCAGTTCAAGCCATTTCCAGATAAGGTAAGCTTGTTAAGGGAGAGAAACATTTTGTAGCGTTGGTGTTGGAGAAATATTATTGTGTTAATGTTGTTCTATACAACACAGATGAATACGTTTTAATCCAAAACCATGTCTCTAGTCAGCTGTTGTTTCCAAAAGGTACAATTGTTAAGGCTTCAATCCTATACACACTTACCTGGAAGTAAATCCCATTGATCTCAGTGGGACTTATTTCCAAGTAGACAGGCATAGGGTCAGGCTGTGTTGTTATTGTGGTTTTGGCAAGAGTTTGCAGATTGTTCCTAGCTGTCGATTTTGGTAGAGAGAATTTGTTGTGCTCCATAATTTTCTTCTGAATATTCCCTGCAGAAGTGTATTGTAACTTACACTCAATTCTAGAGTCTGGTGTTACCAACTATTTATGGAAACATAGAGGAATTCCTACTCATAATGCCCCAGGTTCGTTTGGGCAAGAGGCAGTTTGATTTATAAGCTGTGGTTTGCCTCGTAGGATCTTTTATATTTTCTTAGCACTAAGAGAAGGCAACTTGGTTTTTAGACTTCTCTGTTCCATAATAACATAATTTCCTCAGGTCTCATCTTTGGAATTTACTTGTGGCTGCCTCAGTTAATTTCCCGTTATTGGTTCTTTCTGGGGGAAACATCCATCTGCTGCTTTTTTACCTTGTGATTAAAAAAAATGATGCACTGGCAGGAAAATGAATTTTACTTCCTTGATGTTCTTGGTTGTCATTGGCTTTGAATGCAATCTAACCTTAGTCCTTGAAACGTGGTGTAATTTTTGTTGCTTTGCTTGACAACCCTTCTCTGTTCACTTGCACACAGAGAAGTGAAATTTAATCGTGACATAATGTGAAATGTCCAGACCCTACTTTGATTTGTATCAGATTCCTTTTGCCAGGTACCTGGTATCTTCTTTGCTCTCGCAATGCAATTAAATATTGACTTGGTGTCCCTAGAGCCATGCTGCGCATTAATTTGCAATTCACTTTTGTAGTTGGTATGCAAGATCATCTTTCTGTTTAGCATACGTTTCTGGTTTCTGACCTGTGTGTCTATGAATGTATGTGCGGGTGTGTGTGTGTGTGTGTGTCGGTTTACGGTGTATCCATCTCCTGATTTCCAATCCATTATGCTGGATGAACTGTCAAATGCAGACAGGACAAAAAAGGTTCCTATCTGATAGTTGCATGATTTCAGAGACAGCTTCTTGCCAACCACAGCGATGCATTTAAGAGGGGATCACTCTTGACTTAACCCAATAGTTCAGTAAAGATACTTGTAAGCTTTGGAATGGGGTCTTCCCTGCTGGTTCACCCTGTTACCAGTGGCATTCTTATGTGTGTGTTTTTAATTATTCTTGAATCAGACCCTCATGTTCATGTAACCTATGAGCTATGTACAGTATCGCAAATGCTCATAAATTCATCCCAGCCAGCACAACTCAAGTCAACTCAGCCGACTAACACAACAGTTACCAGCATTGTATTCTGGACTATATTCCTGGTCTTTATATACATCAGTGGACACAAACATGAATTATAGACACTGTTTTTCCAGAACTTGGGTCATGCGCACCAAGACTCTAGCTTGACGTCTGTGTGCTACTAAGATGTCAGCTCATGGAGTCCATGTGCTTTGAGAGAAGGGATGATTCGCACATTCCTATCTCGTTGTAAACTTCCATCTCCTGTTGGTTTCTGTTTGACTTCTGCCTGTATTTGTATTTTGGATATACTCACTGTACAGTACATCAGAAAAACCCACAGCACATACCAAGTCGCACATCAACAGACAAAATGGGGGACCACTGAAACCTAGATAAATCCCTAGTAAGAGGATTAAAACGTCACAAAATGCTGTGTTCAGTCAGGTGTGCGCTCTATCAGATGCAACAACTCTCTTGTGGATTGCTATGTCGTCGGAATTGCCCCACGCTGCATGAATTGCCCCACGCTGCATACCAAAGCTGGGCAGTCTGTATTCTGGTAACTAGAATTGCAATTCTTGCTTCCTTACTTTTCTATCCAATCCCCCCTCATTCAACCCTTCCCTTTTTCTCATTCTCAGCTTAGGGAATGGGGGTAAAGGGTAGGATTTGTCCTGTGCAATACCTTCCCTTCAAACCCATGTTTTTCGTCCTATCGGATGCATCCCAAACACAAGTTCATTGCATAACCATCACAATTTATGTACACAAGAATACACATCAGGAACTATTGTAACAAACAATGACTTGCACCACTACCACTGAGACCTGATCAATTCCTAGGCAGGGCCAAAGGATATACCGTGATTGCCAGACTGAACATAAGAACATAAGAAGAGCCCTGCTGGATCAGGCCAAAGGCCCATCTAGTCCAGCTTCCTGTATCACACAGTGGCCCCACCAGATGCCTCAGGGAGCACACAGCCAACAAGATAACCTGCTTCCTGCTGCCACTCCCCTGCACCTGGCACAGAGAAAACCTACTTCTAAAACCAGGAGGTTGCTTATGGCTTGTAACCTGTGATGGTCTTTTCCTCCATGAATCTCTCCAAACCCCTTTTAAAGGCATCTAGGCCAGGTGCCATCACCATATCCTGTGGCAAGGAGTTCCACAGATGAATTACACGCTGGGTAAAGAAAAATTTTCTTTTGTCCATTCTAACTCTCCCTCCACTCAATTTTAGTGCATGTTCCCTGGTTCTGGTGTTGTGTGAGAGGGAGAATAATTTCCTTCTATCCACTCTCTCCATCCCATGCATAATTTTATACGTCTCAATCATGTCCCCCCTCAGGCGTCTTTTTTCTATACTTAAAATCCCCAAATGCTGTAGCCTTTCCTCATAAGGGAGGTGCTCCAGCCCACAAATCATTTTGGTTGCTCTTTTCTGCACTTTTTCTGCACTGCGCTCCACTCTCCAAATCTCATGCAGCCTATAATACCTACAGTTCCTGTTGGGTCAGAAAAATCCTTTAAGCTGCCATAGAAGTAAAATTACATGACGGAATACATATATCGGCCTTTCTGTGTCACAAGTGTACAGTGTCAGAGAGTGTTGCTATAGCTGCACCAATGACAGTAAAGGCTAGTCGAGATGCCAGCTCAAGGGCTTCAGTTATGCCCCTGTGCCTGCTGGGCATGAGATGCTGTGTTCATACAGTGACTCATTAATAATAATAATAATAATAATAATAATAATAATAATAATAATAATAATAATAATAATAATAATAATAATAATAATAAAGGTAAAGGTGACCCCTGACAATTAAGTCCAGTCGTGTCCGACTCTAGGGTGTGGTGCTCATCCCCATTTCAAAGCCGAAGAGCCAGCGTTGTCCGAAGACGCTTCTGTGGTCATGTGGCCGGCATGACTCTCCTTGCCGCAGCGCGTAGCATGCGGCTGGAACACAGAGCACTGTTTACATTCCCGCAAGCGGTACCTGTTTATCTACTTGCATTAACATGCTTTGGAACTGCTAGGTTGGCAGGAGCTGGCCAAGCAACGAGAGCTCACCCCGTCGCAGATTCGAACTGCCGACCTTTCGATCGACAGCTCATGGTTCAGCGGTTTAACCCACTGCGCCACCTGCTGCCTTAATAATAATAATAATAATACCAGTGTTTATATACCGCCTTCCTTGGTCATTGAATTTCTCCTCTGACTTTAATTCAAGGCGGTTTACATGGGCAGGCAATTTTAAACCCCCAAAGGTGTTTTTATAATACAAAGTTCTACTCTTTCATAGAATGTCTTCTTTCCAGATGGTTTCCTTCACAGTCTGGCTTATCTCTGGCATTCGCTTCCCACGCTCGGCTGACGGCAACTCTGACTCCCACTCAGAGTGCAGCTGGCAGCTTTCCTCACTCTCATCAAGGGCTTCTGAAGATCGTCAGTGGTGTGTCGACAGCTCTCGGATACTTCTGCTTGTCTCGAGCTGGCATCCTCAGATCTCTTCAGGCATTACAAGGCAGCAGCTCTACCACTGAGCCGGACCTCCTGCCAGCAGGAGGTTTAACGCAGGCAGTTAACTAGGGTTTCCATCTCAGAGGCCTGCCCAAATCTGAGGTGTGGTCTGGTGATATCACAACATGAGCCTAGAAATGACACACGGTTGCCAGCTATTGATTGACAAAGGGCTGCTCACCTGGAGGGCCAGCTGCAATCCTCCAAAACCCGAGACTCTGAAGTTAATTTAGTTAGGATTGGAGTGTAAATGTGTCATATCTCACCATAGCATTGCGATACGGTCGCCTTCGTTTTGTTGGTTTCTCCCTCTAAGCTAATTCTTGGCTGCTAGCTGTAGCTCATTCCCAGTTGGAAATGGCAAGAGGGGACATAATGATAGGCAAATGAAAATGTACCTTTTATGCTTCTGTGACCATTCCAGGCTGTTGATATGCAAGTCCTGTGCAGCTGTCTATTTCAGTGATGGATAGTACATGGAAAAGTCTGATATCCTTGAACTCCTGGGTCTCTGAAGAAAAGCTCTGCATTAAGAGTTAAGATGGTTTTATGGCTTGTTTTTGTTTAAAATAGAAATGACTTGCAAAAGGGCATCAATGCAGAAATGGGAAGAAATTTTGGAGGTCAACTGCTCAAAGCCCTTTAGATGGCTCATTCAAATTTGTGCTAGACTGTATTATAGCAAGATTTTAGAGTGGGCATGTCATAGATGAAACATGAAAAATGAAGAGGCTGTGTTTTGCATTCAGAAAAAGAAGAAAGAGAGATCCAAATGGGTACAGAATCAGATTATCCTTACATAGATCCATGTCAATGAATGAATGAATGACCTTTCTTGGACCAATATTCATTGAAATGCTTGTCTGCTTGCAGGGTTCTTTTAACTCTCTCCTGTTTGAAAAGAAAAAAAAATCAAACGAGAGCAAAAAAATTTCTGTCATTCTATCTTTCATTGTTATGCTTTGCCATCTGAATAACTTGGCAGTGCCAAGGACAGCAATACCTCTTGCCCTTGACGGTTATATATTCAGCCTTCTTTTTCTGCATTACATTCCTTTCTTTATAGCTCTTGGATGATTTTTTTTTCCTTCGAAGGACTCTAATGGGACTCAAAGGAAAAGAATGTTTAAGAAGCTGTTACTCCAACTCATCAGTAAATTGCTTTGAGGTTACCAGGGTGATTCACAGAAATCTTTTTTGTTATTGCAAACGCTGGGCCTAGTTCAAGGTTTTGTTTTGGACTGTGTTTCTTTTCTTCTTGCCAGCCAACAGGCATTTAGCCAAAGACACAACAACATCCACTCCCCCAACTGTCTCGCACCCTGTCGCAGGCGCCCACAGACAAATCCATTTGTGCCTGACGCTTCCAGTTATTTCGCTGTAATGTCTGAGTTGCAATTGGCATGGGGGAGATGCACAAGCTTCTGCATCTCAGTGGTTGGGCATCAGAACATACTGCTATGCTGAATCAGATCGCATGTCATCTCATCCATAATTTGGTTTCCAGCAGTGGCCAGCCAGATGCTGCTGGAAGCTTTCCTGCAGGGCACGGAGGTGATAGCCTTCTGCTCTCCCCCTCCCCCGAAAGATGGTATTCATTTGTATAGACTCTCTGGCACTGGCGTCACTACGGGGGGGCGGAGCTGTAAGTTCTTCCGTGATCGGACCCTCCGTTACACGTAAGAACGAAGCGCCCCGCCCCGCGCCTTCCGACCCATTCAAAGTGGTGAAAACAACGTGCATTCACCACTTTGACTGGGTTGGAAGGCGCGGGGGCAGGGCGCTTCTTTCTTACGTGTAACGGAGGATCGATCACGGAAGAACTTACAGCTCCGCCCCCCCCCCTGTAGTGACGCCAGTGCTCTCTGGTTCCATCTAGTTATCATGGCTCAGGGCCAGTATCAGCGGTCAGCACCATCAGGCAGCTGCAGATGTCCCATGCCCTCAGAAAGACCCCGGAGGCGTAGGAACGTCGCCCCCAGCTGGGGCCTGCAGGCCTCAGTGATGCCTCCTGGTGGAAGCCACACCCCCAACGTGTGATGTCACTTGGAAGCCACGCCACCCAGGGTGATGTCACGCAGTCTGTGAGTTGCCGAATACGGCCCTAGCAGGAAACACCTCCCCGGCTTCTGGAAGCCTTGACAGCGGCACTGCGAGGCTCGCCACTGCTGCCAAATGCAGCAAAACCCCTGGAAAAAAGCAGTGTGAAACGCCGTCGCGGGGTGAGTGCTGCCCCCTGCTGGCCCCTGGACATGCTGCCTGGGGGCGGATCGCTCCCCGCCCCCCCATTCCTACGCCTCTGAAAGACCCACTGCTAAACTCCAAGACCACCTCTGTGCCCATAGCTTTTGTAAGTGGTGGTGGAGTAGCTCTCTCTGTTTTCCCATCCCATCTGTCAAGGTAAGCCCCACCACATTCCTTAGCGTGGCCCAGATAAGAGGGCGCCATGGAGGGCATTTTGCCAAGGCCCCCTTCAAAGCTGATGACTGTTAATTGACCTACTCTTCCTAAATTAGGACCAGGGCAGACGATATGCCACCTGAAGAATTGGGGCCTGCATGCTTGGATTGTCTAATATAAGTAGCATGTGTATGGGGGCCCTGATTCGGATAGACATTGCCCGGTGAAGGGGGCTTTAACTCTTTGCCTCAACACAGTCCCCACACAACTGCTATTTGCCCCAGAAGAAAAGCTTGGGGCAAACAAGGCATTTAGATCAGGACCATGATAAAAGCAAAGTTCGAAACCCCTCTCTCGCTGTCATGAACCCAGTCTGAATCAGGCTCCCCATTTGCATTGTCTAGTATACATAATGTGTGCAAAATGTACTTTCTGTCCGTGAGATAAGAGCATGATAATAATGGAATACATTCTCTTGTCTTCAGAGTAACTTGCAAAATGTATTCTGGGAATTCTCTCAATAATTGCAAAGTGTGAATTACATTCTGCGCAGTTTTGGGTGCGCTGGCCAGGGATGGAGATGGTCACCCAAGTGCTGTTTGCTGTCTTCTAGCTTTATTTCAGCAGGGCGCCTTGCAAGATGATATATATTAATATTAATAAACATGAAAGGGAAATAGTCTATGACGGTATTATCATGTTCTGAAATGCCTCTAGACTCCTTTCTCGGTCTTTTTGTGCTTGATGAAATGAACAAACAGCTTTCAGGAATCTTCTGTTTCTGTATGGCAGCTCAGGAGACTTTTGAGTGTTGACTGGCTAATAAGGTCTGAATGACGACTGGTTCAGTCCCAAGGAGCACTTTATTTGGATCTAACCTTGCCATACCTCAGTGTGTGTTTATGAAATGCTTGTTGACCAAAGCCTCTAATTTTGGAGCTTCATTTTGCTTCTCATGGAATAAAAATAATAATGTATGCTTTAGGTAAGCAGCCTTTCCATGCTTTCTTTGCTGAAAACTCATACGCCCCGTGGAGAGTGAATGTGTGAGGACTCCTCCAGAGCATACCAGCCTTGCCTCCCTCCAAGAATGCATTCTCACTCCACACCACCTCTCCTCGCCCCTTCCCACCCCATGCTTCTGTGATCGGCCATGATCACAGAAGGCTTTGTGAGGGAGAAAGCCGCAAAGTCTTTTCTCCGCGAAGGCGTTTCTCCCTGCAGTCAGTTGTGTAACATCCCAATCCTATGCAGAATTGGGCTGCTAGTTGGAGCATGTTTACTGTCACAAAATGGCTGCCGACAGAGCTGTGGCAGGGCTCCCTGCCTGTTGCTGGACCTCGCTGTGCCTGCTGAAGCAGGTAAGGTGGCAGGGAGCAGGTGAGGGTGGGCAGGGAAGGGGCAAAACTGGGCAAGATCGGGGAGGAATGGGGTGGCGAGACTGTGGGAGGGGGTGGATCTGGTGGCAATGGCTCGCGCCGGATCCTATCCCCTCTTTGCAAGTTCCCCGCACGGATGAGCTTCCTTTACATGATTGCCCAGATTGGAGTAGCAGCTGAATTCCCATTTTTGACTTTCCAAACTGAACCTAGAGGAAAGATAGACCCCCCAGGATACATCTATGGCAAGATTGGGCTGGATGGTTGCTTTTCAGGGAGGTGGAGGTGGCTTGATAGAGGAATTGCTGCTCGTGGAGTGTACACCCCAGTTGTGCCTCTGCTCTTGTCGCGAGGTTTTGCAAGGTTTTTTGTTGTTACCAACTTGTTTGATAAGAGACAATAGTGGGACTAAAGAAATGTAACTTCTCTTAAACCACTTTCAACACTTTTAATGACTATCGTCTGTCTCTAGCATTATAGTTGTAGGTGATTGCCAGAAGGTATTTGTACAGTATTGTCTAGCAGCCAGAATCCCAGTCTGGTATTAATGTCAGGCTGAACTGCCTCACCATTGGCATCTGTCTGCGTTGCCAGACACAGTAGTGGAGGTGGTATTATCATTAGCTATCGACTATGACAGCTAATAACAGAATATTTTCATGTTCCGAGACAATATAGTTCTGATTACTAGATGCTGTGAACAACAAGAGTTAGTTATCTCCATCATGCCCTGCTTGTGAGATTCGCAAGAGCAACTGTGAAGAGAACCACTGAGAAGAATAGATGTTGAGTTTGATGTATCTTTGGAACGGGGCAGGGAGGGGGAGGAACGGGGCAGAGACTGGAGCGGGGAGGGGGCAATATCAGTGAAAGCAGTGCCACCAATATTCTATCCCCCTTCCCGGCCTCGACCCACCTTCCTGGGTCCGCTGGGACTTGCACCAGCAATTGCTAGCACAAGTCCAAGTAGACCCATTCAGGCAGTGAAGGTTTGCCCCTGAGCAAGGGAACAAGTGTTCCTTACCCCAAGGAGACCTCTCGGACTGCCCCCGGCAGGATGCAGCACACTCTCCGGTGGCATGGCTGCATTAGTAGGGGTGGTGGGGGTTAGATAGGATTGGGCTGTCATGCACTTACACACCGACTCCGGCACTGTTTGCCCAAATGTAGCAGCCTTACTCCCAAATGCATTGTCAGTGAGTTTGTGTGTGCACAGAAAAAGCTCACACATTAACCAGCCAACCATGCTGAGATTAAGAAGAAGCAAGAATGTGTCCTGTCTGGGGGCAAGGCAAGTATAAAAGAACTGGGTGTAAACAAGAGAAGTTCAGAAAGGGAAACTTCCTAATTTTCTCCCTAGAACTCTTCCCATTCAAAAATGAGTACCACAAAAAAAAAAAGTGAATAGTGAATGTTGTGCATTCAAAATGAATGGATTGCAATTTATTTATATATACAAGGGTCTCTCTTTTTACGCATGTTTGATTTAGGTGTTTTTGAAAGAACGAGCTAGTTTAACACCAAAATCTAATTTATGCTCACATTTTTTGGGGGATAACACGGTCAAATGTGATTAAATGCATTTTTAATTCAACCCATGGCAGTGAGATGATCCTGACAGGCTTGACCTCCTGGTGTGTGCAGTTCCGCCAGAGGTATTATCTAATACAGCAATCCCTCCAATAGTGGGGAGGGGGTTACAGTCAAGAGCTGTGCAAAACAGCTTTATAGGAAATGTGTTAACTTAGTAGACATGAAACAGGCACTGATTGGCCCAGATAGCAATATTATTATTAATTAACAGTATTTATATACCGCTTTTCAACCAAAAGTTCACAAAGCAGTTTACAGGCAAAATCAAAAGATTAAATGGCTCCCTGTCCTCAATCTAAAAAAGATGCAGAAGACCACCAGCAAACAGCCACCAGAAAAGACACTGTGCTGGAGTGAAAGGGGGGGCAGTTACTCTCCCCCTGCTAAATATAAGAGGAGCACCACTTGAAAAAGTGCCTCTTTCCCAGTTAGCAGGGGACAGCAATACTTCCTTAGTATGACTGTCAATCATGCTGGGACAAAAAGCACTGTGAGAAATCTTACAGATTATCGGTGATAGGACTGTACGGTACATGGTACTGTTACTTTAAGACAGACTCCAGGGTCACTGGCAAAAGATACGACTGGAAACGGGAAAGGAGAGCAGTACAGCCTGAGCACAGATGAAGACTGTGAGGTTGGTTGGTTAGTTATACTCTGCAGAATATGTGGTTGTATTTACAGTCATCTTGTCTCCATTACTGGTTCTTCACCTAAAAAACTTACATCATCTGCAGTTTGTATCATTTCAAGCATGCAGCTTTCACGGCTTGTGGATTTTCAGAAGTTGGCAGTCCTGACTGTTGTGTTTTGGTTTTTGCATTTGCAGTGTACACTGCAAAGACCCATTTCTAGGGTACTGTTATGGTTGTATGTTCTATCTCTATATTTGGCATGGCTTAAATTTGCTTTTTTTTTAATGGTTCGCATTATAATTTGAAGTAAAACTTTGGAAAATGTTCAATCGTTCGCTTGTGAGTGACTGGCACATCCATTATCTTTTTATGACACATTAAAGGTACTGTCAAGAGCTGGCATATTATTTAGTCTCTCTCTGCAGTGCCACCCCAGGCTCCCCGCCCCCCGCTTTGAGCAAAGATGATAAATGAATGGAAGATTATATGTTATTGCCTAATTAAAGGTACATTAAAGTGAAAGTAAAGATGGGAAATTAATAGCAAAACACATCAAAAATGTGGCAGTAATAGAACTGTCTTATTTGAACCTTGCATTTGAAGAACAGACAGCAGAAGCAATTTATAACTCTGAGATCCCTTAATGATGGCATGTTAACAGCTTTTTCTTGAGTATTTGCACACTATGCGCATACCAGTGCATTCTGCCTACCTGGCTATGGCCTCCGTTCTATTTAACTTGCAGGAAGAGTTAATCAAGAAGACTGAAGTCACACAGAATAAAGAATAGCTTTGGGGATGAGGCCCATCGCTCATTGGGAGCGCATTTGCTTTGCATGCAGGAGGTTCCACTTTCAGTCTATAGCAGGGGTTCTCAATCTGTGGTACGGGTACCCCTAGGGGTACGCGGACCTCTTGCTGGGGGTACGCCAAGCCCTGCCCCTTATCTGCCCCATTAGCAGCTAATTAAGTGTTAATTAACATGGATTTTAAACTGTAATTATTTTCGAGAGCCCTTCTGTCTCTGATTTTGTTATTGGGCTTATTTTTGTACTTTGGAAAATGTACTTTCGTGGCGTGGGGGAGGGACGAGCTGATTTTGGCAAGTGTGACTTGGAGAAAAAATGAGATCCTTGCATATCTCTCTCTCTCTCTCTCTCTCTCTCTCTCACACACACACACACACACACACACACACACACACACACACACACACACACACACACACACACACAGAGTTAAATAAGACATTTTTTCACATTTAAAATTGTTTTAGTACTTTTTATTTAATGATTAATTACCTAATTAATTAATTGATTAATCCAATTAATTAGTAGTTAATTAGCAGGGGGGTACTTCAGAAAATTGGACCGTGATAGGGGGTACCCAAGCTTCCAAAGGTTGAGAACCCCTGGTCTGTAGCATCTCCAGATAGGGGTCTTCAGGATCAAATTTTTGGGATAGTGTTGGAGAGCCTCAGAATCTCAGTTTTAAGTAGGTCTGCACAGGATGTGACCCACCACACCAAATACAACCCACCAGACATACATTACGGCCTGTCAGGAGCTTGACAACCTCCCTGGCTTTTGAAATTTACCAGCCATTGGTGATTGGGCTCAGCTTAAGAGTTGGGTAGCTGGGCTCTCAGTTTTTGCTTTTAAAAAAAGCACCCAGACTTTAAGGTAGTTTTCCTAAATGAAAAAATGAATTAAAAAAGGATTGCAGGCAGTGGCAGTTACTAGGGGACCGGAGGTGGACCGCCTCGGGTGACGCACCAGGAGGGTGACTCCAGTAAGTGACTGGGCAGCGGCCACATCATTGGCTTCTCATCCCCGATCAGGGAAAAGAAGACAAAGATGGGGCCGCCCCAGTCCTTACCTCCTGCCGCGTGACTGCTCCGAAAGTGAAGTCACTTCTGGGCTGAAGTGACATCACTTCTGGGTGCCACCAGGCCACTGGCATAGACGGGGGGAAGCGGGGGGGCCGCCGGGGGGCGTCGCGCGTCTAGGGGTGACGCGCGATTACCCCCACTTACAGTTTCTGAAGGTGGGCCCGCCCGCCCTCCCCTGTGTCCGTTTGGCTCCAAAATGAGCCGAAAACGGAGCGGGGAGGGCGCTCTGCTCTTGCGCGTGACGTCACGCGCGGGGGCGGAGCCTCCCCCTTAAGGGCGACGCGCGCCCCCGCTCTGGGGTGACGCGCGTTGTCGCGATGCGACTGCACCAGGCTGGGGTGTGTGACACCCATCCTTGCCGCCCCAGGTGGCAAAGACGATAAGTACGCCACTGATTGCAGGATCATGGATCAAGTCCTTAAGTTTTAAAATTGGTCTATCAGTAAATTCTGTTGCCACCACCCTCACCTTTCCCATACCTCTTTGACTTCTATGTTTGTATGTGGGGGGCAAATTTGGCTAAGAGGCCTCCAATTGCTGACCCATACATTGAAGAAAAGATCAGAAATGTGTGACTAAACACAGGGGGAAGGACTGAGAAGAGTTTCTGAGTCATGGCTAGACAGATAATTCACCAGCTCACTTTTTTGTCTCCACTGCAACTGCCATTCCCTGACCCCAGCAGCCCTTAAGTGTGTGGTTTCGTTTTGGGAGATAATAGAAAATGAATGGAATGGGGTCTCTTTGGTTCATTTCCATTCAGTCTGGAATTAACATGATGTGTATAACAAATGGGTACAGATGGGGTTCATTTGCATTCCGAGTTGGAGGAATGCTGACATTGTACAGCAGTCGTCAAAGATCTTCTGTGCAGTTGCCTCCTGGTAGTGCTGGAGAAGACTCCTGAGAGACCCTTGGACTGCTAGGAGGTCAAATCAGTCAATCCTAAATGAAATCAACCCTGACTGTTCCCTGGAAGGACAGGTACTGAGGCTGAAGCTCAAATATTTTGGCCACCTAATGCGAAGAGAGGACTCTCTGGAGAAGACTCTGATGCTGGGAAAGACTGAAGGCAAAAGGAGAAGGGGAAGGCAAAGGATGAGATGGTTAGACAGCATCACCGATGCAACGAACATGAAAATGAGCAAACTCAGGAAGATAGTGGATGACAGGATGGCCTGGCGGGATGTAGTTCATGGGATCACGAAGGGTCGGACACGACTTAACGACTGAACAACAACAACAACAAGCCCTTGGTTTATTTTTCACAACACCGCAGATGCAATGTCATGTTGGGGCATTGCTGTTGGGAGCTGCCATGTTTTTGTGGCTGCCACCATTTTATTGCCCATAATGCTCCAAGCTGATGCTGTGTTTAGATATACATAATGCTCCAGGCTGTACAAACTTTGGAGAAACATAGAATACTGACTAACACAAGGTGGCTGGGAAGAGGACCGACACTGCCTGCCACAGATGGTGACAGTGGCAAGCAAGAAAACAAAATCAAAACCGAACAAATGTGACGAATGAAATACTGTGTACAAATAAGTAACAAGATGAAAACAGGCAAAAAAGAATGAATCAAACTATAATGAACATGAATAAGGAATGGAATAAAACAAAATGTTTTGTGTACACCCCTATCAGCCCCTGTTTCCCTCCCGTATATTTCCCTATATTGCCTCTTCACTTGTCCCCCTATGCTTAGGAAATTTGTGCTCAAATGACACATGCTGGCAGCAGACTAATTTGTGAAAAACGTGGATCTGCCATCGTCACACAGAAGGTAGGGAGGGAATGCCTAATATTTAGAATGCTTCCAGGTGAAGGGAAAAGATGCTGACCCCTCTTCCCCGGTCTGCAGATGACTGCACCTTCCCATAGCCTGCCTTGAAAACTCTATGTGTTTTGGAGGATTCGAGGATTCCAGGCACTGGGGAAGGTTCTGGGGTCCACATTCTGGTCCAGTACATCCATGCACAATTATTATTATTATTATTATTATTATTATTATTATTATTATTATTATTATTATTATTAACACTATTTATATACCACTTTTCAACCAAAAGTTCACAAAGCGGTTTACAGACAAAAATCAAATGATTAAATGGCTCCCTGTCCCAAAAGAGCTCACACTCTAAAAAAGATGCAGAAGAACGCCAGCAAACAGCCACCAGAAAAGACACTGTGCTGGGGTGAAAGGGGGAGCAGTTACTCTCCCCCTGCTAAATATAAGAGGAGGAGCACCCATTGAAAAAGTGCCTCTTGCCCAGTTAGCAGCGGTACCTTCCCATAGCCTGTTCTCCAATGTCACTTTTCCCTTAGCTGAGCCAGTTAGAAAACGGAAATGCCTGGATGATATGCAGCAGTAGCAGGGAGATGTCGGCTCCCATTACTTGGAACAAATTTTACTCTAAAACCCAGACCCATATAACCCTGCCCCATAAGTGACTGGGGCAGGCCCAGGTCTACAGCTGCCACATGTAGTTGAAGCACAATAAATTACGCAAACATTTGCAGGACCCAATCCTATCCAGTTTTCCAGCACCAATGCAGCTGCAGTACAGCCACAAGGTAAGCGAACAACTGTCTGTTCCTTTACCTTGAGGAGACCTCCGTGACTGCCCCCCTACCGCAGGATGCAGCGCATGCCCCGTTGGCATGGCTGCATCAGTGCTGGAAAGTTGGATAGGACTGGGCCCCCAGTTCTTTCGTTTGTAGGGATTAGTGGTTCCCCCAAGCACCCCTTCTATTTCTGTCCCTATGGGTTTTTTTTCTGTTTGAAATAGTTTTCAATGTTTTTGAATGTGTCTTTATGGTTTTTAAGTTGACAACAGAATGTGTGCATGTGTTGGATTTCCTAAGATCAGCAAAAGAGACACAGTTTTCCGGGTGAAATCCTGTTTTCATCTAAGGTGCAGGAGTTAGCTGATAAAAGAGAGCAGCAAAATTTAGTAGAGAGCTGGAGATCAAAGGCCTGTGAATAATAAATGGCTGCTCTGTTGTCTTCCAGCACTGTCAGGAATCCCAACACCATCAGGATTTTCCCTCTAGTCTCGATTATTGCAATGCCCTCTATATAGGATGCCTTCAAAGATGGTTCAGAAGCTGCAGCTTGCACAGAACTCTGTAACTTGCTCTCTCTTGGGGATGAGCTTCAAGGAGCATAGTTCACCTATTTTAGCTCAGCTGCATGGTTGCCATTCAGCAGGGGAGTTCCTAGGGTTTGCGTCACCCGGTGCGGGAGGTCAGTGCGTCACCCCCATGATGAACCTTCTCCCATGCCCCTACATGGGAGTGGACAGGGAAACGCATCATCACCCCGCCCCCATGAGTCTCATTGTTCTGTTTTGAGTTAAGGAAATCCACTTTTTGTTACACAAGGAAGCTGTGTTTTCTGTTTCTGGGTATTTGGCCATAACGTTTGATAGAATACAGATATTATGTTTCATTGCATTCTGCATGGGATTACACATTGAGTGATATATAACATGCTGATATTATTCGTAAGGACAAGGGTTTTCACAATTTTGGCCACTAGTGATGTCACCCCCCTGAAGGTGTCACATAATGCGGTCTGCACCCCACGCAGCAGCGTAGGGACACCACTGCCATTCAGTTTCTAGCCCCAATTCAACATCGAAATGTGTGGAGCAGGTGGTTCAGTAAAACGTTGTGGACCAGTAACTTGCACTGACATCTTTGCAAGCTTGATTAGGGACAAGTAAGGATCCTTTCTTTCCACTTGCAGCATAAAAGGGCAGGAACCAGGAATCAGCATATGTCCATGGCTGTGCCTTAAAAGGTCAGGATAAGTGGCTGTCGCCCTCCTCCTGCCACCACTAGCTAACTGTGCTTCCCATACTTGGACGGAGGCTCATTTGGAATGCTGAGCACAGAAGCAGCTTCTCTTTCTTTCTTTAATGCAAGACACAACCTCGGGATAACCCGGATCGTATGAAGTTTCACCTGCCTAGATTTACAATGCTCCGATTTCATAGGTCAGTTAATAGGATTAACATTCAGCTTTCAGACCTGCTGTAATTCATGGCTTTAAAGTGGCTCTTTATGCCGTGGCACTCGCCAAAGGGGGTCATGTATGTAGGGAAGTGGAGCGCGAAGAGAAGCTTGCCACGCTTGAATCTGTGCCATCAAAATGACAAAATGGGCTTACAGGAAACAATAGCGTATTGACCAGAGACGCTTCAGGGGCCAAGTGCTGAACACTGCAGGCCGGGTACTTATGAAATGCTCACTCTGAAGAGATTGTGGGCTGGGAAAAGCAAACTTTTCCTTTCTCAGCATTATTCTTCTGTGTCTTCTCTCATTCCTGACTCCTGGATAGATCATATGGATGTTTTGTTTGACCAATGAACAGGCTGTTGCTTTCCTCTTTTTTCCAGGTGTATTGACACATGTAATTATGGGCATAGTTGGAGAGCAATCCAGACAGAAACTGTTCACCCCCAACTTTTTCTATCCCCTCTTCTCATAGAAATCTACCATGGATTCCTGCATATTGTCCAGAGTTTTTGAAACACATTGGCTAACACCATTGCCCTCTGTAAACTGAGTGTGCTCCCTAAAAGAGACCCAACAGTCTCCCTTTGGTTGTACATTGGAGGGGAAGATCAGTTCGGGGTGAGCAAGCTGTTCCTCAGGGAAGCTTGTTGGCTCTTCTCTTCACTAAGGAATCCTTGATAAGGAACCCAAGTTCCAAAGATCAGTTTTAAAACTAGAGTTAAATTGTTGTTTAAGATACCTTTTGTGCTTTGTTCCCTTTGGGTTTCAGAGGAAACGTTTCCTTCAGTTGTCTCCAGTGTGTGACTTTGGTTTTTTTACTTGACTGGTTGTTTGAGAGAAGTCTTTACATGTTATGTTGAACACATGTAGAGAGGGGATGGGATTATGTCTGCTGCACACCCTTATGCAAATTTGGCATAATGTGTGAAAGAGCCTTCATGCATATACTTTGTACAGACATAGGCTCTGTATGTCTCACTGGTAACCGTGACTTATCAGGCTCTTTTGCAGGTTATGTCAAACATATTTTGACAGGACTAGACAATAAAAGCAGATGTGATCCTACTATCCCTATTGCATGATCCTTGTAATGTGTGAAGAGTCCTATTGAGTTATTTCTTAAAGCCAGTAGTGGCCCAAAAGATCTTGGTGCCTGAGACAAAGCACAAATGCTGCCAATCTCACCTCCCGGACTTCCCACGAACCTCTTATCTAGCTGCTCATCTTGTATGGTCAACTTTAGAAAGTGAAAGGAGGTAGAGGTCAAAGCTGGGAGAGGAGAGTGCTGCCCATGGTAGAGCATTGGAAAATAAAGATGAAGTAAAGGTGGGGAGAAGAGAGTGCTGTTTGCAGAATTGGGTTAGAGCAGCGTTTCTCAAAGTTCTCCCCATGAGGTACGTCCATGAGTTGGGAAAGTCGTGTTTGCGGCGGTGGGCTGATGGCGGCAGTGCATTCCCAGGAACGTGTTGCACTGGGACAAAAAGGTTTTTTTTAACTTACCGCGGGTCACACCGGCCCTCCAAATGGTGCGGTGGGGCCGTGGCCTCCTCTGCGGGCTTCCTTGAGCTTCAGATCAGCTCCTTGAAGTGACTGAGACCCGGTTTTGGACGAAAACCGGAAGTGGGTCTCAAGCCCATGCAGTTGGGCTAGAACTGGGCTGGCCCAAGACCTCCTGACACCTGAGGCGTCATACCACATGCAGCCACCCCTTACCAACGATGATGTGCCAGCCTCTGCTCCTCCGACTCTCCAATGTTCTAGCACAGCACTATCCTTCCCTTCACACTTCCTGTTTCTCCCCCTCTTCCTTTTCAAATCCAGGGAGTGGAAAGAGGAGGAGCAGTGGAGGCAAGTAGGTGAACAGAGATGGATGTGCCCCACCAAACTGCTACCTGAGGCGACTGTTTCAATTGGCCTCATGGATGGGCTGGCCCTTTGGCTTAGAGCAGTGGTTCCCAAACTAGGAGGTGTGGCTCTCAGGGGAGCCGTGGATACCAGCCAGGGGAGCCGCGGAGTGCCACGGGTTCCTCTTGGAAAATAGTGCAATGCCAATTGGCAGGCATCAACATAATGTAATGGGGAGCTGCGGCCAATGGTCGCCAATGGTTAAGGGAGTCGCAGGTCGAAAAAGTTTGGGAAACACTGGCTTAGAGTGTCTCCTTTATGGTACTGAGAGCAGCAACAGAAGCAAGCAGCAGGTGACTGGGTGACCTCGGTTGTAGGTTTGATGTTTGTAGGATCCTGTTATAGAATGAGGCTGGACAACCTTAAACTCTTCCTACCCTATGACTTGCCTTCTCTGACTAAGGTTGTGGTATACTTTAAAAAAAAAAAAACCTCCAACCTTTATGCAATGTTTTGCATGAACACAGCGTGTTCCTGGTTTGTGGTCTGAACACTTCCTGGTTTGTGGGTCCAGGAAGCAACAACAGCCTTATGACGGCGAAGATGCAGACATATTATGAAGTATTGGGTCAAAGTGGCATCTCTCAAAATCCCAGCTCTATATTACAGCCCATAACAGTGTCTTTTAATGGCTTCAAATAAGGCATATATCAGACAATAGATTCATAAGTTTCAGGACCCCAAACTCTCCTGACAGTGCTAAGGGCAAAACATAGCCCTGCATTATTTTCCTCAATTTGATGGGTAGTCCCTGGATAACTGTCTGCTGTGGAAACCAAAGATGGAAAATTTTACAGCATAATAGAGCAATTTGCATTAAACTCTAGCTGAGAATAAACAAGTCTGCAATTTTTTTGACATGTCTTATTCTTAACTTGCACCCCTCAAATTCCTGTCAAAGAAATAATACACTTTTTTGCCTGGAAGTGACCTGAAATGTATAATTACATGACAGGCTGTTAGAATACCAAGGAATTTATTTGAGTTTGTGGGTAAATCATGTGCATATGTTTTTAAGAGTCCCTCCAGTACATGTTATGAAAATTGCCGAAAGGCTTATTTACATAATAAGCTCTAACACCTCTTTTTGAAGCATTTCGAAGATCACTAGCATAATGTGTTCTTCTACCACTACCAGACTAAAAGCTACTTAGACAAAACAATACACAGGTCTTTGATTCTTGCTTTCTTTTAAAAGCTATAGTAGTACCTAAAGTGACTAGCAATAAGAGATGAGTTAGGGTTAATCACCCATCTTCATCTACTCTATTTATATTCCAAATATGATTTGAAGCATTTTTTTTAAAAAAGGTGGTTGTATTTTCTGTGCTGCTTGCAATCTAAAGACACGGAATCTGTCCATAGCGATATTTGGGGACCATGGTGATCTTCTGGGTCGGTTGGCTAGGTTGGGGCTTAGAGGCACCGTTCTGAGGTGGTTCCGCTCCTTCCTGGCTGATAGATCACAGAAGGTGGTGCTGGGGGATGCTTGTTCGGCACCCTTGCCCTTGAGGTGTGGGGTGCCACAAGGGTCAATTCTATCCCCCATGCTGTTTAACATCTATATGAAGCCGCTGGGAGAGGTCATCCGGGGGTTTGGGGTAGGGAGTCATCAGTATGCTGATGACAGCTCTTTCTCTCCTTTCCACCCGACTCCAAGGGGGCGGTCGATGTCCTGAATTGTTGTCTGGAGGCAGTTGGGAGCTGGATGGGGGCAAACAAGCTGAAATTAAATCCTGATCAGACAGAGGTTCTTTTGGTCCAGAAGTCTACGACTCAGGTATTGGATCATCGTCCTGCTCTGAATGGGGTCGTACTCCTTCTGAAGGAGCAGGTCCGCAGCTTGGGAGTTCTCCTGGATGCGCAGCTGCTCCTGGATTCCCAGGTGGCGGCTGTGGCCAGGGGGGCTTTTGCCCAGCTTCGACTGGTGCGCCAGCTGCGACCGTACTTGGATCGTGCAGATCTGGCCACAGTAACCCATGCCCTAGTGACATCTAGACTAGATTACTGTAATGCGCTCTACGTGGGGCTGCCTTTGAAGACTGTTTGGAAACTGCAACTAGTGCAGAATGCGGAGGCCCGGGTGGTTGCCGGGGCCTGTTGATTCGACTCAGTCGGACCATTGCTTCGGCGGCTACACTGGCTGCCGGTTCGTTTCCGGGCACAATTCAAAGTGCTAGTTTTGACTTTTAAAGCCCTTAATGGCTCGGATCCAGGGTATTTGAGGGACCGCCTCCTTCCTTATAATCCGACCTGTACTCTGAGGTCATCAGGAGGGCCCCTGTTAACCGTGCCGCCATTGACGGAGGTGAGGGGGACGGCAGCACGGAATAGGGCCTTCTCGGCAGTGGCACCCCAATTATGGAATTCCCTCCCCCTGGAATTAAGAACAGCTCCCTCTTTAGAGACCTTTCAGCGGGGCCTTAAGACGTTTTTATTCAGGTTAGCATTCGATGCCTGACATGGTGGGCTGGCTTTTTAACAAATGGCTTTTAACAAATGTAAATATATTTATTTATTTATTTAAATAGTTTATACCCCGCCTTTCTCTCAGCAAGGGCACTCAAGGCGGCTTATAATAACATTAAAATACATGTATACATATTAAAATAATTAAAAACAAATAGTTAAAACAATTAAAACAAACAACCCCAGTGGGTCACCTATATTTACTTTTGTTAAAAGCCATTTGTTAAAAAGCCAGCCCACCATGTCAGATTATAATATTATATTATAATATAGGTGACCCACTGCGGTTGTTTGTTTTAATTGTTTTAATTAATTGTTTTTAATTATTTTAATGTATATATGTACAGTATTTTAATGTTTTTAGTGTAAGTGCCCTTGAGTGCCCTTGCTGGGAGAAAGGCGGGGTATAAATTCTTTAAATAAATAAATAAATAAATATTTTCAAGCATACTTTTGCATGCAGAAGGTCTCAGATTCAATCTCTGTTATGTCCAGGAAACCAGGGAGGGCTGCTGATAGTCAGTTTTGTATAGACCAGGGGTGGCCAAACTTGCTTAATGTAAGAGCCACATACGATAAACTTCAAATGTTTGAGAGCTGCAAGAGAGATGTTCGAGGGCTGCAATATTTAAGAAGCATTTAAATCCTGTATATTTACTCACCATGAACATTAAACTTATGTTTTAATCCAGTAGACTCTCAGTTTATACCTGATAAATAATCAAAGTTTGAAAAATTCTTATTTACCTTTTATATTAATTGTGATGCAAAAAAAGGAGGTCAGCCAACATATTTCTGAGTGCCGCACATTATATGTCAAAGAGCTGACTGTCTAGAGGCGCAGTTTGGCCACCCCTGGTATAGACAACTAGTAAGCTAGATGAAACAACAGTCTTAACTCAGGATCAGGGTGGAACACATGTTTTGCATGCATACGATTGCAGGATCAGTCCCTCCCTGGCATCTGCAGTGAGAGCTGGGATTAACCTTTGTTTGAAACCCTAGAGAGCTGCTTCTGGTCAGCCTGGGCAATACTGAGCTCAATGGATCGATGGTCTGATGTAAGACAGGTTCATATGGTGGTTAAGCTTATTTCATAACTGTACAAACGAGAAACATGTTTTTGTTGCTGTTTAATGAACCCTGAGAGTTTCAGGACACTGAACAGCATGCAATACAAATGTTAGCCTTGGAAGGCATGGTTGCAGAAACGCAAAATACACACAGCTCTTTCTTTAGCGTTGCTCAGAAAGAGAAATGATTGTTGCTGAGTCAATGGATTTTGTACTCAAGTTGTTGTTTTTGTTACTGGCCTATATGTCAGGGCTCCTAAGAGAGAGCACATAAAAATATGGTGAGCCAGCAGTCTTTGGTCTGAGTGATTTACTTCACATGCAAAAGCCCCACTGACACAGGAAATAGCTTTCCCCACTGTGTATTTCTGTCACCTATTGCAAGTTTGACTTCCCAAACTCATTTGAAATTCAACAAATAGAAATTGTTACATTCCCCCCCCCCCACACACACACACACAAACACACCTTTCAGCCATGCGTACTGTGAGGGATTCTATATTAGCAGGATTGCATGCAGTACACAGTCGCTGAGGAACAGAAATGTTTTTTTTATCGAAGTGGCTCACAGCTTCATGCAACAAGCAGATGGAAGTGCTAGCAAGAAGCAAATGTTTCAGTCAAGAAGAAAACGAGTCCCCTTATTGAGCGATACTTCGTTCATCTCAACCTCCTTCCAACATTTTGTGTGAATTTACGGGCTGGATGACTTCAATTCTAGAGGCAAGAGATTTGATCCAGGGAGAGTTGATGCAAGCAAACAAAGGCCTGTGTTTCCCTCTTCATTCCACTTGGGTCTCTGTATGTTGTTGTTTTCAGTAGGGGGAAAAAGGCATTTTTACTAGAGTTCTGAGTTCTTCTTTTCGGAAAGTCCCCTTACATGATTGACAGCCCAATCCTATCCAAAGCACTACGCTGGGGGATGCAGCGGTGCCGGGGCAGGCTCCGCTGTATCCAGCATGGGGCTGGAGGTCTCCTTGAGGGAAGGGGATAATCATCTGCTTCCCCTGTGTTGAGCCCCAACAGCCCCAATGAGGGCTACTTAGGGCCGTGCCAGCTAAATGGCCGGCGCAGCTCTGAGTAGCTCCATGTCAGGCTTTCAAGCCCAGGACAAGGATAGGATTTGGCAGAGGCCTCCTCTGCCGAGTCTGCCCCCCTCCCGGGCCTCCTGGGCATGCTGCTTATAGCGACGAAGCAGGCAAGCAGCCTTCATGCTAGAGAGGCTCCGTTAAATGCTTCCGGTTTAACGGAGCCTCTGTAGGATGCAGACTGCTTGCCTGCTTCATTGCTATAAGCAGCATGCTGCTTATAGCATTTTGGTTAAGCAAGAAACACACTGACCTGGCACCAGCTCTATGAAGAAAAACAAAGGTAATGGTGCCGGGGGGCCGCGGGGGATAGCATTCCCCCTATCTGTGGGTTCCCGGTATCCACAGGGGAGCAGGAACCGATCACTCACGGATACCGTGGCTTCACTGTATTGGTTTAAAAGGTTAGCATTTCCTAACAAGGGTGACGATCCACCTGCTCATTCCATTGGTTTACAGGGAGAAAAATAAACTGTGTTTGACACGAGCGTCACTAGGGCGCACGCCGCCCAAGATTGGGGGCGCGCCTGTCACCCTAATGACCCCCCCACCCACCCCAAATTTTCCGCGCCGCCTTTTACTTTCATTGCAGCCGGCTCCGGGGACATCTTCCCCGGCCGGCTCTCCTGGGCCTTCTGACGAGGCCCCATGCGGCGATACGTTTCCCTCAGAAACGTTCTGCGCATGTGCGAAAACCATTATAAATTACGTATCGTTGCATTGGGCCTTCATCAGAAGGCCCTGAAGCGTCGGTCGGGGAGGTCGCTCCGAGGCCTTCTCCCGGCCTCAGAGCCTCCGGAGGGCGACGCGCGCAGCGGAGATGACGCGTGTGGGTGCGTGCGTCACCTTTCTGCATGCGTCACCTCCCTGGTGGTCCACCCCAGCCACCACGCTCTAGCAACGTCCTTGGTGTTTGACAAACTTAAAGGTAAAGGTGACCCCTGGCAATTAAGTCCAGTTGTGTCTGACTCTAGGGTGTGGTGCTCATCCCCATTTCAAAGCCGAAGAGCCAGCGTTGTCCGAAGACGCCTCCGTGGTCATGTGGCCGGCATGACTCTCCTTGCAGCAGCGCGTAGCATGCGGCTGGAACACGGAGCGCTGTTTACCTTCCCACAAGCGGTACCTATTTATCTACTTGCATTAACATGCTTTGGAACTGCTAGGTTGGCAGGAGCTGGCCAAGCAACGAGAGCTCACCCCGTCTCGGATTCGAACTGCCGACCTTTCGATCGACAGCTCATAGTTCAGCAGTTTAACCCACTGCGCCACCCGCTGGCTTGACAAACTTACTGTACCTTTAAAAGGTGTGTGACAAGCGGACCTCTTTGGAATCATGGATTTGCAACCCTTACGTGTATGCAAGGTTCCTGTAAATCTGTGCCTCGACCTGAATGCATGTTGTCCATTTGTGGCTTTGGTAAAACTGCAAGTAAAACATTATGGTATAACTGAAAGTAGTTGAGCATTTGAGCATGAAGTGTTTATTAAGGCAGAGGGACATGATCAGGCATGCTTTATAGTGCTATTAATGCATGCCTCATGTGTGTTGGGAAACATAAGGCCAAAGGCCATGTACGTTGAACTGCTCGCATACTGCATTAATGATGCTGTAAAAATACCCAGGAGCCTCTTAATGCTATTATAATCAGGACCTTTATTATTACATAGTCTTTGGGAAGAAAAAAAAATATTCCTCTGTTTTCACACTTTGTATTGCTTTTATCTAGGAGGGCATCCCCCTTTGCTGCGAGCATGACAAAGAAATGTCCTGTAAATGGGACTTTTTAAACCTAGAAACTATTTTTTTTTTGCTTTGATGCCATATTTTATTTGAATTTTGAAAAAACATCTTTGCATATCTATCTAAGACATTTTCAGCGCAATCCTGTGTAACCTTGCACTGGTGTAACAGCAGATGTACCAGTGTAACAGCAGATTATACAGGTTATACATGATTGAGCTGTGAGTCTGGCGCCACGGGAGGCCCCAGAACGGAAAGGGGATTCAAATCTCCTTTGAATCCCCCTTTGGAGAGGATTTGAATCCCCTTTCCATTCTGGGGCCTCCTGTTCTCGCTGCACCACTGGCTACACCGGTGGTGTAAGTTGGATAGGATTGCGCAGTAAGTCATGTCCTCTCCCAGCTATTCCATCCAGATGCAAAACGGAATGTTAAACCAAAGCCAAGTCAGTTGTAAATAATTGTACCCACACAGTGCGCAACAATGACTCTGACTTCATTTTGCAATCTGCATCTCCCTTTTTTGCAGATAAGTATCCCAAACGTGCATGGTAAGAATCCCAAATACAGGAAAGTATACATTTCCATGCAAATAAAGGGGCAGGTATTGCATATCCGTGACTTTCATAACGTTGGGGTATTTTGTTATAAATAAGGAGCATGCCTCTGCATGTTCCTTCTATAATAATTGATGCCTGCAGTCATGTTGAACCACCACATCAGCATTTTAAAAGTAAGGGGCATTATAGTAAAATTTATACTATAGCACTAAGAAGTCCTCCCGCCCCATCTCTGTTAAGGAAATGGTCAAAGCTCAGTAAAGAGGATATTGACACTATGGACCTAAAAGCCCTTTAAATATATCAAAGTACTTTTAAAACCAATACAAGTGAATGTTAGCATGAGATGAGAGCTACTTCTCACTGGTGGGAACTGTATCCCTGTGAGACCAACACCTTCTCTATTATTTCAGCTTGATGTTCAAGAGCATCTAGCAGCACCTTTTCAAGTGCTAATGCATGTAGAAAATAGCGGTATTCTCAGTGGTTGCACCAAAGCTCTGGAATTCCTCATTCATATTGAGGTTCATTGCATCTTAGTATTCTCCTCAAGTGAACGTGCCTTATGCTGAGTCAGATCACTGGTCCATTTAGCTCAAAGTTATTCTGATCAGTAGCAGCTCTCAGTAACTCTCAGCTTCCAAAGAGGCCTTTCTGCTACCTTAGACCCCAGTGCCTTGCATTGCTGGAACTAGTGTTCCAGCAGCACAAGGCCCTTTATGGTGGCGTGAAAGCTGGACCGCCATCACATGCTTCCACGTTGCTGCCACAAACGGGGAGAGATGCGGTGTGCACAGCAGCGGCTCCAGAGTCCTCCGTCGGCACTGGTAAGATGGCGGAGGTGTGTCACAAACAGGGGGAATTTCGGGGCAGATCGGGGAGAGGGTGGGGCGAGGGAGGGAGGAGGTGGATCTCGGTGGCACCGGCATATGCCAGATCCTATCCCCCCTTTCCCAGGCTGCTCCACCCCTTTTCTCTCCTTGGACATACATCAGCAAAATGGCTTGTGTAGGTCTGAGGACACCCATAGGGGATCGGGACGCCTACTGGGGTAAGTAAAATATTTTTAGTTACCTCCTGCTGGCTGTCTGATCACCCACCCCACCATTGGATGCAGCGCACGCTCTGCCAGTGCGGTTGCATCAGCGTCAGGGGCGGGGGATAGAATTGGGCAGCCAGTTTCTTTAACTAGAGATGCCAGAAAGGGAAGCTCAACTTTATGCATGTAAAAAACAGGCTCTACTTGGTGGCGTTGCTGGAAGGGAGGGAAGGGAACGCTAAGTTCCGCACCGCTCTGACCCTCTGTTACTCACTGGCATGAGGCGGCCCTGCCCCCTCGCCCTCGGAGCCATTCATTGGGGCGAAGGCGAGGGGTCGGGGCCGCCTCGTTCCGGGTCAGAGCGGTGCGGAACTTAGCATCCCCCCCCACCTCCAGCGACGCCACTGGCTCTACTACTGAGCTGTAGGTCATCTTATAGTGACTTTCCCATTTGGACAAGCATTTCATGGACAAACAATGGACTTCCTCAAACTGATGTACAGTTATAAATATACTAGTTGGCTCTTCATAGTTTTGTTCCTCAACCCAGGGACCCTGGCCCTGCCTGTCCCCTGTCAATCTTGTACGGATAGCATGCCTTTCTTCCTTTTCTGTTCTTTGACTGCATTATTTTCCTGCAATTGTGAGAAGAGTCACAAACGACTCACCAAGTCTGCTGTTGCCAAATAGCATTTGGCTGATTTATTATATCAAACAGTCAATTAACCTTCTTTCCTACTCACATTAAATTTATAAAATTTGGCATTCCCAGTAATCTCATTTGTATTTTCACTTGTAGTAAACTTTTCCCCTGTTCATGACTGTGGGACATGGTAATATTAATTATGTGTATTATATGAACTTACTTGAGAGTAAACTATAGGAACGATAGTAGATTATATGCCCCGTATAGATCAGTGGTCTGCCTGTAATCTTACCTGATTGGCAGAGGTTCTCCAGCAAAGACCATTCACAACTCTGAGACTTGGGATCCGTATGTGAAACTTTTCCTATTGTTTTTGCACATATTCAGCTTCGCTGGAATGTAGCCGTGTGTGTTCAGGATACTTGGTGCAATAGTGCATGTTCACCTTTTGACAGGAGAAGTTTTTTTCAAATTATAATTTCATGCACTAGATGGGATTGTAGCATTATTGTGCTCTGTTCTACTTTTAAAGGCAAAGAAACCTGACTCACCGTAATTGTAATCTAAGCGTATGTACACTTTTAAAAATACTGTGCATGGTGCTCCGCCCACCATCGTTCTTTATTCACAGTGTTGATGGATGACTTGCTATTTCACAGCATACCAGGCTATTTAGCATCGTTCCCCATCCTGTTTCGTATCCAAAATACCACTGCTTCTTCTCGGGGCACTTATCTGCTATGAGGACAACTTAGGACAATGCTTTGCTTTTAGAAATATGTGATATTATTTTCTTTTGTCATCACTTCTTTCCTGATAATCAGGATAATCAGACCTGGGACTGAGCCTGGAACTTTTTACAACTAAACGTTTCACATGTGCTATAACACTGAGCTAGGGCCCATTCCTGTGTTTGTGAGATGTTGTTGCTTTTCTCATTTAGGACGTTTTTGAATTTCATGTGTTTAAAAGATGACAAAACTTCCATCCAGGGCCAATGCATCGATGATGCGAAGAACGATGGGCTCACATTGAGCAGCGGGTGGCAGAGGAGCAGCAGACTCAGAGCCCAATCCTATGCATGTCTACTCAGAATTAAGTACCATTATAGCCATAGGCCAGCGGGTGGTGCAGTGGGTTAAACCACTGAACCATGAGCTGTCGATCGAAAGGTCGGCAGTTCGAATCCGCAACGGGGTGAGCTCTCGTTGCTTGGCCAGCTCCTGCCAACCTAGCAGTTCCAAAGCATGTTAATGCGAGTAGATAAATAGGTACCGCTTGCAGGAAGGTAAACAGCGCTCCATGTTCCAGCTGCATGCTACGCGCTGCGGCAAGGAGAGTCATGCCGGCCACATGACCACGGAGGCGTCTTCGGACAACGCTGGCTCTTCGGCTTTGAAATGGAGATGAGCACCACACCCTAGAGTCGGACACGACTGGACTTAATGGTCAGGAGTCACCTTTACCTATAGCCAATGGGGCTTACTCCAAGGTAAGTGTGGATAGGATTGCTCTTCTTCCTGAGTCTGCTGCCACTTCCCTCCACCCTACCGCGGATCATCCCCTTCTCTACCCACTCACTTCACTCCTTCCTTGTTCGGTCTCTTTACATTTGGGGGTAAGGAAGTGCTCTGTGACTGCCCACATGGTTTTTCTTGAGTGGGGGCAGCGGTGCCCCCCCTTCACTCACCTTCCTCGTGTTGTCTGAACTGAAAGGGACCATGCAAGGAAGGTGTGAGAATAGAATAGCCACTTGCTGTACCTGGCTCCTTCCTTACGGTTGGAAGGTGTGGAACATTCTGGAAGTTCCCAGCATGACCTGCACTTCCTATTTCTACATGGAGTGAAGTAAGTGGCTGGGTGTTGTGTGTGTTTGTCTCTAGCTTTTTTTATGGGGGTGGTGGCGACACTGGCAGGTCGGAGCAGCATCAAGAGGCAGATCCCACCTGGGCCGCCTCATTTTCATCTGAAATCTGTCTACTCAGTAGGCAAGCACTTACTTAAAATACATTAGTAAAAGTCTAAATCCTTTGCAACCGTCTTTGGCAACTCCAAAGATGTCACGTAATGCACCATTCGTGGGGAGCAGAGAGGAGTTAAATTGGCCAATTACAGCTGATAGCATTTTGAAAACGACATTCATAAAGCAGGCTTTTAATAGTTCAGCCTAAGTGTAAGGTAGTAGGACACTTTGCGATACAAAGTTACTGCAAAAAGCAAGTTAAATGCCTGGAGGTTAGCAACTTAAGAAATGCACAAAGGGCATCTTTGGAGCAGTGACTCTCTGATGGGCTGAGCCACAGTCAGAGTAATTGCATTTGGTGAGGCTAATTGGGCTTAATTGCAGCGACTGCAGGCTGCGTCTAACTGGTTTGTCAATCTAGTGGAACATACCATCAGCTAGTCCTCATTGGAGAACACACAGCTTTCTTAATGCTACTTTGGTTGATGGCGTTCACAGACAGGAGAGGCAGATCTTGGGCTTTCGGTGGGTTTACCCAGCAGGGATGTCCAAAGAGATTCTCCAGATCTCATTCCCTGCAGCCGTATCTTCAACATTCTGCACCCTTGAACGTTCTAGCATGGATACAAAATCTGGCCTCTCTTGAGAGGCAGAATGCTTCCCAGAATGCTACAGCACCTGAAGAGCCTTTCCACATCCACCTAGACTAGAGCACCTCTGCCAAATCCGACAGACACACATGAGGGCTGGGCAGCCTCAGTACAGCTAGACAAAATATGAACATGATGCACCCAGCAGAGAGCCTTCCTGGTCAACCGTTGTTGAAGACCCGGTCCTTAGGATGAGCATCCATTGTTGCCCACCATCACCCAGTAAGCTTGCCAGAGTTGTTACTGGGTGATGGTGGGCAGCAGCAGCAAATGCTCCTCCTTCAGCAGCCTCTGCCCACAGTTAGAGTAGTGGTGCACAAGGAGAAGCATCCATTCACTGCATAGTTGGTTTTTCTGAGCACCATCAGAGGCCCAATGGATACACTGGGGAGTTCAGCTAAAGTCTGAGCCCCAGGGTCCCTCGCAGCTTGGCACCAATCCTGCATACACAATACAAAATATACCCACTCTTGACATCTGATTGGGGGAACTGTAATGCTGAACTTGAGGCTTCAAGATTGGCTTTAAAAAAATGTAGCAAAGGCAAAAACGCATTACCTGTGAAAGAATCTGAAGACCAAGAATTTGGTCTTAAGCCTAAAGATGAGTGTTAGACACTTATAGAACTTGGGGACCATTTGGGGAGCTGCAATTTGAAGGGGAAAATGGGGGCAGCTCAGCAAGGCACAGAAAGAAGTTCTTGTGTGTAGAGTATTGAAGGGCTCTTAAAACCCCACCCCAGATATAGGCAGGTCATATGATACATGAGATGGCTCTTCCCTTCACTCAAGGGTTATCTGGTGCCCATGCCCAAGTGCTTGACTAATATGTAGGCCAGACAAGTGGGCAGGCTGCATTCCGGAGGTGTAGAAAGTGAACCTGGTGGCTTGCAAGAGTCATCAGTTCATCACACTGTGGGCTGAATGACATAGGGAATCCATGATTAGGATCTCACAGGTTTATTTGCATGTAGTGCTAGTTGCAGGGGGGGGGGGCTATTCATTGACGAAGCAGCACTGGTGAAAGGGGTATTTAACCCTTTATCCCATGCCATTTACTTACTCTGAATCAGTACACACACACACACACACACACACACACACACACACACACACCTTTGCCCCGATGGCTTTAAGGGGGGAAACAAAACAAAACATTGAGAGATCCTGATCATACACCTGCCATGTTATGTCTAGTTTGACCCTGAGGGTATTTAGCAGATCTAGGCTCTTTATGCCTGGCATTGACATGGCATTGGCTCTCTGAGATCACCTGGTCTGTACAGATCACAGGCTGTGCCCTTACTACCTATGCTCAAGACCTGTCCTCTTGGAAAGCCACCACTGGGATGAGGAAAGGAGGCTTTCTTTGCTCTTAAGAGATAGTGTGACTATACACCTGGGGCTCAAATTTTTGGTTTCTTCAGAGACCGGCCGTTTGAGTCATCCCCAAATGAATAGTAACATTAAAGAGAAGAGGAAACAAGTTTAAAAGCCTAGCTTAGGGTGATAAAAACTTGCAATATACTGTTAAGTGTTCCCACTAATGGTTATGCACTTACAGATGTTGACAAAATGGATCAAATGAACCCAACCAAACCGTAGTTTCCCTCTCTTCACCCAAATTTGTTCTGCCTATTAAGTTGCTCATTTTGTGGGAAGGATGAATTAGTATCATTAATGTTGGGAGAAAGCACCACAATGGGCAAAGGGCTATTTGGGGTCTTTACAGAGACGCAGGGCCTGTTCTCTCCCCCCCCCCCAGAAATACATTTTTGTGAAGCATTTCTGAGTTGTATTTCCTGATTAGCTTTAAAGCGCACCAAGTATAGATGAAAGGTTAAGAGAGGCATAAAGAATGGCTGCGGCAAGATGTTGATGGAGAGTATGGCAGTCTGGTCAGTGTATAAAAAAAGACCACCTGAGTTGGCTTTGGAATTTAGGTAAAATGCAAACAGTGGCAAATTTCAGGCTAGAAGGGAAGAGTAGAAAAGGCAAGATTCTGGTTCATGGACAGTTTCTGGAAATGGACTGATTACATCTGTACCCCAGGACCAGATTCTAGTGACATTAGGGACCTTTCAGTGCAATCCTATGCATGTCCACTCAGAAGTCCCATTATATTCAATGGAACTTACTCCCTGGGAAGTGTGCATAGGATTGCAGCCCTAATCATGGATGCACATAGGGGCAATATAGCACATTGTTTTCTCATTTCCAGGCCACTTTTCGAATCCGCGACGGGGTGAGCTCTCGTTGCTTGGCCAGCTCCTGCCAACCTAGCAGTTCCAACCAGTTCCAACCAGTGACCACGGAGGCGTCTTCGGACAACGCTGGCTCTTTGGCTTTGAAATGGGGATGAGCACCACACCCTCGAGTCGGACATGACTGGACTTAATTGTCAGGGGTCACCTTTACCTTTACCTATTATGACCATTATCAGAATGTGGAAACAACTGGAATTGACACAATGAATAGCCCAACCCTGCATCAAGCCAGCGGTGGCCCTGAGCTAGTTATGGCACCCTTATTGTGGTACTGCTCTTCTACTGGAAGTGCCTTAAAAATAATAATAATGTATTTAATAAATTTCCACTCCACTCTTCAAATAAAAATGTTCTGACTTCCAATAAAATAAGAACACAACAATGTTTTTAAAGCCACAATAAAAATAGAAAGAATACCAAGAGGGAACGTACAATAAAAGCAGCATCGATATCTGTCACGTCAGGAATTAGAAATTACAAGGTCTGGGAAAGTAAACAGGCCTTCCCCTGATGCTGAGAAGGTAGTAGAGTGGGAGCCAGGAGAAAGTGTTTCCCCCGCCAAGAAGTCCTGCCCCACCTGTTTGCCACCTGCTACACCTCAGCCAGCGAGGGACATCTGAAGGTAATCTCAGTATACAGATAGGCTGATACGGAGGTTGGCACTCTTTCAGATCCTGTGATCCCAAGCCATAGGAGGCTTTAAAGAGAAGCAGACATCCTCATGTTGAATTGTGTCTGGAAGTATTCTGGGAAGCAGTACGGCAGCTGATTAAGCACTGGTGAGATGTGTTCGGAAGGTCCCAAGTCAATAGACAGAAGAGCAGATCAAGCTAGCCAGATATACCCACTGGGTCTGGACAAATGTTGTTCTGGAAGACCCTTCTGAAATGGCAGGAACTGCATCAACCAGAGCAGGATAATCACACCTGGCCAATGCTTAAGGCAAGGCCAAGGGAGGAGGAGTGGTATAAGCCCGGCCCAACCATGAGGCCAGCCTAGGCTCTTGCTTCCGGTAGCTGATTGGTGGGGGTGGCTACTTCTGTCCTCCCACTCGCCTCTACTGTGCCGCCGCCTTCTCCTGCTCCTCTTTCCTGAATTGGAAAAGGAAGAGGGGTGGAAGAGGAAATGTGGCAGAGAGGAGAATGGTGGGCTAGGGTCTCCGTGTTTAAACCCACCACTCTCCTCTCTGCTACACTTTCTTTTCCCCTCCTCCCCCACTTTCTTTCCAATCCAGGAAATGGGAAGAGCAGAGGGGGCACATTTATTTATTTATTTATTTATTTATTTATTTATTTTAAAAAATATACCCCGCCTTTTCCTATGCCGAGGAAAATGCCCAAGGCGGCTTACAACATCAAGATAGAAATACGCATAATTTAAAACAATACATAAAATAAATAAATAAAAACAATAAAATGCACTGGGAGGGGGGAGTGACAATATAGAGAAGTGAAGCAGCAGAGCAAAACATCTTGAGACCCAGAAGTCAGACATCAACCCATCACCCAAACACTAGATGAAACAAAAATGTTTTGAGCCCTCGCTGAAAAGCCATGAGGGAGGGGGTAGTTCTCAAGTCCCCTGGCAAGGAGTTCCGCAATTGTGGCGCCACAACAGAAAAGGCTCGCCCATGTGCTGCCATTCCCCTAACTTGAGATAGAGGTGGTACTCGCAGGAGAGCCCCCTCAGATGACCTAAGAGAGCGGGCCGGAATGTATGGGAGAAGGCGGTCCCTCAGATATCCTGGACCCAAACTGTGAAGGGCTTTAAAGGTCATTACCAGCACCTTGAATTGGGCTCGGAAACGAATGGGCAGCCAGTGCAGCCGCTGAAGCAGCAGGACCCAAACACATCACTAGGTAAAGGGGGAGGCAGCATTTGAACCACCACCTCAGGTCTTGTGCTGGCCCTGCTAACATGTGGCAGCAACCGCTGTGCTTGTGCAAGAGGGTTAGACTCTTTGTAGTGTCTGTAAAACAATAGACAAAAAGTTCATTAAAAAGATGAGAAATTCAGTTCAAAAATTTCTCTGTGATCCCTTTCCAAATCTCTCCCTTGATGTGTATATACACATATTTCTATCAAGATAACGCTCGTTGTGGCTATTAAAACTTGAATCACATTTGAAATATGCCAATATCTTTTAATTACATTCCTAACATGGTTTGACCTGATAGAATACATCATGGAGTCTTGATTCATATTTCGTGGAGAGTAACAGTTTGCCCTTGCTGGAAGTCTTTCTGCCCAAAAGCATGAGGGCTCTCATTATTCTTGTAGAGAAATCCATCAAATATCCTCTGTCGTCATCTGCAGAAGGTATCTTCAAAACTTCACAAAAATGATAGCTTTTAAAAGCAGATATTATTGCATTTAACTATTAAAATAAGAAACAAGGTTTTGCATTTGCCTGGATTCCCAGCTCAATCCTATTCTTCCCCCCGCCGATGCAGTGGTACCAAAATGGCTACCGCTGCATTCTACAGTGAGTGGGGGGGGGGGAGTTGCAAAAGTCTCCTCTTTGGGTAAGGGAACAATCATTCCCTTACCCAGTGGTAAGTCTCCGCAGCGCGGGGGTCTACTCGGACCTGCACAAGCACACCACAAGATCAGGTCCTGGATTGGGTCCGATCCTATACTTACTGGACATTGTCAGTAAAGATCCTCTGCTGGCGCTAACTGCTGTAAAACAGTCAGCACCAGTCATAAAAGGTGCTCCGGCAGTGCACTACTCAGTGTGCTGCCAGGGGTGCCGATGGGCCTTTCCGCCTGCGCCCTCGTTCCTCCTTCCACCCGCTAGAACAGATAAGATGGCGGGAGGCAGGAGGGGTGGAGGAATGGGGGTGGGTTTGGGCAAAATGAGGTGGCAGCAGGGACAAGGGAGGGAAGAACGGGGCTGTGACGAGCAGATTAGGGGCAGGAAGGGGCGGATTCGGTGGCTGCAGTGCCCTCTGAATCCTAACCCCCTTCCCAAGCCTGATCCACCTTCACAGGTCAACACGGACTTGCACCAGTGATATCGCTGGTGCAGGTCCAAGGTCTCAACATGCCGAGACTGCCCTGCAGGATACAGTGGAGGCTGCGTTGGTGCCACTGCATCACCGCGCACGGAGTTAAGGTGGATTGTGCTGTGAGTCTCAGTTGTGTGACTAAGCCCACAGATGGGCAGATGCTATATTAAAGCATTTGAAATGGCAAAGATGGATTCCAAGGTCTTCGCCCGCAAATATTGGTAAACAGCTTGAAGAAAGGAATGATGGATCGAAAGCACTGACTTAATTTTACTAGGGCTTCCTCAGTGAGACCGAATGTCACTGCACATTCTGTGTCCAAGTGTTTCTTAATGATACTTGTATAACCAGTGACCTTCAGGGATGGTTTTTTATTTTTTTTATTTTTAATGTGGGTGTGAATACAAGAAAAAAAGAAAATAAACTCATTGCTTTTCAAAGTACAGGATGGGGGTTATTCTTAACTTTTTGGGTGGATTTTCCTTATCATTTTAACTCCTTGTAACAGAATTGGAGAGGAAGACAGCGCTGTTGCCTTCTGTGCAAAGCTGAAATAGTGGCTTGATTCACGTATATGGTCCCCAACTCAGTACTTATGGCTGGAAGGGGCCATATCTCAGGGATCCGATCATGTGCTTTCCCTGGCATATCTAGTAAAAAGTATCAAATAGCAGCTACTTGGGACAGACCCAGGAAAGCCACTGACACTCAGAGGAGACAGCAATGAGTAGGGGTGTGTGACAGCTGATGCTTTTTAGACATGTTTGGGCTTTTTGTCTGGTTGTTCCAGGATACATTTAGATCCTTTCTCTTCCCCTTCTCCCGAAGTGCTCCCAGTGGCGTAGGAATGGGGGTGGCAGGGGTAGTGGTCCGCCCCCGGGCAGCAGGGGTCATCACTCACCCCCAATCGCCGCGGCGGCTCCATTCGCACCACTTTTTTTTCCTTTTTCGGGTTCTGGCAGTGGCGGCGAGCCTCGTTGCACCGCTGCCGAGGCTTCAGGAGGCCCTGAGCTTGTTGGTGGCCTGTCGCGTGACATTACTGTCATTACTTCTCATGATCAGAACATAAGAAGAGCCCTGCTGGATCAGGCCAAAAGCCCATCTAGTCCAGCTTCCTGTATCACACAGTGGCCCCACCAGATGCCTCAGGGAGCACACAGCCAACAAGATAACCTGTTTCCTGTTGTCACTCCCTTGCACCTGGCACAGAGAAAACCTAAAACCAGGAGGTTGCTTATGGCTTGTAACCTGTGATGGTCTTTTCCTCCATGAATCTGTCCAAACCTGAGGACTCTCTGGAGAAGACTCTGATGCTGGGAAAGATTGAAGGCAAAAGGGGAAGGGGAAGGCAAAGGATGAGATGGTTAGACAGCATCACAGATGCAACGAACATGAAAATGAGCGAACTCAGGAAGATAGTGGAGGACAGGAAGGCCTGGCGGGATGTGGTTCATGGGATCACGAAGGGTCGGATACAACTTAACGACTGAACAACAAGGCCAGGTGCCATCACCACATCCTGTGGCAAGGAGTTCCACAGATGAATTATACGCTGGGTAAAGAAATATTTTCTTTTGTCCGTTCTAACTCTCCCTCCACTCAATTTTAGTGCATGTCCCCTGGTTCTGGTGTTGTGCGAGAGGGAGAAGAAGTTCCCTCTATCCACTCTCTCCATCCCATGCATAATTTTATACGTCTCAATCATGTCCCCCCTCAGGCACCTTTTTTCTAGACTGAAAAGCCCCAGACGCTGTAGTCTTTCCTCATAAGGGAGGTGCTCCAGCCCACGAATCAATCTGGTCGCTCTATTCTGAACTTTTTCCAATTCAACTATATCCTTTTTGAGGTGTGGTGACCAGAACTGGACATAATACTCCAGATGTGGCCTTACCATCGATTTGTACCACGGCATAATGATATTGTCCGTTTTATTCTCAATCCCTTTTTAAATGATCCCGAGCATGGAATTGGCCTTCTTCACAGCCGCCGCACACTGGGTCGACACTTTCATCGACCGGTCCACCAGCACCCCAAGATCTCTCTCTTGATCCGTCACAGACAACTCAGAACCCATTAGCGTATATGTGAAATTTTGGTTTCTTGCCCCAATGTGCATCACTTTGCACTTACTTACATTGAAGCGCATCTGCCATTTTGCTGCCCATTCTCCCAGTTTGGAGAGATCCTTCTGGAGCTCTTCACAATCCCTGCTGGTCTTCACCACCCGGAAAAGTTTAGTGTCATCCGCAAACTTGGCCACCTCACTGCCTATCCCCAACTCCAGGTCATTTATGAATAAGTTGAAAAGCACCGGTCCCAAGACCGATCCTTGGGGCACACCGCTTTTCACCTCTCGCCATTGTGAAAATTGCCCATTGACTCCCACTCGCTGTTTCCTGGTCTTCAACCAGTTCCTAATCCACAAGAGGACCTGCCCTCTTATTCCCTGACTGTGGAGTTTTCTCAGGAGCCTTTCATGAGGGACCGTGTTAAACGCCTTCTGGAAATCCAGATATATAATATCCACGGGTTCGCTCGCATCCACATGCCTGTTGACCTTTTCAAAAAATTCTAACAGGTTTGTGAGGCAAGACTTCCCCTTGCAGAAGCCATGCTGACTCTCCCTCAGCAGAGCTTGTTCTTCTATGTATTTTAAGATTATATCCTTAATGAGACTTTCCACCATCTTCCTTGGAACAGAGGTTAGGCTGACCGGCCTGTAGTTTCCCGGGTCCCCTCTCTTTCCTTTTTTAAAGATTGGCGTGACATTAGCTATCCTCCAATCCTCTGGCACAGTGGCCGTTTTAAGGGACAAGTTGCATATTTTGGTCAATAGGTCAGCAACTTCATTCTTGAGTTCCTTCAGAACTCTTGGGTGGATGCCATCCGGGAGCTCTTCACAATTCCTGCTTCACAATCTTGATATTATACTTCTGTTGATGCAGCCTAGAATCTCATTTGCCTTCTTTGCTGCCATGTCACACTGCCGACTCATGTTTAGTTTGTTGCCTACTGAAATACCCAGGACTTTTTTTTTTTTTTTGGCCCAGGCAAGTATCCCCAATCGTATATATATGCACTTCTGCTTTTCCTGCCCAAGTGCAAAAGTTTACATGTATCCCTGTTAAAGTTCATTTTGTTCGCATTTGCCCAGTTCTCCATCCTGTCAAGATCATCTTGGATCTTTTTCCTGTCCTCCAAGGTATTAGCTAGCCCTCCCAGTTTAGTGTTGTCTGTATATTTGATGAACATCCCCTCTGCTTCCTCTTCGTATGAACAGACCCTAATAATCTTTATACTGTGCAGTACTTAACATTTATATAGTGCTTTCTGAGAGGGCAGAGTGCTTCACATATATTATCTTGATATTGTCCTTCCAACAACCCTGCAATGTGAGTAAATAATAGTATCCCCTTATTGCACCGGAGGCTCCAAAGGAGTAATTTGCTGCAGGCCACCTACTGGACTCATGGCATAAGGAAGAAGCAAGCCAGGGAAGTCCTAATTAACTGCTCATTCTTTTACAGCGCAATCCTGGGGATCATTAGAACGGCGGAGCGCTCGTTCCACCGTTAGAAAGTGTCACAAACGTGCCGTAAAGTACATTTGCGACTACTCAGGAGTAAGGGAGGCCGGTGCAAGGCCAACCTCCCTCACTCCATTGCTATTTAGCTGACGGAAATCCAACGAGGCCCATCGGGCCAGCCCCAGTTTACACCCGGGGAAGGGGACGAACGTCCCCTTCCAGTGAGCCTGGGAAGGGGATGAACGTCCACCTCCCCGAGTAGACCTCCGGCCCACCGCATGGCGGGCACCCGACAACACGGCGGGTGGCTCTGGGCCGCCGGCTGGATCCTTACACAGGATTGCGCCCTTAGTCACCATGTTACATCAGTTCATGATGGATCAACTTGCATAACTGACCCAGTTATGGCATCCCTGTGGTCATGTGTCCAGCCCTCATGTCATGGTGCTGGTGGTTTCCACACATGCTTGTCTTCTCTTGAGTGAATTCTGGCATGAGCTTGGTGATGGCCTCCAGTTCCTGAAATGCTCATGTGAGGTCCACTGTAAATATGAACAGTGGCCTGTTATTCCCTTTCCTGCCCCTTACTGTGTACTGTTGTGTTCCCTTTTACAAAGCCTGCCAGATTTACACAGTACACTGGAGAACGTGTAACACTGAGGAAGACTGATTGTATTACAGTACTGGGCTCTGAGACTGTAATCTAGGATTTCATGTCAGTCCCGGAATACTATTTTGAATTGTTTGTCACTGGGGAAGTGAGCTAGGAGAGGCTGTGCCTGTGAGGGCTGAATAAGCTAGCTTTCTTTTTGCCTTTAAAAGGAATATATGGCTAGAGAACCACAAGATAGTCTATCTGCTTTTCAGGATCTGTTTTTATATAGCTTGCTGCCATAGCTTAGAAAAATGTCATCTTTACGGAATATAAATCCCATGTTGATCTATCAGAGAGCAAGTGTGGTCCAGAGGAAAAAGCTCAGGGTGTGAAGCTCTGTCCAGTGAGCCAAATGGTTATTTGCTTTACTGTTCAAACTGCTTGACAATTTTTCCCGTGATGACCTTTTCACACAGGTTAGACCAAGGGTGTCAAACAAAAGGCCCGCGGGCTAATAAGGCCCGCGGAACCTCCTTATCCGGTCCGCATGATAATTGGGCTCTCTCAATCGGGCCATTATCTGCTCTCAGCTGATGAGCTGCAAAGTTGTAATAGGAAGACTGAAAGAAGTTTCAGCAAATAGCATGGGATGTGGATCAAGTCTCTGAATCCAAGTCTCAAGTCAAGTTCCAAGTCTTTGCCCCCCAAGTCCTGAGTCTTTGGTTGCGAGTCCCTATCTTTTTAATGGGGTATATGTGTTTAAACCTGAATAAAGTTTGACTTATTGTAAAAGGTTCCAAGTCAAGCCCAAGTCAAGTCATTGACGCGACTTGAGTCCAACTCGAGTCCGAGTCAATAGACTCAAGTCTACAACACTGAAATAGCCACTTGGCAAATAGCAAATGCTGCGATGAATAGGAATGGCTTCTGCCCCTCTGCTAGATATAAGAAGGACACCACTGTAAACAATGTTTCCTCGGCAAGTTACAGGTGTGAGCAAAAAGCAAATCTGAGTAAGCCTTGTTTTCATATCAAGTCCCCAGGAATGAATGGGGTTCTGAAAACAAATCAGTACCTCCCAAATGAGTCCCAAAACGTACAGGACTCTGAAATGAAAAGTTTTGTATGCACGACCCTAGGAGATTAGGCTGATACGTGGTGACTAGTCCAAGCTCATAGCATTGTGGGGGGCATTTGGACCCCTCTTCTCATGAATTCCCAATTTGGTGTAAACTGGAAGTGAGAGAAACTTCAGCAGAGGTCTGCCCTAATTGCACTGCATAACGATAGAAGGGTCAGCGTTTCTGCGTAAACTGCACACCGTGTGTAGGTTTCTTGTTCCTTTCTTCATGTTTGTACATGCGCGCATGTGCACGCATCCCCTCCAAAACACTATATACCAGTAAAATTTCAATATTTGATTTGGATAGTATTTAAATTGCAGCGCCCCAGGCTACCTGAAATTGTAGCATTAAGCCAAGCTGCCAATGTGAAATATGTCATCAGGCAAACAATAAGATTGAGGAAAAATATAGCAGCAGCAATATCATATTTCCCCCCTTCCATTCTATTCCAATTTAATTAGGGTGGTTTTTTTCCCCTCCGCTAGTTCAATTACAGTAGTTCATGAAGTCAGTGGTACATGAGAGAAGAGTAAAACAGCAGGACGATGTGTGTTTCTTTTGATACAGTTTTAGATTTCTAGCTGATTTAGTGGGCTTTTATCTGCATCAAAATACATTATAGGCTGCTCTTAATTGAGACCTAGGCTTAGCTGTAGAATCTCTTTTCAGTCCCAGTAAACACAAAGTAGGATATGAATGTGCTTGCACTGGTTATCTTTTGTTTAAGTGGAAAAAACCTCCTAGCTCCTGTCATCTCTTTTTCTACACTGATGCAGGAGTCAAAGAGTCAAGTCACACATTACTTTTAGATATGTGTCTCAGATGTTAGAAATGTGCTATGTGAACAAGTGCAAAGAAACGTGCGTTTGCAAACATTTGTATCATGTACATGTAAGGGTTATAGTAGTCCAGTTGCCCTCCTGGCACATAGCCAGCACATGATTGCACCACATTGCCCTTCCCTCCCAATCGCTGCAATTACTCAAGCTTCACCCCCAACTTCTGCGCATTGAGTTGAGGCCGGCTAACGCAATCCTGCTAACCCTCCACACATTGGCAATATGTGTGGATAGGAACACAAGTGTAACGCTGTACTCATTAATGAGCAAGGTCCTTCCTTTTTAGTGAAATATCAGTGGCAAATCCAGGTTACCAAGACATAACATGTAAAAAGTTCCTCAGAGGAGAATTTGCCTGCCAGTTATCATGCTTCCAGCTTCAGGCAATACAAATGTGCCTTCCAGCTAGGTTAGCGTGGTCAAATCGCTCAGCTTCTGTGGTCAGTGTGAACTAGGAGGACCAGATTCTTTGTTCTTGGTTCATTGTCTGAACTCTGTCGGCTAAGAATTGTCGGCTTCATAATATAGTCGTATACTAGCAAGGGCTGTACAGTTACGGAGTACAGTACTCAGATGTTGCATTAAATACGAATATTTCTTTTCCACACTACATAGAGAATCCCAAATTGGTCAGTAATATTTCAGGGGGAGCCATGTTAGCCTGTTGCATCTTCAAGACTAATGAGTTCAAACATCTAAAAGAGAGATGTGATCTTGAAATGCGGAATCTCTATTTTTTACAGTTTGAAAACACTTTTTATGGGGCCACAAGAGTCCAAGGTGCAATTGCTCTGCCTCTGGCCTGTGGGCTATTTAGTTGGTCACCCCTGAAAAAACTTTTTCTTATGAAATATTTTCTCTTTTAGAATGGGTGAAATGTGTGGGGTTTTTTTTTTAAGATAAGGTTTTTATGGATTGTTGCATCTGCCCATCCGTAATACTGGCTATATTTGTGATTATTGTTTGAATAATAGTAATTTGTACTTTTCAGTTTCATAAATACACTTAACAGTATAAGTTTATGTGATGAGTTATTCTTAATGCATTTTATGTTCTTAACGTAGGAGAGCAAGTAAGATCAGATACATATTGCATATTTCCCATTTTTCTCTAAAAAAAATCCATTTTTTTCCCCCATGGCTTCAAAATGTTCAGAAACTTTACATCTTTGTTCCACATTTGCTGGGATGGTTTTTCTGTGTGCATCAAATGCACTTCAGAGTATGCCCAGTACTGCCCTCTTCAAAACTGCTTTCCACGATAGGAGACTTCTGAAGAGATCTGAGGCCTCGTGCCTCTCTTTGCCGATTCTGAGCAATGACATCATGCTGCTCCACCTTGATTTTCTGGGCTTTTAATTTGAAATATTTATATCCCACTTTTCCAAAACTCAAAGCAGTCAGTGATGTGAATTTTTCTTGAAAAGTGCTCTCTCACCTCCACGGCGCTGTTATCATAGCTAATCTGGGTATCGCCTGCGTAACACCATAATGAACAGTAATAGTTCATAATGACCATAATAAGCAGTAACAGGTGAACATGTCAACTATATTGAAGCTGAGAATCATCCCCTGTGGGACACCCGAGTCACAAAGTGGAGGCACAAAATAGCTGGCGGAAACTCAGCTCCATCAAGAAGTGTTTTAAATGGCAAATCATCCATCCTGGGTAGCATATTTGATTGTTAAGCTGCACTTTTGACATCCTGCTTGTTAAAAGGTGAGATTTGTCTGGGGAATGTTAATATGAAGGAGCTGCTCGTATTTTAAACGTGGCACAAAGGAACTGGAGTAGCGAACACAATAAACTGTTTTAAGAACCGCCAATCAAAGAATTCCTGGAACCTGTGCTTCCCATAGAGGCAAGCTGGTGGATTTTGTCATGCTTTTGGCACTAGTTGTGGTTGCCAACTTTCCCAACCATTTCTGAGGTTTTAATAGCAGTTTATCTGCAGGGATCAGTAGGTGACACTTCTTCTAGCACTGAGAAACAATATCACCTGCTAATTGCTATAGATCAAGCCACTGTTAAAGTCACAGCTGCGGAAGCTGGTGTACTGCTAGGTTTCTTGAGCAAGAGTTCTTTCAGTGGTAGTTGAGTCTGCCTAGAGCAGGGGTTCTCAACCTTTGAAGGCCTGGGTACCCCTCCCTATCATGGTCCAATTTTCTGAAGTACGCCTTGCTAATTAACTGCTAATTAATTGGCTTAATCAATTAATTAATTAGGCAATTAATCGTTAAATAAAAAAGTACTAAACAATTTTAAATGTGAAAAATGTCTTATTTAATTTTCTGTGTGTGTGTGTGTGGACAAACACACACACACACACACACACACATGCAAGGATCTCTTTTTTTCTCTGTCACACTTCCCAAAATCAGCTCCTCCCTCCCCCACCCCACCAAAGTACAAAAATAAGTCCAAAACCAAAATCAGAGAGACAGAAGGGCTCCAAAAAGAATTACAATTTAAAATCCATGTTAATTAACACTTAATTAGCTGCTGATAGGGCACCCACATGTTTTTCCTGCTGAGCCAAATAGCAGTTTCAGGGGGAGGTGATTTTCATTGAGAACATTGTTCTGGGACCAGTGTTATGTATATTTTAAAGACAGAAGTGCAATGACTCATTTCTTCTCTCATATGGTTTGGCCTTCAGACAACTGGCCGTGGAAGCGTGTGCTTCCTCAACCCCGCGGCTCACTTCAGTCACTCACACATAGACTGACCATGTGGATAAAAGAGCCGGATCACACCTGGTGTGCTGCTCATCGCCAACTGATGCACATTCTATACTTCAAGACCTGAAAGTGACTTCTGTACACAGAACACTTGACTGTATCCATGCAGAAGCCCCTTTCAGGTCTTCCGCAAACCTGTAGAGGCCAGGTGAGGGGGGCCACTGAGTGTGATCTTGCTTCCCCATCTACCTGTTTAGTCCATATGTGAGGGAAAGGCCTGAGAAAAAGATGGAAGAAACAGAACCCAGGATGTAACTCTGTTGGTTAAAGAGGCTGAACTATGCAAAGAGCAACATTCTTGTTTTTGAACAATGGGACACCTGTGGCAAGGAGCAGGTTTAGGGGCCACTGTTGCTGTTCCTGTTCCCCTTTCCTCCAGGCAGATGTCTTACTGAGGAACAAGTTCAGAAAGTCTCAAGGGACTTTTGAAATGGTTTTTTGCAGAACTCAAAAAGTCCAATTTGGCTTACACACACACACACACACACACACACACACACACACACACACACACACACACACACACACACACACTTTTTGTGGTGAGGACAAAGACTACCTAGAGCCAGTGTTGTCATTAGGCTAGCTAGGCAGTCACCTTGGACGCAGGCCTCAGAGGAGCACAGTACCGATGTTTGAGGGGCACAGTTTTATATAGTTCTTGTTTTTCGTTTGATACCTTTGATAATGCCTCTCATAGTCAGGGGCGAAACGTCAGGGAGACTATGATCATAGTCTGGAAGCCTGAAATGGGTATACTTCTGGATTGAATAAATCCGGCCACGAAAGCCTTAGTTGCTAGGCTTGTTTTGTACAGATTTCTTATTTTAACCCATGTAAAAAAAATGCAACTGACAATTTATATTTTTTATTGTAAGGTGAATACCACAACAGTGCTATGGAATATAATTAATGATAATGTCTTATGGAAACATTTTTGGCGTATGCAAGTAGTTAGCCTTGTCTCAGGTGCAAAAACGCCTGGCTCTACCTGAAACTGGGGTGTCTCTGTCTAGAGAGCACACAGTAAGCACCCCATTGCAGAGATCCTTGCGCTACACATGCCCTTTTTTCTCCACACCAGCTACTCCACATCATAATGACCCTTTTGCTGTGTTTATACACAGTCCAACAATCATCCACATTTTCATTTTGAGTCAGCTTGCAAAACCCCTTAGTTGCCTGGAGGACAAGAAAGTGCATATTGCTGACACTGTCACCTCAACTTTCTTGCTGCTTGATAATAATACAACATTTCACACCATGTAACAGTGCTCATATTGAATGTTGATTCTCCCCCTGCCCTTTTTGCAGGCCACACCTTTGTTTTTCCTTGGGCACCTCATTACATTTTGTGGTTTCTGTCCATTTATTGACCTTGCTTTTGGACTTTGTTCATCACCTGCCTTTTTATTCATTACAGAGTCTCTTAGGACGAATAAACACTAAAAAGTTATGGCATCTGCCATGGAAAAAGCTGATTGTGTGAACTTATTATTGGTTTAGGTGGCTACAAGCTCTGCACCTGATGATTCTGTGAGCTGCATTGTTACTTTTCAATTAATGCTCTTGTTGCAGCAGGCCTATTTCGAAGTATGACAGCGCAATTCTGACTAGGATCCGGCCAGCGGCCCACAGCCGCCCACCTGATCCTGTGCACTGCCGCAGCCAGGCTGCCGCTGGGCCAGAGTTCTACTCGAGGAAGGGATGTTCATCCCCTTCCCTGAGTGGAAATGCCACCCGGGCCGATCGGCCTCCTCAGATAAGAGGAGGCTATGTAACGGCCCAGCTGCCCAGTGGGGGTCAGGACATCCCCTGCCCCCTCCTGGGTTGGCTGGGGCAATGGCGCCCCTCACTCACTCGGCGAAACGCCCCCCTCTGCCCGCCGGATCCTGACTTACCTGGTCTGGCGGCCAAGGGGTCATCCCAGCGCCGGAACAAGGGAGGCTGGCCTCTGCACCGGCCTTCCCTGCTTTCAAGTAGTCGCACGTGCTTTATGGCACGTTTGCGACTACTTCCGGAGACGGAACGCTCGTTCCGTCACCATTTTTTTCTTCAGGATTGCGCCGTCAATCTCCGTTTCTTAGAAATCATTCTTGTTTCCAAGACTGCTGACTTTGCGTCAGACAGGAGAGTGGTTAAAATGATCGCCAGCTTGTAAGGGACGAAAGATCTCCACTGGAATCCATTACAATTATTACTGTTGTTCTTATTTAGATAAGCCCAATAACTTAAATGCCTTCAATGTTTCTATAATTGACGAGATTCAAACTCCCATGAAGCTGCCATATACTGAGTCAGACCATTGGCCAGCTGTCTTAGTATAGCTTGCACTGACCGGCAGTGATTCTCTGGTTCCCAGATATCGCCTACCTGGAGAATCCAGGGACTGAGCCTGGGACCTTTTTATATGCAGATCATGTACTCTACCATTGAGCTAAAGACCCTCCCTCTAAGAATTCATTTCACATTCGCCAGTAAACCCAGCCCACGTTAAATATAAAGTATTGTAAGATGTAGCATTGAGTCTGGCTTATTCTTCATACACGACATTACTTGTCACAGGAGAGAAGTGTGTGGGTTGTAGTCGTGGATGAGCATATTCAATCAGTTTCCCCCTGTAACTGTTCTAACATTCTCCCATCTCTTGGGTTCTGTTTCAATTCAAGTTTGGAGGAAACTCCGAAATGTTGGCAACAAATGTTGCTCAGTTGGCCCATTCATGACACGAATGATGCGTCTCGCATCAAGCAGCAGGTGGCAGGGGAGTGGGAAACTTGGGGGGGGGGTCCTTCATCTTGAGTGTGCTGCTGCCTCTCTCCAGCCCACCATGGATGGAGCTACGTCAATCTGCTTCCCTACACTCTCACCCTGCTCCTTCCTCGTGTGGTTCTTTTAAGATTGGAAACATTGCACTTGGGTCCAAGAAGACCCATAGGCAGCCAGAGGGCCTACCCAGGGGTAAGTAAAAAGGTTATACTTACCCCTGGTTGGCCTTCTGGTCGTACCCCCTCCCCCCTGGATGCAATGCGTGCTCCATCAGCGCGACTGCATCGTGTACAGTTGTGGAGGATAGGATTGAGCTGTTAATTTATGAATAATTTTCATTTAAAAAAAAACACCAAACTGTCAGTCACAGTGGAATCCAAATAGCAAGCTCAAGCCAGCTGGCTCTGACTGGCAAAGAATAATGTTTGATGTCTGTGCTTCTTTCAATACGTCTCATCTGAACTTGACAGATTGGGGAAGCTTTATTTTCTTCTTTAAAAAATAAATAAAACAACAACACATTGTGTATTAATAAAATAAACAATTTCTATTCTGAAGCACAAGGAGAATTTTTTAATATTTATAAAGATTGTGGCTTTCTAGGAAAGAAATTAATCAGGTTTATATTGCGACACCCGTCGCTCTTTCCAGAGGCTGAGGACGAGGGGGGCGAAGGAACTTGCTCAGTTTCCTGGTGGAGAATTCCTTAACAATAATATCCTCTGTGTCCGCTATTCCTTATTCATTCTGGCCTTGGAGAAGAGGCCTTTCCACCCCAGTCCTGATAGAGAGGAGAGGGCTCCAGAAAAGCAGAATAAGGCGCACGTCGCCCTTAAGGGGGAGGCTCCGCCCCCGCGCGTGACGTCACGCGCAGGAGCAGAGCGCCCTCCCCGCTCCGTTTTCGGCTCATTTTGGAGCCAAACGGACACAAGGGAGGGCGGGAGGGCACAGCTCAAGCTCTAAACTGTAAGTGGGGGGTGATCGTGCATCACCCCTATACGCGCAACACCCCCCGGCGGCCCGCCCCCCGCTTCCCCCCGTCGACGCCAGTGGTGCTCAGGGTATGCAGTATTCTCCTCTGACCAGGGTAGGGTTGGCCTCGGGGTGACCAAATTGTTCCCACCACCACTCATCAAGAAGTCTCTCAAGTTCTACACTCCCATCTGGCAATTTTTCATGTCAGTTTAGACCCTCAGCCACACGTCATGCAAATCCTGTCACCCTCCCCATTCATTCAGCCACTAAGTCTGATTCACCACTCTGACCATCAGGGAGGTCATACCCTTCCTTCAGATTCTTCCAACTTGAGCTATGATGACTGGAGAAAGTTTTCCCACCCTCTGGTTCTCTCTAAAAGGCACACAGACCCCCCCCCAAGTGGCTTTCGTCCTCCATTTCTCTGCAAGGGGTTCGAGAATCGAGATAGTCATCTGGGCCTAGTAATTTGCCCTGGACCTGGGGGTCAAATGTGCATGTGGAGCTTTTCCGCATGTTTGAACTAACATGATGCAGGAGATCTCTGAAAAGAAACTCCATTTTTTTTAAAGAGTTAATTGTATTCTTTAATAGCACCCTACGGGATGGAATTCAGGTTAGGCCCATGGCACTGACTGGGATAAAGATTTGTAATCCTTTTCCCTATTCTGTTTTCCTGATGATGCTCCTCCCCCAACTTACCATTTGGATTGCAGGCAAAAATATAGAGACATACAGTACTATGCATGCTTGTATATCTATAGGAGATGTAGCAACTTCGGGAATGGGGAAAATGGCACAGGGAAAAAAGGTACATATCTGCTCACCCAGCCAGCACCATGGCAATTCAACCCCCTTCCCCCCAATAAATTATATTAGCCTTTAAGATACTGCAGGAGACCCTACTACACCCAAATCTGCTGAGTCACAGTTAGTTTGGCCCTTGACTCACTAGATATTAAACATATCCAGGATCAAACCATTAACCCTTCCTGAATGGCTTTCCCCTGAAAAAGAAATGTCTCCCCCACCCAGAACTTGAAAAGCACCCCTAAGTGAAGGCTGGCCCGATCTTCAGTTTTTGTTCAGATTTACCTTCCCTTACGCTTTTCTTGAGTTCCAACTAAACAAAAGTTTGTGTGCAGTTTTCACAGCGAAACTTCTCTTATGACCGGGGGGGGGGGGGCTTTCTTCTTTTCATTTCCAACATCACCACACCAAACCTTTTTGTTTAAAAAGTAAACAAAGGTTGATGGTCTCCTGCAGACATCGAAACAAGGTGTCCTAAAAATAGTTATTAACAAACAAGTCACCCACTGTTTTGGTTTTTATCAAGACTTCTCTTTAGCTGTTATTTTAGAATTTTGTGTGTGTGTGTGTGTGTGTGTGTGTGTGTGTGTGTGTGTGTGTGTGTGTTATTTCAAAAGCCTTTTTGCATTAATTACCGTCTGATTCGCTGCCAGTAAAGCTCTTCTAACTTTTCTACAGATGCTACTTGCCTGTTTTGGACAATATGAATTTGATTTAGAGACAGTGGAAATATTAACAAGGAAAACCACCTAGTCAGTAGTATGGAGAATTCAGACAAAATGCAGATTAATTAGGCTGTGTTGTATATTTGAATGTATTTGCAATGGCAAGCAGGCATGGCACCCTTCAAACAATTCCCTGTTCATGTTCAGTTAATGTATAAGGGTGCAGTGGAAATGTTCCTAGCCATGCCCTCTCTGGTCACCTCCCCAGCACCCGCACATTGAATTTGTCTGCAGAGGAGGAGCATTAGTTAACGTGCGGAGCAGTTGCGTTGCTAGCAGGGTCATGTGGGGGGGGATGATGCATTTCGCCCCCTGTGCTTCTGGAAGGCTTCATTTGAAGGCTTTCAAGAGCCAGGGTGGGTGGGAGGGCCGAAGAAATGTGCTGATTTTCGGTGTGCTTCAGCTCCGTGGCTGCAAGCACAGCACTCTGACTGCAAAAAAGCAGCCGCGGAGCCAAAAAAACCCACCACGGCTCCTCCTCGCCTTGTTGTCACCTAGGGACATTGTCTCCTCCCCCTCTGGCCCCACTATAGCGACGCCACTGGTGGGGAGGATTCTTCTGTACTGAAAAGGGTTTAAGAATGCAATCCTAAACACACTTGTCTTGGAGTAAGCCCCATTGAACTTAATGGAACTTGCTTCTGAGTGGACATGCAATGACTGTGCTATTAGTTGAATATTTGGAGAAAACAAGCTGCATGCTGAAGTGACTGCAGTAACAAAGGGTCAGTCATTCCACAAGGTAAGGTGTGATGGGAAGACCTGTTTTAGTTACAGGTGAGCCCTGACTATACATCGCCACAAGAGCCAGACTGTACCATTCCAGGGTTTAAAAGTAGCTGTGCACATGGTTCAGCAAGAAAATAAATGTCTGCAATTTATTTGGCATTTCTGAATGTAGTAAAAAGGCAAAAAAAAAAGGGGGGGGAGAAGAGAGAGACTTGTGTGAAGGTGACTTGTAAATATGGAACGATTTCATTACTTTTAATGTATGTGCCTTTAATATAGAAATACGTTATTATACCGAAGAGCAGTAAAATTTGATGATCGGTTTGAGTCACCAAGGATTTCCTCACTTCCTCCCCCTCCCTTTTCTTTCATTAATGCAACAATGAGTCAAACGGAATATTCAGTGATCTCCTCTGGAACAGAGACTTCTTTTTTCATATCAAATAATGTTGCTGCTCTTCCCTTAAAGGTCGTTCCCCCCCCCTTTTTCAGTTGCTCTGATGTGGCCTTCGGTCTTTAATATTCTGAAAGTATATTTCTTACATGGAGTGTGTGATAATCTTCTTAGAGATTATGCATTGGCTGCATACAGGATTTTGGCAAAAGGCAGTAGTACCTTCTGACACATCCTCCTCGTTGTCCGTGAGCTTTTCGAGTCAGAACAGGGGTTCTGGAGAGAGAAATCTGACTTACTCCCACTTTGCTACATGAAACTCGCACAGTAGGCAGGGCGGTCCCTTTGTAGACCTCAGAAGCCCACTGCTTTGCCACAACCTTTTATTAGTGTGAATCATTTATGTGATACTTTTTAATATGCAAAGTGATTTAACGGGGTTTAAAACAAAAATTGGACTCGCCCTCACAGCAGTTCTCTGTGGTAGCTGATTATTATTCCATTATTATGCGAACATTTTCTTTTACTTCCATGCTTTTTAATAGTACCTTGATCTGCAGACATAATTATATGTATTGCTTTATATCTATATTTCTGCCCCACTATATTTATATCTCGCTTTTTATATAATATTTCAACGTGACTTACAAAAAGAAGCCATTAAAAGTACAAAATAAAAGCAAAAAATAAAAAGCAGAAGCAGAAACAGTCGAGTAAAATGAGTGATGTTAAAAATCAGTATAAACAAAAAAAGTTTTCAGCTTTTTTATTTAACCTACCCAGGTATCAATCAGGTTATGGCAGTGGTTCCCAAACTGGGAGGCACAGCTCCCAGGGGAGCCACGGTAACCAGCTAGGGGAGCAGCGAAGTGCAACGGAATCCTCTCGGAAAACAGTGCAATGCCAATTGGCAGGCATCGACATAATGTCATGGGGAGCCGTGGCCAATGGTCGCGAATGGTAAAGGGAGCCGCAGGTCAAAAGTGTGCATGCACACACACGCTTATGTCACAGGCAGGGAGAGTGTATGAAAAGCCTTAAGTCTAGTTCAAAGCTGCTTGAGGACAGCTCAGGGCCACTGGAAGGAAACACCTCAAGTCCAGCTCAAGGGCCACTGACGGCTGAAAGGCTGATTCGCCTCTACTTATTCTTATGGAAGTGTGAAGGGAGGAAAGGCAGGCCTGAGTAGACGTCCAACGATCTTTGGGGCTGGACAGGCTCACATGGGAGAAAAGAGTCTTTGTCACCTACTCTTACCTCTGTTCAGTCATTCAGTCTTCTGATTATTTGTTTGTTTGTTTTGAAAATAATTATGCCCCTTTTCTATTAAAATACTGTATACAAAACAGCATGCAGTAAACATAATTCAAACAACAGAGCACCTTCTTAGTAGGAATGAAAGGAACTTTGAAAAGCATAGCACCTCACAGCAGGAAGCATGAATGTGTTACCATCAGGTAGTTGGGCAAAGATGTTGCTCCCTGTTATCCCTCCAGTTGCTCCCTGTTATCCTTCCACAGCCTGCAAATGGGGTGGTGATGTAGACGGCGACATTTTGGCTCAGCTCTGCATAGGTTTCACTTCCTAAAACTACAGAATTTCATCCTCTATAAGCACTTCAGAAGTACAGGGGGGCCTCGGTATCCATGGATCCGATATCCGCGGATTCACTAATCTACGAATCTGGGATCCGCCGCCCCCGCATCCCTTACCTTTATTTCTTTAGCGCTAGTGGCAAGCCAACACAGGTCTTGCTTAAACAGTATGCTGTAAACCAGGGGTTTCCAACCTTTGGAGGCCCGGGTTCCCCCTATCACAGTCCAATTTTCTGAAGTACCCCCTGCTAATTAATTGCTAATTAATTGGATTATTATTATTATTATTTCCAAAGTACAAAAATAATAAGCAGGCAAACCTCATCTCGTTCTGCTGCTCTGAACTGAAAATGAAAGTGAAACTGCAGAGCAGTTTGGATTTGAAAATACTTGGCTTGCCGACACTCAGCTGATCCAGGGAGGTAAGGCTCTTAAGTATTAAGGCTCTTTCTCTGCTGGGACTGCTGTGAACGCATGCTGGGGCGGAGCTTTCACACGGAAACAAATAACTTTAAACATTCCAGACAATCAGCTGCTGATCGCAGCTGATAAGGGAGAGGCTCTGGCATACCCCCAGCCGTTGGTCCGTGTACCCCTAGGGGTATGTGTGTACCACAGGTTGGGAACCCTTGCTGTAAGCAGCAGGCTCCGGACGTTAACAGAAAGTGGAAACTGCTTCCTGTTAATGTTCAGAGCCTCTCTAGCACCAAGGCTGCTTGTGTGTGTGTGTGTGTGTGTGTGTGTGTGTGTGTGTGTGTGTGTGTGTGTGTGTAAATTCCTATTCTGAGTTGTCAGAAGACCTGAAAAGATGACAAACACCTGACATAAAAAAACCTCCAAAAGAGAGAATTGTTACCAGTCCTTGCCTACTACCTTGACTGAGGCCGCTTGTATTCTGATTAAAAGCTGTGTGCTATTGTGTGTGACTAAGCTAGTAAAAATGGTTATGAATTTTATCACTGATTGTTATCCGACCATAAACACACAAACTTTAATTTGCAGAGGTGCCTTCTTACTTGAATTCCTACCGTAATCCTCAACCTTCATATCTTTTTTCATTACCTTTTTGAATGTCAGATTTAAACCTCTAAATATTGAGTTCAAATGAAAGTTTGATTGGTGGTCTTCATGGAGGGAATAGGCCTCGTATTCACCAGGGCATATCAACACACATTCTGTATCTTTATCTAGATATACCATATTGTCCCGAGTATAAGACGCACCTGATTATAAGACGCACCCTTAAAGTTTGGTGCTATTAAAAAAATTAATTAAATCACTGGCATTAAATTTATGCCTGATTATAAGACGCACCCCTAGTTTAAAAACTTAAATTAGGAGAAAAAGTGAGTCTTATACTCAGACCAATACGGTATATAGAGAAAGGCAGTTTTTTACTTCCATCACTTGATCATGGGGCTCAGCTTCCAAGGTCTGCACTTGAGCTAAATAAAACGCCCTTTCCCCAGGTTTATGAAAATGTGTTTTTTTAAAAAAACACCCAATAATATAACAACATAGGATCGCTGATACTTTTTTTCTGATTCTGAATGCCCCTAGCAAATGTCCTCTTCTTATGTTCTTATAAGCCATGATGGGGATAAGCAACCTCCTGGTTGTAGGAGTAGGTTTTCTTTGTGCCAGGTGCAAGGGAGTGGCGACAGGATACAAATATCTTGTTGTCTTGTGCTCCCTGAGGCATCTGGTGGGGCCACTGTGTGATACAGGACTAGCTGAACATACTTACTGGGTTTTAAATAACTGAAATAGAAGGTGGCAACTCAAGGGGCAAAACTGAAAGGGAATCCCCAGTTCTTTGTACCTATACCAGTGATGGCGAACCATTTGGGCTTGGTGTGTCAAAAATTTTGAAAATGCCTAACTTGACTCTGCTGGTGTGTGTGTTCCCCCCCCCCAGTAACTTTTAATAGTACTTTGACTATAGCTACTTTTAATAGTAATTTTGAATTGAATTGAACTGAACTGAAAACTATAGAACACGTTGCATTTTATTTAACATCAATTACTGACTTTTTTGTTGCTGAGTTTTACTAGATAATAATTTGAAAAGGGGTCTGCCAAAATCCCTGTCCTAAATGTTCAAGACAAACCTGTAAAACCTGCGAAAATGTAAGATGTGTCGGGGCCCTGGGGAAACGCCAGCATGTCACCCAAAATGACCTCGCATGTCACTTGTGACACACGTGTCATAGGTTCGCCATCACGGACCTATACACATGTATGCCTGGTAAATTGCAAAGCCCAATTTAAATCAAGGGTCTGTTGCCTTCTTATCTAAATCTTGTCCCTCACTGCAGTGTTTGTAAAGAGTTCTTTTTTGTGCTCCACCATGCAACAGGATAGTAAAAACTACCTTTGTCTCAGTGGTGGAAATGAGACGTAAGCTATGTTGTAGGAATTTGTTGCAGTTCATTGCCATGACAGCTAATAGATGTACATATTGGCAAATTGCTTAGTAGATTATCATTTACTGTCACATTTTTTAATTAGAATGTGATCTTCCTTTGTCTTTAATCTGTTTGCATCATGGGTGACAAATTTCTTCTCCTTAGGCACCGCAGTCTCTTATCGCAAGATGATTTTTACCCTAACCGTTACACTTTAGAGGGGGAACCCCAGCGTTGTAAGCATTTGACTTCTGTTCACTTGGGAGCAATAACAGATTTTTAAATGGTTGATTTATCATCGTTGTCAGGGCACTAGTTCTTCTCGCCGCTCTAACCTTTTGCAGCAGTAACGAAATATAACCCATATCCTGTAATTGCTTTGAATCTTCAGATCTCTATCATAGACATTTCAGACCAAACTGCTTTACTACACTCGCAGCTGTGTAACTAGGAAAGGCCAAAAATGCTAACAGTACGTCCTTCTTGGTTGGAGGAAACGAAGCATTTCTCTGCACAGTCTTTATCCTCTGAAAACCGTTACATTTGCTTACATTTCTGATTTATACATTATCAAGAGGTTAATCAGAGGCTGAATCAATGTGAAGGTGAGGAAGGGAAGGATTAACTCATCATCATTAATAAGCATTTGTGTAGTGCTTCAAGATATTCAGAGTACTTAAGGCTGCAATCCTATACTCATTTGCCTGAGAGTAAGCCCCATTGCTTCAAATGTGATTTACTTCTGAGTAAACATGTATAGGATTGCACCATTACATATATTATCACACACACATTTACACACACACACACACACCCCTTCTCCAAGGAGTTTAGGGTAGCATACATGGATGTGGGAGGATTACCGGTCTTTAACCTTGCAATATTCTGAGAGATAGCTTAGTCTTAGAATGAGAAAAAATGACTGGCTCAAGGTCATGCAATTTGCTTCATGGCCCAAGTGGTGATTTGAACCTGGATCTCTCCAGTCCAAATCACAGTAATCTACACAAGGACCCTGTAAGGTATGCTAGTATTATTGTCCTCATAGTTCAAATAGAGGAGAGGGCGGGGAAGAGGTGGAACGGGGCAGGGTTGGGCAGAACAGGGAGGAGATGGGCGGATTGGGCCCGGGAGGCGTTGTGTCTGGCAGCACCTGCCAAATCCAAACCCCCTTCCTGGGCCTGATCCTCCTGCACAGGTCAACACGGACCTACACCAGCGATATGATGGTGCAGGTCCAGGTTGACCCATAGCTGCTGCTGGGGCTTACCCTGGGGCAAGGGGACAACTCTCCCCTTACCCTGAGGAGACCTCCAGCAGCCAAAACTCCCCTGCGGGATGCAGCAGGGGCCGCACCGGCACCGCTCCATCGCCATGCAGGGGTTTCGGTAGAACCGGGCTGTCCGTGAGTCATGGCAGAGGCAAGATTTGAATCAGGGACAACTTATATGCTACTATTTGCACATAGACTTTTAGATGTGGCTCCTGAAGTGGCCCTCAGACAAACACCTTTGTAGGGAAGTTGAAAAATCCAGCAAGCATCAACCCACCAACCTGTTCTGTTTTGTGGCCATTTTCCTCAAGTCTATATTTCCACTTCTAAGGCACAAGAGTGATGGCTTTTAAGTGAGTAATACTTAATCCATTATATAGAATTCTTCTCCAGCTTGCCATTAAACTTCTTTCTGAAATGCAGTTTGCTTACTTGGTGAAAATCTGCAGTGGTTAAATGCGCCAATAACTGATGAGGAACAATAAAGCAAATAAAGTGGACGCAAAGTGACGGATCTGTCACTTGCAGCAAGAAAAAGTAAGGTTTGGCAGCACGCAACAAGCCAACCCCAGCCCCTCACTTTGATGAGTAATACTGTGTTTTCATAATTTTTCCTGATTTAATTATGCCAACATTATAAAGGCATTTAACCACAGTAATTGAATCAGTGTCAGAAACTAGCACTTAGTGGAGCTCAGGCTTAAGGCAAGAAGAATCACCAACGAGCAGAGAAAGCTGGGAGACATCCTCTAAGGTTTTCTGCAGAATTGTGGCTCAGACAGCTTCTCTGCTCTGCACAAACAAAGGAAGCCTCCATTTCAGGTAAGGGAGCACCTGGCCCACACAGGGGAGCCTGAGAAGAAAACATAATTGCTTTGCTAGCTCTGACCAAGATCCCTCTAGTGTAGGCTTACCAGATCTCCAACCGGGACAGAGTGCTAGACCTTTAGGAGAAGGAATGTGGGCAGGTGTAGCTTGTTAAGTCCTAGAGCACAATCCTAGGCATGTCTACTCAGAAGCAAGCCCCACTGAACACTGAAGGGCGCCCCGCCACTCCGCCCGCGAGTCGGACTCGGACTCGAGTCTCCGAGTCCGACTCGGAGACTCGAGTCCGACTCGGAGACTCGAGTCTGAGTCCGACTCGGGCCGGCCCCCTCAATCGGGAGAGCCGGCTGGGGACGTCTTCCCCGGCCGGCTGCCCAGGGCCTTCTAAGGAAGGCCCGCTGCGCAATTTTTTGCGCATGCTCAGTCTGTTAACTGAGGGAAAAGGGCTGCCCTTTTTTATTGTGTGGGGGGGATGCTGGCCATTTCCCCCCATATTTTCCTTGAATGATGCTGCATTGGGGATATTGTGGGGGGAAAAAAAGGATGGCTTCTGACCACCAGTGTGGCCACTTAGGGGCTCTGCTGCCACTACTTGCAGCAGTAATGAAAAAAAAGAGAAAAGGACACAAAAAGGATGCTACGGTCAGCCCCTCGTGAATCTTAGGCGGGGCATCTTCATATGAGAGGGGTCGCCTCATGCCTTCCTCCTTTTTGGGTTGTTTTGCTAAGGGCCCAGCCTCCAGAAGAGTTTTGCAGGCCTGAAAAGCTTGCTCACTACTTCGAAACATTTTAGTTGTCTGATCTTAATGAAAGTACCGTATTGCTTTTGTTTTCCTAGTGGACCAACACAATTACCTAGGATTTTAAGAGATAGACTGTGCCTGGCCATGGAGGTTGCATTGAACTGTTTATGACTAATAGAGATACATTTATCAGTCTCCCATGCCATGTATTTCTTGCATAGGCCACCCATGTATATTGTTTGGCATTCATGCAGACCCCTCCACGGCCTCAGCTCAGCCCTCTAGGCATGGGAAGAATCACAGAAAGGCAACAAAGGTGTGAGTCTCTGCACATTGAACTTCCACCCACACCATCCGTTAAGTCTCTAAAAGCTTAGCCCTCATCATCCAGATTAGTGTGGGTAACAGCAGCTGCTCTGAGAAGTTTTCAGCCGGAATTTGTTCCTGACCCACAGCAGCCGGGCCTTTTGTGAATGGGTCTTGCATCAGTGAAGCATCTGGAAAACTGCAGGCACAACATTTGGTGTCTTTGGGGGAAAGCCCACCCTGCTTTTGCTCTTGACATTTTGTCACTCTTCGGAGAATTGCTGGGAAAGGTTACTTTGATGGCATTGTCATATATGATACCTGGGTTCTGTTCCAAAAATAGAGTAAGGAAATGCTCTTTCAGCTTGAGTAAAAGTCTGTGCAAAGGCTGAAAAGTTTGCAGGGGCCTAGCAGAGGTGACCCCTGGGCCTGTGTGCAGTTCTGCCAAAATGTTTGGGGTTAACTGAACTTAGCTGCAGGGCATGTGCGAGAAATTCTTCTTGTCCCGCTAGAAGCCCTACAGCTTGCTGCAAGGTCCTTTGCTGTAGCCTGCGTTAGGGCTTAGCAAGCAAATAGCCGGTTTACCCTGCCTTTCATTCTCCGTGTTAATATTTAAAGAGTGGCTCTCATAAATATAGTCATGGTCTGTGTGTGCCCTATTAAATATGGAGGGGCAGGTTTTCTGCCAACGTAGTTGCAGTGGCCTTGACCCCAGCAGAGCCGGTTCACAATATGGACCCGAATGTGGTGTCATTTGAGGATGTGGGTGAGGTCTGTCAGTCCCAGCCTGAAAATAACCCGGAACTTCCTTGCTCTTTTTGCAAGCTATTCAGACATGTTGTGATCCTGGCAGTTGCATGTACAGTCTCCATCTGAAGGAGGATAGCAGTGGAGTTCAGCACTGGCCAAGGCCTCACACCTGGTAGGGCCGACTCTGGAGCCCTCAGTACTGGGACAGTGGTAGTAGCACCTAATGTGCCCTGAGGTGGAGGGGCGCACCTTGGGGGAGCCAGTGCTGTGCATTGTCCAGAACCTCTAGCAACCTGGATCCAGCATTGGTCCTCACGAGCCTGGCCTAGCTGCAAGCCAATGAGAGCCCTTCCCAACATGATCATGCGAGGAATCACAGGCAGTGTGAGCCATCCCTGGGTTTTCTTCACGGCAGTATTAGAGGATGCTTAATGCATCACTATTTGTCAGCATCAAGTGTCACATGGTCATAAATGATTGCAATGTTATGGCCCACCTAACAGCAATAAATCAGAAAAGTGATATGCCAATACTTAGAGATTTACAATGCCCCCCCACCGTCTCCCTTCACAAAGGTTATTTTGCTCAGGGGGGGGGGGTAAAGGAAACTGGCAGGGGTTGGCTGCTTTGCCATCTGGGTTTCATGAGCAGTCCTAGCATATACTCAACAAAACTGGACTTTTTTTTGTTAGTACTCTATTTGCCAGAAAAGCTCACAACCCCCAGCTGCCATAGCCTCCTGCCCCTCTTCGTGAAGGGAAGGGGGCAATTGGCGATTGCAAGGCTCACTCAGTGCTTCACTTGTTCACAGGCAGGCCAACCATCCTTCATGCGTGTCCAGCTGACTCCAGAACTTGCAATGAGTCTGCTGAGTGTGCCAGAGGCATCATTCAAGTTGCAAAGTCAATTGAGCAGGCGGAAAGACAGGTAACCTGTCTATTAGTTAGAGTCCTCCTGTCACCAGTCAGCCTCCCTCTACTCCAAGGGAGTAACGGATGAAGGCAGGGGACTGGCGGGGGGGGGGGGGAGAGGCAGTAAGCCTCATTTTGTCCCCAATCCAGACTCACACGGGTCTGTGGCTGTCTCCAAATGGGGACAGCTTTTTGAGTGAGTGTCCCCCCCCCTTTCAAAGACTCACCTCTGCCCTAGCTAGTTCCCTACAGTTTCTGTTCTCATCGATTACTGCAGAGTAAAAATGCTTGTATGGGTAGAAAAGCCCAAGGAAGGGAATACAACCCCCCCCCCCAGCTTTTCTCAAAGTCCTACAGGGGAGTTTACTGCCCTGTAAGTCTTTGCAGGGGTGGGACGATGTCGGAGGCAGCGCTCCAGGATCGCGCCCGCCCCAACCCCAAAATGCTTTTTTCAACATACCTGGTTGTCCTGCCAGCTCCCCAAAGGGTCCAGGGGCCTGCAGAGGTGGCAGCAGCCCCCCTGGACCCTTCAGGGAGTTGGCAGGACAACCAGGTATGTTGAAAAAAGCGTTTCTTCGGCGGCAGCAGGTACGATCCTGGAGCACCGCCACTGCTGTTCCTGCTGGCCGCCCCCCTTAAGGGCATATTGCCCACTTCCGGTAAAAGTGGTGGGTCGTGAACCACCACTTTGAGAACCCCTGAACTAGAAGATAACAAAGGAATCAGCAAGCTTTTGAGTTCTCTGTTTTTATTCTTCAGTGAAGACCTTTCCCTTGTCAAAAAGGAGGGGAGGAAATATGTACACCACTCTGAGCTCCTTGGAGGAAGGGCGGTATAAAAATGTGAAAAATAACTAACTAACTAAATAAAATAAATAAATAAATAAATAAATGAACATATTAAAAAGACAATTATTTAGCACATGCACAAACGTGTGTGTGTGTGTGTGTGTGTGTGTGTGTGAGAGAGAGAGAGAGAGAGAGAGAGAGAGAGAGAGAGAGAGAGAGAGCGCAAGACTTATCTTTAGAGATCTGATGTTGCAGATTTTACATAAAACAAATATTACAAATGCATACATCTACAGTGCTTTCTCAAATACTAAAAGCACAATCCTATGTATGGTTACTCAGAAGTCATCCCCACTGCGTTCAGTGGGGCTTACTCTCAGGGAAGTGTGTCTAGCCCAGTAACACGACCTGTGGAATGTCTTATTGCTTGGAGAATGGGAAGTGTAACTAATAAACATGTAGGAATATATTTGAGAGCAAGAGCAGTTTAAGGGCCGTCTCTCATTGAATTCAATAGGAAGACAGAGACGCTGGTTATAAAGGAGGAACGATGCAGCTTCTTGGCCGTTCGTTTCTTCTATGTTAAAGATAAGATTGACCACAAAGTTCGATGAAATCCTGGGAATTGCCATCAAGTGTGCCCTCCTGTGTGCACAAACAGTAATAAAAATCCAAAGCAGAGTAAACAAAGCAATATAAAGGAGCAAAATAAAAAATTCAAGTTACTTTGCTTTCATCTGGAAGCTGTACTTCGTTCAATTTCAGATATATGTAGCTATTCCTGGGGGGGGGGGGGTGGCCAGATTGTTACTGAATGTGGACAAGCTCTCATCTCTGTCTGGACCTATACAAATATAATGGAAGAGCATAGCCTTGAACATTTCACAAACAAAAACAGGGACATGCTTGTATCACCCCAATTCTCGTAGCAAGAATCACAGGCCTCTTCCCACCCACCAGCAGTAGACATTGTGAAAGGCTCTGGTTCCACCTTTTATATGCTGTGTTCATTGCCAATCTTCCACCAAATTAAGAGCCTGAAGGGAGCTTGCTCTTTCCGTTAAAAATATATTAAACGGATGCAAATGCCTATAGTAGGTTATCAACAGTTCAGCACATACCACAACAGCTGCACTGTGTGTTAAATGGCACTGTGTGGTGTCGTAGCATGCACATTAGAGGCAAGATGTTTCTACTCCCCACTCTGAGCTTTAACTTTTAGAAACTGTGGAAAGGGAGGTGAACGCTAAAGTTCGGCAACTTGCGGTAACAGCGTTTTAACAAGGCATCTCTCAAAGGCAGAAATAGGGATAGCCATTCAGTAAGGCCCGACTTGAGGAAAATAGGGATTGATTGTTCCTGGTAAATATGGATGATTGGAGTGTCTGGAAGCACGGCTAGTTCTTTGAGTAGCTAGAAGACTAGTTTTAGGGGAATCGTTCTGTTTCATGTTGTCCTTCCACAAATAGACCTTTGATCAGTGTATGACCTTAGGAAAGTGTGTGGTTTCTTCAAAATGGTTTCTGCAAGAGCAGCTAGAATGATCTCTCCTTAACAAATACTATCTCCAGCTAGAATGATCTCTCCTTAACAAATACTATCTCCAGCTACAGTAAACTTTGATTACACAGATAATAGACCTTGTGTACTTGACACAGGCTTCAAATTCAGCATTCGATAAAACCAGATTCTTGTAGCACCTTTAAAAGCAAACAGCCGAAGCTTTCAAGGGTGAGAGTCAACTTCATCTGATGCAGTGGCGTGGCATATGGAAGCATTCCCCCCCCCCCGCAACAACCTTTTCCCTGGAAAAACTAACATGGGTCCCCCTCTGGAAATGTTCCTTGTGGAAAAGATCCTATAAACATTTTTGACTGTTAAAAAACAAAAACAAAAACACTTCTGGCTTAGTTCAGAGCCAGAATAATCAGGTCTGTTCTGTGGTGTAGCCACACACACCCCGGGGCGGCGACGGTCACCCCGCGCAACCGCTCAAGCCCCGCCCCTTCGGCCTGATCGGGCCGCTTCCAGTCTTTTCGGCATGAACCCCCCTCCCCGGTGTTTTTTCACCCAATTTACAAAGGGCCTGGGCGGGTGGGCCCACCGGGCCGAAAACGTGCCTTTTTTTTTTTGCTTCCGCCGCCATTTTCTCTGCCACCACCGGGGAACTTGCAACCCCCCTGCCACCCTGGCACCCTGTCGTCTGGGGGTGGTGGCCCCCCACCCCCTAACACTTCTGTGGAGATGCCAAACCTTAACGGTCAACTCTCATATGAATATATGACAAAAGAACATATTGTACATCCAGAGCTGTAATCCTGCAGATGGTGTAAGAGTAAGTTAGGCTTTTCTGTCTGCCACTGTTGAGGCAGGTTAGATGCAGTGATTGGCTGTCACAGATGTCACAGGGATGATGCACCAACTTCATGGCAACGGCACGGGTGTCACATTGGATGACGTACTGCGGTCACAGTGATGACATGCCAATATGCTGATGACGCGCTACGATCAGGACACCACTCCATGGATAATAGGCTGTGTTGGTGTTTCCATGGACATTGGAAAGGGCTGTGCCAGTGTTGCTTTGCCAGGACAGGTCAGCACCGCTTCTGAACAGGATTAGGCCTTAAGTCTGTGGCCCTTAAATCCCTGCCCAACATCAGAAAAAGAATAGGTTACCCTTTACACAATGGGGCTCCACACATTACAACATGCAATATAAAACAGATCAGTCCTTCTTATTGGGGGTGCATAGGAAAAAAAGGATCCATTCATTTTCATTGTTAAAACTTCAGTTCATCATATTAGTCAGTTTGGTTTATGGACCCATTTGTAGTTGGGTCCCATATGTAGTTTCATACTGGATCTACATTTGTTGTCTGTTTTCCTTTGCTTTGCAAGTATTCTGATGCTGTGCCAGATTTTGGGTGCCAGATCTCTTTAAGTGTACTTTATGGGAGGCTCTATGTTGGCCAATATTGGGTAGGCACCGCATTGCCCATAGCATCATCTATAGGGGTATAGTTTGTAAAAACAGGTCCACCATAAAATGCCAGCCGTGCAGGAGGATGCCCTTTTTTGTGCTGGCTGTCAGTGTTTTTGTTTGTTTGTTTGTTTTTTAATGCACACTATCCTGGGAAAACACTGCCTCCCCAGGTTATTAATACGAGTCGTCAAGATGGCAGCTGCCAAAAGGCAACTGTGCTGACAAGACACTGTGCTGCTGAGAAAGGAGAGGGAAGTCCTACTCCTTGTAAAGAAGTTATGAATGGGTGAATAGGTCGCCCAAAAGCCCATCTGGTACCCATTCGTAGCTCTGTTGAAACACATGCATTTGTTTTGTAATAAATGAAAAAAAAATATGAATTGAATGGGCCCCAATTGGTTTTGGTTTTTGCATTAGTCACAAAACAAATTCACACTCTTCCTTGTTATAATGCCCATTCCTGTCCATGACAAGGGGACAGGTATGTCTTCCATACCTACCCATACATACCAAAATGTTTTCCAGGACAGGATCTCAAATTTACGGCCTAATCGTATCTAAATCTCTGTGTGGCAATGCAGCAGCGCTGGCGCAGCTACTGCTGTATCTTGCAGGGAATTTTCGGCTGCTGGAGGTCTCCTCTGGGTAAGGGGACAACTCGGTCAACCTGTGCCAGTTGGATCACTGGCGCAGGTCCAAGTTGATCCGTGAAGGTGGATCAGGCCTCGGAAGGAGGTCAACATTCGGTGTGTGCCACCACGGCCGATCCCGTCGCCCTCCCGGCCTGATCCACCTTCTTCCCTGCCCCCATTACCGTCCTGTTCCACTCACCCCATCACCTGTTCCACCAACCCCCGCCCCATTCAACCCTTCCCTGCCTCCCTCCAACCCCCTGCATGGGTTTACCTGCTCTGGCAGGTCTTTGTGGGTCTGCCAGCACACGGGAGGTCACTCTGGCCTCCCCACTAGCAGGCCTGCAGCACATGCCGGTGGAGGCTGCTTTGCAACTGCCATAAAGCAGCCTCCGCCAGCGAAACGCTAGTTATGCTGGCGGGAGAGGGGGATAGGATTGGGCCATTAGTCCACCACAGTTTGCAAGTGTTAAGAAAGCCGCATTTAGCCATTTTCTCATCTTTATATCCACACTGACTAGCTGTGTAGAGGGTGGATAAGATCATGTCCTTTGGCCCTTTCCCCACCTCCACATGTTTAGTGGGAGGTGCGAAATGGGTTCTTTGTGCATACAGATGTGCACACACTAGCTCTTCCAGGCAGAGACATCAGGAACCCTGTATGTTCAGACTGTGTGTCTAGAAACCCTGTGCATATAACCTTCTGCTGAATGTATGGAGGTTGGAGGTGGGGTTAGCAGACATGATCCTACACTCACCTACATGTATTCAATGAACATGCATATTGAAGGTAAGGCTACTAATAGCACAATCCTAGGCATATCTACTCAGAAGTACATATTCGAGGCAAGTGTGTATAGGGTTCAGTGTGTGTGTGTGTGTGTGTGTGTGTGTGTGTGTGTGTGGGAGAGGGAGAGAGAGAGAGAGAGAGAGAGAGAGAGAGAGAGAGAGAGAGAGAGAGAGAGAGAGATTATGCCGAGCCTAAGAAGCATCAGTTGCTATCCATTATTAATTTCCTATCAGCAAGTGAAAAGAACTAGGTATTTTTCTGAATGAAGTGCTTTATTTGATTAAATAGTCTGTCCATTATGGGCACTTTAAAGTGCTCTCTTCTTTGTATTGGCTGAGCCAGATCCTTTGAAAAGTTCATACGAACAGAGCCAGACAGAAGAGCAACTTCCTTTTTAACCAAAGGGAGCACAGAGGGCTTTTAAAAACCAATTAGCTCAATGTCTTGGCACCAAGGTCACTGGAGCAGGGGAAGATGGCAGCTGTTCTTGCCATGTTGCCACCACTCCTGTTGGTGCAATTTGAGGTCTCTGGTTACTTTTGATAACTTGGAGAAAAAAACATCCCTGGCCCAAACCACATGATCCTCAGTCACCTGGACGTGTGTGTCATTCCCTCCACCCCCTGATGTTTCCTTTCACTTTGTACACAAAGCATGCCTGGGTACTTGCAGTCTAAAGCGGAAGATTAAACGGGCAGAGGGAGTTCCATGCTTTCCTTGTCAGCTACTTTTCTTCTCAAAATCATCACCAATTCAAGTGTCTGTGTTTTTGTTTGTTTGTTGCCCTCCTGGGTGAAAAACGGCTCACGGGTTATTTTTATTGGAAAAATTACTTACGGGAAAATTAAGCACCTCCTGCCCCATATGATTTCTTATTATTGTTGCTTCCTGTTAGTCATCTGGATAAAAGAAAGTCAGGGGAAACATTTACGTAACTGAGCCTTATGTGTAGTTTGACCCTAAAATTCCTGAAGGGCCACCTCTCCCCATACAAGTCGGCCTGCACACTGAGGTTATCGGAGGAGGCCTTGCATTGGGGGTCCTCATGCTTGGAGGTGAGGCTGGAAGGTACTTAGTACAGGGCCTTCTCGGTGGCAGCACCCAGCATCTCGTGATCTGTCAACGTAAGGCTGGAGCCGCCAGTGCTAAAGGTGCCGTGCCGTTCTGCAGCTTGCTACCAATGGCACAGGAGCCGGTATGCCCTGCACTGGCAGTGGTGGGCCGTGGAATCTCCATGAGTTGGCAGCGGGGACAGATTGGGGCATGGAGCAGGCCGGAGCAGTAAGTGGTGGATCTTAGCAGCAGCTGTGCACACTGGACGTTATCCCCACTTCCTAGCCTGTCTCTGCCCCCAGAGGCTCTTCAGACCTGTGCCAGCAAAATGGCAGGCATAGATTTGTGGAGGACCAAGCGGCTTATGGGGAGGTAAAATGACTTTACCTCTCCTTGGCTTCCTGGTCCTTGGTCAGCCCATAGCATGCAGCACTGGCCGTGTATAGGATTGGACTGCAACATACCCGTACACAACAGATTCCTACAAATGGGACAAGGAGTTAGCAAAAACTTGGGGTCAGTTCTTTTGTGTGTGTGTGTTTTAAAGATATTGTGCCTTTTCACAAGTTACTAGTTAACATGTGAAAGCTAGAATACACGTTGTTCAAGGCAAGACTGAAATTTGCAAGTCTTAAATATTGGATGTTCCACAATATATTTTCATATCATAAGAACATAAGAAGAGCCCTGCTGGATCAGGCCAAAGGCCCATCTAGTCCAGCTTCCTGTATCACACAGTGGCCCCACCAGATGCCTCAGGGAGCACACAGCCAACAAGATAACCTGTTTCCTGCTGCCACTCCCCTGCACCTGGCACAGAGAAAACCTACTCCTACAACCAGGAGGTTGCTTATGGCTTGTAACCTGTGATGGACTTTTCCTCCAATCATTCAAAGCTGGCTGACACTGGCAGCATCCCTCCTGCTACTTTGCCAGAAACCTGCAGGGAGTACCTCCAGGCTTCATTCAGATGGAGATTTGTGAGAACTGGTGCTTCTGAAAAGGGGCCAACTTGCAGCCATTGCAGTTTACATGATTAGGAAACTGGGGAAAAGGACAAATCATGGTCCTGAAGTTATAGCTCCCAAGTGGAGTTTGCAAGTGCAGTTCTTTGTGGATCAAAGTCTGTCTGTCTTTGTGGATCCTCTTTGTGGATCAAAGTCTGTCTGTGCGCTTGAATGTGGCCACTGCATTCCCCCCCCCCATATATTCACGGGGTAAATGTGAATGGGACGGCGGATAAGATTATGATGTGAAAGAGCTGTGCCCATATCTTAAAATTGCACACATAGAGATAGCCTTCAGTTCCTGCTAAACATATGCAGACTGTGTCTCACACTTGTGTTCATAAGGTATACACAAGCAGTGTCCTACAGTACATGTTGGTGCTAAACAACAGCTATCTGCAGCGTAAGCTGGGGTAGATAAGACGTCCGGGAAGATTGCAAACAAGAGGTAAGTGGCAAGAAAACTCTAAACATGGAGAGAGATGGATACAACAAGTGATGGATATGAAGGTATCCAGAGGATAGTGTAGTAACTGGAGTGCTCACTTTGTAGAACAAGATCAGATTTACGGCATTTCTCGGGGGACTTTCTTCCCTTGGGGGGAGGGGAGTCACAGATGCTACAGATGGATGTTGAAGTGTGAATTCCAAATGTAGCAAGTATCATGATCTAGTAAATTATTGAAGAATACATGCTATGGGAAAGCTTTCTAATGCCCCAAGGAATAAGGCGTATTTACGTTAGTGCTTCTGTTTCTTGTTTGTTTTGTTTTGTTTTTTTGCAGGGGGGAGAATTTCGTAATGCTGATCGGCTGCCCTTTTCCTCGTTTTGCAGAACTCTCTTTTCCTTTTCCCTCCTTGATTTGTTTTGATCGTATTGCTTTTTAAAAAATCATCGTTGCCTTAATCTGACATCTCAGTATACATACAATCCACACTTTTGCATCACGAGATGAGAGGCTTCCCCCTGTTCTGTTCTGTTCTAGTTTCACTGGTTCAGCAAACCATTTATTACCAAATAGCCCCATTAAATTTGATGTCACTGTTCCAAAGCCAGAATTTGAGAGCTGAAGCCAAAATGCTTTCTGACATTAGTGTGTGCATAACACATTTCTAATGTCTGGTTTCTCCTCTCTTTTTCCTAATTTTATGTTCTGCAGCTTATAAATTTTTTTATTGACAACAGCAAATTTTGCTGATTTTACAAGGAACATTTTAAAAAATACTGTAACAAGTTTTGATGCCTTTCGTTGCAATAACCAAAGCCCAGCAGCAATAGCACTTCAGCAGGAACCTATATCAAGAGGTGTGGCTAACATCAATCTCTTCTTTTTCTCCAGAGACAGTCTTCTAAAAAGTGTGTGGTATGAGAAGGCTGTGTCTTTCGGTTGTAAAATAAAAATGTGCCTGGACATAGTCCAGCTTGGAAATTGTGCATTCTGAACAGGAATGGGCAGAGGCTTGTAGAGGGGTGTTGCTTAGTACTAATCCACATCATTTGTATACAGAAGGTCCCTGGTGGCATTCTCGGTATCTCAGGCTGCCAGGGCTGGGAAAGAACCTTGCCTGGCACTTTGGAGAACTGCTGCCAGTCAGCATGGACAATACTGAACAAGGTGGGCCAAGATCTGATTCAGTCCTCCAAAACGTCAGGCGAAGGTCTTTTCCAGCCTGGCTACCTGAGAACCTTCTAACTGGAGATCCCAACACAATTTCATATTGAGTCTTTGATGCTAGGTTTGGCTGTGGTTTTGCATTCAGGAAAGTAACACATTGCACAGGTGCAGGACAGGAAAAAGCAGCATCGGCTACTAAATGCATGACATAGGAGACCAGATTCTAGTGCACAACACTAGTTCCGGAGCTGGACAGAACAAGCACCATGGGCAACGTTCAGCACTCGAAGCAGGATCTTTTGCAGAGACGTGAACATGTTGAACTGATGGGAGTAAAGGTTAATGTTTCAGGCGGGGAGGACCCTTTGCTCAGTGGCGGAACACGCTTGCCAATCCGTGACCTCTCTAGTGAAAGACTCTCAGGCAGCAGTGATGGGAAGGAGCATGCCGGACGCCCTGAAGAACGGCTTCCCGGCAGAGTTGAGAGGACTCATCAAAAGACAGCTTCATGTGTGTCTTCTTATTACTGACTTAGGGATAGGACCGTGCTGAAGCGGGGGAAAGGTGTTTTTCACAAACATTTTCACTGATCTTGTTCAGGTGCTGAGTTAAAAGGTGGAGAAGGTATTCACTCACGGGCAGCGCAATCCTGCATAAAGATCTGTGACTGGCCCATAGGGCTGCCCGCAGGATCCTATGCTCTTCCCGGGCTGCTCCAGCGTGGCCTGGGTCTCTTCGGGGGAAGGGAACATTTGTCCCCTTCCCCCGGTGTAGAGTTGGAAGGCTCCAATGGGCTTCTTCGGATGTCCACCGACTCTCAAGCTGGTGGAAATCCAAGGCGGTCATTTAACCGCCACCGATCCTGGGGATGGGGATATCACGGCCAACATCCCCGCCCCCTCCTGGGCTGGCTCCGCCAACAACCGCCCTCCCTCACCACCCAGCCCACCCCTGCTCCTACCGGAGAAACCCTTACCGTGTTCCAGTGGCTACAGCAGGTTTCCACGGCAGAGAGAAGCCTGCCAGCGTGCGCGCCGATGGGCCTTACTCTCTGAGTGCCGTAAACGCACTTTATGGCGTGTTTACAACACCCTCCACCTCTTCCAAGGTTCCCCCAGAATGCATGCAACTCTGGAGTAAATGACAGAATAGAAAATATGCAAATCTTGATCACAAACTGCCCTTCCAGCAGCACCACTTATTCTGAGGCATCACTTCACAGCTCAGCACCTGAAAGGTGCTCTGCAAAATGTTATCTTGGCAGAAGCAGTGCTGCTGAAAGGGCAGCCTGCATGATAGGCTCTCCTAGCACCTTGTCAGCTTCTTCCTTTCTCATCCCTCTTGGTCGGCCTTATCCGCTGTACCTCACCTTTTGAGCCTGAGGCTTCCTTCTGTCTCTACCTCCCAGCACCTCAGAAGAAGCAGCATTGCTGAAAGGGTGGCCTTTATGATAATTGGGCTCTCCCACCGCCTCCCTTTTAGCAGTGCCGCATCTGTTGAGGCATCACTTTGCAGCTCAGCAGCTGAAAGCAGCTGATTGTGATTCTGAGAGAGCCCAATTACAAAGACCAGGAATGCCTGTATAATCTGAGAGCAACTTTGCGGTTTTTGGATAGTGTTAGAAATGCTAACACACAATTAGGCACAATTATTATGCATGTCAATAAATTGAGTGATCAACCGCAACTCATTAGTTGGCTGAGATTTCGTGAACCAGGTACCAGCTCTAGGAAAAATTTTAATGTAGGAACTAAGGCTTTTGTGGTTGGGGTTATCCTGAGGTAAAAATTCTTTCTGGTTTTTTGACCACGTTCAACGAGTTAGGAACGTTTTGTCCTCAGTTGTGTAGGGCATTATCAAAGGTGTCTTATTTTTAGTCCTTTGATGTCCTACACAATTGAGGGTGAAACATTAGGAAGATCCAAACTCGTTGAATGTGGTAAAAAAAAATGAATTTTTTTTACCTCAGAAAATTGTGCTGTGACTGCACATGTCTTTCAACATATCCAGTCCACAGACCTTCTGTTTGACACCTCTGCTTTAGAGAGTGTACACATCACTCCTTAAAAATAGGTAAGACCTCAAGTCACAGGCCTCTCCTCCTTCATCTGCCTTTATCATGCATAATTTGAAATTGGCTTTCACAATCTTTTGGTATCTAAGGACAGGTTGACCTCTGGAATGAGCTTCCATGTTCAGGTGACTATGGATCATATGTTCACCCTGATGATTGTGAGCAATGATAAGGATGTTTTCAGTGCCAAGAGTCCCACACCTTTCTAAAACCTCTGTGTTAGGAATCTTGTCATGCCATTTTATATTACAAATAAATCGTATGCAATAAAAATGGCAGCCCTCAACTTTATTAAGGTTGTGTTAGCCAAATCTCACAGTCTTACAGCCCAACCTTATTGGGCCTCGCCGCCAGCGAAATGTGTGTTCTGCTGGCAGCAACTGCTGCACAACTGCCGTAAAGTGTGCTCCAGCAGTGCACCAAGTAGCGAGCTGCCAGAGCACTGTCAGGAAGGCAGAAGACTTCCTGCTCACTCCAGCGGATCCTCAGCCACCCACTGATGACGGTAAGATGGCAAGGGAGACGGGAGGGAGCAGGGAGAGGACGGAATGGGGGCGAGAGCGAAACTGGGCAGGAAGGAGGAATGGAGCATGGAGGCTGCAGGAGGGGGTGAATCCGGTGGTGATGGTGTGCACCAGATCCTATTCCCCTTTTCCGAAGCCTCCCCGCCCCTTTTCTCTCCTCGGATTTGCACTAGCAAAATCGCTAGTGCAGGTCCTAGGAGACCCATTGCGGAGTGGGAGGCTTATGGAGGTGTAAGGGGATTTAAATCCCCTTTTGCCTTTGAAGCCTCCAGATCCACCCACCCCCCTTGCTGGATACAGCACGTCCATTGTTAGCACGCCTGCACCTGCAGGGGGTGGGGAGGAAGGATAAGATTGGGCTGCTAAAGAATCTTGAGCGAACATAATCGTGTAGAATACATACAGTTATGTTAGAGAGCTAGGCCTAAAGAATTAATCTTTCGGTACCCTGTTTCCCTGAAAATAAGACCTCCCTGAAAGTAAGACCTAGCTAGGATCATCAGCCAGATGGACGTGACCCCCTGCGATCCCCCCGGCACGTACTTTGACTGATTAAAGCTTCATTCTTTCCAGAGGGTGCAAGGCTCTGCAAGGCCTGGAAGGCCTGCACTCAAGTCCTCCACCATGGAGACGACCTGCTAGAGAGACTGCAAGGTTGCAGCCTCCTTGCAGGCCTTGCTGGTCTCTCTAGCATGTCATCTCTATGGTGGAGGACTCAAATGCAGGCCTTCCAGGCCTTGCAGAGCCTTGCACCCTCTGGAAAGAATGAAGCTTTAATCGGTCAAAGTAAGTGCTGGGGGGGGGCGTCGCGCCACAGGTTGGGAAAATAAGACCTCCCTGAAAATAAGACCTACTGCATTTTTTGAGCCAGAATTAATATAAGACACTGTCTTATTTTCGGGGAAACACAGTAGGTGAACTAATGGATGACTATTCCAGTTCATGTATTCTAGAGAGGAGACCTGCCTTTGAAAGGAAGTTCCAGGGTTGAATCCTGGTTTAAATAAGCCGTGCTTTCTCTTCCAGAAGACCTTTTTCAACCCAGATGCGGAAAGCATTTGCTCCCAGCGGTTTCTCTCTGAACCAAGCGGAGCAAAGGGGGCTCCAGGCAGGCAGGATGGCTCATGCATTAAAAAACAGAGTACTCTAGCTTTCTTTTGTTGTGTTTTCCCTTTACTAGCCAGTTCAACAGCCCAAGGCCACTCTATGCACTCCCTCTTTTTTATGTCATTTGAGACTCTTGCCTTAAGCTTCTCTTATGGTTCTCTGTTCAGCCAACTTTTATCTTTCCCCTCTCCTTCATTCTATTTATATGTGATAGCTGCGGGACCTGAAATTGTGATATTGTGTGACATTTGAAAGAATTCTCCACAATTATGCACACATTTTGTTGCAATTTAGTTTACAAATTGCCAGCTGTTGAAAGAATGTGCTGCAGCCAGGGATGTTCACTTTCAAAGGGTAAGCCCAGAAAGCCGTCTTGGAAATGGTCCAGCGATGCCCCAGTTCAAAGTCTGACCTCATCGTATTCTATGCTGTATCTGGCATGCTATGAAAGATGGGAACCATCCTTTTGAAACACAATGATCTTCACTGCCTGGAGGTGTTGGCTTCAATGAGAACTACAGTGTGAAGAGAGCCGTAAAAAGTATTTACCTTTCACTGCAACATCAAGACCAACGATTTCAACCAGAACTTATGCACATGATTATGATGAAAGGATATTTCTTGGTAGGCTCATGAGGCTTCTGTACGATGAACTCAAATCAGATTCCTTGGTTCCTGCTCTGAACTCTGTAGTTCAGCTGAGAACTCCCCTCGGTACTGGGGGGGGGGGCGTAACGCCATGGCAAACACATGCTTTACATGCAGATGGTCCCAGGTTCAATTGCAGGCATCTACATGTAGTGCTGGGTGAGGCCTCTAACTGGAACTGTGGAGAGTCACCATGTCAGTGTAGACCATGTGCTGATGTACCTATGGTCTGACTCAGTATAAGGCAGCTTCATATGTTGAATTCAGTCCAAAATTGAATTGAGCTTGAGGGCTCTCTCTCTCTCTCTCTCTCTCTCTCTCTCTGATTATATTGGCTTTCTTATTGCACGAATCTAGAAGAGTCTATACATATATGACTAATTTAAGAAACATTATGAAGGACATTTCAGAACTGAATTTCAGACTTCTGTGAAGTGTTCATACGATACCCCAAGTGTTGTTTTTTGGGGGGACTTTCACATGAATTGCCATTATAAGTAGGCTTACCAGATCTCCAACCGGGCCAGAGTGCTAGACCTTTAGGAGAAGGAATGTGGGCAGGTGTAGCTTGTTAAACCTTAGAGCACAATCCTAGGCATGTCTACTCAGAAGCAAGCCCCATAGGATTGTGCTCTAAGGTTTAACAAGCTACACCTGCCCACATTCCTTCTCCTAAAGGTCTAGCACTCTGGCCCGGTTGGAGATCTGGTAAGCCTAATTATAAGGAAATGCTAGACTGGATGCTCATGATTGATATTTCCTCCACTCAGAGATGGCCCAAGAGCTCCTGACCCCTGAGTTGGCATGCCAAATGCTACCCCCTTACCTGATGATGTGCCAGCCTCTGCTCCACCCACTCTCCAGTGTTCTAGCTCAGCACTTTCCTCCCCTCCACATTTCCTCTCTGCCCCCCTCTTCCTTTTACAATCCAGGGAGTGGAAAGAGGAGGAGCAGTGGAAGCAAGTTGGTGGACAGAGATGCCCCCCCCACCAATCTGCTGACTGTGGCAACTGCTTCAGTTGGCCTCATGGATGGGCCGGCCCTTTGTTCAGTACTGGAGGAATTAGTGTGGACAAGCAGATGGTCTGTCTATCACCACCCTTTCGTAATGTACTTAGTCTTTCATTTTCATTTCCTGAAGCCAACACTATAAATAATAACATTTGTCCACTTATAGCTCTAGTAGTTTACGTTTCCTTGTTTCAACTAATTTAGAATGCTGTGTGTGTGTGTGTGTGTGTGTGTGTGTTGTCAGAGAGAGTTTGTGGTTCAATCAGAGAAGTTTTAAGCTCTAAACCAGGGGTTCTCAACCCCTTCCCGGCCAAGTACCACCTCTGGCGCCCATCTCCTGCTGCGTACCACCGGACGTGACTGGCGATGACATCATTGCCAGTTACTTCCAGGTTTTCAGGTTTTTGGAGGCCAGAAAACACAGGTAGGAGCCTCTGGATGAGTGGAAGGGCCCTTTTCAGCATTTCCGAGAGGCGAAAATGCACCGCCAAAAGCGCCACGTTGGAGCGGGGTTCCAGTGGTCCGGTGATCCGAGTACCACCAGCAGCTGGCCAAAGTACAACTGGTGGTACTAGTACCATTGGTGGAGAACCCCTGCTCTAAACCAAATTTGTAGTCCAGTTACCGGCAGTCTGCTTTTTCATGACATTGGGATATTTGGGCAAGCAATTATTTTGAGACTTGTTAATCTTCCTATAAAGGGGACAAAAATGTATAATATATAAATTATAACTATATAATTTCCAACTCTTTGGTTTTACTGCAGAAATGGAAAATAATTGAAAAACATAAAGCAGCTATTAGTAATCACTTAGACCTTCTCCCCAAAATTAAAGCAATTCAGTCAAAATTATTGTTATAACGAATCCATTTATTGTCAATTTATGAGAGACAAACATCTGTAGAGAAATCATTGTTATTATTAGGAAGCATGATTTCTGGGAGCTACTTCAATAATACGGCCATCAAATAGTTTCCGCTGTAAATCACTGTTTGTTAATTTGTTCATAACATTTATTAGGGGAAAAAAGACACCTTTGGGGGCTGAAGTATACTGGATTTTTAATTTGCCAAAGTTATTACAGCAAGCTGCACATTGATTTATTAGCATTCAATGACTGAATATTTGGAGGCGTATGCAAAGGATCCGGATATGGAGGGATCAATGTACAGGCAGGACGTCTGATTCAGTTGGAAGAGCGACTGTCTCATATATGACTGAAGATCTGAAGGACGGCAGTTCGAGACGGCCAGATGTGTCTGTGTCTGTTGGAGAGCTGCTGGTACGCCGAGCTGATAAGTTGCAGAGCCTCTGTGGGGGAGTGGAACTGCAGCTGCAGCACTTGAGTGGCAGTCAAGGTTGACTGTCAGCTGAAGTGTGGTGAGGCGAATGCCAGAGAGAGAGAGAGAGAGAGAGAGAGAGAGAGAGAGAGAGAGAGAGAGAGAGAGAGATGGACTGTGAAAGCAACATCTAGAATGAAGGGTTCTACAAAAGATTAGAACGTTATTATATTGTAAAAACTCCTTGGGGTTTAGATAGCCTGCCCATGTAAACTGCCTTGAATTATAGTTGGAGGAGAAATCCAATGACCAAGAAAGGCGGTATATAAATACTGTTTATTATTATTATTATTATTATTATTATTATTATTATTATTATTATTATTATTATTGTTGTTGTTGTTGTTGTTGTTGTTGTTGTCTAGTGCTTTCAAGCCAAAGACCCTGCTGTCCCTCACGAATCAGTAGTTCTGTGCTACGTATTCGGTCAACCTTGGGAAGAGGAGGAGGAGCTGCCTTTCCCCAGATGCATTTCCACGTTGTTCTGTTGCGGCAGCTTCACGTGTCACCTGAAGTGCTGGAGTCGCTGTCACCTCTGTGGTTGGTCCTATTCCATTCCTGGCAAGACTTTTTTTTTCCTTCTCACTTGGTTAAGGCAGATTGGTTGAAGATGTGCTATGCTGGAGGTTCTACTTCACAGTCACTGGAGTAGTATGGGAGCAACCACAGGTACAGTGATAACCATCCTGTTCCACATGTTATGTCAAGGCAGTGCTAAGATACTTATAAGAAATGTGAAGCTGCAGCTGAGAACTGTGACCCCGGGTCATGTCTTTCCTCCCCCTCCATTGGAGATGACCTTTTCCCTTGTGTCTATCAGGGCAACAGGCCTGTGAGCCTTTGGATGGGAGGGTCAGAGGCAAGTCCACTGTCCAGGTGAAGCTGAGATCAGGATCCAGATCCAGAAGCTTAGATCAAGATCCAGAGTAGCAAGCAAGATGAGAGGGGGCAGAGTCAAACCCCTCAGGTAGTCAGGAGGTAAAAGGCAAGTGATCCAGGAGAGGTAAGATAGACACTCAAGGTACTTTTTACTATCTTGAACCAATAACTGGGGACTCCTATGGTGTTACTACCAAAGATGGAGAAGAATCATACAATGGGAGAGGTCAAAGATGCACTAGTCCGGTTTGGAAATTGATTGAACCAAGCCCAATTCTCGGAATGTTTCACTGAAAAGTGAAGAAACAGTCCTCATATTGACTCTGAGAACTGTGGTTTTGTATTCCTCCTGGTTAATAGAACAAGAGCAGGAACACAACCACTTCTCCGAGTTCGTATTGGCAGAAGCCACTTCGAAGCGGACTTTAGCTTTAGCCTTAGCTCGGCTGTTTGTTTTTTTTCCTCCTCTCATAACTTGCTCAGTTTGTCAAAGTGTAGGAAAGAGGGGGAGGGGAGAAGCTGGCGGTCAAAGAGATCTGGCACCAAGCCATGATGTGCCAAGGCAAAATTTGGAGGGGAGAGGTTGGGCTTGGTTCAATCAATTTCCAAACTGGGAAATTGTTGACCTCTCCCATTGGATGATTCTTCTCCATCTTTGGTGGTAACACCACAGGAGTTCCCAGTTATTGGTTCAAGATAGTAAAAAGTATCTTGAGTGTAAGTAAAGTTTCTGTACATTGTTTCCTGGCCTCCGATTTCATTGTCAATGAACTGCTGCCATAGATTACTTTAATCAGGTGTGTGTGTGTGTGTGTGTGTGTGTGTGTGTGTGTGTGTGTGTGTGTGTGTGTGTGTGTGTGTGTTTCTTAAGGGAGATGTCATGCCCCCAGTCCCCTGGAGGTCATCCCAAGGGGGCAGGTTGGAGTAGTAGAAAGACTACTTTCCTGAGACAGCAGTCTGGCCAAAGGAAAATAGAGACTGACAGTGCAATCCTATCCAACTTACACCACTGCTGTACCAAGCGGTGCAGCGAGAATGGGAGGCCCCCTTTCTGTTCTGGGGCCTCCCGTTCTCGCTGCACTGCTGGTTACACCAGTGGTGTAAGTTGGATAGGATTGCGCTGTGAGAGGCAAGGAAGGTGCTACTAATATGGATTTATGTATCCGTTCATGGAGATACCCCCTGGTTGCTAGCAAATAGTCCTTCAGTGTGGGTCCATTCAGATCCATAGTTCTTGTCACTCAAATCTGAGGCTCCTGTTCACAGGGCGTTTCTTCAGGATGGGTGTCACAAGGAAGGGGGTGGCCCCACCAGGTGCTGGAGCCTGTGAGTCTGCTACTGTCCCAGAAAGCCCAAGGCTCGTGGTCCAGCCAAATGGGGTGGGGATTGTTGAGAGTCCTCCTGAGGCTCATTCGCACACAGAAATGTAGCAGATGAAGACATTCCCATCACTGATCCCCTTGCCAAGAAGAGCTTCGTGTCTGTGTGCCAGGCAACCAACTATGCAAGGGACAGGGTTAAAACCAATTTAAAAAGTGTGTAGGGGGGAGGCTGGAATATAAACTTGTGCTCTGAGTACAGCTGTGACTTCATTACAAGAGGCATCATTCAGCGATGTGCTTAACTATATGCCTATAAGGGAGAGACATGTTCAGAGGCCCTTAATGCCATTCATGCATGAGAGCCAGCAGGGAACATCAAAGAGAAAATGTAGCCTGCATTTTGCAATCTCTGAAGCCAAGTCTTATGCTCACTGCTGTTCCGTCTGTGTTGGCACACACAAAAAAATATCCATGGTCCCAGCAATGTTTTCAAGCTTTGAGCTTTCCATATGGCATGCCATGCCATCACCAGCAGAGCCAGCAGGAAAAAAATAATAATCTAATTGATCTTGACATGGAACATCACAATTAAGTGTCAAAAGGAAAATAGCTATTTTTGGCATGTCGGCCATGCTTAGGAACTACATCCTTGATTCAAGCAACTTTTTTTCCCCTCCAAAATAAAGCATTCATGCTAAATAAACATGTGGGAATTGATGTGCCTTCAGGTATAAAGATTGAAAAAGGAAGAGAGGGAAATTCATACTTAGAAACCAGACATTGGTTCAGGGGTGAGAGACAATGACAGTGAGGATGCCGTCATGGGGTTCAACAATTCACGCTCACCCTAATTGCATGCTGAGTTGTGCTTGATGCAGTGGTGTGATGTCACAGGTCAGCCAGGCTGGGCTCTGGTCAAGGGCCCCTGGCCGCCGGAGGGCCCACCTGCCCAGGCTGACCCTGAACCTCTGAACCCTCAGCATTGGTAGCACTGGTACTATGGCTGTGGGCAGAGGGCACTGCTGGGGCTCAGTGCTGGGTTTTGCTTCAGGGCCCCAGCAACCTGGCATACTTTGTTTGTAGATGCATTGGTTATGTACTAGGGTTTGCACGTCTGGGGGGGGGAGGGGGAGTCTGTTTTCTCCATATGTTTGCTAATTCAGATCCAGAAGACGTCTGTATGGGATCAAGGGGGTATGGGATCAAGGGGGGCTTTATATCCGGATTCTGAGGGCCAGTTTGTGCAATCAGCAAACTCAGGCAGCTCAGTTGTTCATACTCACCTTGCACATAGGTGTATGTCAGGAAGATTAGACCAGGGGTTCTCAACCAGTGGTACGTGGTACTTCAGCCAACTGCTGGTGATACTCAGACCACCGGAACCCTGCTCCAGTGCGGTGCTTTCAGCAGTGTGTTTTTGCTCCCGAGAGGTTCCTGGCTTTGGCCAAGCCTATCAGTAACATTGAGAATGGCTACCCACCCACTCAGAGCCTCCTATCTGCATTTTCTGACTTCCAAATCCCTGAAAACCCGGAAGCACTAGCGTTGCTAGAGGTGGGGCGGAACGGTAAGTCATGCACAGCGGTAACCGCTCTGTTCCATGGTGGCCTCGCCGTTGGAGCCAGTCTCAGACGCGTTGCCTTCGCCGCTCAACTGGTTCCGATGGCGAGTGGGCCATCGGTTCCGATGGCGAGTGGGCCTCCGTTCCACCATGGAACGGAGCGGTTACCGCTATGCAAAGACTTACCGTTCCGCCCCACCTCTAGCAATGCCAATGCCTGGAAGTAACAGGCGATGATGACATCGCCAGTCACTTCCGGTGGTATGCAGCAGGAGAGTGGCGCCGGAGGTGGTAATCGGCCAGGAAGGGGTTGTGAACCCCTGGATTAGACTGAACCCTTTTTCCTGTCATGTTAATTTTCTATGTGCAGGGAGATTTTTGTGAAGGATAATTCAGACACGTAGCCTCCAACCTCCCTGGCAGCCTGACGTAGTGTAAACCAGCAAGAATGTTACTGTTTGATTTTGCTACTCAGAATAAGTCTTGGTTGCGCATTCAAAGCACTTTCAATGAATGGGGAGCGGAGTTGAAGAGCATCACAGCAGCAGCAGTCTCCAACCCAACCTGTGCACATTGATTAATGCATCTACTCTAAACAGAGCCCCCGCTTGAATGGATGTCGGTTGGGGCAGCGCCTGCTGCCCTCCCAGGTGGATTCATGGGACATTCTTTGAGTACACGGACATGGCTACAGTCTTGATGGATGGATAAGAAAAGCATCACTCCCTTTGATGGCAACAGTAAGGCCAGAAGCAAAATTGTGCTCTTTACAGCCATTGCAAAATGCGACATGCCATAGAGTTCAAACAGTGAGCGGCGGCAGCCAGGTAACAGTGCTGCCCGCAGGGGGCCCCAGCGCTGGTCGGCTGGCTTGGTGGTGGGCAGTGTGCAGAACAGGGTGGGGACCACGGTGGGGATGGCGGTGTGTAAAGGTGGGGGCAGTTATCAACAGGAGCAGTTCCTTTGATATCCCATCCCCCTTCCCAGCCTCAATCCACCTAGCTGCCCCCCCCCTTGCAGGATACAGTGCACTTTCTGGTTGTGTGGCCGAATCAGCATGGGGGAGGGGGTTTCAATAGGATTGGGCTGCAAGTCTCTGTTTCATGATCTGCATGAAATAGCTGACGTGAACAAGAGAGCTCTACCTTCCAGTCTCCACCCAGGTACCAGATTACCAGCCCAATTCTAACTGGACTACCCAGTGGTGGAACCTGAGTTCAGTGGCGTCCCTGAAGGTGGGGCAGAACGCTAAGTTCCACACTGCGTTGACCTCCGTTACTCACCGGCACGAGGCGGCCCCGCCTCCTCACCTTCGGAGCCATTCAGTGGGGCGAAGGCACTGCACGTTGCCTTCGCCCCACTGAATGGCTACGAAGGTGAGGGGGCGGAGCCGCCTCGTGCCGTTGAGTAACGGAGGTCAGTGCGGTGGCGAACTTAGCAATCCGCCCCACCTCCAGCGACGCCACTGCCTGTGTTCTGCCAGCCTAAGTTACGGCCCACTGGCAGAAGTGACATTCTGCCAACAGGTCAGCACTTCCGCTGGCGAGCGCAGAGAGGCTGCCAACACAATCGCTAGTGGACGCGCATGCTCGCGAGCGGTGAGGGCCCTGTCTGCTGGAGCTGTTAAGGTAGTGGAGGGGCAGGGATGGTTGGAAAAGGGTGGGCTGATAGGGTTGGGATCAGGGCCTCAGAGGGGCGTTGGCTAAGCAAAGGATTGGTATCAGCAGCAGTGGCTCTACCGATATCCTCTGCTCCGTTTTGGCCCCAACATGCCCCCGTGCCTCTACCTGGACTTGTGCCAGCTAAAGAGCTACCGCAGGTCCAAATAGGACCCATAGGACCCATGTGGGAGTGGAGTAAGGTAAGTAAGATTTAGTTACATCTCCGCCCCTGCATGGTCTCTGACCGCCTGCAGGATGCAGAGGAGCCGGTGTTGCTGCGCCCTGTAGGCACCTTTAGTTAGGATGGGGTGCGAAAAAAGAGTTATCAGTCCTAGCCAGGAAGCAGTTCTATCTGATTTGTTTATCCATAGATCAATCTCCTGAGAACATCCCTTGTTGCTAGGCAGAATTGTTAAATTAACAACTATGACCCCTCTCTCAGTTGGTTAACAGAACTCAGCTAACTCTATCTACCTGTCTTATTTGGTTTAAAGAGCCTAGAAAAGTATGTCTTTTAATGAATCCGTCAACGAGTTATTCAAAGGGCTTGCACCTTATGAAGTTCTTCTGCAGGCAAAGGTGTTTGGAATAAAAATACGCACCCAAGCATGTCCAAGCATGGATTTTAAATTGAATCCAGCAACAGAGCCCACTCTCACATTCTCACCTTTGTTCTCAGGGTGACCAACAACCATGCCTGGGCACATAAGACTGTATCCAAGCTCAGTCCTATCTTTTTACTGCTTTTAAAAAATCCTTTCTCCGTGACTTAGAATTGCTGTCCCCCAATGCTCTGGTTCTTCAGACAAATAGAATAAAGACATTTTTTTAAAGAATGCTTTAAGGAGGAGAACATGACATTATTAGAGAATCTATCATTTGCAACAATGCCCGCAAAGTACAGCTTTGCATTCAGTGCCCCATGACAGGGTGCTTAGCTGGGGAGACAAATGGCCAGCCACTGGCAGGTGTGTCAACCTATCTCAGCAGCCATCTTGCCACTTTGACCCTGCTTGCTGCATAGCTGCCATTTTTACCCAGATGCATCCATCCTCTTTTAGGAGATCTTGACAAAGAGAAGAGGAAGGAGGTCAGCTGGAGGTCAGCTTGTATGTCCCGGGAGAGTCTTGCTTTGTACTGTGTAAACCCCAGCAGTGTGCACATGAAGCTGAAACATGTTATTTTCAAGCAGCTGCACTTTCTTCTTTGCTGCCTGTGATGAAATAAAATGTACTGCCCTACTTTTCCTTTTCCTTTTTAAAAAAAAAATCTCTGAGTTTAGCATATGCGGGCATTATGCATTGTATCTATTGGCAGAAGGCTCTCTTGTTGCAGAGCCGGCCACACTGTCATATGGGATGATTATTTTTGAAGAGTTGTGTAATAAACACATGTGCGCAGTGTGGCAAACAGGAGACGGTCTTAAGTTGACTGGTTTATTAATATTTTCTTCCTCTGAAGATAGTCAAGGAGGGCAGGAACTGGGATCCATATCACAATTCATGTGCCTCTTGTTCCATATGGATTGAATGACAAGTTCATGTTGCTGGGCAGCTTTAAGCACACAAGACCTAGAATGATAATGGAGAACATTATTCTATGAAGCAGGTGACATGCAGACCACTAATGTGGTCCTCTTGATTTTAACAGCCGAAGAAAGTATAATGGCAACTGTTGAAATGGCTCTTGTGTATCCCTGGCTCCCAGGGATAAATGTAGATTTCTGCATTTGGGAAGGAAAAATCAGAATCATATATATATGATAAGACTGGAGATATTTGCCTGAGCAGTAATACCGTATTGGTCTGAGTATAAGACTCACTTTTTTCTCCTAATTTAAGTTTTAAACTAGGGGTGCGTCTTATAATCAGGCTGCTGCAATTTAATGCCAGTGATTTAATTAAAATTTTTTAATAGCACCAAACTTTAAGGGTGCATCTTATAATCAGGTGCATCTTATACTCGGGACAATATGGTACATGTCAAAAAGATCTACATGTTTTAGTAGGCGACAAGCTAAGCATGAGCCAGCAATGCAGTGCAACAGCAAAGAAGGCCAATGCAATTCTAGGCTGCATCGACAGAAGTACAATATCCCGATCACGAGAAGTAATGGCACTGCTGTATTCTCCTTTAGTTAGAGGATTGTGCTCTTAAAGGTCTGTCTGTTTGCACAGCCAGTTTTAGGATTGAACCATGACAGATTTTTATGTGGGTTCTCTAGCAGTGACATGGAATTACTGTGCTTATAAATGCATGCATTTACAAACTCCTTTTCATGTGAACATCTCCAAAGAGTTTCATAAACATTTAATTAATCCCTTCATCACCCTTGTGAAGGAGGTCAACTTCATTATTTTGAGATTCTGGGAAGGTGTAGGGGGCAAAGCTGAAATGAGCAAAAGTTGGTGTGCATAACTTACTGCTGTTGATAACTCCGGGATCATGTACCGCAAGAATATGTATTGTGCTGACCATTCAAAATGGATGAGTACTGCCTCTGAAGTATGATTTGTGCACACACATGCGCATGCGCGCGCGCACACACACACACACCTCAGTGAAACGGTGTTCTACTTACAAAAGGGATTTGCTTTTGAAATATGGATCTAGATGTTATAGCTGGTGCCAAAAGCAGCACTCCATGTCTCCCCCTCACTCTCCCACACAACATTTATTAATGCAAAACAGGTGGCATAAGACTGACAATCTGTTACCATGACTGCTCTAACACACGTGTATTTGAACACCTACATGTGCTCTGCAAGACAAATTAAAGGTTCTTTTTTAATACCACTGTTCTTTTTTAATACCACTAATACTTTTTTAATTCACCACTGAAGCGTGGTGCACCCACCTCCTGATATGGTACCTCAGAAAAGCACGTAAAAGCAACACCGTTTCAATAACGGAAATTGACTAGTACACTAGTGCTGCCCTGAATAACCAAAAGGAGGAGTCGCAGCATCTGCAAGGGAGTCAGCAAGAGGAGGCTGCTCCTGTGACACGCTAGGTAGGTATGCTGCAGCATGCTGGTTGTCCTGGGATTCCAATGGTTTCTAGGGGGCTAGAGGCTCTACAGCAAGCAGGAGAGAAACAGGGAAAACCTACGGAGAGGTGGAGAGAAAGGGATGGCTCAACCGGAACAAGAACTGTTATGGCTTGAGGAAGTTGGTGGTGAAAGCAGGGCCACTCAGAGGAATTTTATCAGGGGGTACAAAGTTTCTTTGGGGACCCTTTCCATCATGTGAATTTGGCTCCTGGGCCCCCTTTTTGGCTCCTTTTGGCTCCTGGGCCCCCTTTTTGGCTCCTTTTTGACCCTGAGCCTGGGTATGATTTACCCCCTTAACCCCCCTCTCAGAGGCCCTGGGTGAAAGTGAATATGGGAAGCTTCCTGAAGCCAAGCTGGTTGCCTGAGACATGGCGTGGAAGTTACTCTCTGCTCTTCAGTCTTCTTGACCGACTCTGAAAGCCTCTGCAAGTAGAGTTTATAACCAGAAAAAGAGGGCTTAGAGTTCCTTCTGGATCGGCCAGACCAGGGCCACTGAGAGGGAGTTAAGGGGGTACAATTGTACCCAGGGCCAGGGCCAAAAGGGGGCCCCAGAGCAAAAAAGGGGCTCCCAGAAGCCAAATTCACATGAAGGGAAGGGGCCCCAAAGAAACTTTGTACCCCCTGATAAAATTCCTCTGAGTGGCCCTGGGCCAGACCAGATTTCTGGGCTCTCACTCTATATCGGTCTAAAAACAGAATGTGGAACGGGGAAGGATGGAGAAGGGAACTGTGCTGTGCAGGTCATACCATCACTGGGATCTACATGCAAGAAAGGAATTAGGATAGAGGAAGTAGTACAGTATATCTGTCCTTCGACTGCCGAATAGATGTCCAAGGGTGCTTGACTTCTATGAGAGCATGGGAGATCCAGCTGCAAGCAAACCAAGCTCCTGTATGAATCTGGGATGCAGTCCAATGCAGGCACTCAGGGGAATGGAGGCTCACCAGGTGCAAGAGACTTCAGGTGCCAGGCCTGGGAGCCAACGTTACTGTCTGGCTCTGGGCAGCTTTTAGTAAGTTCAGCTCTGCAACAGTCCAAAGTGGCAGCTCTACTTTTGGGGATACCTTCACAGAGCACAAGGGGGTGGCAATTCACAAGAGACACACTTTGGCTGGGAATTACAGGACTCCTGAAGCTTGAAAAGTAAGGGGGGTGGGAATTTTGGACATTGCTAACAATGGGTAACCTTGAACTTTGTTTTTATCTGTAAACCAAAGGGTCAATCAAGACACAGGACAAAACAATCAAGAGTGGATAGCTGAGGAGGTTGGCATATTAACATAAGGCCCAGGGTGTGGAAGGAATAGCAAGGAAGGAGGCATCCAAAGGCCTCCAGACTCCCTTGATTCAATTAGCTGAGGTAGCAATCTGCCTGATTGCATCTGACCAGGAAAGCTTTTTTCTGTTTGCTGAACTCTCCTATTCATTAGGTGAGGTAAGGCGTGATTAACATAAGGTTCGCAGAAGCTTGTTTCTATGTGGCCAAAGTTGAGGCTTGAGTGCAAACTCTTGCCAGTGGCCATTCTGTTTATACTCTTTCAAAAATGAATCCATCTTGGCCTGAAAGGTGGGGATCTGGGGGACATATCACTTTGTGAGTTCCCTATTCCCCAAGCAACAGACAGTGCAGAAGAATGGAGAGAGAGAGACATTTGTAATGCAGCAGCGGTGTCATGCTACAAACTTTGCCTTACTATACTGTACATTATGGAAAGAGGAGGAGGAACCAGAGCGCTTGGCACAGAATTTTCAAAAAGTGAAATCAGAAGCACATTTCCAGGTACTTCCCAAACCAAAACATCTGAGCATCAGAGGCGTCGCTGGAGGGGGGGGCGGTACTGTAGTTCTGCACCGTTCCACTCCCTGTTTACTCCCTGGTACGAGGTGGCCCCGCCCCATCGCCGTCGGAGCCATTCCGTGCGGCTGCTGCGGCGAAGGCAACGGGCACGGAATGACTCCGACGGCGAGGGGGCGGGGCCACCTCGTAATTTACAGTGAGTAAAATCCCAATCCACCTGCTGCCTGTGAAATGCCTAAAAGCACGCTATACATTGAGAACATACATTAAGAGCATCAGCTGTGCATATGCACATTTCAACAAGCTAAGCCAGAGTTGTATGAGAAAATTATTTGCCCTGATTTGGAATCTTTTGTGGGCTGTGTGGTAGTAAGATTTGATGTGTAGATTTTGAATGTGAAGTTCTGTTTAAACTCTGCTGCAAGATACTATGACCTTGGTAAATGCCTTCACATCAAATCCACGCACAACCTGCCAAGTTGGATGAGATGGTTCTTGAATATTGGATGATATTCTTATTCACGCAACATCTTTACGGCAGGAGCGGAGGGCCAAAAAGTGTGAAATATTCTTTCTTGCATTCTCCTCCCGAGACAGTCTGTCCAGCCAATGCCCAATTCACAGCTGCTGGCATGCAGAGATGCCACCTGCTATGCTGGCCTTTGTGGTCAGAGAGGCCAGGACGTGATCTGTTCCCTTTGGAAATGATCAACCTCAGCCATCCCTTGTCAACCAGGCTGCTGCCAGAATTCCAGCTTTTCAGCTGAAATAACATAACGGATGCCACAGTGACCCTGAATTTTGACATTTTGATCATGCTTCTGGCAGTTGTGTAACCCAGTTTGAGTTAGCATCTAATTGAAACATATTAGTTGTCCTGAATTTTCAACCAAGGGTTGGATATGAATGTTTTGTCTGTTTAACCTTCACTATATTTCCCCCTCCCTTTCTTTCACGTCCTCTTTTAATTTAGATTCAAGGTGGTAGTTCTTGCTTTTCACATTCTGTTCCCAACTAGGTTTCTCGTTCTCATTTATTTTTATTTTGCTCGTCTTTGTGATTGTTTTTTATTATAGGTTATCTTTTAATATTTACTGTAAGCCATCTTAGGCTCTGGGACGGCAGGTGTTTATCTAAAAAATATATATCTCACAGCGCAATCCTGTCTTAAGACAGGACCGGTGGAACAATTGTTCCGCTGGCACCAGGTGTTGCAAATGTGCCGTAAGGCACGTTTTCGACACCCAGAGAGTAAGCGGAGCTGGCCCTAACGCTGGCGCCACTCGCTCTGTCCTGAACTCAGGCCGATGGCGTCAAACGCAGGTAAGGACTGCGTTGGACTGCAGTGGGGAGTGGGGAGGGTGGAACGGAAGGGGGGAATTGAGTGGATGGGCCAGGGAAGGAGGAGGAATCATTGGCGGAGTGCTCTGCCAAATCATATCCCCCTTCCCGGACCATTTTGCTGGCACACATCCGAGGAGACCCATTGGGGCGACTGGGTTGTTACTTGGGGTAAAGGGACTAATGTCCTTTTACCCCGAGGAGGCCTTTGCCTGTGCAGGCTCGATCCTGGATAGGATCCGGCATAGCTTGCTTTTACACACAGTGGCAGTTCTAGACACGATTGGGCTGCCTGACTCCTTCATATGTTATCTAACATTATCAGTGGTGTCACAGCCCACCAGGCGTTTGGACTGGGGTTTTTGGGTTGTTACTAGTTCAAACTCTACTCAAGAGTTTAAGAACTAGTGAGATATTGCCGTATAGTGGTCAGTGTTCCTAGTAGTGTGGCTTGTTGCAGTTGTTCAACTGTCTATATTTATACTGGCCAGATATTTCTGAAGGGACTTGGGCGGTGGTTCCCAAATTCCACAAGGAAGTTAGGACCACTGTAAGTAATTGCGGGGGGTGGTGATGGGACTTTCAGGATTGCGCTGCTGCCGAGAAAAAAGGGGGTTTCCACTTATTTGGGGGTTGCGCCAGCCCTTGGGCCTCACAACCCTCCGGAGGGCCGGCACAACCCCAAGATAAGTGAACCCTCTTTTTTCTCGGTGGCGGTGGCGCGATCCTGTCACGAAGTCGCCATCCCCTTAAGGGGGTAGCGACTGATTCCCGCTGGGCTGGGGCATCCCAACGCCCAGTTTGGGAACATCTGGAGAGTACGCCTAGTGGACCAATGCCCCAAATCCCACACTGCTCCTGCAGTGACTGGATGACTGGAATGTTGCAGACGGAATCATGTGGGAAGTGTCCACTTCAGCCATATAGGTCATTCCCAAGTCAGCTGCAGAGCTGATTGGTCTCCATGCCTTCTGTTATGCTGCTCCCAATTCTGGCTCTGCTCATTGGTTTGCCTCCCTTTCTTCTTTTAGGTGCCTCCTCAAAACCCATTGATTTAACAAAGCAATTCCTGAATTACTCTAGCTTCAGCTTACCTGCTGTTTGATTGCCCCAACTTAACTCCCCCATTAGCCACTGTTGATGCTTGAATTCTTTCCCTGCTCCTAACTTGTCTATTCTATGTTTTAATCTTTCTGAGCAGGGGGATTCTACAATTTCAAAGCAGCAGTGCTATAAACGCTTTTCATTCGAACAGATGCTTCCAGAGCTTAGAGAGCAAGGGTTAAACAAAGTACATAAGTGATAGTGTTGTAAGCACCCAGGGGTGCAAGTGATTTCAGCTCGTTTTGGTCCGGTGAGCAGACACCTGACTCCAAAGATGGAGAAGGTATCCAAAAAGGAGAGAGAGAGAGAGAGAGAGAGAGAGAGAGAGAGAGAGAGAGAGAGAGATCCGCGTTTGCGGAGGCGCCAAAAATAGAGCTCTGACAGACCAGTGCTGGGTGAAAAGGAAGATCTTTACTTTGCTAGCAAAGGACACAGAATGCGGGGCACAATGTGTAACATACATAAGGGATACAAGGGTTTATATAAACGTCATTATTTCATTTAGAACCATGGAGTACATTGTTCAAAGAATACATAAGAAAGAGGCACCAATACAAGGCAGGATCCAAGAAGTTACACTTTGATACAGCCAATAAGATGTTGAATTCAAGTTTTTACACCAATGAGATGCAGCAGCAACATTTGTAAACAGTAAACCAGAGGTTCTCTAAGTGTGAGGCGCGACTCCCAAGTGCGTCATCAAAATCAGCCAGGGGTGTCGCGTTAATCTTGTAATTAACACATATTCTTGCTTGCAAGAGAGAGAGAGAGCAAAAAGAAAGATCGGGAAAAGCTGCTGCCTCTTCACATCGGGTCACTCAAAGTTAATTTCAAAACACTTCAGGTTTGTAGGCAGTTTCCACGTCTTGTTTTTAACCACAGTGGGAGCGAAGCCCTTTCTTATCTTATGTTAAAGAACGATTAATAACTCTATTGATAAGCTGATACTTTGGAGCTGGAGCTGCAAAGACAGCATCTCGTTTCTCTCCAAATCCTGAGACATTGCAGGTTTGCAAGTAAAGTATTTTCTTTCTGTTGAATGTTTTTAATAAAGCAAACACAAAACAAATGCAGGAACTGCAATTGAAAATGGTGCAGAGCAGGTTCTGCTTTACATACAGTCTTTGATTTCTATGTTTAGTTTGGTTGATTAATTATTAGGATTTATCTCCTTCTTCCTTTCTGACCCACCTCTAAGTTAGTTCCCCACTCTATTTGCTGGGACAACCCCCCCCCCCCAGAAACTGCCAGGCAGTATAAGAATCTGTTTTTCATCTTGCAAAGATGCTACCAAAAGGAGCTAGCTTTCTCTCTCTTTCTTTCTTGTGCAACTGAGGCTTCCCTCCCATGCTTTGATGTTTCTCTTGCCATGAATAGGACTAACACAGACGACATCAGTGCCCTCTACCGAAGCCTGCCAATGGAGGGAGGGCAGCATCCCAACCCCACCCTGCACACTCCTGGCTTAGCTACTGCTCAGCATAAGCATGGAAAATCCACTTTAGGGCTCGTTTTGGGAATATACACATTATATGTATACATACATATAAGAAAGGGTGCCTCTGAGCATGTAAAGAGTGCCTGTTTCTTCCATGCACTGTAATGGGGAGTCACGGCTAACGGCGAGGGAGGTCAAGGGAGCTGCGAGTCAAAAACGTTTGGGAACCACTGCAGTAAACCAATAAAAAGACAGACTTTATTGAGAAACCAATGAAAAGTGTGGTGTTTTGTGTTACTGGGAACCAATGGGTTGGTGGGTCTGGGTGCTATTGTGTGGCAGAGGTAATTGGATTTGGTCCCCACCCAAGACACCCTGTCTCAGGTGAAGTGAGGTTTTCCTGTTGTTAAGTGCAGATTCTGGCAGGAGGCCCACCCCACGGTGCTGCCTGCGTTCAACCTCTTGTGTCCTCGCTGAAGGTGGGTGGAGGGACTCGAACCACTCTTCTTTCCCATGCTCCCCGGGACCCCAAGTAGGATGCCTGGACTCAAACCAGGCTTTTTAATGGCTGCAAACCTATTGCACTGCTACCAGGAGCCTCTCCGCACTACCCGAGACTAGCCTCAGTAGAGCGGGAGGATCGGGACTCTTCTGTGTATGGACCCCTCCCTGAGGAGACCCCGATGATCCTCTGTGAGGACCCGGCAACATAACTCCTGAGGGAACCCCAAAAGCACAGTGATTTCTACAGAAATGCTTCACTTCCAAGAATTAGAGTACTGCGGCTTTAAATGGCTGTATCTCAGTGATTCCTTGACGGATTTGGATGGGGTAAAAGGCAGGGGGGTTCAGGGGAGGGTGCTCTATGAAATAAAAATATTTGGGGGGGTCCCTTGCATATAACAATAGCAGGTAGTAAATTCGAATGCGCTCTCTGTACCTGAAAACAGAAAATATCCCTGTGTATTATTTATGAAGAACAAGAGTGTCATATTTATAGTAGGGATGGCCATTAATGAAGTGCTTCTACAAAGCAAAAAAATAAAAAAATAAAAATCAGATTTGTTTCTGGCTTGAGGATAGCTGTCTTTGCAAAGCAAATATTTCATGGCTTGCTGCAAGCTACAATTTTTTTTTTCTCCTAGGGCAGGGGTGGGGAACCTATTTGCAGTGGGGGGCCATTTTCCCTATGGGAAAATTTGTTGCGGGCCTCCTTGGTGCGGCCTTTGCACCAAGCGCCGCATTGCACCAAGCGCGCTTTCGCGCACCTCCTTGGTTTAAAAGCAGCCTTTGCACAGCGCCGCTGAAGCTGAGATTGCCCTGAGGGCAATCTTAGCTTCAGCGGCGCTGTGCGCATGTCCAGGAAGGCTGCTTTTCTCCTCCTTCTGAAAGCAGCCTTCCTGGACATCCTTGGTTTACAAGCGGCCTTTGCACAGCGCCGCTGAAGCTGAGATTGCCCTGAGGGCAATCTTAGCTTCAGCGGCGCTGTGCGCATGTCCAGGAAGGCCGCTTTTCTCCTCCTTCTGAAAGCGGCCTTCCTGGACATGCGCACAGCGCCGCTGAAGCTAAGATTGCCCTCAGGGCAATCTCAGCTTCAGCGGCGCTGTGCAAAGGCCACTTTTAAACCAAGGAGGCGCGCGAAAGCAGCGGCGGCGCCTCCGGAGCCTCCGGTCCGGTCCCGCGCAGGCCGGATTGGTCTGGTCCCGCTCAGGCCGGGTCGGATCGTCCCGCGGACCGGATGAGGCCCGCGGACCGGAGGTTCCCCACGCCTGTCCTAGGGGCTGACCTGTTTACAGTGCATGTGACCAGTCTAAAAATGTTTCTTGACTCTGGACAAAAAGTTTGAACTCTGTACAGAGCTTGCTTCCTTTTATTTTTTTTTTTTTCCTAACGGATATAAGCACCTGTTTTTTTTTAACCCATTGTGGTTGATTTTTTTGTTTTCTGCCATGGCTATTTGAAACTGAAAGAGCTTTTAGATGAGTCCACACCGGGGAAAGATGTGGATACCCCAGAAATATGAGAACTCCTCAGCAGACATGAGCCTTCCTGATAGATATACACATGGGTATAAACTAGTATCAAATTCCACTTAAGAACATAAGAACATAACAAGAGCCCTGCTGGATCAGGCCAAAAGCCCATCTAGTCCAGCTTCCTGTATCACACAGTGGCCCCACCAGGTGCCTCAAGGAGCACAAGATAACAAGATAGCCTGTTTCCCGTTGTCATTCTTGCACCTGGCACAGAGAAAACCCACTTCTAAAACCAGGAGGTTGCTTATGGCTTGTAACCTGTGATGGTCTTTTCCTCCATGAATCTGTCCAAACCCCTTTTAAAGGCATCTAGGCCAGGTGCCATCACCACATCCTGTGGCAAGGAGTTCCACAGATGAATTACACGCTGGGTAAAGAAATATTTTCTTTTGTCTGTTCTAACTCTCCCTCCACTCAATTTTAGTGCATGTCCCCTGGTTCTGGTGTTATGCGAGAGGGAGAAGAATTTCCCTCTATCCACTCTCTCCATCCCATGCATAATTTTATACGTCTCAATCATGTCCCCCCTCAGGCGCCTTTTTTCTAGACTGAAAAGCCCCAGACGCTGTAGCCTTTCCTCATAAGGGAGGTGCTCCAGCCCACGAATCAATCTGGTCGCTCTTTTCTGCACCTTTTCCAATTCAACTATATCCTTTTTGAGGTGTGGTGACCAGAACTGGACACAATACTCCAGATGTGGCCTTACCATCGATTTGTACAAAGGCAGAATGATATTGGCCGTTTTATTCTCAATCCCTTTTTTAATCACTTGTTCTGCTTCCCTTGAGAACTCTCAGATGTTTCTCCATGGAAGGAACCTTGAAATCCACTTCAGATTTCACTTTTTTTCAGAATGTCAGTGTCAAGCCCTAGAATAAACCCATCTATGATTTTAGCTGTGAAAGTTACTAACAGGAACATGTCCATGAGTTAAAATTGCAACCTGAGAAGTGTCTTGAAGCAAATGGATCCTTATTGTTTCCTCTCTGCGCTACAATTCCAGAGCAATCTCCTTGGGCTTCATTCAAAGTGCATTAGAGCTAATACAAGAGCATTAAAGTGCATTGTAGTGTATTGGGCTATTATGTTTTTCTCTGTGTATGTGTGACTATTGCTTTACTCAAGTCTGCTGTAAGGAATATTCTGTTGAGAGGAATGACATGTCTGGTGGATACCTCTGGTGGAGAAGGGGGTGTTTGGCAGTTGGCCTCATACAGCCTGCAGTTAATTTAGTCCTATGCACATTCTTTGTTCATGATATTTTATCGAAGAAAAGTTATATTCCACCTTTCTAATCACACAGGAGTTCAGGGAGGGTTCAGTGTAAGGCTTAGTTGGGCATTTTGCTTTGGCATGGGATAAGGCGGTGTATAATTTTTTAAAAATATATAAAGAAGACTGCAGTTCTAGGCACATGTACTTGGGAGATAGTCCCCTGCCCTGAGTTCAACTGGGCTTACTTCAGAGTAAGCAAGCATGGGATCATTAAGGTCCCATGAGAGAGGGGTAAAGGGGGGTAAATTGTACCCGGGCCCAGGGTCAAAAGGGGGGCCCGGGAGCCAAAGGAGGGGCCCTAGAAATTTCCTGAGATTTCAGCTGGCCTCATGGTGAAAGACAGGCCAGGCCAACCGGCAGGCCAGGTCTACCAGGCGGGTAGACCTGGGCACTGCATCGGGAAGCCGGGTAGCCATATCCCCGTCCTCGTCGGGCCTCCTCTACTTACACGGCCTCCTCTACTGGTGGAAATCCGAGGAGGCCAATCAGGCCAGCCTGGATTTACACCCGTGGAATGGGACAAGCGTCCCCTTCTCTGAATAGAAGGGCCACCGGCCCTTCCCCTTCCTGTGGGCGGCCGGCCGGATCCTTGCACTGCATTGCGCTGCAAGAAAAAAAGCAATATTTGTATACATGTATAATTTTGTTTTAAAAAATCTTTGCACTTTGGAAGTGTCCAAAAAATGTCACACCACTTTTTAAAAGAATATGTGGATCTGACCCAGCGCACAACTATAAGTTGCACCTGAAAGTTGTCTCCTTGTACTGCAAAAGGAACTATTTGCATAAGAAAGGTTTGCTTGGGTAAGACTCCATTTTAGACTGAAGTCCTAGATCTGTCTAAAGCAATAAAATACTATTTTTAGCTGCCACTGCACAAATGTCAGTCTAATTTTTTTATTAAAATATTCTAATTAAGAGAGGCTCTCCACATTTAGCTTCACTCTGCCCCTTGACATGCATGTCTTGGTTTCTATTAATGCCATTGGGAGCTTTGAGTACCTGTTAATAGATGAAGGGGCCTTTTTTTTTTTCCAAAACACAGGAAATGTCACTTATCATCCCCATATAGAAAAGCAAAATAGGGTACATTTATTGGAGATTAAACTCAAGTGTTCTGTGATCTTGAAATGTTAAGAAGAATTATAGAAAATATTAGTCTTTATTAAATGGTCTTGAAAAAGTCCTATAAAGACACATGAACTGCAGTTCTGTACAGCTGCTACTTTGAGACTGGAAGAAATAATAATTAAGGGTGGTCATAGCCTCGAGTTTTACCAGAATCATGATGCCATTATTACTCTATTCATCTCTCCATCACCAGAGAATGGGTTTGAATCAGAAGAGAACTGTGCCTTTTCTACGGAAATCCAAAAGCCTGCAATTTACATGGCTTTGAGAGTAAGGGTGGAAATCTTCATAGAGCTCACCCAAATCAAAATAAAATAAAATAAAATAAAAACAACCTGTGTGTTTTGTAACTATTATTCTCCTTAAATGAGTATGCAGAAGCTGTAGTCACTGTGCAGGACAGGATGCAGCCCTTCGACTCTATGCTCAATGATGACGTCATCGCTGAGTGTTGGAGATCCCCAAGTTCTTCGCTGCTTCCAAGCTGACGCAAGTTTTGGGGAGGGGCTGAGGGTAGTGGGGAAGCTCAAAAGAGTGGGAAGGACAGGAGGAAGGCTGGAGGTGGGCTGGAAAAAGCAAGTGACGGAGATCTAAGGAGATGAGGGATCGAAAAAGGAGGGGGATCCTGGTTAGAGATATCATTCCCTAACTCTCAGCGCAATCCTATCCAACTTACACCACTGGTGTAACCGGCGGTGCAGCAAAAACAGAAGGCCCCAGAATGGAAAGGGGATTCAAATCCCCTTTGAACCCCCCCCCCCACTTTGGAGGGGATTTGAATCCCCTTTCCGTTCTGGAGCCTCCCATTCTCGCTGCACTGCTGGTTACACAGGTGGTGTAAGTTGGATACGATTGTGCTGTCTAGCAATGTGGCCCCATCCACATGGGACTAGGCAGAGGCAGGGGAGGGGAGAAGGAATGCCACAGCATTATCATGTGGATTGTGATGTGTCTGTATTTACACTTACTGTAACAGCAAGTGACAAAGACTGTATTATTAAGAAGGTAAGCTAGTAAGTATAGCATGACGTTCGTCTGCCTCTAGTCCTTTACAGTAGGTATCCTTTCTCTGGATTTACTGAATGATTGTTTCAAGGACATATAACAAATTCAAACTAGTACTGAAGGTTTGTTAAGGACTTTATAGTGCAAACCTATGCACAAGCAGCACCAGCGTTGCTCCTAAGTAAATGCAACATCCCATGGTTGGAGTACCCGGCATTCACCAAGAGAGAGCAGACACTCACTGCTATTAGCTGTTGCTGAAGGAAGGGATGGTTCGGCAACACAGGTTTTTTTTTAGCAAAGACACATCTGACAGTGCTGAAGGGTCCAGGATGGGGGTAGAGACATGATACAGATGTGTAGCATCAAGCACTGCAAGAGTGCAACATGGAAGTCCCTTCCCTCCATTGGATATCTGAGTAATTCTGGGGCAGAGTCTCTTCAATATGAATTCTGAAAAGATGTGTGTTAACGAAGTGCCCTGCCATACATGTTGTGAAGGTAACAATCTATTTGTGCAAAGTGCTCCCCTTGTGTACAAAGTGCCCTTTCCCCATGATTCCCATCACAAAATGTCTTGCATGTGTGCTCTAAGTGTACATGACATGACACCAGAAAGATCTAGTCCCGTGCTGTGTATCCTGTCATCTGAGTTCCGGTCTCCCTAGCTGTGGCTTTAGTATTGGGGTTGGTGTGCTGTGACTGGCTGAGGAATATAGTCTATATTCTATGCTCTGCTGTTGGAAAATGGGCAGAGTACAAAGTGGTATAGCAGGAAGAGAGTTTTGGATGCTTTTTCTCTCCATTGTTTTCTATAGGTTTTCATATTGTTTTGCCACCATTTGGGGGCATGTCCATCATCTCGAGGGGGTTTAGGATATGGTGTACATCGACACCTTCCCATTCTGCCCACATCTCTGCCCCATTTCTGATACTATGCTGGTTGTGGTTGTATTGGTGATGAAAGTACATTGGTGTAGCATTGCTCTGGTATGCATAGTGCATCCACTGATCAAAACTGGGGCTATGATGCCTGGGCTTTGGCCCCATGGGTGCAGCTGTAGTTGCGCCAACATCAGAAGACATGCAACATGTCCTATACAGCTGAGAACAGTGTTCCTGAGGTAAAGAATAGGGCTGCTCCAAATGTTATTTAGAACAGTGTTCCTGAGGTAAAGAATTGGGCTGCCCAAAATGTTATTGTGGTCTCTGTGGAAACAGAAAGAGTTCCCAAAGTTACACAATTTCTAAAAGTGTGGATCATTTTAATATGTTGGAAAAGGTCTGCAATTAATATATTAAGAAAAATATTTTCAAAATCAAAAATAACATTCAAAAATATTATTGCATATTAGGAAGAAAAGACAGAGAAATAAACTGGATGTATTAATTTTGCCTGTTTGGATCTGTTTGATAACTGTTTAGATCATAGGAACATAAGAAGAGCCCTGCTGGATCAGGCCAAAGGCCCATCTAGTCCAGCTTCCTGTATCACACAGTGGCCCCACCAGATGCATCAGGGAGCACACAACCTGTTTCCTGCTGCCACTCCCCTGCACCTGGCACAGAGACAACCTACTTCTAAAACCAGGAGGTTGCTTATGGCTTGTAACCTTGACTATATTCCTCAGCCAGTCACAGCACACCAACCCCAATACTAAAGCCACAGCTAGGGAGACCGGAACTCAGATGACAGTCTTTTCCTCCATGAATCTGTCCAAACCCCTTTTAAAGGCATCTAGGCCAGGTGCCATCACCACATCCTGTGGCAAGGAGTTCCACAGATGAATTACACGCTGGGTAAAGAAATATTTTCTTTTATCCATTCTAACTCTCCCTCCACTCAATTTTAGTGCATGTCCCCTGGTTCTGGTGTTGTGTGAGAGGGAGAAGAATTTCCCTCTATCCACTCTCTCCATCCCATGCATAATTTTATACGTCTCAATCATGTCCCCCCTCAGGCGCCTTTTTTCTAGACTGAAAAGATCATTATAAGACTTTTTTCTAGACTTTTTTTCTAGATCATTATAAACTCTGCTGCTTCTATTGCCAGTAACTCCCCTGCTTCCAGTTCAGTAAAGTTTAGCAGTTTATCTCCATTATTAACCACTATGACAATAACTAGACTTGAAACGAAACCATATTAACCTCACTTGGAATAGCTTCTAAAACAAGGAGCCAACTCATCAGACTACAGGGAGAAAAAAAGTGTTTTAAATATATAAAACAGCCCTCCTTCCACACTCTTTGGTGATTCTTAATTAAGCGGCAGGAGTAACAGATCCTGTCTGAGCCAACCAGGAATAACGTGTTTGCATGTGGGACTTCTTACATCGTGTGAGATGGTAAATGTCAGCGAACCTTCTGAGTACGTTCAATCAGGTTACAAGCTTGGAAAATGGGGGTGGGAAGGAAAAAAAAACAGCGAGAGAAAGAATAGGCTTGGAGGAAATAAATAAATAAATAAATGCGCTCAGCACCCTCCTAAGCCATCTAGGCAAACAGAATGCTTAGCAGAGACAGGACTAATTTGTCATAGTGCAGTTGCCATGGCAACAACAGTTCTTGGCGATCATGTGACCCAAGGCAGTTTCTGTTGACTGGTTCTGACTCACTATCAGTTCAGCAAAGGTTCCTCTGTTTACCAAGTGAAAAGAGAAGGCTCTTGCATTGATACTTGTTGAAAAGGCAGAAAATCGTAGCATATGAAAGCATCTCTTTGTCCTGGCCGTGTTTGTTTCTGTTCAGCTTAAAGGACCACCACCACCCCTTCCTAATTTTGTTCCTCTACAAAGTCCCCCTTATTTATTCACCCTTTAAAAATGTGTTTCTTTGCTTACTCAGAAGGAATGTCAACTACATTGACAAGGCCTCAATTTCTTTTGATACAAACCTGGCCCAACCATTGCGGACTCTTTCCTACCTTGCAACTTGTAGGCACAATATAAATTGTTTCCATATTATGTGAATCAGTTGCTGGTATGCAGGAGAGTGAAGAAGGACCTTCGATATGTAGCTATTTGACAAATACTTATTTGGTACATGGCAGACCAACATTTCTTATTTTCCTTTGATTACTCTTTTCTTCTATTCTTTTTTTAAAAAAATATATATAGACAAGACTACAGGAAAATGGAATATTCAGGCAAATAGACATGTGGAAGAAAGACAGCCGCAGTATGTGATTCCAGGGTATTTTTGTGCTTATGATTTTTTTTTAAAAAAACCAATATGCTTAACAACATGGATTGGGGACTTGCATTCTTTTACCACATGTACTGAACATGCTACCAGAAGTGGTTTGTGTGATGAGTATATGAGCTTGATAAGTATATGACCATGCAATCCAGCTGAACCGTGTAAATGAAATGTGTAGAGACATTGGGTGGAGCATTGTGACAACCATGTTGCTCAGCTAAATGTGTAACATATTTCACTGACAGGGTTAAGAAGATGTAATGGCAAATCATGATCAAGGGTGAAGATCTTGGTGGCCACCTTACAATTGTGGATTTCCTTTCTATTTGAAACTAGCCAAAGCTATAATTTCAGCAGTTTTGGGATGTCCTGAAAGACTCTGCTTTGGATTGACTGAGTGCTATATTTGTTTTAAAACATTGACATTTTAGCTACTTAATTATAAATGAATTTTAATGGGCTATACATTAAAATGAAATGTTTTCTAGTAGTTGACATCTCTGGTGTTTATAATAGAGTTGTCAAAATCCCTAAAAAAATATGTTGCTTTTCCATTTATATTATACTAGCAAAGGGGCCACTAGCGTAGCAGGTCATTAATATTATCTGAGTTTGTCCTCAAACCATCCTCCTCATCCTTTCACCTCTTTATTCTTGCAGTCTCCACCTGGATATCAGATTTCTCTTTACGTCCTGCTTTCTCTTGATGCCATTTGCTGTAATTTAACCTTTGTTGATAGTGCTTGTTGATAGTGCTTACGTGTGTGTGTGTGTGTGTGTGTGTGTGTGTGTGTGTGTGTGTGTGTGTGTGTGTGTGTGTTGGCTGCCATTGACTTATAGTGCAATCCTTTGCTTGTCTACTCAGAAGGACGTCCAACTATATTCAGTAGGGCTTACTCCCTGGTAAGTGTGCATAGGATTGCAGTCTAATTCCCCAATCCTATCCCACACCATGGAGGCATGCACTGCATCCAGTGACGGGTGTGTGTGTGGAATCAGGAGGCCTCCTCAAGGTGTAAAGGAATTTTTGTTCCCTTACACCCAGGTAGGCCCCCTGATGGCCTATGGGTCTCCTCAGACCTCCACCAGCTCTATAGCTGGAGCAGGTGTAAGGAGGTGACATGGGCAAAAACAAGTGGGATTGGTTTTGGCGTGCGCATTTGCTGCCATGATCCACCCCTTCTGCCCACTCCCTACTTCCTGCCCTTCCCCAATCCACCCACAAACTCCCCCTGCCTTCCCCTCCCAGCCCACGAAATGTCCCATCCTCTGCACTAACTTACCAGCACCAGCTTGGTCCAGCAGCCACAGTAGCGTGGCTCCAATGCTGGCACTGCTTGATTTTGGAGACTTTTGGGGAAAATCTGAATTCTAATGTGTATGAATTGCCTCATCTAAGCCTGTCATGGACTTTTGAATGATACCTTGTCAGTGCATATATCTGTTAAGAAGTCTCAAAGCCTTTTGCCAGAAAGTGATAGATGACTATTCTGTTTACGTATGTAATGTGCAAGGTTGGCTCCAGATGATGGTGAGTTTGGTACTTACTAGCAGCAGCCCACAACACCCAACCATGCCACCATTGTCACTTTGCACAGAGCATTTGGGAAGGCCATAGGAACAGGGTGTAAATTTCACTCTGCATATTTTGTGCAGTTTAAGAAGGCCAACTTGGGGTGTTGGTACTAAATGTAACATTCTCGCTACAAATTGTTGCATCGTAATGAAATCCATGGAGGGATTTTGGTGTAGTACAAGTCTAGGAAACTTCCAGGGCCTCATGAATTATAAGCTTCTCATCAGAGTGTTCTGTAGTCAGTGCTCTGAGAATTTTGAACTTACCAGCATAAGCCCAATTGAAATGAATGAGACTTTTGCTGGCAGAGAGATTTATGGGTCAGAGCCAACATCTTTCTGAAGTCCTCATTGTTAAGGAGAGAAAAAGCAACAGTTTCCACTAAGGTTTCTTTGAAAATTACAACAAATAAGCCACTGAGGTCAAATCAACCTGTCAGATACACATACAGAATAACAAGGCCCCAATATGTAGGTGGTTGTCGTCGTGGGTCTATTAAAACAATGTCTGCTTTTAGCTTTGATGGTCATTCTACACACATCACTGAAGGGACTGCCTCTGGCACAAAAGCCTGTTTATTATTTTTGCCGTGCTATTTTGCTATTCATTTGTGTGATTTTGTCTGTTGATTTACTGTGGCTTTTTGAATCTGCATTCTGCATTCTGTGGCAATTTAGAAACCTGTATAATAACAGTAGGAAATTCCTAAAATAAACACCACAATCTAATGTTTAGTCAATTAGCTTTAAAAATCCATTGATGAGCATCAGAACAAGAAGGGGGAGGAGGGAGAAAAAAAGTGGGGCCTTGGAGCAAATCAGATGTTCTTTAAAAAGAGATTAATTATGCTGTCATGAAACCGGAATAACAGAACAGTTGCGTTTTTGGATCCGACAAAAAATCAGACTAGTCCAGAATTCTACGTATTTGCAGGACTGACCAGCAGCAGCGTCGCTGGGGTGAGTGCCTGCAGGAGGTAGCGTTTCAGAAGTTCAGGTGTGATGTAATAATATGATGTAATCATCATGTGATGTAATAATGTAATGACATCATCATGTTGCCCCTGACCTTCCGGGCTTTTGCATTGCTTTTAATGAGAAAAGCCCGCCTCCAGACCACCCCCACTCAGCAATCTTCAGCCATCTCCGGGCGCAGTCGCCTCTTGCTCTCGCGGAAGAGCAGCAAAAACACGCTTTGGCAGCTGCACCTGCGGGGGCTTGCAGGCAATTGGGTGTCACCTGCCCTGCACCGGTCGCACCCCCATTGTGACGCCATTGCTGACTGTCCAGGTGTCTCTGGATGTTTCATAAGCAGGGTATGATGGTGATTGCCCCCCCCATTAGTCAGATGCTTTGGATGGCCTGTTTCCTCTATTCATGATGATTGCATTTAGCTGTCATAGCTACACCTTTTCTCCTTCATGAATTTGTCTAATTCTATGTTAAAGCCACTAATTTTGTGTCTGTCACCAAAAATTTTCAGTAATGAATCCCACAATTTATGTCCTGTGTGAAGTACTTACTTTGTTTCTCCGGTACCTATTGCCAATCAATTTAATTGAACAACCCCAGGATGTAGTATGTGGGGGGGGGAAGTAAAATTTCTCTGTTCAGTTCTTCCATACCATCCCTCTTTCTGTATATAAACAGCTGTAGATGAACTGAAATACGGAAAGACCTTTGGGTTTCACTGATTCATTGACTGATGGGGTGTCAACGTGTCTAAGGTACTTCTTCAGCAGGTAAAAAGCTGAAGGTTGATGTGTACATAGTCCAAGACATCCTGATCACTTAAAACGTTTTTAAAAAATTACCTCTGTCTCTTATAATTCGGGATGTGCTCTCTGCCTCCTAATTGCAGCCAACACAGTGCAAGCCAAGGAACAAAACGGACAGAATGCTTGGCTCTGGGAATGCGTTTTTAGTGGCAGCCAGGAATGTAAGTCATAAAATGGGACAAGCCAGGCTTGCATGACTGTCCCCCTTCCTCCTTTTCATGCTTTAACAATCTTCAGATTAGAGAAGGGGAGATTTCAAAAGCATGGCTTTAATAGCCTCTTTCATGTGTCCTTAATCTAAAAAGTAGCAATCCTTTTAGTCCTTCATAAGGAAGGTGTATGAATTCATTAATTATGACGAGATTCAGTCTAACTTCCTGGCACCGGAGTCAGCGCTCCAGTGTCGGAAGGCGTCACAAATGTGCCATAAGGCACGTTTGCACCTCCTTTGGAGTAAGGACTCACTCCGGCACCGGACCAAGAATGCGACTGGCGGCAGAAGGTGAGTCTCCCACCGGCAGCTGCATGGCTGGTCCGGCCCGGGAGGGAGGGGGCCTATTAGGCGAACTGGCCCGGGAGGGGGCGGGGATGGTACCGGCCATATCCCCATCCCTGCCGGGCCGACTCGGCCATTACATGGCCTCCTCCGACTTCCGCCAGCTATTTAGCTGGTGGAAATCTGAGGTGGCCGATAGGGCCAGCCCTGGTTTACACCCGAGGAAGGGGATGACCGTCTTCTTCCCCGAGTAGACCTCTGGCCCGCCGCATGGCGGTCCAGACGTTGAAATTCTATGTAGGGATTCAGGGACTTTCCCTGAAATCCTCGGAAGGTCCTTCCGAGGATTTCAGGGAAAGTCCTTGAATCCCTGAAGATGTTAGCCAGCAGGGGCTAACAAAACGTAGGCTTTTTCGAACATCTCCTGTTTTTTAACTTTCCCCCGTTGCAGCGGGGGAATTTGGAAAACGTCTTTACCTCTGGCTTAATAAACCTGGAAAAAAATGTTTTATTCTAATCTCTGGTTGGTTTGGGGAAGACCCATCAATGTAGACCTCGAAGCTATGTGTGCTCAGTACCAGTCCTGAGTTGAGGTCAGGGCATTGCTCCTTTCCCTTCGCCTCTGTCACTGTTTTTCACACACTATGGAGTGAATGTTCCTTTGCAATTGTTCATTTTCCATCAGTACAGGCAGCAGGCAATTTCGCCTTGACTTGCCACGCTTTAAGCTATTAAGTGTGTATACTCTTGCATAGGTTTACGTTTGAGGAATCTAAAAAGCAATCTCCAGCCTTATGGGAAGTTTACTTCAGCAAATCATAACTTCAGTTTTACACCTTGCTTTACAAGTAATGTAAAGTGATAAAGGTAGAATCATGCTTGGCTTGGACAGTAACAAATGATTGTTTTATCTGTTCTATGCCCAGGAATGGCTTTGTGCCCAGCAATTTATCACAATTTTCCCCGTGTACAGTGCATCAACTACTTCTGTAATATAAGAAGCCCACATGTTCCCCTTTTTCTGTTTTTTTTTCCTCCTTTTTTCAAGCAGAAAGAGTCATTGCATTCATCAAATTAGATATATGAGAGATAATACATTAGAAAGAGAGCTTAGCACTGTCAGGGAAATTCCCATAGCATATCTTCCTTTCGAAAGGAGTGGCTAAACCAGACACTTTCAATATGGCAAGCCTTTATTGCTGATGTGATTAGTAACTATACTTCCTTCAGCCATTAAATGTTTAGTAAAGAGATGCCCGGTTAACCCTTGTGCATGTATAATTTTTGGAGTGGAACTGCATACTTACATTTTTCCAGAACTTGATGAGATAATATTTGAGATGTCTCCTCCTGCATTTTTCTCTATTTTTATTATGCTTTTTCTGTATTTGTTGTTCTTTAATCCATAATTAACAGCGTGTAAGGGTACATGGCTGGCCTAAAGGGCCAGCCGCCGTATCATCTGGCCGTCCCGAGGGTGTAAGGCCATCCCAGGCTGGGATAAGGCTCGGGATATCAGCGGAGCACTCTGCCGATGTCCCCCCCCCACTCCCAGCCCAGGTCGGCTAATGACCAACCCCATGGCTGCACCGGCCCACCCTCCCCATGCCCCGATCGGCCTAGGTCTTACCTGAGCCGCCCGGCACAGCTCCAGTACCCTGGCAGAGTGAGGACTGCCGGACTCTGCTTAATGTTGAGCTTAGTTTATGCAAAGAATGCTGAATTCTCAGCCCACTGGCAGCCATCTTTTTTTCTCAGAAGCCCCCTCAAAATGACATAGTATCATTCATGGTACATTCTAGGAAGAAATGGAAGGGCAGCTGGTGGGAGCTGGCTGCCAAAACGTGCTCCACACAACAACTGCTGTCACCACTACCGAAAAGCGGTGAGGGCAAAAGACAGCTGTCTGCTGCTCCCGGAATTTCCTTTGAATGCTCTGGGCAATGTCCCCTCACAGCCTCCATTTCACCCCTCCCCCCCTCATCTTGCATGCCACCAAATTTGAGGCAGAAAATTCTTCAATGTGAATATTTGGTGCAGCACTGCAAAAAAAAACCCACCCCAAAACAATATGTTTGTCTGGAAAGATTTTGAAAGAACGTAGACCTCGTAAAGGTAGTCTGGCTCTAGTTTCTATGTTTACCACACAAAGCTCAAAGAGAATTATTTAATCCTTGTTTGCATAGTAATTTCTCATCAATAATTCAGTGGCGTGATGGCCTCAAGTTTTTTAAGGCCTTCCTGAGTGGGGAGGGAACACCGTTCAGCTCTTGTCTTAACAAGGAGCCCCCAGCAGAGTTTCTGGAGCTCTTCTTGCACCTGCTTCGACAGGTTTTCGTCTGAAAGGTGCAGAGGATTGTGCAAGCAGAGGACTTGAGGGCATTTCAGGGGAGTTGTCAAGTAGGAAATATGACTCTGCAACACAAATAATGTTTGCATATTGTGCACGAGAGAAATCACGGGCTTGGAAGATAGATGTTTAGTAACTTGGTTTAATAGAGTAATCCATTAAATCAAATGTCTCGAGGGCAGTGTTCTGAAAAGGAATCTTTGCCTTATCTCTACAAGATGCTTTATGCAGCCTTGCTGACAGTAAGTGCTTAAAATTAACTTTTCCCTCTCTCCCGCGGAATATTTAACATGTTAAAATGATCCTGATTAAGCAATGAAGATGATATCATTGTTTTTGGCAGCACTTTTCCTTACATGTCCTTTTTTAAAAGTTACTTTGCTATACACGCAGTCATTCTGACACCACTTATCAACTACATAGCACCCCTTGTACCAGTGGGTCACATGGGCGTCCCAATCTAACCTCATGTGTGTTTCAAGCTCTTTAGTTGGTACAAATTCAAGGAGACAAAGGAGGTTGTAGACTGGCTCTGGAGGGGATAGCATCTGACACAAGATGCTACCCCCTGCCTCCAAATTCCCCTGGCCCTCCACTTGATCCTCCCCACCCATCCCATTCCACAGTGGCGTTCCTGCGGTAGGGGCTCGACAGTAAGTCGCGCCCCGTCCTAGTACCGCGTTCACGAACAGAAGCGAGGAGGCCCCGCCCCCTCGCCGTCGGAGCCATTCCGCGCAGCGAAGCTGAACAGGCAGGTAAGTCGAGCCCCTACCGCAGGAACGCCACTGCCATTCCACCCATCCCACCAAGCTTGCCAGTATCAGTGGGTCTCCTCTTCAGTACCACCATGTGCGGGGTCCTCCCCAATGTCTGTGGCAGTGGCCCAGAAGCACATGGCTCTGTGCGCTTCCAGACCGGCATTTACAATGCCGCAAAGCACATTCCGCCACCGGAACATTAGTTCTCAAACACTAGGATTGGGCCATTAATCTTGACTTGTAACACACATGAGCCTTGTAGCATGGGCAAAGGTGGTCTAGAATTCTTCTAAATTGATAAATAAATAATCTCACTAAGCACCAGTATTCACACGATTAAATTGGTATGTTGAGAATATATGTGTCAAGTGGACCCATGAAGAGTTCAGCACATGATGAAATGGGTATGTTATTGCTTCATTCATCATGTCCCCATCATACAGTCCCAAGGGAACCATCACAGTGGCTCACAAAGCAACTTTAAAATCACAACAGTAAAAATTATAGCCATATCATAAAACTATCATAGTGTGCAATGTAGCATACATCTTAAAAATTGTCATTTGTCCAACTCAAAACATTGATTGAATCTTTGCAAAGAGGGTTGAGTGGTGCTGGTGCAAAACTGGATTGAACTGCAAAAGAGGTCCGAGTGCAACAAAATCACATGGTCATGTCTCTCCTTCCCTTAAGAGCCCAATACCATCCCTCCAGAGTGCATGGAGGCTGTTTAAAACAATAGAAACAGAGGCTCAGCTGGAGTGTATCCCACAAAGGAGGAAGGGCTCGACTAAGTCCAGGAGGGTGCCGGCATGGCTGACAATCACAGTTAAAGAGGCTATAAAGGGCAAGGAAGCTTCTTTTCGCAAATGGAAGTCTTGCCATAATGAGGAAAATAAACAGGAACACAAACAATGGCAAAAGAAATGTAAAAAGATGATACGGGAGGCCAAGAAAGATTTCGAGGAGTGTATGGCCAGAAACATTAAGGGGAATAATAAAAGCTTCTTCAAATATGTTAGGAGCAGGAAAACTGCCAGAGAAGAGGTTGGCCCGCTGGACGGTGAGGGAGGGAAAGGGGTGATAAAAGAGGACTTGGAGATTGCAGAGAAATTAAACGAGTTCTTTGCATTTGTCTTCACGGCCGAAGACCTCGGGCAGATACCGCTGCCCAAACGGCCACTCCTGACAAAAGAATTAAGTGAAATAGAGGTTAAAAGAGAAGACATCTTAGACTTAATTGACAAATTAAAGATCAATAAGTCACCGGGCCCAGATGGCATTCACCCAAGAGTTCTGAAGGAACTCAAGAATGAAGTTGCTGATATCTTGACAAAAATATGCAACTTGTCCCTTAAAACAGCCACTGTGCCAGAGGATTGGAGGATAGCTAATGTCACGCCAATCTTTAAAAAAGGAAAGAGAGGGGACCCGGGAAACTACAGGCCGGTCAGCCTAACATCTGTTCCAGGAAAGATGGTGGAAAGCCTCATCAAGGATAAAATCTTAAAACGTATACAAGAACAAGCTTTGCTGAGGGAGACTCAGCATAGCTTCTGCAAGGGTAAGTCTTGCCTCACAAACCTTTTAGAATTCTTAGATGCCTTTAAAAGGGGTTTGGACAGATTCATGGAGGAAAAGACCATCACAGGTTACAAGCCATAAGCAACATCCTGGTTTTAGAAGTAGGTTTTCTCTGTGCCAGGTGCAGGGGAGTGGCAGCAGGAAACAGGTTATCTTGTTGTCTTGTGCTCCCTGAGGCATCTGGTGGGGCCACTGTGTGATACAGGAAGCTGGACTAGATGGGCCTTTGGCCAGATCCAGCAGGGCTCTTCTTATGTTCAGACCGGATACTATGGCACAGGTCCATGTGGACCTGTGCGAGCAAATTCACTAGTGCAGGTCTGAGTAGACCCCTCCACACTGCTGAAGTTTACCCCTGGGAAAGGGAATGAATGTTCCATTGCATGGAGGAGGTCTCCACAACTCCCCCCTCCCAGCAGGATGCAGTGGTAGCCTTTTTGGCACTGCTACATCAGTGGGTGGGGAACGTAAGAACATAAGAAGAGCCCTGCTGGATCAGGCCAAAAGTCCATCTAGTCCAGCTTCCTGTATCACACAGTGGCCCCACCAGATGCCTCAGGGAGCACACAAGACAACAAGATAACCTGTGTCCAGTCGCCACTCCCTTGCACCTGACACAGAGAAAACCTACTCCTACAACCAGGAGGTTGCTTTACCCCATCATGGCTTGTAACCTGTGATGGACTTTTCCTCCATAAATCTGTCCAATCCCCTTTTAAAGGCATCCAGGCCAGGTGCCATCACCACATCCTGTGGCAAGGAGTTCCACAAACCAATTGCACGCTGGGTAAAGAAATATTTTCTTTTGTCTGTTTCAGAGGCGTACAGAGGGCGGAGCGAACGGAGCGGTGGCTCCGGGCGGCTCCGCGGCTTGGGCGGCACTCCGGGGGAGCGTGCGCGTGCGCCCACCCGGTGACACAGTGGCTCCGCGGCTCGGGCGGCATTCCCCTGGAGCGCCTGCCCGGCCTAGGAACCTGAGAAAGCCCTGGAGCGTCCGCCACGACCGGCGGCCAGGGCTTTCTGAAGGCAGCCGCTGCATCGTGGCCTTATTTATACTTTTTTTCCTGCACATGCGCAGAACGTTACGCTCCAGGGCTTTCGGGGGAGAAGGCGGGCGCGTACGCAGTTGCCCCCTCCCCGGCGGCGGCGCCACCCCCAACCCATCGGCGGCGGCGCCCCTTCGGCGCGGCGCCACAGAGGTGCTCCAGGCAGCCTTAGTTACCGCGACGCCTCTGGTCTGTTTTAATACTCCCTCCACTCAATTTGAGTGGATTCCCCTAGTTCTAGTGTTGTGTGACAGGGAAAAGAACTTCTCTCTATCCACTCTCTCCATCCCATGCATAATTTTATACGTCTCAATCATGTCCCCCCTCAGCCGCCTTTTTTCTAGACTGAAGAGCCCCAAACACTGTAGCCTTTCCTCATAAGGGAGATGCCCCAGCCCACTAATCATTTTGGTCCCTCTCCTCTGCACCTTTTCCAGTTCCACTATATCCTTTTTGAGATGCGGCGACAAGAACTGGACACAATACTCCAGATGCGGCCTTATCATTGATTTGTACAAGGGCATAATGATATTGGCCGTTTTATTCTCAGTCCCTTTTTTAATGATCCCAAGCATGGAATTGGCCTTCTTCACAGCCGCCGCACACTGGGTCGACACTTTCATCGACTTGTCCACCAATATCCCAAGATCTCTCTCTTGATCTGTCACAGACAGCTCAGAACCCATGAGTGTGTATGTGAAGTTTTGATTACTTGCCCCAATATGCATCACTTTACACTTACTTACATTGAAGCACATCTGCCATTTTGTTGCACATTCTCCCAGTTTGGAGAGATCCTTCTGGAGCTCTTCACAATCCCTGCTGGTCTTCACCACCCAGAAAAGTTCAGTGTCATCCGCAAACCTGGCCACCTCGCTGCTTATCCCCAACTCCAGGTCATTTATGAATAAGTTGAAAAGCACCGGTCCCAAGACCGATCCTTGTGGCACACCGCTTTTCACCTCTCGCCATTGTGAAAATTGCCCATTGACTCCCACTCGCTGTTTCCTAGTCTTCAACCAGTTCCTAATCCATAGGAGGACATGCCCGCTTATTCCCTGAATATGGAGTTTTGTCAGGAACCTTTCATGAGGGACCGTGTCAAACGCCTTCTGAAAATCCAGATATATAATATCCACAGGTTCGCTCGCATCCACATGCCTGTTGACCTTTTCAAAAAATTCTAACAGGTTTGTGAGGCAAGACTTCCCCTTGCAGAAGCCATGCTGACTCTCCCTCTGCAGAGCTTGTTCTTCTATGTGTTTTAAGATTTTATCTTTAATGAGACTTTCCACCATCTTCCCTGGAACAGATGTTAGACTGACCGGCCTGTAGTTTCCCGGGTACCCCCCCCCTTCCTTTTTTAAAAGAAGTTCTGAGAAGCAGGCTAGGATTTGGTGGCCACCACTGCCACCAAACCCACCTCTTCACAGACCCGATCTGCTCTTCCCCTGCCCTGTCACTGCCCTGTTCTGCCTTCCCCTGCCCCCATCACTACCTTGTTCCACCTTCTCCACCCTCCCCCGCCCTCCCCCTGTCTCGCCTTCCACACCACCTTACCTGTGTCAGCAAGTCCAGGTGGCTGCTCTGGCGCACACAGGAAGTCTCCAGCCTTCCCACTGGTGCTCCAACGGAAGGATGCCAGCTGGAAAGGGTTCCATGACTGTTGTAAGACAGTTAGCGCTGGTGGAATGCTAGTTCCACCAGCGCTAAGAGCCCATAGGATTGGACTGTAAATCCACTCCACAAATGTCCTCAACAAGCTGGTTTGTTCATGTGAATGTATTCTGGCTATCAGCTTCCTTTTTAGCAATCACTGGTACTCAATAATCTGGACTTGGTGCGATAGAAGATGAAAAACATACTGTGTCTTAGTAAATTCTATACACTGAGCAGTGGACTGTTGAAGCAGTTGCCTTGAAGATTCATGAACTAATGAAAACCACTCAGTATTGAGGGTCTTTGTGGGAAAAAAGAACAAAGTGAACTATTGATTTTAATTTTGAACTGAGTGTTCCATACAGTCTCATTAGCAGGCTGCTGAAATGTATCTCTAGGTGTGGTACATTTGTTTCCAGGAGTTGTTTTCTTCTAAGTAGGTTATTCATCTCTATAAATTTCAGAAATGAAAGAGATTGTCACTGTGGTCAGTGTTCATTTTCTCCTTAAGGCTTTGTCTCGAGCATTTAGGGTGTCTCTTTAATACAACAGTGTGTGGAAATCCTTTTTTTTTTTTAAAGTCACACTCTTTTCTCATTTTAAACAGTGTATCTCTTTTAATTCATGTGAATTCATGCTTGTTGAATACAGAGAGAATCGTTGATTGAAAAATGATGATTTGTTAATTACATTATTATGTTCTTATCACCAGACTGTTTTAGGATATATTTCTCTTAATATTAAGGTCAAATTATATATGTGGCACCTTATCAGATCTCCCAATGTTTCCATTAAAAAATAAAAAAGCAAAGCCATATACCTTGGATTGAATTAGCACAACTGCACTGGGGGAGGGGGATAAACCCTTTGCACCATTTCCTAATTCCAGTCCCTCCTTCCCCATCATCCTCAGTCTGTTCCGTGATTGGAAAAAGGGATCCTCATATGGCTTCCAACTGGGCAGGCAATATTTTTGGGATGGAATATGTATCTGAGATCAGGCAGGTGACACAGTAAAAATACTAGAAGTTGGTAAAATATCAAAGCAATAGAGGGAAAATGCAAGAAGAAAAAGCAAGCCGTTGATAATTCTAATCCGGCCGCCTTCACTCCGCCGCCGGATTGCCTCCGTGGCCGCCGGAGAAGGTAAGTGATCCCCCGGCAGGCGTGGGGACGGTCTGGGTGGCGAGTGAGGGGGGCCATTGGCCGAGCCGGCCTGGGGGGGTGGCCGCCATATCCCCATACCCTTCCCGAGCCAGATCCGCCATTACACGGCCTCAAATCCGAGGAGGCCCATTGGGGCCTCCCTGCACTACACCCCGGGAAATGGGCCGCCTGCCAGATACTTAGGCAGGATTGGGCTACCCATAAGGGCAGCCTCTTCAGGACGCGGAAGCATTGCAAAAGCATCTGAGGTGATAGAGAGGTCAAAACGGGTGAACAAAAAGTTGGGGAAAATCTGAACATTTTACCACACTCTCTTACAAGTTGCTATGAAGATGGATAAACTTTAGTTAGTGACAGGACAGATTATGAATCTAAAATAAATAAATTATACCATCCAATAATAACTAATTAGTTTGTTACCTGATTATGATTCTGTATGTGCCATCTGTTGTGCAGCGGGACTCAGTTGTAAAAGTTGCAGTATCGATGGTAAATGAGGCATTGCTGAAAAGTTTTATAGATGGTTTTTTTAATGCATTTATGCAAATTATTTTATGGGCTAATTTACAAATTCCCATACATTTCTGTTGATGCTTTTTTTTTTTTTTTTGCTAGTGCTCATTTAGGCTTTCTATTGATAGCCGCAGGGCCAAACTAGACACTGGTAGACCCCTCTGTTTAAATACAGCTCACATAGAAAGACGCATTTGAGAAGAGGAATTCTTTTTCAGCAGTAAAGGTGGTGTGCAGAAAAGGTGCCAGGCTGCCCGTAGCTCAAGCTCAGGGATCAGCAATCTACAGCCCACGGTCCGGATCCGGCCTGCCACCCAAAGTCATCTAGCCTGGCTTGGGAGGTGAAGCCTCCTGCCCGATTTGCTGCACGCCAGACAGAAGAGAATGGCAAAGCCACCATCTTAGGATCTGCCATTCCCTGAGCGGCACATGTCAAATTGGGCGGGAGGCTTGGCGAATCAGAGTCCTGCATGTTTTGGACTGTACAGCCTTTCTTCAGGGCAATAATTCACATAGCAACATAAAAAAGAAGAACTTTCAAGTATGCCCAATTGCCATTTGAAATGCCCCAATTTATTAAATATTCCCCTGAAGAAGAGTTATACAGCCCAAAATGCATAGGGATCTTTGTAGATTTTTTGTTCATCTGTTCTGTCTTGTTGTGTAGATGTCATTTTTGAACCTGGTTTTCATGAGGCAAATAGTCCTTCTTCCCTGCCTCATTTCCTGCCATTCACAAGATTCTGAAGCTGATTTGTTCCCCCCAGAAACTGAGAAGGTAGATTTCTCTGATGTTGACAGGTACATACGAGCTTTCGTCTTCAGGTTAATATAGGTAAACAATTCATTTTGGGCTAAGGACTTGATCCTAAAATCACTTGTGAGAGAGCATCTCTTTAAGTGCGCACACGCACACACACACACACACACACACACACACACACACACACACACACACACACACACCGCTGCCACAATGAGACCATTGGTCCATCTGTTTCAACCTTGTCTGCGCTGACGGGCAGCATCTCTCCAGCATTTCAGACCAGGGTTTTTTCCAGCCCTATGAACCTAGGACTTTCTGCATGGAAGGGTATGTGCCCTAATAACTGAGCTATGGCCCAGTATCTCACCAGTTTCTCTTAGATTGCATCTCACAGCAGCATTTTGCAAGGGCTAGCTACTTACAAAGTATTATCCAGATAGTGGTGTGGGGCCTGGGATACACAAAGCTCCTCAGATGAAAGTGTTAAACTTAGCTTTGCCAGTGTTATTTTCTTATTTTCTTAATCGTGACATCGATTTGTATGGCTAACATTTTAGTAATAAAAGGCATAATGTAAAGCCGCAGCCTGCTGTGAAGGGAGGTCTACACATTGAATGAACACTGCGGGATCTATTCATAAATATTCATTAAGCCTAGCCTCATCGAAAATGAAATTTAAGTACTTAGGGTAATGGAATAAAAATAGGTAGAATGCTCTTTCACATAGGTTAAAAAAATAGGAGTCAGGGGGAGACAAACAGAAAGTAGGAGAAAAACATATGATCACACTTTCAGATGAAAATCTGAGGTTTACCTTTTTATAGGATAAAAGGAGCTAAGATGGGTAGACAACCGTCTGAGTGCAAACTGCGCTGAACTGGGAAGCTTGGAAGTGCAGAGCAAAAACCAGAAGGAGGGCTACACTCGGAAGGGAAATATCTGGGGTATGGAAAGGTTCTGTATATGAATAGAACAATATTGTAAAGACCCTTCGGATCTAGAATAGCCTACCTGTGTAAACCGCTTTGAATAAATCTGATGAGAAATCTGATGATGAGAAAGGTGGGATATAAATACAGAAAATAAATAAATTATTCTGAAAGTCAAAATATTTGATAACGGTACCAAAGAAGTCTTGCTGCCAGGGTTGTATATGTTCCCTGAGCACAAGCTTGTGTTGCGCCCCACCTCTATACCTAAGATAAATTCCATTTTTTCATGGGACTCAGGAAGTGATTTTGCCATACTTTTGTCCTAAGCCTGTGTATCAACAAGGAAAGCATCCGCACAGACTCGATGTCCACAGGGCATTACAGTTTTACCTGGATAGGTTTGTTATGGCTAGAAAGTCTGATCCTTGTTTGTTTCTTTTTAGGAGTTTTCCTTGGGGAAGAACGTGTCTCAGGCCACTATTTCTTGATGGCTTGACAATTGTATTGTTTTTGTCTATGAAACATTGTGGAAGGTTCCGCCAATGGGGAACAGTGTTCATTCAATCTAGAGAGGCTGCAGCATCCAGAACGTTTGGGGGCAGTTCTTCCCCGGATGGGATTTGTTGGGCAGCCACCTGGGGATCCGCTCATACCTTAGCTAAGCCCAATAAAACCACTGTATGGTCTTGTGCAGACATTGTGTTTGAAACAAGGTTTCTGCACCAGATTTTGAAAAATTGAACTGGGGGTTCACACGTAGGCCTATCCAGGGACAATGCTGCTCTTATATGTCCCAAACAGCGCAATCCTATCCAATTTACACCACCGGTGTAACCAGCGGTGCAGCGAGAACGGGAGGCCCCAGAATGGAAAGGGGATTCAAATCCCCTTTGAATTCCTTTTTGGAGGGGATTTGAATCCCCTTTCCATTCTGGGGCCTCCTGTTCTCGCTGCACCATTGGTTACACCAGTGATGTAAGTTGGATAGGATTGTGCTGAAGGAGCCTGGAATAAGGATCCAGATTGTCCTCTGGGAGAAAAATGAACTTCTTACTGTGAATTTCTGTTCTCCAAAACTCCTGGAGGGCATCCACTCAGCTCTGTTGAGGTGAACAATTTGCTATTTAGTCTCTGCCTTTACCATACATGAGTGGGGGAAGGGGGTAGCCAGGAGGTCTTCGGAAAAGTTCCATCCTTTTTTTTTTTCCTTCCTTTTTTGATCCTAGGAAGTTGTTCTTGTTGCTGGTATACAGTTCTGTCACTGGTTACTGTTCTAGTTGTCATTGGGGTTGAGAAGTGTCCTACTGCTTTTCTCATTTGGGCGGGGGAGTCAGGATCACCCTTGGAGGAGCTACAGTGCAGGTCAAGCCAGCCTACTGACCATGGGGAGTGGCAGTTGCAAAGAGTCTAGAAGGAGGACCCAGAATTACCTCCAGGAGTCCAGGAGAACAGAAATTCATGGTAAGATTTTTCCATTTCCCCAGTCCCAGATCGCTCAGTCTAAAAAACGATACAAAGGAAACAAAAACAAAATAGTTGAATATAGACCTCAAAAGTATTGTCAGCAATTAATTAGGGAGTTACAAGCCTTCAGGACTTGTCTCTTTCCAGCCTTCTGAAGACGCTTGGCTCAGATCCAGTAAGCCCAATTCTTCTTTACACATGGAAGGCAAGCTAATACCCACTGTGCACATTCATATGAGGGGCTGTTTTTGTTTTTTGGTTTCACTTTTTAACAGCTGTGGCATCTGCAGCAAAGAATTACAAGGTACACCTCAGGGGAAACCTGCTGTGAGTCAAGTCATCTGAAAAATGAAATGCAGGTGAAGTGTGTGTTACTGAAAGACCAACTATGGCTTTATTCTTGAAATTAAATGCTTGCAGGTAATCCCACATGACTTGGGTAGTGTCAAAGAAAGGGACTCCCTGGAGAAGACTGGCTGATCAAGGGGAATAATGCATAGTGGTTAGCGTGCACACACTCCTTCCTGCGCCCCGCTTTCCCCGTACTGGGCCAGCAGCTGAATGGGGAAAAAAATCTTGATAGTTTGTACCTGTTGCCACCATCCCAGGCTGCAGAGACCAGGCAAAGGGGCACCATCTGGGAAGAACCACTTCTCAGGAGAGCACTGAACCCCAGGGGTTCTTAAAAATCAAATCCACAGTAGTGTCTGTGGTAGTGAAGAGATGTGACAATCCACTGAATTACCTATTAATATGGACCAGGCAGACCAAGGGTCAATATATAACTAGTTTATGTCCAAAAGAAAGGGGAATTAGCCAAATGGGAAAAGAAAGGTGGGTAGTAAAAAGCACAAGTAGCCTGATGGACTATGCCTGAGATTGGACTATGCCTGGCAGGAAAGCACAAAGTTTTCACCAAATGGATGCAGTAACCAGTAAAGCCCAGCAGATGGAGCTGGGATGCTACTCAAAACTCTCAGCCATCCCAGGTTTGCACACTGGCTGGAGTCACTTCACAGATAAAGCAAAAATAAATGCAATCTGGCTAGAAGTCCCTAGGTTAGCAGACCAATCCATTGTAACTCCCTGCATGGTGATGCAGCAGTGCCAGCACAGCATTCTCTATATCCCGTTGGGAAACATTTGGTACCTTGCCCCTGGGTAAGCTCATGCTGCCTCCATGGATCAACTTGGGCCTCTGCCAGTGATATCACTGGCGCAAGTCTGCATTGACCTGTGTAGGTGGACCAGATGGGCATTGCAAGCAACCATCAGGTAAGGGGTTTTTAAGGCGTTATCCTGAAACTATAGCTACATTGCAAATTAGGGCCAAACTGGATGTGACTTCTTTAGTAGCATCAGTAGCCCTGCCATGCTGCCTTTTTATTATGTAAATAGCATGCAGGGTGGGGCGGGACAATCGGGATGTGGACCATGGTGGAGTAGGAGGGTTTTAATCCTCCATCCCTCCTCGTTTGGATCAAGCCCTCCACATATGCTATTTACCCCAGAAAAAGAGCTCCCTTTGACCCCACTAAAAGCTCTGTTCTGTCTCAGAAGCCTGCTGCTATCCGTGCTGCTTGTTCCTCACCTCCCTGCACACATCTGGTTCCCAAAGTTTGATCTTATTTTATTCCTATCCTGCCTTTCAATCCAGAAGGATCCCCAAGGCAACTTACATAAAATAAGATAATATAGTATGATCGCTATTGCTCCTACCCCCTGCAGTACGTGCCATTTTTTACTGTCCAAGGGAGATGCAGTAGCTTGTCTTGGTGAGCTGCTGAGGCACCTACGCTCGTGTGCCTCCGCGCCGGAACTCGTGGGGTGTGGGTCACCCTTTAATGTGAAATATTTACGCTGGGAGAGGTCATCCGGGGGTTTGGGGTAGGGAGTCATCAGTATGCTGATGACACCCAGCTCTTTCTCTCCTTTCCACCCAACTCCAAGGGGGTGGTCGATGTCCTGAATCATTGTCTGGAGGAAGTTTTTTTTTTTCCAACCTTTATTGGCATAACACAAAAAGACACACACACTGCAGGCAGTTGGGAGCTGGATTGGGGCAAATCAGCTGAAATTAAATCCTGATAAGACAGAGGTTCTTCTGGTTCGGAAACCTACGACGTTTTTAATTGGATCATCGTCCTGCTCTGAATGGGGTTGTACTCCCTCTGAAGGAGCAGGTCCGCAGCTTGGGGGTTCTCCTGGATGCGCAGCTGCTCCTGGATTCCCAGGTGGCGGCTGTGGCCAGGGGGGCTTTTGCCCAGCTTCGGCTGGTGCGCCAGCTGCGACCGTACTTGGATCGTCCAGACCTGGCCACAGTGACATCTAGACTAGATTACTGCAATGCGCTCTATGTGGGTCTGCCTTTGAAGACTGTTCAGAAACTGCAACTAGTGCAGAATGCGGCAGCCCGGGTGGTTGCCGTGGCCTGTCGGTTCGACACTGGCTGCCGGTTCGTTTCCGGTCACAATTCAAAGTGCTAGTTTTGACTTTTAAAGCCCTATACGGCTTGGATCCAGGGTATTTGAGGGACCGCCTCCTTCCCTATAATCCGACCTGTACTCTGAGGTCATCAGGAGGGCCCCTGTTAACCGTGCCGCCATTGACGGAGGTGAGGGGGATGGCGGCACGGAATAGGGCCTTCTCGACAGTGGCGCCCCAATTATGGAATTCCCTCCCACTGGAATTAAGAACGGCTCCCTCTTTAGAGACCTTTCGGCGGGGCCTTAAGACGTTTTTATTTAGGTTAGCATTCGATTCCTGACATGGTGGGCTGGCTTTTTAACAAATAGCTTTTAACAAATGTAAATATAGGTGGCCCACTGGAGTTGTTTGTTTTAATTATTTTTTATTATTTTAATGTATATACGTATTTTAATGTTTTATTGTAAGCTGCCTTGAGTGCCCTTGCTGGGAGAAAGGCGGGGTATAAATTCTTTATTTAAATAAATAAATAAATACATTTAAATTCTTTAAATAAATAAATAATAATTTATTATTATTTGTATAATATTTGTATAATATTATTTGTATTATATTTGTATAATATTTATACAGCTCACTGAATTCAATCACCTTGAAAAAGAATTTTGTTCTGTTTTCCTTAATTCAGGATAGACACAGCCCACTTAACAATGTCCTGCCCTTTAGTAATTGAGCTTTAACAAATAGCAAATGGTAGCATTAGAACTCCAGTAAGCAGAGTGTGTATTTTCAGTTGTAAATAAACCAGGAATCTTTTCTTTCAGAGATGGCATTATTGGGTTTTGTATTTTAAACAGGGTTTCAATTAATACTCCCTGTATGCAGATGAGAAACCTTGAAAATGAGTCCTTGACTTTTTTTTTTTCTTGTAGCATGTAACTAAAGTTTCTAAATTGCCATTCTCAGCTGAGGATGTTCCACAAGATTGAAGAAATGACCTTTACGGTGCAATAACATTCCTTAGCCGCCAGGAATTAACACGTTGCATCTATCATTCTTGCAGGCCTTTAAGGTATGTGCACAGTTCTGTTATGCCATTCCTGTAATGATGTTACAGCCTTGAGAGAGACACTTTGCTCTCCTCGGTGCAGTTATAGCCCAGAAATTGGAACTCCTGTGCCTGCATTATATTACCACCATGTGTTATGGAACAAAATAGAGCTTAAAAAAAGTAATCTAGTCGTAACAATAGAATATTTTATTTATTTGTGATTTTTGCATGATCTATTCCAAAACCATACTGGGCTGCCCGTCTCAGTATGTGACAGTAACTTAACATTACAGCTTTTTCCAGCCCTGCTTGCTTCGAGATCTCAGGGATTGTACCTGGTGCACACCCTGGCCCTTAGAAACTGTGCTACACTAGCTCACAGTGATGTGATGTGCTTTTTATGATCCACTTTGGTAATGATTCAGTTAGGCAGTCAAGTTCTACAGCAATCAAAGTCATCAAAACAGACCCACATGGGTCCTGTACAGATATAATTTTTACTATGGTTTCCTTAAATATGGCTAGATGTTAGGTCTGCCACAATCATGGTTCGGACTGACTGAAAACCAGGATGTGAAATCATGGTTTGGAGGCGGTTCACAAATCATAGTCAACCATGATTAAGCACTGTGCATGTACCAAGCAAATTAGGGTTAAGGCCATTTTTCCACTTCTCAAGTCTCTCTGCTTGCAAGCTAAGAAATCCTGCTGGTCTCTCCATGTACATGCCAATGAGGGCAGGGCTTAGCTCAAAAGCTAAGCCATGGGTTTCACCACAAATTAAAGGACATAACCAGGGTTAAGATGATAGCATGATTAGTGTGCTAACACTGTTTAATCATTATGTCAGCACCACACCATATTCTTAAACAATAACTAGCTTTTTTTTCTATGCACATTTACGGCACAATTCTGTGTACGTTAGCGCCAGGGGAGCACATGCTCCCCCTGCGCTGGGTGTCATAAACGTGCCATAAAGCGCATTTACGACATCCGACGAGTAAGAACCGCTGATGCAGCAGCCGGTGGCTCTTACCCCGGCTCCTGCCCGGCCCTGCGCCCACTGGAGCAGGTAAGGCCTACACCGGCCGGGGCAGGTGCAGAGGGATGGCGGACCGGGCAGTGAGTGGGGTGGTGTCCATTGGCTGCCCCAGGCCTGGAGAAGGCAGGGATATCAGTGGCAAGATACCCGATATACAAAGCCCTCTCCAGGCCCAGCCACGGCCTTACACAGCCGACATAAACATACGTAAGCTCTGGAGCTCACGTACATTCGAGGAGGCTGGGCCTCCCGCCGCTTACACCCGGGGAAGGGGACAATCGTTCCCTTCCCTTGAGGTGCACCCGGGCTGCCCTGGGGCAGCCTGGGAGCTGGATAGGATACGACAGCCGGCCCTTTAGGCCAGCCAGTGTATCTTACACAGTATTAGGCTGCCCATCTCAGCACTGGCGTTGCTCAAGATGGGGTGGAAAGCTAAGTTCTGCAGCTTTCCGCCCCACCGTTACTCTCCGGTACGAGGCGCCCCGCCCCCCTCGTCATAGGAGCCCGCCAGCGGAGAGAAAGCAATGTGCAGGGACTCTCCTGCGCGTTGCTTTCTCTCCGCTGATGGGCTCCTATGACGAGGGGGCGGGGCACCTCGTACCGGAGAGTAACGGTGGGGCGGAAAGCTGCAGAACTTAGCTTTCCGCCCCACCTCGAGTGACGCCAGTGCATCTCAGTATGTGACAGTAACTTAACGTTACAACTTGGAATAAAATAATCAGTAAAGCTGCTTGCAGGTTTAAGGATCCATGAAGCCCGCCTGCATTCTACTTTTATTCATGTCAGCAAGATTTGCTGTGGCCCTCTGTCGGTGGTACTCCAGGACTTTGCACTAATGATTAAAATGTCCAAAGAAGACACTTCTGGATTCATTGGGAGTTTTTGCGAGCTGGATTTATTAATCAAATCTTTAGGACTGAATTGACTATTAAGCAAGCAAATATATTGTGTCAGGCTCTGAAAACTGTTAGCTCTTCCCATTTAATGCACTTGCCAAACTTTCAATGTAGGAGCTAATAAAAAAGAATTTACTCAACCAACCAGCCTTTAATGCAAGAAAAGGAATTTTATTTCCCCAAGTTGAAAAGTGTGCCCAGGAAAACAAATAACAACGCAGTTAAATATATGTCTGCAGTATATTTAACTGAGTTTATTTCATGTGCCACATGGATCAAAATCTGATTACATTTTATTTTATTATAGTAATTAAACTGCAGGTGTCATTAGAATGAGCTTCGTTTAGGCTTGTAAAGCGCAAGGTGCCCTACTGACTTGAAGCGCTCACCCTGTTAAAATTGTTACGGGACCCAAAGGAGCTGAGACTATGTGCTTGCTCTGGTGGCAGCTGTCAGAATGGGTTCGCTTAGCAAAAGCGAGAGGGATGGTTATAGTGAAGTGGCTTTTGCCGAAGGCAACTAGGAAGAGAAATGTTGGGCCAGGCAGTTCACAAATGTTTTAGGCTAACAGACTGCAATGTGCATCCACGGGTGTAACGAGAGAACGGTGTGATCACATCACCTTCTAAACTAAGTGATCACTTTCCTAAATAAATACATGGCCATATCAAAAGGGACGACGATGGCACCTTGCATCATAGCTTTTAGATGTATATGCTCAGATTGTAAGCTCCTGAAGGCATGGACCTGTCTTTTTTTCTTTCTTTCACATGTTATTCTGTGTACATTGGTGGGACTGTATAAACTCTCACCTATTTAGCTAGCTATCTCAGTTCACACAGTTCTGTCACATTGTAGAATGACCAAGAAACAGAACCCAGGATGAGACTGTCTATATAGGAGTAGACTTATATAGTACCTATTTGTTCCTATTTTTGCCTATTTGTTCCTGATGGCAAACTCTGTGTGGTGGGTTAGGCTGAGAGAGTGTGTGAATGGCCCAAAGTGAATGTCATAGCTGAGAAGGGATTTCAACCCATTCTCCCCAATAATCCTAATCTGTCAAAATAATGATTACACCACACTGTTTGTCACGGAAAACAAATCTGAGTTGAAGACACATATGAAGAGAGTCACTATTTCTCAGCCTCACCTACCTCACAGGGTTGTTGTGGGGTCAAAAGTAGAGAAGGAACTATGTTCACCACCTTGAACTCCTTGGAGGAAGGGTGGTAGAAAAATGTGAAAAATAAATACATATGAAGATGTATAAATGGGAAGAGCAATATGCAGCTTTCTCACCCCTCAGTAATCAAAAATTAACTCAGTAGGCAATATTGATTCATTATTTTTTTCCATCTTTAATGCAAAACAATCCCCTTTGAGGCAGCAAGGAAGAAAATCTAAGAGGTTTTTTTACATGACTGTTACATGGTTGTATTTCTCTTGTTGGCTAAAATAATGCATTGATTACTAATCACCTGTGGTTGTTGCCAGACACCTGTTTCCCCGTCTAGCATGAAGCTGCATTGAGGCTTATAGGTGCCACAGGAAGCAATCAATAACAAAGTCTCAGGAAGTTCTTAACTAAAAGACACACTTTTGCTTGGTGGAGTGGAGGGAAAACGGTTGTGAAAACAAACACCCTTTTGCCGAGAAAATCCTTCTCCATTCCCCTTCCTTCCCTGCAGCAGGAGGCAAATCCATCCCTTCCCTCTTTTTTTCACAGTAACTTTAAAGTTGAAAGGCTTTCTTCTCTAGTCTCCTCCTTTTACTAAAGATGTTATAAAGCGAGCAAGGATTTTTTTATACTTCCAGTTTCATAATTTACATAATATCCATCGTTGCCTTGACAATTTCACGTGTGTGTGTGTGTGTGTGTGTGTGTGTGTGTGTGTGTGTGTGTGTTCTCTTTCATTGCCGAAAGTGACAACAAGATTATTAATTTTCATTGCAGCTGTAGCCAACTGTGGTTTTCGATTGGAACGTTGAAGTCAGTTCCCCTACAGATTTTGGTGTGATTAATTAACGTACAGGCTTAATGATATGAAGTAGAATGGCAGTCAGATGGTCTAATGCAAAACAAAAGGCATGGCAATTATAGCACACTCTTTCTGAGACTTTGAAGTGCTTCATATATGTAAGAGCTGGTGTAGGGTGAAGGGCAGGAGTGTGAGACAGGCCATCCTAGGTTCAAATCTCAACTGAGCCATAAACTCTCCAGCCTAGGTAGCCTTATGCAAACCACTATTTCCACAGATTGAGGTCTCAGACAACGTTAGCGCTTAAATCGTATTGGCTCATCCATTCTGTTAGTTTAATTATTCTTTGGGAAACTGAGATGTCTATAATGGCCTTGTATTTGTTTAGAATTTCTAAGTTGTTTATATTTAAAATAATGGCCTGTTCCCAAATGTTAGGCTGCATAAGACCGTCAGAATTCCTCCGATTGCACAGATTCAGAGAGACTTTGGGGATGTCAGTTAATATTTGCATGCTGGATAGTTCAGCGTGCCGCTCCAATTATCCAAGTCTCGATCACTGTGTGTAATCATAATTTGTTCACCAAACTACCCAGGCCTGTCAGAGCAGAGCCTGAAATTAAGCCTCTACTGCCTGCACGCAGCTTATGAAAAATTGAATGGCAGTCCATTTTCACAAAACATGACAAACACAAAAGAAATTACGAATTAATTTTAAGCCCTCCTAACGGAGCCTTATCAAACGGAGGGAGCCTTTGTCTTATTGGAGACTGGCATCCGGGCTGATATGCTTAATTAGTATCAAGCATCTCTAAATGGCTGTTGACTGACAGCTGAAATCACTCAGTGCCCTAACTCCTAACCTGCCCCAAGTTGGAGTTAAGAACATAACAATTGGTGTATAAGGTAGACTAAATAGAATCTGCCCACCTGGCCAGTGAATTAAACACACGTCAGTGGAAGTGTGCCCCGGAGCTTCACAATATGCAAGGCAATTAAAAGGAAAACAATGCATAATTAATTGATGGAATTCACTGCCACAACATGTGGTGATGGCCAGTAGCTTAAATAGCTTTAGAAAGGGATTAGAAGAAATCCCTGGTAGAAGTGAGGTCTCTGAAGGACTATGAGCCATGTGATGTCTATATGGAACCTGCAAACTCAGACATACGTGGCCACCAGTTGCTGGGGAGCACCTGCCCAAGAGGGTGATTGCCTCCAAATACTGCCGGGGGACTTCTTAGAGGCATCTTGTGGCCTCCTGTGGGAAGCAGGCTTTGCCTCCCTGCAAAGACTCCCTGTGCATTGCTTTCGCTTCCCTGAAAGGCTCCGAAGGTGAGGGGGCGGGGCTGCTTCGTTGCTCCGTGTAAGGGAGGCTCCGATTTCAGCAGAACTTACAGCTCCGCCCCCCCCCTGTGGTGACGCCAGTGGCCCTGATGGAGCAGGGTTTCTCTTATAGCCTTATATCCAAAACCAAGCAACAAAAACCACCCCATTTTCTATTCAGATTGGAATGTAATCTAACAGGGCTCACCATTTTGAGAAACTAACAGCACAATCCTGCACAAGTTGCAGCGACCGGCCTAAATGGTCGGCCGCTGCATCCTGCACAGGATACGGGCCGCGCCGATGCAGCCCAGGCTCACCGTCATCCTCATGCTCGTCGCCTTCCCCCATTGTAAGCGCCGGAGGCCCCAATGGGCCTCCTCAGTTGCGCGCCAGCTCTTTAAATGGTCTCTGCACAATTTTGAGCAAAGCAATCTGATGAGTGAGTGTATTTCCTCCGTTCTGTTCCTTTATTGTTCTATGGGTTTGTTTGTTTTTCTGTCCTCTGCTCCATCCTTCCCGAATTCTGCTTTAACCAAGAGAATGTAAAATTAATTTCAGCACTGGAGCATGCAGAGTCTTCTGCAGCATTTAGTTCCTTCACTTCATTTGCATCATTTTCCATCCTATACATTACCGATTACTTGAATCAAGTTGTGTGCATTGATAATATGCTGTCCAAAAGCAATTTTGTCCGATCACACATACGATTGCATCAAGATTCTGTTTGCATAGTATTTACAGATATGAAAATTGGTAAAGCTGCTGCATTGGTAAAGCATGACCAAAAGAATCTTGTTGCAACCATACCCCATCGCATCAAGACTTCACATTAGTCATGTCTATTCAATGCAAATGTGCACATTGGTAATTAAAGGATGGGAAAGTCTTGAAGGAACTGAAGGCTGTGAAACCTGTAAATTACAGTCTTCATTCAGACACAGAAACAGAAAAATGGTGTATTCCTAATACGTGAGTTACTCTTTGTAAACAAGACCAGCATCCTTTGAGCAACAGATTCCAGGTTTGGGGGAAGGGGACATAACCTCCTTGGGTAAGTAATGGCCCAATCCTATCCCAGGCTGGTGTACCCCATGCATGGTTGCCTGATGGGACTCCTCAGATCCAAGCCAGCTGTTTTGATGGTGTAGCTCTGAGAAGCCTGCTGAGGGCATGTCTGGGCCGGGGTGGGAGTTCGGGATATGGCAGACACCACACCAGCAGTGATCCTCCCCGGATCTGTCTTGATCCCCATTCCCTCCACCGGCAGACCCCCATCACTGGCCGATCTGCACTGTCGGAGACGTGTGGCTTTCCAGCTGCCACGCTGGCGTCAGTGCTGCTGTGCAAACCTGTGTAGAGGCTGCTGCACTAGTGGACCTTGCAGTACACTGGCATATTGCAAGGATAGGATTGGGCGGTGAGTGTTCCTCTTGTGGTGAAAGGCCAAGCTACAGTACGTGTGACATCATTAACAGATGTGCTTAAGCCAGGAAGTGGACTGGAATCAGACCAGTAGCAGACCAGAAGCAGACCTTTTGTGTCCAAACCATTATTTTGGAGTTCTGAACCAATTCAGTTCAGAACTGCAGTACATGATGAAGAAGAGTTAACACTTTTCTTCTGTGCCATTTTCACCCTGAAAATCCCAATCCACGTGTTGCCAGTTGCATGGGTTGATATTGCCCGGCCCTTGCCATCTTGTGAGACTCAGGCCACGTTCCAGGCAGCCAAGTGGTGCCTGCTTTTTTAGGGGCAGAGCCTGGCCGACAGAGTCAGTGTTTCGTGGACTGTGAGGCTGTCCAGCTCCAGATTTCAACCAGAAGGTTGCCTACCTTGTTCTCCTGCTCTCCCTCGCTTCATGGTCTTCTGTGCTCTCGTCTGCTGCTATCTGGGACCTTTAGTGCCTTCAGCTCTTTTCAGTGTCAGTTTCACTTGCGGTGGCAGTGGGGCTTTGGGGCTTGCTGGCAACAGCAGCGTTGGGGCTTCTGCCTGCAGCGTTGGGGTTTCAGCAGTTGCTTGCCACGACTTGGGCGCTGGCTCTGTTACGAGCCAGTGCGGGTTACCTGGCTCCCCCCTCCACGCGCCAGATGAAGGCGTGAGCTTCTTGGCAGCCAATTGGCTGCCGGGTGGCTTGGGGGCGGGAATTGTGCTTTTTCCGAGCAGACGCTCGGCTTTTGCACCTTACTCTCGCCAGGTCCAGCCACCTGACAAATGAGTTCACTGTTCCGCTCTGTGGGAGCTGCACCTCACTGGGAGGGAGATCCCTACTTCATCCTCATGTGGCCTAGTGGTCAATGTCATGGGATTGATTTGTGTTCGTGTTTGTCCCATCCATTGCTCACTTTGCTTTTGTTCCTGGGTTGTCTTTTGGGGGACTAAGCGCTAGAATAGGCCCCCATGTGGCAGGTTTAGTGTGGGCAGGGGGGCAGGAGTAGGGAATTCGGTGTGCATCCTGAGGTCAGCAAGGACTTTGGGGAATCCAGGACTGCTCCTCAAAGGCTTTCCAGCTTGGAGGAGGGTTGTGTAAGCCACTTCCCTCGACCCTTCCGGGTTGGTGTTTAGAAGCGTGGACCATCCAGTGACAGGACGCAGCTTTGAGTCAAGGTGGGAACGCCCATCCTGGAGAACAGACGATCAACTGCTGCATCCCGTACGTTAGCTGCTAACACTAAGGGGGAGGAGATTCAGATTTTTCCCACCGCAGGTTTCCTTTCTGTAATTGTTTTCGATAAAGTGGCCCAGTTTCACCCAAGCTTCGATCTCACATGGTTATTCGGGAGTGCACGGGTAATTGCTCCCAACTATTTCGTTGGTCATTACCTTTTTTAGAGGGGTGATTTTTAGGACAAAAATGGTGCAGGAGGCGCACACACACACACACACACACACACACACACACACACACACACACACACACACACACAGCTGGTTTTTGACATAAAAGCAGTATTCAGGTCCAGTTCCTGATTTAAGTCTGTCTGTTAATGATGGACCTTAACATCATGGATAGTTTGCATTCAGTGTGAAGTATTGTTTTGTAGTTGCGAGAATGTAGGGTATGTGGGGTATGTGAAACCCAAGGTCAAATCTGTACAGAACCATGAAATTCAAAGAGCGGTGTGCCTCAGCCACAGCTCTCTTAAAGGTTAGTTGTGAGTAGGGAAGTAGGGAAGGCTACTGATCAAACTCTTCTGGCTTTCCTTGAAATCCCTTTGATTTTCCACCCAGACAAGAACCTCTAAACTCCTCTTGAAGTTTTGCTTTAGGAGAAATTTGGTGACAACTCTCGTTGTTAGGACAAATGAGGTAACCTCACAAAGACTTTCTTGTCTTTCTTGAAAGAGGAATACAAATGTAATAGATAAGTAAATGGCTTATATTCTCAGAATCCTGATGTTCTAAAAAGACACCACCAGATTAAACCTAATGAAGTAACATACAAAAAGAGAACGAAAACCCCAAACAAAGAAAAAATGAAATGTCCTCCGTAGTCTTTAAAAGTGCGTACAATAGAATTAGCAGAGGCAGCACCATTAATAATCCGTTATATTGCTCCATCAATTACCTGGCTCAGCGTGCCATTTAAGAAAGGACTCTAATAAATTCTATTTCCTGCTGTTGAGGGATGTTAGCCATCCATTTGCAGGGAGGGTTTTAATTTACAGGCATCTGAAACAATGTTTGACCCACTAGCTATTAAATGGGAGGCAATGGAAGATACAAATAGCTGCCTAATGTTGTTTAATGTTTTAGACAAATAAATAAAAAGCCAATACTAGTAGTTGACCTCTGCATTTTGAATTTATTCTTACACATTCACAGGCTCTAGTGATATGAGAGGGAAATGTAGCTCCCAGTGAGAAGGTGACAGGAAGTCATTAGAATACATGAGCTTTCCTTCCTTCCTTCTTCCTTCCTTCCTTCAGGTTGAGGCATACAGTATAACGTGTGTAGTTTAACACATTAACAAACAGTGAACTGCTGGAAACATTTTTTTTCAGAAAAGTTGACAGTCAAATACAGTTATAATTTTAGAAACGCAGCTGTTTCCAACTCATTTATGAAAGAAGCAGGTTTATTTATTTTAATAACTCCCACTCTACTTATGAAGCTGAAAGATGAAGAATGCTTTTTTCAATTTTATTTTTTATTTTTTACAAATGTGTGGATGGTACGTAATTATTTGTATACTCAAATAAGCACCAGATAATTTCAATACCAACACTTCGGGGCAATTTGAATCTTCAGAGGCATAAGTTTGGAAAAAAAAAGTCAGCTCTTTTCCTTCTCTCCATGTGGCAATTCTCTCACACCAATTTTGTAATTCTCAATTTTGCAATTCTCTCACACCATCTTACATAGTTTTGCCAGCTCCCCCTCCCCTGAATTACCCATTGAATTACTGGAAATGACTACAAATGAGGACACTGAGATGAAGGGGGTTGAAGGCTATATATTCCCCCACCCAGAAGAGCAATTCTTATGTTTCTTAAACGTTGTTGTAGGCTGTGAATTTCTCTTTACAGTCCTGCCCATGAAACAGAGCCTGTACAGTCGCAGAGCCTGTGCATCAAAGCTATTTCCCCCTACAGTAACTAAGTCTAGACTTACCAGATCTCCAACCGGGACAGAGTGGTAGACCTTTAGGAGAAGGAATGTGGGCAGGTGTAGCTTGTTAAACCTTAGAGCACAATCCTAGGAGAAGGAATGTGGGCAGGTGTAGCTTGTTAAACCTTAGAGCACAATCATAGGCATGTCTACTCAGAAGCAAGCCCCATTGTGTTCAGTGGGGCTTGCTTCTGAGTAGAGATGCCTAGGATTATGCTCTAAGGGTTTAACAAGCTACACCTGCCCACATTCTTTCTCCTAAAGGTCTAGCACTCTGTCCAGGTTGGAGATCTGGTAAGCCTAACTAAATCCCCACATATTATGTGCAGATTGGCAGCGTAATCCTATCCAATTTACACCACCGGTGCAACCAGCGGTGCAGCGAGAACGGGAGGCCCCAGAACAGAAAGGGGATTCAAATCCCCTCCAAAGGGGGATTCAAAGGGGATTTAAATCTTGCCTCCCCTCCAAAGCCTTCCACCCTGCCCTCCCCCGCTGGTTACACCGGTGGTGTAAGTTGGATAGGATTGCGCTGTGGGTATACGTTAAGACAGACCTGCAAAAGTCTGGCATACTTTGAGCCTTCTGTATGTGATCATTGGGGAAAGCTCAGACCAGTGACCTTTTGGTGTGGTCTGCTACCCACAGTACAGTAAATGCAAGTTAAATCATGTTGGTATTCCTTGCACTTACATGCAAGGAACGACCCCCTTCCCTTAATTTGAAATGTTCCTGAAGTGCAGAATTGGTTTCTAGAGTCGCCTGACTGTGAGGTCCTCATTAGTTTCTCGGTTCCATAAAAGGGGAGATTTGCCTTATGTTCTCTGTCCACCCTGTATACTTGTCCATTTTGTAACGGAGACCTCTTTGCTCCCCTAGCTAGAGCAGCTTGATCCTGCCTGAAATTTGATTAAATAATTCAGTAACGCAGAGATGAATAAGCAATGGTGCTTTGCTGCAATTATGAAATCCTTTCCTGCTCAGGTAGGCAAGACAAAGAGCAGAAACAGTTTTCACCAGTCCAACTGCTTTCAGAAATTGTACACAGGCTTGAGCTCTGTCTAGCCTTTAACATCTAAACAAGGACAGGGAGACAAACATTTCATTTTTAGGAATGTTAAGTTTTGCGTTGGGCTTTGGTAGATTTCACTGATGCCCACATAACCTCTACTACCTCCTTCGATGATGCAATAGGGCAGGCTATATAAGTGGAATTGGAAAGTTGAAAAGTCCCTGTGTTGAATAAAGACAGGGATGTATCAACGTCACCAATTCCAGCCCTACTCCCGACTGTATGCTGCACAGTCATTTGCGTGGCTACAAGTAAACTTCCTGCCCAATCCTAACCCCCACCATTGGCGCTGATGCATCCACGGCAGAGGCGTGGAAAGACTGGAGCGAGGGGAGCAGCAGCTCCGGGCGGCCCCGGGCGGCACTGCTCCGCTCGCTCCAGTCTTTCCACGGAGCGCGTGCCCGCCCGGTGATGCGGATGGGCGCTCTGAGGCCTTCTCCCAAGCCGGAGAAAGCCCCAGAGCGTCCACCACGACCGGCAGCCAGGGCTTTCTGAAGGCGGCCAACTGCAGCGCCGCGCTATTTATCCTTTTTTTGCACATGCACAGAACATTTACCCCCCCGGAGCAGCGACGCCCCCCCCTCAGCGAGCGGTGCTCCAGGCAGCATCCGCTCATGATATACCTCTGATCCACGGTGATGGTGCGTGCTGCATCCTGGTTCGGAAGGCGGGGTGATCAGGAGGCCTGCCAGAGGTAAGTAAAAATATTTTCTACTTACCTCTGCATAGTCCTCTGGGTGGCCTATGGATCTCCTTGGACCTACGATAGCTGGTGTAGGTCTGAGGAGCGAAAAGGGGTGGGATGTGTTCAAAAAGAGGGGATAGGATCCTGGAGCAAGTCACTGCCACCAGGATCCATGCCCTCACTTCCCCCTCTCCTCCCCTCTCCCCGCCCTGAAACTCCGCCTGCCCTCCCTGTCCCCACCCACAACATGTCCCTGCCACCAACCTACCAGGAGCAGTGGAGCCACTGGGAGCTGCTGCTGTGTGCACCATGCAGCTTCCCATTTGCAGCAGCAGCCTGGAAGCATGTGATATGGCCTGGCTTTTGCATCACCGTAAAGGGCGGTGGCGCAGCGGGTTAAACCGCTGAACCATAAGCTGTCAATCGAAAGGTCGGCAGTTCGATTCCCGCGACAGGGTGAGCGCTCGTTGCTTGGCCAGCTCCTGCCAACCTAGCAGTTCCAAAGCATGTCAATGCGAGTAGATAAATAGGTACCGCTTGCGGGAAGGTAAACAGCGCTCCGTGTTCCAGCTGCATGCTACGCGCTGCGGCAAGGAGAGCTATGCCGGCCACGTGACCACGGAGGCGTCTTCGGACAACGCTGGCTCTTCGGCTTTGAAATGGAGATGAGCACCACACCCTAGAGTCGGACATGACTGGACTTAATTGTCAGGGGAGATACCTTTACCTTTTAAAGGAACTTGTGCTGCCAGAACACTAGTTCTGGCAGTGTAAGGCCCAGATAGGATTGGGCCCTTCAACATGTAGGCTTGTATCTACAGTGAGGTACTGTATCTGGCAAAAAAAAAAACACCACACATAGTCCTCAACTGTGCTTATAAGCCAACACTTGTCTGTGGGTGCACACACATCGCAGTGATGCAAATGACTGTGCATGCAGAAGGTCATAGGGTTTGCTATTGGAATCCCACTCCCGTCATGTGTGTTGGTTGTATGTGTGTTTTGTTTGACCATGTGCAAGAGGCTTTTGTGTTTCCCAATACTTAGGCTTACCAGATCCATACCGGGACAGAGTGCTCTACGGTATGGATCTGGTAAGCCTACCAATACATGGTGAAGTCTAAGCTGCAGCCCTGAATTCAGGCACTGTTGTAAAAGCTGATTAGCTTATGTCAGGGATGTGGATCAAGTCTCTGACTCCAAGTTTCGAGTCAAGTCCCAAGTCTTTGCCCCCAAGTCCTGAGTCTTTGGTTGCGAGTTGCAAATCCCTATCTATTTAATAGGTAAAACGGGTTTAAACCTGAATAAAATTGGACTTGTAAAAGGCTCCAAGTCTCAAGTCGAGTCTTTCAAGTCTTTTACAATTGCCGAGTCAAGTCATTGACACGACTTGAGTCCGACTCAAGTCCGAGTCAATAGTCTCAGGTCTACATCACTGGCTTATGTGATTATCCCAGACCTGGGTCTGTTTGTCTGTTTGATAAGCACATTGTCACAGCGACACCAGCCCATATTTCCATGGCAAAATATAACCCCACAATCGTAGTATTTAAACATTCAGTTTACTGGAGGTGGGAAAACCAGTAAAATTTGCCTTTTTAAGAAGAAAGAACAAGTGACTTTTTCTGGTTATGAAATGCCCTGTTTGGGATTTCAGAATTCTAGCAAATGCTGCTTTATATTGAAATTTAGGTAAGCATAGATATTGTTTCCAACAATACTGCATATATAAAAAGCAAAAGCAAAATGCAACCAAATTCTCCACCAAGGTTATCTTCCCCACCCCCCCATCACACTGATGCTCTGAATCTTCAAAGGCAAAACAATTAACCTTGTTCAGTATTGCTACAGAGTATTTTGGGGAGCCACATTCAAGATTACAATGCAAATTAGTGCCTAGCGACACTTGAGACGTCATTGTGCTTCCATATTTATTTCCTAAGAAAAAATAGCAGCTGCAGGGTGAATTTGCATGTGTGAATTTGATCAGGACTATGGAATGGAAGGGTGGGAGGTTTAGCCCGACTCGTCCCCCACTGCTGTTACAGCAAAAATCATTGCCCCCCCAGCTGCTGTTTGCCCCAGGAGGGAAGTTGCCATTGATGTGGTGTTCATCAGGACTACAGCTCAGAGGAAAGGACTGATCCCTCTCCTTTCTCCTTCCTGTCTGGATCATGCCCTCTCTCTCACATCTTTTGTTTTTGTTTTTGTAGAGAACATTAACAAAACAGCAGTGTTGCTATTAGCATCACATGTTGCCCTTAACACTCCATTTTAACTTACAGTCTTGGGCCAATAAAGACACATACAAATTTAAACACAATAAATAAATGGATCCTGTTTAGCTCACAATGGGATGGTAAAGGAGAGGGTTGTCTCCACACATGGAGTCATGCTTATTATGGGAGGTTCTACCCATTGCTAGAATAATGCTTTTTCCCAACTGCAGCACCTGGCTGCATTTGAAAGCCAGCTGGTTTTCTTCCTTCTCTCACATAATCTTGCCACCCCCTTCCCCCAAATTACCCATTGAGTTATTGGAGAGACCTATGACCACAAATGAAGACATTAGCATGTCTGGCAGATGTTTTCCTAGCTTCCCCCTCCCTGCTCCAGGCAGTCTTTCTCAGTGTGCAGAGAGCATCTGTTTTTCCCACAGAGGTACATTCTAATCATGCAACCCTGGCTGGACCTTGAGCCTGATCCACACATGATGTCTCAAAACGAGGTAGGAATGTACTGGAGTTCTGCGATGGTAGAATGTACCACTTCAGAGTGTACAACATGGGAGGTGATACCTTTGAATGCTCCCCTACAACCCCCCCATCCCTGCCCTTCCAAAAGAAAACTAGCACTTCAGGGAACATAGGCTGAACTTGATCTTCTCTCCCTGACTTTCAGGAAATAAAAAAGCAGCATCAAAAACAAAACCAATTTCCTGTCAGCAGGTTAAAGTGGTACAGTCCACCGATCCACCTCAGGCAGGCCAATGTCCGATTATGTGAGCCTTACACTGGAATCCCTTAGCACTCCCTGCCAACCTCCTGGTGGTACATTGGGTGTAACCACTATCACCAATTCTGAAGGCTCGAGGGTCAGCCTGGTGTGCCCTCTGAATGGGGTGCGGGTCCTGGCCAGCCCCTGGTTCCACTCCTGACCACAAGACATTTCCTTCTCATTCTGTACATGTGTAGATGGATGAGGCATTTCTGGTTGCACAAGGGGCCGTAGTTACTCTGGGCTTTTTAGTGCAAAGAACAAGGAGGACATGATCTTGTATATGTGATACTAAGCATCTCTAGTGTTTCTCTGACAGATCTGAGGCATAGCTGCTGTTTGTATTATAAATAGAAGCAGTTATAATAACCCTTTTTATGCCCAGTGCCCTCCATAGAAATCAGAAATATAAAAGAGGGAAGGAAGATAATGCAAAACTATAAATAACTGCTATAAACATGTTTACTCTTTAATAAATGTGAAGTCTCTGAGGCCATTCAAAATGTGTGTTTTTAAATAATAGTAATAAGAGGCTGGATTTTAATATTATTTACTGTGTTGCAATTAAATTGTTGATCATATATCCAGGCTTGGCAGGAGCAGTGTATTAATTTATTGAATGGCTGAAGAAAGAGGGAGAGCACATGCAGGGTTAGAGGGACAGTACTGCAGAAAAAAGGGACGTATTTCTCTTTTCTAGTAAAAGGACACAGCTTCAGAGCACAGGTTGTTCTTGCTAGTACAAAACATGCTTCCGTCATTGATTAGCAGATTAGCAGTGCTCTTCAAGCCATGATGAAATGGTGCCCTTTGAAAGCAGTCACCAGTCTGTTTACAAGATGAGTTGACTTGGGTTACCAACCCCTGAACTCGCTTTCACCTTGATTTTCAGAGGCAGAGGTGAATCGGAGGCTGAAACAGGTTGGTGCTTATTTTCCTTTTTACATTTTTGTCCCACCTCTCCTCCATCATCACAGAACTCAAGGTAGCCAACTGGGGATTTCCACAGAGTCGCCCATCCAGGCACCAGCCAGACTTAGACCTGCTTAGCTTCAGCAGTGTGGCTGCATCCTGTGCGGGTGCCTGCCCAACCAACCATGCTTGCTGCATATTGAGGCCCTGGGTTTTTATTCCCCAAAGGGGGCCAACACCTTACACAACGTAACCATGAATACATGGCCATTGAAGACACATTTAGTAGAGGTTTCACCCCCTCCAGGAAAATGCTTCTTTTCTGTTTTGTGATGGGCACCACTGAAGCAAGAGATAAAATAACTCATTGCCTTGGTTCCCAGTGGTATACAGGGCTTTTCCCACTTTGAGTGTAAAGGTGATATTTTTGCCCATAAGAAGAGTGAACTTTTGCGTACTTAGCTCTTGGCTGCCTACTGCATCGCTGCACATTACAGTAGTTACATTTCACTCACAGCCCAAAGTTAGACTGACGATACTGCAGAGCATTTCTGCTTACATTCCATATCCTGAGCTGTCTATCAAATATGTTGTGAGCAGCAACTGTGAGATCACATATAGAGAGACTATATTTGAGTGACAGGACTGTCTTTAAGTTATGCATCATGGCTGTTGAGGTTGCATCCCTGCATAACAGAGCAATGCACCAGAGAGGGTCAGTCCCTCGCAAGGGGAGAGGAGGATGCAGATGTTTATAGGGTCAGGCCTCTTCTGGTGAGCAGGCTGGGCATGTGTCTGTGTGACTTAATGGCAAAGTGAAATCATAGGTCTGAGAGGAAGGTGGGGGAAAGGAGCAGGCAGGAATAGGTCGTGGCAAAGCAAGGAGTGGCATCTCTTAGCTGCACAGTAGTTGCTTTGTTGCACGGACTGTGGCTGATCTACACATGAAGCAGAATGAGGTGGGGATGGATAGTATTGTTCTGAGGTGGTAGAAGGGACTGACTTCAGTGTATAAACGTGGGTTACATTTTGGATGTGAAAAAGCTCCCTGCAAGTAGAAATCTGGCAACACACTACTGTGCATGCCTGGAAATGTCGTTTCCTGCAAGCATCATGGGAAGTCTCTTTTTCTGGAACTAGTACAATTAGAATAGTATTGTAAGCTGACCCACCAAGCATGCTGGGATTTGTAGTTCCAAGCTGGAAAAGATGCTTCCCCAAGACCTGGAGTGCCTGCTGCAACCGCCTTCTCCCTGCCCCAAGGTAAGTTTCAGAGAGGCCTTGGGACAGGGGAAAGGGGAGGTGGCGGAGCGGAGACAACCTTTAGTATCAAGGTGAGCACAGCCCTGCTCCTGTTTGCACCAGTTCTGCTTGTGAGCATTTCAGCAGGGGTGTTGGCGTTTCCAAACACCCGTATGGAATACTCACAACATCCCTAACCAGGAGCCTAGAGAACATTGTTTTTCAGTTCATTGTGGCCTGAACTCTGGTGACTGTTTCAGTAGAACTGAAGAGCTCCGCAGAAGTCTGGAATTAATGGGAAGGTGTATTGTCATGTACAGTATTTGGATAGCGCTGTGGCTATCTGTGACTTTATATGTGCTGGCCAAATTGCTCAGGCTGTTGTTCTTTTATTATTATTGATGTCAGCCAGCTGCATGCTAGTACCTCTGCTAGCAGACATGAAACTTCTACAATCCACATATGAGAATGTCAGTGGTGGTGTGTGGGCTGCAATGCAGTTCTGCGGATTAAGGTACCTCCTTTTCATGGCCATCCTTGAGTTTGCTTCCTACCCTAGGTGTAAACAATATGAAACTACAACCACAGTCCGGCGTGTGATATGTCAGTTTAAGATTGTTACCCATGAACCAGTCAGCATCTTTTTTTCCAGATACATTTTAAAGCGTCCTAAACCTGGGGGTAGGAAATGTTTTATGCATGACTGCATAGGATATATTATAGCTTTTGCTTACGGCACCCGGAACGCAAGGTCTGGGAATGCAAAGGGACAGGAAGCCAGGCTTCCTGAGCAACCAACATGTGAGCTTATGAATTTCACAATTTCTCTTACCACTAATGTCAGACTAGGTGACTTGCATAATGAGCCCTGTCAAATTTACAGTGGAGCATGTTTTATTCAGCATGATGACCTAGAAATTCTTCTATTATTTCTAAGACCTAATACAGAGTCACAAAAACTTTTGGGCATTTTCGAAAGGGGGCAAAAAAAATCCATTATTAAAGAGATGCTGAGGAACAGAATGTTCAAGGCCTATTCCTTTGTGAGGCTCTTCTTATATATATATATATATATATATATATATATATATATATATATATATATATATATATATATATATATATATATATATATCCCCATAGTTGCGCTCTTATGAGAATGTCTATACCTGTCAGTCATTATTGGGGCCTGCACTACCGTTAACTATTTCAAAGTTCCACTGCTCCCCCTGTCCCACCACCTGAACAAATATCAGGGCCAGGAGAATCTCAGGCCCAGGGACACTTGTATGCATGCAGGCTGCTTGGCTGTCTCCTTCAGTGGAGATAAAGGGCAGCTGCTCAGACATTCAGGGGCAGGAGAGAGGCAGAACAGATGGAGGCAGAGATGGCAGTATCTGCCTGCCTTCATTGTCAAGGGCCCACAGAAATACTGAGGATGAGACATCAGGCAGAAATCTCAGCTAACCTGGACAGGGGAAAGGTCTTTGCAATACGGGGGTGGGGGGTATGTCCATGGATCCACTATCCCAGTGGTTCTCAAACATTATAAAATGATACTCTATTGGAACCCACCTAGCTTTACGAGACGCTCAAACATTTATCTCCTATATTAACACAAGCTTGCAAACTGCAGGAGCTCAGCTGCTTGTAGGGTAATTAGCAGCTATCTTGCAAACTGCAGGAGCTCAGCAATTTGAAGTGCAATTAGTAGCTATCTGATTTTTGAATAGCCTCAGGGCTTGTGGCAATTACTTATCTGATCTTTACATCACCTGGGACCCACCAGAAATCAGGTCGCGACTCACCAAGTGGGTCCCGACTCACAGTTTGAGAAACACTGCACTATCCACTCTGCTCCCTGTTTAATTTCGGGACCCTCTATAAGCATGCTGGCTTATGGCATTTTTTAAAGAAAGAGATACGCTTGCTTGGTGCTAGTGCTGGAAACCTAACTAAGGTAATGGGAGCATGCCCCCCCACAGGGGATAGCATTCCCCCCCCCTCCACAGTTTCCCGGTATCTGTGGGGGGCACAGGAACATATCCCCCATGGATACACACACACCGCCTGTATAGGCACAGTAATGAGGAGAGGCTAGAAACCATTGCTGGGAAAACATCTGAACTACAGATGGAACATTTATTACTAACAATGCTTTGAGATACTTAAAAAACTAGTTTTTTAAGTTTTGTTTGTTCTTGGAATGAAGTTGACCTGAAGATTTATTTAGGTCCACCTCACTGGGCAAGGGTTTGCACACAATGAACACATGACGACCTGCTCTGCTCCCAAGGTGCTTCAGCTAAAGACTGAAGCTGTGTTTCCAAAACTTCTGTCTACTGAATTAGGCTTCATTTCTGTATTAAAAATGGAGGCCCTCTTCACTCTTATATCTGAAACATTCTCTTTTTACCTCCGAATTAAAAATCCGCATATCGCCAGGTAAACTCTGTCATTTATAAAACTATTTATTGAATAAACAAGATGTTAAAACAAACTTAACGTTTCACCCCAAACATCTGGGGCATCATCAGAAGTTAAACAGCCACTTGAGTGGGCATACCAGATCTCCAACCGGGACTGAGTGTGAGACCTTTAGGAGAAGAAATGTGGGCAGGTGTAGCTTGTTAAACCTTAGAGCACAATCCTAGGTATGTCTACTCAGAAGCAAGCCCCACTGAACACAATGGGACTTGCGTCTGAGTAGACATGCCTAGGATTGTGCTCTATGGGTTTAACAAGCTAAACCTACCCACATTCCTTCTCCTAAAGGTCTAGTACTCTGCCCCGGTTAGAGATCTGGTAAGCCTACACTTGAGGAGCAACCTACTTATACTAAAAACCTCAGAAACCCAGGATGTAATTCACTACCAGCTGTCAACCAGCCACGCCTTCTTCAAGCTAATTAATGCTTTCAGAGTAAAATATCCTCCCTTACTAAAACATCCTGGCACGACATACAACAGTGAATGAACATTCCCCCAGACAGCAATTCTAAGGAGGAAAACACACTAACCGGCAACAACCCTCCCAATAAAAATAAAACAAATTAGAACAACCCCAATCTTCAGTGGGGTAAAAACCAGAAATAAAATTGTTACAAAGGCTAAGAATACAACTGGGAAGAATTAAACAACAGGGAGATATGATAGTAAAATTGACACAACAAAATCATTTTAAAATACTATAGAAAAGAATCATAAGACCACGGACAGTAAAACCACAGGTGATAAAAACACCCTACACCCAAAATGTCCACCCAAGCTGAACCTTATACAACAAGTACATCTACCAGTCAGAATAACACTGATATATTGGCGATATTTTATATGTGGCTGTTTAATAATTGTTGTCTATATGGGCTTGTTGGTGATATTCTGGCTGGTAGATGTACTTGTTGAGCATCACCTTATGTCAATTTTGGATCATCACCTTATGTCAAGAGCCCAAGAAGGGTGTGTGTGTGTGTGTGTGTGTGTGTGTGTGAGAGAGAGAGAGAGAGAGAGAGAGAGAGAGAGAGAGAGAAACAACTATGTGCCCTGCTTGCTGTTTTCATTCCACTTGGTCTCACTACCAAAGAGAGAAGCCATTGTTCTGTGTGTGGTTTTTAAATGCTTGCTTCTTCAGCCATGAATGACTCTTAAAAATAGCAACTCTGTGCATACTCATGCATATCCATGCTCCTTCTTTGGATCATAACTTTGGTCTCATGGCAGTTTTTCTAGGAAAAATGTTCCCTTAGGTCAAAGGTAGTCCCAGCATTAAACAAAAATCATTTTGTCTCTTTCAATGATTTTAAAAAAAAAATCATTCCAGAATGTGCATTTGTGGTCGCCAGCTCTGTTTGCCTGCTCTGCTCTGGATCCTTGATGCCTTTTTCAGTTCTGTGTTCACTTCATTAGCTTTCGTTGCTACTTCACTAATCACGAGCACTTGAAGACTTGACAGCACAGAATCCAAGGATGTTACTGGCACTCGGTGAACATCTTCTGCTAATTTGGACTTGAGACACTTAACATTTATTTCAACTGTTTAACTTTGTGTGCACTTGGAGACTGTAAACGTGGGAGTGACAGTAGGGCTGAAATGGGAGGCAGAGGGAGTAAGTGTTCCAGAGAAACTTTGGATAGAATGGAGGCCAACAACCTCACTGAAGGATCCACAAGTCAAAGAAACAATTCTCCAGACCATAGTACAAGTTTCCAGAGGTGTAGTGGTAATTTCTGAAGTGCAGTAGCTCTGCATGATGGCTCCAGAGTGCCAAGTGATGGTCACACCGATTCCAGTGTGGGAGACATTGGCTTGCTTTCTGTGTTAGCCCCGTGCCTGCCTGCCTGCCCGCCCGCCCGCCCCTCTCTCTCTCCCCTGCTGACTCCTTAGTTTTGGCAGTAGTGAGGGGCTGCTATTACCACTGATGCTCCTTCTCCTGGTGGTCTCCCACACTTTTCCAGAGCCAGGAAGAAAGAAGGAAGCAGGGGAGCAGTAGAAACTACATTGGTGGACTGGAGTGTCTCTATTCTAGTCTCTACTGCTCTTCCCAGCCAAGCAGGACTGGAGGAACGAGCCAGAGGGAATGGTGGTGGTGCTCTGCCTTCACTTCGCCACCAAAGAGATGCTTGTTTTATTTATTTATCACATTTTTATACTGTCCAAAGAGCTCGGGTGGTGTACAGAGTTCCTCCCCTCCTTTTGTCCTCACAACAACCCTGTAAGGTAGGTGAGACTGAGAGATAGTGACTGGCCCAAGGTCGCCCAGGAAGCTTAGTGGCTCTGTGGGGATTTGAACCTGGATCTTCCAGGTCTAAGTCCAACTCCCAAACCACTACAGCATCCTATGTTGTGATAGGGCCTGCCCTACTCCACTCCAATACTACCCCCTCTTGAGAAATGTCTTCTCAGATATTTCCTTCAAATATCCTTGCAGAAACATCAATATTTGCCTCAATCTCTCTTTGGACGAAAATCAGTGACAATCCTAAATTCTACCCAGTTAAGTAGAACATCTTATAAACATTAGAAGAGCCCTGCTGGATCAGGCCAAAGGCTAAAACATGAAATGCTGTAGCATTATTTCAATAACTATTAGTATATAGTGCATGGCCTGTCCATGGAATCCCATTTTGTGCCCTTGCCCAAGCTGTGCCCAGGGCAGGTGTCCATTTTGCTCCACTCTCATAACACTATTAGTGCCACCACCAAAAATGTCCTATTCTTGGTAATGACCAACCTTGCCTCAAAATTGCTGCTTTTACTGATCTCAGCTGATGCTGGTGGGACAAGTGTAGAAGGCTCCAAAGCAACATCTGTCCAAGCCATTGTGTCCGCTATTGCAAGTACAGTATTATTGCAAGTACATTATAGCTGTTACTGTGGCATTCATTGGAGATGTTATGGTGCTGCCATCCTTTTTACCTTGCAAAGCTTTCCTGTCTGGGTGGGTGAATGGCATTTGAATGTCATTATCCAAGCTGTAGTCGTCAGCTCAATTTGCAGGGTTCCTTAAAAGAAGGACCAATACCTGCTCTCCTTTCTTAGCTGCCTGTGCTTGCAGATGAACTGTAACGGGATTTGCTAAGTGCATAATGTGTAGGATCTGTTTTACAGCCAGATGGTGCACTTTGTATGCAATGTACAAGAGCAGGCACTCTGAGTAGTTCATTATTGCACCAGCCAACATGAATTATGCACATCCATCCTCCATGGCCATATATCTGAAGTTGAACAATAATCTCCTTTTTTGCGTCACTAGTTTTTCCACTGAACCCTGTCAACAAAGACTAGGCAATGATTTCTTGTTGGTGTATCAATGTACTTCAGTGGTCATACTTCTCAGGGTTTTTCTAGCACTGCTTTAAAAACATATTTCAAAGACCATGGGTTATAAAGAAAGAAGTTGCTGCAGATTTTTGCTGCAAGTAACATTTCAAGACAAATGTGGAGGTTCACGCTGGGGCAAAACCTCCAAGGAATTTTGAGAGAAGCGAAAAGGTTTTGGATGAGACCAAGAAAACGTCTGATTGAGGTTCCAGTACATGCGTATCTGGAACCTATAGAAAGCTATGCAGATTGTTAGTCCAGCTGTGTTGTGGGTGTTGTCATCTGTGTCTGTCACAAGTTGTGCAGGCCTTCACTATAGCTCATAGGAAGCTGCCTTCTGCTGAGGCAGACCACCTAGTTCACGGCGCAATCCTGTCTAAGTCAAGGGCGGCGGAACGAGCATTCCGCTGCCCTAAGCCGTCACGTAATGCTGTAAAGCACATCCGCGACGACTCGAGAGCAGGGAAGGCCAGCGCAAGGCCAGCCTCCCCTGTTCCGCCAACGGAGCCCTCGCCCAGCCGCCACCAGACCCAGGTAAGGATCCAGTGGGCAGGGGCGTATCGGCAGGGAAGGAAGGGTGCCAATAGGCCCAGCTGGGCCGGGAGGGGGCGGGGGACAGCCTCAGCTGTATCCTGATCCCCGCTGCATGGCTGGGCCTTTACATGGCCTCCTCTTACTAAATCCGAGGAGGCTGATCGGCCCAAGCGCCATTTAGACTCGGGGAAGGGGCCGAGTGTCCCCTTCTCCGAGTAGACCTCTGGCTGAGTGGGAGCCTGCCCGTATTATCTTAAGCAAGCCTTATGCAGGATTGCTCTGCCTGTATTGTCTCTCAGGTCATTCCCAGCCCTTCCTGGAGATGTAAGGAACTGGGACCTTTTGCATGCAGCTCCACAGACTTCCAGAAAACCTTACTTACATTAGTGAATATATTGTGCTTTGTGGGCTTAGACTGTTTAGCTTCCGGGGTTTTATACCTCGCTGCAAAATGTCTCAACTAGTATATTTGTCTGTAATGGCTGAAAGCTATCGCTTCACTACAGGGTAACATCTTTCGCAATAGTAAGCTGGCTCAGTGCTTGAAATGCTCCATCTCTATCATTTATTTGCTGGCCCAGCAAGTCTCAGGGTGGGCCAACAGAGTGTCATTAAACAAGTAAAGTACAATCTGTTTACTGTTTTATTTCAGCTATAATTTTGTTTCTTCCTCCAGGAAGAAACCTGCGTAATTGCCATCAAACCAAATAAACTCGGGTTGCTTTTTTAAATGCAAGACTTGAAATAAATTGGTAGGGAGATAAATATTTTGACCATTTATTTACAGACAAAAAATGTTTTGTTGTGTTGCTGTGATGTATGCTAATTGTAGTCATCGGTAAATTATTATTTTCAATAAAGTGTGAATAAAAAAAAATCTAGAGCTTTGGGAAATTACCAACAAATAAAGCCTAACAATCAGCTCAATGGCATCAGCCGGAGCCCCCTTTTTGACTCATTGATTTGAAGAACTTCACCGTGCTTTTCAGCCTCAAGGCTTCCCAAGTAGCTTACATACAGTCAATAAAAATAGCATATCTTTCAAAGGTGGCTGCCAGTGATGTAGACTTGAGTCTATTGACTCGGACTTGGGTCGGATTCAAGTCGCATCAATGACTTGACTTGAACTTGACTCAGCAATTGTAAAAGACTCGAAAGACTGGACTCAAGACTGGGAGTCTTTTACGACAACCCAATTTTATTCAGGTTTAAACCTGTTTTCTCCATTAAATAGATAGGGACTCGCAACTTGCAACCAAAGACTTGGGACTTGGAGGCAAGGACTTGGGACTTGAGACTTGGACCCAAAGACTTGGGAATGGACTCAAGACTTACAGCGCAATCCTATCCAACTTACACCACTGGTGTAACCAGCGGGGGAGGGCAGTGCGGGAGGCTTTGGAGGGGAGGCGAGATTTAAATCTCCTTTGAATCCCCCTTTGGAGGGGAGTTGAATCCCCTTTCCGTTCTGGGGCCTCCCGTTCTCGCTGCACTGCTATTTACACTGGTGGTGTAAGTTGGATAGGATTGCGCTGTTGGAGTCAGAGACTTGATCCACATCCCTGGTGGCTGCTGCTGCAATTGTTCCAACTCCTTTCACAGAACAGCTGGCGTTTTTACTGACCTCTGCAAGGGGCGGAGGGGCCGAGTCCCAGCTGGAGAAGCAGCAGCAGCAGATGGAAATGGTGATGGTGATACTCCACAGGTGGAGCCATTGTTGGTGACACTTCACCTCTCTGGCTTATTCCTGCCTGTTTGTATCATTCACCAGACTAGGGGGAGGGAGGTTTTAGGGGGAGGGAGGTTGTGGTGGCAACATTCTATGCACAGCTTCTTAAGGGCCACTGAAGTTGTGTTCCTTCTCCAATGCTTGTAAAGCATTGTGCTGGCAAACCTCAGTATCGAGGGACTGGTTAGTCTCTGAAAAGTGGGTGGGCCAAGTTTGCTTAGCAAGAACTTCCATATACATTTGCAGCATGAGATCTGCTGAAGTAGCGCTCCTTCCTTTGCCAATCAGGGAAAAAGCACCAGGTCTTATGCACACCATCCCTCTTTACCATGCCACTATTGCCCGAGCATCAGCAATGGGTTGATAGGAGAAGGGGCTATAGCTCAGTGATAGAACACATGCTTTGCATGCAGAAGATCCCAGTATGTGGCAGCTTCTCTCGCTCTCCCCCCTCCCTCTCCCCCTCTCTCTGTCTCTCTCACTCTCACTCACACACACACACGCACACACACACACACACACACACACACACACACACACACACACACACACACACACTTCAGTTGAGTCGTCGTCCCCTTTCAAATAAACTAATTATGAGGAACTGCAAAGCATAGTCTCTTCCATTTGAGGTCAATTTCTTCCCTTCCCTTCAGTGGCATATTCAAAAGAATATTTAAACATATTCAAAAGTTTGAAAGTCAGTGTCACTCAGTATGTTATGTTTTTGTTTTTCCATACACACCCTTTTTTGGGGGGGGGGGTACTTACCTATAGAAGTGTAGTTTGTTTGCTCTAGATATCGCTGAGGATTTCACTGCACAACTGCCGATGTTTCAGTGGGACTGAAGTTCCAGTCCTCAAAGCACATCTGATATCCATGAGGACTGAGAGTATCTTGAGAATGCAGATTTGTTCAGGGTTGTGCTGCCTGCCTAATCTGTGCTAGACATGTGCAAACCCAAAGGTAGATTTCCATTTTCGTGTCTGTTTTCCTGGCTCAAAGAAATGGATTTCCACAGAAAATTGGTTTGCCTATTTGAATAGTGTCAGTTTCTGTTTTCACTGCCCTTGTTTGCAACATTTATATATTGCAATGTTATCCTACATTTCCTCCATGGTGCTCAGTGGTGGAGTAGAAGGTCTGTTCCAATCCCTCCCCCCCCCCCATTTTATCCTCACAACAGCCATGTGAAGTAAGTTCGCTGAGAGATGGTGACAGGTTTAGGGTCATCCAGTGTGCATCAATGCTGAGCAGGGATTTGAACCCAGGTTGTAAATACTGATACTTGCCAATGGCACACTTCACTTGCATGCCTGCACATGTGCTTGCTACTTGCAACCACATTGCATCATTGATCTTGCAATCCTAAAACTGCATAAACAGTTAACTGGCATTTCACTTGTGAGAAAGATAGTTTGGTGTGAAGAGAGAGAGAGAGAGAGAGAGAGAGAGAGAGAGAGAGAGAGAGAGAGAGAGAGAGAGAGAGAGAGAGAGAGAGAGAGAGAGAGAGACTGCCACAAGACACAAATGAATTGGCTCTGGTTCATGTATGTTTACCTCATCAGAATGAAGATGGGTTGACGAATGACGAATGAATGAAGATGAAAGGATATATTGAAAGAATAGAGCTGAGTACAGACTACAGAAAGAATACATAATGCTCATTCACATGTCTTGCAAGTGAATTGCTTAAAAGCATCGCAGATTTTCAGATCAGGATTCAGAATCATTGACCTGAATTGCATTATTCTCCCCTAAAATTTGGCAACACTTCTAAACTATGCTAAATGAAAATGATAGAATCCTTTCTTCATAGAAAAAAAAAGCTACTGTTGCCAGCTCTTCTTCAGTGGAGATAGAAAACTTTCAGAAATATTTATGATATGAACTATCTTTGTTGTCCAGGTTGGTGGTAAAATGGGAGTATGAATGACTTACCACACAAAGTTGTTGGAGAGAGGAATGAAACAAGCACTGGAAGATGGATCACATGTTGTACTCATTTTTTTATGATTGGTATATCTGGTCAGAAGACCCTGGTTGATGTGGTTGATTTTGCTCAGGGATAGATAAGTGGCTACCTATCTTAAGCATGTGTTTTTTATGGCTGTTGCAAAGTGTGACACGCCATTCCACACAGCCTGGCCACTGCTGCAAACAGCGAGCGGCCGGGTCCGTGCGCCAGCAGTGCCTCCATGTCCCCCTGACACCAGTAAGTCAGAACAGGGGCAGGGAGGGGGGCAGGGAGGGGGGAGGAACAGGGCAGAGAATGAGGTGGGGAGGAGGGTGGATCAAAACTGAGAAGGGGACGGTATCAGGGGCAGTAGCACTGCCAGTATCCTATCCCCTTTTCCAGCTACCGGTAAGTTCTGGGTCCTTCCTGACTTGGAGGAAACAAAGTTGTTAGTGACACAAAAGAAGGGTCCCCAACCCGAGCTGTCCTCACCAACTCCATGGCTAAAGTCAACGAAGGAGTTCATGTTAACGAAGCAACTGGCCTCCAGAGCCAGCTGCTGCAGCTTGAGTAGGGTCAGGGGCCATGAAGTTACAAAAGAAGACGCACCCTACAAAAGACCCCCTCTGTTTCTATGGGAGAAAAAGGTATAACAATCTGGATCCCAGAGCCCACAGGTCTTGCGTTCAGTCCCCACCTGCCTGCCTTGCTGTTGCTGTGATTGTGTCTGTGATCTGCTGGGGGTTGCTGGGTGAAGCACCCCTAGCCCAGCCAGTACCCAAGAACTGCCGTGCCAAGCTGGCACTCAGGATGGGTAATCAACCACTCCAGGCTTCTCTTTCCAGGCTTCTTCCCTGCTCCCCTTCTCAAGCACAACTGAGAAACTCCTGCTGGAGCATGTGAAGCAGGCACCACTTCTGAGCATCAAGCTGCTGCGCCACACGGCATGTCCTTTGGGGAGCCACTACAGCAACCACCAACCCCTTCTTCCAGGAAAACAGGCCCCCTTGCCTTGCTTCCTTCCTTAAAGTCAGCTATGTCTACAGCCAACCCTCTGGGTTGATTTCTTTAGCCCCTTCTGTCTTTTGCACCCCACTTTCAACCCAGGAGATTTATCTTTCACCCCAAGACTTGTGAGACCTGATGCAAGCTGAAGAAAAGCAACACAAGACCAGCACCACATATGTGTGTGTAAACAGACAGAGTTTAATAGGCACAGTCCTGCTTTCTCAGTACAGGCACTGGTGTCTGCTGTGAGCTGGATTTTTTTTTTCTTTTTAGTATACCACCTTCTCGGTCAATTCGGCTGCCTTCATCACCAGCAGTGCACTCCTATCCAACTTACATCACCGGTGTCACCAGCAGTGTAGCGAGAACAGGAGGCCCCAGAACAGAAAGGGGATTCAAAACCCCTTTGAATCCCCTTTTGGAGGGGATTTGAATCCCCTTTCCATTCTGGGGCCTCCTGTTTTCACTGCACCGCTGGTTACACCGGTGGTGCAGATTGGATAGGATTGCGCTGCAGGTCTCATAATTTTGCTCGTTTATATTGAAATTATGAGCGTTAGCAATTAGCTATGCATCACTGGTAAAAAGTATAGATATATAACCTCCAAATGTGACAATTAGTTGTTTCATTTATTTATTCGAGTGAATAATGATAGGGCCTTTCACCAGAACCCACAGAACAAACTGGTTTGCTATGGTAGTATTCACTCAAATATTCACTGAAATTAAAAAAGAAAATCTATTTTCTTCTCTCTTAAATGTCCCTCTCTCTTAAATTCACTAATGACACTGATTATTTTACAGGCAACTAATCTTCAGAATTAAGGACGTAAGCAAGAGAATCCAAAAGCTGTTCTAATTGGGTTGATGCATGGTCTAGCAGAATAATTGATTGACACCGTGATTGCTTAAACACACAGAGAGCTAACAGAATCAGATTAATGAAAACATATGGTAATTACAACTGTGGAAAAACAAGTTAAAATCTATAATGGAGCCTAAGGGTAAATAAGCAAAAGTGTGATCTAGCAATGATTAGAGTTTAAAAAGAAAATAATTTCTGAAGGGTATACTTCTTGAGTTCTGACAGTGTTTAAATGGAAGACCTCAGCCATGTTGTGAAAAAGGCAGAAGTGTGATATTATGAAAGCTGTCTGCTTGATCCTTAAAGAAACAGAATCCCTTAGTAATATTCTAGAATAAGAATGACTTTATTTCTTCTGCATTATAAAATAAAATATGGCCTGGTTGCCACCTTTCTGCAACCCCCCCCCCTCCATTGGCTAAGGTACTGTGTTGGTCATGGAATGTTAATAGCATTCTAACTGCTCAAGGGGAAGCAACCACCAATGAAAGTCTTGAATGGGGAAGTCTTGCCTCATGAACCTTTTAGAATTTTTTGAAAAGGTCAACAGGCATGTGGATGCGAGCGAACCCATGGATATTATATATCTGAATTTTCAGAAAGCGTTTGACGCGGTCCCTCATGAAAGGCTCCTGAGAAAAGGGCAGGTCCTCTTATTGGGGGACTTCAATCTTCTTATTGGGGGACTTCAGTCATGGGGGACTTCAATTATCCTCACATCGACTGGGTCAATTCATGCTCAGGTCATGAAAGAGAGACTGGATTTCTAGATATGTTAAATGACTGTGCCTTAGAGCAGCTTGTCACGGAACCGACCAGAGGACAGGTGACTCTGGACTTGATATTGTGTGGCACTCAAGATCTGGTCAGGGAGGTAAATGTTACCGAACCGTTGGGGAACAGTGACCATGCTGCGATCCGTTTCGCCATGCATGTCGGAGGGAGAGTGCCGAGCAAATCTGACACGAAAACCCTTGACTTCCGAAGGGCAGACTTCCCCAAAATGAGAAGACTAGTTAAGAAAAAGCTGAAAGGGAAGGTAAAAAGAGTCCAATCGCTCCAGAGTGCATGGAGGCTGTTTAAAACAACAGTCATAGAGGCCCAGCGGGAGTGTATCCCACAAAGGAGGAAGGGCTCGACCAAGTCCAGGAGGATGCCCGCATGGCTAACAAGCACAGTTAAGGAGGCTATAAAAGGCAAGGAAGCTTCCTTCCGTAAATGGAAGTCTTGCCCTAATGAGGAAAATAAACAGGAGCACAAACTGTGGCAAAAGAAATGTAAAAAGATGATACGGGAGGCCAAGCAAGACTTTGAGGAACGTATGGCAGGCAACATAAAAGGGAATAATAAAAGCTTCTTCAAATATGTTAGAAGCAGGAAACCTGCCAGGGAAACGGTGGGTCCGCTGGATGGTGAGGGAGAGAAAGGGGTGATAAAAGGGGACTTGGAGACTGCAGAGAAATTAAATGAGTTCTTTGCATCTGTCTTCACGGCAGAAGACCTCGGGCAAATACCACTGCCGGAACGGTCTCCCCTGACTAAAGAATTAAGTCAAATAGAGGTTAAAAGAGAAGATGTCTCAGACTTAATTGACAAAATAAAGATCAATAAATCACCAGGCCCGGATGGCATCCACCCAAGAGTTCTGAAGGAACTCAAGAATGAAGTTGCTGACCTCTTGACCCAAATATGCAACTTGTCCCTTAAAACGACCAATGTGCCAGAGGATTGGAGGATAGCTAATGTCACACCAATCTTTAAAAAAGGAAGGAGGGGGGACCCGGGAAACTACAGGCCGGTCAGCCTAACATCTGTTCCAGGGAAGATGGTGGAAAGTCTCATTAAGGATAAAATCTTAAAATACATAGAAGAACAAGCTCTGCTGAGGGAGAGTCAGCATGGCTTCTGCAAGGGGAAGTCTTGCCTCACAAACCTGTTAGAATTTTTTGAAAAGGTCAACAGGCATGTGGATGCGAGCGAACCCGTGGATATTATATATCTGGATTTTCAGAAGGCGTTTGACACGGTCCCTCATGAAAGGCTCCTGCGAAAACTCCACAGTCAGGGAATAAGAGGGCAGGTCCTCTTGTGGATTAGGAACTGGTTGAAGACCAGGAAACAGCGAGTGGGAGTCAATGGGCAATTTTCACAATGGCGAGAGGTGAAAAGCGGTGTGCCCCAAGGATCGGTCTTGGGACCGGTGCTTTTCAACTTATTCATAAATGACCTGGAGTTGGGGATAGGCAGTGAGGTGGCCAAGTTTGCGGATGACACTAAACTTTTCCGGGTGGTAAAGACCAGCAGGGATTGTGAAGAGCTCCAGAAGGATCTCTCCAAACTGGGAGAATGGGCAGCAAAATGGCAGATGCGCTTCAATGTAAGTAAGTGCAAAGTGATGCACATTGGGGCAAGAAACCAAAATTTCACATATACGCTGATGGGTTCTGAGTTGTCTGTGACGGATCAAGAGAGAGATCTTGGGGTCCTGGTGGACAGGTCGATGAAAGTGTCGACCCAGTGTGCGGCGGCTGTGAAGAAGGCCAATTCCATGCTCGGGATCATTAAAAAGGGGATTGAGAATAAAACGGCCAATATCATTATGCCTTTGTACAAATCGATGGTAAGGCCACATCTGGAGTATTGTGTCCAGTTCTGGTCACCATACCTCAAAAAGGATATAGTTGAATTGGAAAAGGTGCAGAAAAGAGCGACCAGAACGATTCGTGGGCTGGAGCACCTCCCTTACGAGGAAAGGCTACAGCGTCTGGGGCTTTTCAGCCTAGAAAAAAGGCGCCTGAGGGGGGACATGATTGAGACTTATAAAATTATGCATGGGATGGAGAGAGTGGATAGAGGGAAATTCTTTTCCCTCTCGCACAACACCAGAACCAGGGGACACACACTAAAATTGAGTGGAGGGAGAGTTAGAACAGACAAAAGAAAATATTTCTTTACCCAGCGTGTGATTCATCTGTGGAACTCCTTGCCACAGGATGTGGTGATGGCACCTGGCCTAGATGCCTTTAAAAGGGGTTTGGACAAATTCATGGAGGAAAAGACCATCACAGGTTACAAGCCATAAGCAACCTCCTGGTTTTTAGAAGTGGGTTTTCTCTGTGCCAGGTGCAAGGGAGTGGCGACTGGACACAGGTATCTTGTTGTCTCGTGTGCTCCCTGAGGCATCTGGTGGGGCCACTGTGTGAGACAGGAAGCTGGACTAGATGGGCTTTTGGCCTGATCCAGCAGGGCTCTTCTTATGTTCTTATGTTCTTATGGATTAGGAACTGGTTGAAGACCAGGAAACAGCAAGTGGGAGTCAATAGGAATTTTTCACAATGACGAGAGGTGAAAAGTGGTGTGCCCCAAGGATCAGTCTTGGGACCGGTGCTTTTCAACTTGTTCATAAATGACCTGGAGCAGGTCCTGGATAAGCAGCGAGGAGGCCAAGCTTGTGAATGACACTAAACTTTTCTGGGTGGTGAAGACCAGCAGGGATTGTGAAGAGCTGCAGAAGGATCTCTCCAAACTGGGAGAATGGGCAGCAAAATGGCAGATGTGCTTCAATGTAAGTAAGTTTAAAGTGATGCACATTGGGGCAAGAAATCAAAACTTCATATATACGCTAATGGGTTCCTGAGCTGTCTGTGACTGATCAGGAGAGAGATCTTGGGGTGCTGGTGGACAAGTCGATGAAAGTGTCGACCCAGTGTGCGGTGGCCATGAAGAAGGCCAATTCTATGCTTGGGATAATAATAATAAAAATGGGATTGAGAATAAAACGGCCAATATCATTATGCCCTTGTACAATTCGATGGTAAGGCCACATCTGGAGTATTGCGTCCAGTTCTGGTCACCACACCTCAAAAAGGATATAGTTGAATTGGATAAGGTGCAGAAAAGAGCGACCAAAATGATTTGTGGGCTGGAGCACCTCCCTTATGAGGAAAGGCTACAACGTTTAGGGCTTTTCAGTCTAGAAAAAAGACTTCTGAGGGGGGACATGATTGAGACGTATAAAATTATTCATGGGACGGAGAGAGTGGATAAAGGAAAGTTCTTCTCCCTCTCACACAACACCAGAACCAGGGGACATGCACTAAAATTGAGTGGAGGGAGAGTTAGAATGTACAAAAGAAAATATTTCTTCACCCAGCGTGTAATTCATCTGTGGAACTCCTTGCCACAAGATGTGGTGATGGCACCTAGCCTAGATGCCTTTAAAAGGGGTTTGGATAGATTCATGGAGGAAAAGACCATCACAGGTTACAAGCCATAAGCAATTTGTACACATGTTGTACAGCATGGCCGCTGGTGCACAGTATCCGACAGGCGGCCCTGGGCCACCTGCCGGATCCTTACGCAGGATTGTGCCGAGAGTGTGATGGGCCAGTGGTTGGGCATCAATTGTCTGAACTATCCCAATATCTGTGGCAAATATTCACCACCTTCTATCCAGCATATCAAGCTTTATCTAATAAACATGTATGATTGCCTTGTCTGTTAGGGCTGTGTGTATTTTTTCACATAAGAACCCCAATTGGCCTAAATCAAATGTACAAACATTATTTACACACATATTTCATCAGCCGAAAGCTTCATTAAACCTTGGAACGAAAGCTTTCATGGCCAGCTACTAGAATACAATACACAAGTTTTATGGGTGAAGTAGCCATGTAATTAAAATATAAAATACAAAGAACTCCAGGCACACACGTATAAAATCTTCAAAAAGAGCCACTCATAACAAGCAGCAAAACAATGAGTGCGGAGAAGTCCGATATTTACAGGAACCGACGTTTCGTCTTATTCCTAAGACATTATCTAGGTCGTGACAGCTTGGCTGTTAGGATGACACAGCCAAGCTGTCACGACCTAGATAATGTCTTAGGAATAAGACGAAACGTCGGTTCCTGTAAATATCGGACTTCTCCGCACTCATTGTTTTGCTGCTTGTTATGAGTGGCTCTTTTTGAAGATTTTATACGTGTGTGCCTGGAGTTCTTTGTATTTTATATTTTAATTACATGGCTACTTCACCCATAAAACTTGTGTCTTGCTTCATTAAACTTTTTTTTTTTCTGGCAACAACATTTTGGTTTAGTGCCTAAGTGGGAGGTCAGACCAAGATATTCAATTCTGTTCTCATTTTTGGATGTTTTTGTACTGATTTGTCTCTTTGCTTGTTAGGATAGTTCCACATCAACTGAGCAAACAAAATGATGTTTAAAAATATTAAGTCTCCGACAAGTTTGTTTATCTTTTGTGTATTTCTTCCCTTTGGGAGACAGAGAGGCATGTCTGCATATAAAAGAAGTGAACAAAATATGTTAATAAGGATTTTATCTTGGCTATGTTCCATGAGCAGATTCTACAGGTATCTCAGCGATTGTATCCGCAATTGGCAACTTGATTAATCATCCTTCTCAGAGTAGATATAACAATACAGAGCCCTTCTTGAGATAATAGCAGTTTGATTTGAAACAGGATTCAGTAAACAACCCATAACTGTGTTTGGTGCCAGATAGGGTTGTAATCTTGAGTATTTCATACAGCAACAGTTTTTTATTCATTTGGGGGTTTTTTTCAGAAAGAGACCAGTAAATGATGTTTTGTAAATAGATATTTAGTAAATAACACAGTTGTTTTTGGCAATTCCTTTATATGATTTTTCAGGATGCCCTGGTCTGAAGGATATTTGATCATGAGGCAGCATTCAACTTTCTTTCCTTTCAATATCTTTTCTGACATCAGCCTAGAGTCGTAACAACGGAGGAGCGCGTGGTTCACTCGAACCAGGCGCTCAGCAGTGGAGCGTGTGGAGCAGAAGCTCCAGGCGCTCGGGCGGGCGGGGCAGTCACCGACGCGAAGCGCCACATTGTGTTGGCCTGCCCGCCCTCCCTGGAGCCCGCTACGCTCCGAAATGAGTGGAAAATGGGCAGGGGGCGCGTTGACGTGACACGACGCAGGCCCCGCCCCCACGTGCCAGGCGCCGGGAGGGCGCCCGACATTTCTGCATCAGCCCCTCCCCATGATGAATATTGTCAGTGCCAAATATTGCGATCTACCTCTGATAGGATTTTCTACTCACTTCGCAGGGTCAGTTTAGACATTGACTGCAATTCAGAAATATTAGAATTTATTGCAAAATGTTAATTAAAAGTACACAGGGAACATATCGAACGGGAAAAATGCATAAATATGTATTCATTCTGTATCCTCCCCATTTATTTATGGTGTGGTAAAAATCCCACTTATTAATGTATAAACCTTTAAGACCTATGCAGCTGAGGCTATAGGCCAAGAAAAAGATCCAGTTGTACCCATAGCATCCTTTCTTCCCTCCTGTGCTCAAATCCAGGGACAATAAACCTCTTTGAAGTGGTCCAGCACATGATGGGTTTTGGTGCTAAAAAACAACTTGCTTACTCAAAGCCTTGTTAGTATTCTAACCCATTATGCAGTGAGCTCCTAAAGATAATTCCGTTCAATATCTAGTTTTATTTTATTTTTCACATTTTTATACCGCCCTTCCTCTAAGTAGCTCAGGGTGATTTACCTGGTTCCTTCGCTTCTTTTGTCCTCACAACAACACTGTGAGGTAGGTGAGGCTGAGAGGTAATGACTGGCCCAGGGTCACCTAGGAAGCTTCATGGCTGAGCTAGGATTTGAACCTGGATCTTCCAGGTGTACTGTAAGTTCAACACCGGAACCACTACACTATCCTGACTCTGGTAACATTTTGTTACTTGCATCCTGACAGAAGTTTGCCACATTGGGGAGGGGCCATTGCTCAGTAATAGAATAAGAGCTTTGCATGCAATGGTCTCAAATTTGACCACTGGCGCCTTTAGTTAGGAGGATTTTTAGAAGGCGTTTGACACGGTCCCTCATGAAAGGCTCCTGAGAAAACTCCACAGTCAGGGAATAAGAGGGCAGGTCCTGTTGTGGATTAGGAACTGGTTGAACACCAGGAAACAGTGAGTGGGAGTCAATGGGCAAAATTCACAATGGCGAGAGGTGAAAAGCGGTTTGACCCAAGGATCGGTCTTGGGACCAGTGCTTTTCGGCTTGTTCATAAATGACCTGGAGTTGGGGATAAGCAGTCAGGTGGCCACGTTTGTTGATGACACTAAACTTTTCTGGGTGGTGAAGACCAGCAGGGATTGTGAAGAGCTCCAGAAGGATCTCTCCAAGCTGGGAGAATGGGCAGCAAAATGGCAGACGCGCTTCAATGTAAGTAAGTGTAAAGTGATGCACATTGGGGCAAGAAATCAAAACTTCACATACATGCTAATGGGTTCTGAGCTGTCTGTGACAGATCAGGAGAGAGATCTTGGGGTGCTGGTGGACAGGTCGATGAAAGTGTCGACCCAGTGTGTGGCGGATGTGAAGAAGGCCAATTCCATGCTCGGGATTATTAAAAAAGGGATTGAGAATAAAATGGCCAATATCATTATACCCTTGTACAAATCAATGGTAAGGCCACATCTGGAGTACTGTGTCCAGTTCTGGTTACCACACCTCAAAAAGGATATAGTTGAGTTGGAAAAGGTGCAGAAAAGAGCGACCAGACTGATTTGTGGGCTGGAGCATCTCCCTTATGAGGAAAGGCTACAGCGTTTGGGTCTTTTCAGTCTGGAAAAAAAGCGCCTGAGGGGGGACATGATTGAGACATATAAAATTATGCACGGGATGGAGAGAGTGGACAGAGGGAAATTCTTCTCCCTCTTGAACAACACCAGAACCAGGGGACATGCATTAAAATTGAGTGGATGGAGTGTTAGAATGGACAAAAGAAAATATTTCTTTACCCAGCGTGTAATTCATCTGTGGAACTCCTTGCCACAGGATGTGGTGATGGCACCTGGCCTAGATGCCTTTAAAAGGGGTTTGGATATATTCATGGAGGAAAAGACCATCAAAGGGTACAAGCCATAAGCAACCTCATGGTTTTAGAAGTGGGTTTTCTCTGTGTCAGGTGCAAGGGAGTGACAACAGGAAACAGGAAACAAGAAGGCATATGGATTTGTAGAAGAAGAATCAATACTGGAGGTACAATTAAAATCTGAAGATCAGGTAATCTCAAAAATGTATAAATTGCTTTTGAAGTTCGAGACAGAAGAAGAACAGGTTAAAGAATATATAATTCAATGTACGAAAAATGTAGGTCATGTTATTTAATGGAGCAATGGGAACAATTATGGTTAAAACAGTTGAATTTTTTACGTTAAATGTTAATATTAAGGAAAATATGTATAAAATGATGTATAGATGGTATATAACCCCAAGCAAATTAGCAAAAATGAATAAGAAGGTGAGGAATAGCTGTTGGAAATGTAAAAAGCAAGAGGGAATGTTTTATCATATGTGGTGGACATGCCCCCAAGCAAAGAAGTATTGGACTCAGATTCATAAACAGATAGAGTTGATTTTAAAGATAATGGTTCAAATGAAACTGGAAACCTTTTTGTTGTGTATGAGGGATGATCATGTAGGCGAAAAATCTCAAACTTTGTTTCTATATATGATAACTGCGGCAAGAATTTTATATGCACAATATTGGAAGAATTCGGAGATACCTTCGCTGGAAGATTGGTGGCTGAAAGTTTTGGACTATGCTGAAATGGATAAACTTACAATTTTAATTAAGGAAAAGTCAGTTAACCTTTTCATGAACAACTGGAAACCATTTATCGGTTTTTTGAGAGAGAGACAGAGAACGATGTGATGATATGCGGATTTAATGAATAGAATGTGGGTGTTATTTTGGCTTAGTTGGATATTATATGTAGAAAATAGTGAATAGTATGCTAGTAGGATGTATTGCTTCGTGCTTGCTATACCTTTATGAAATATGTATTGTTTTTATGTTTTAATATATCAATAAAATATAAATATATGCAGAAAAAAAAGGAAACAGGTTATCTTGTTGACTGTGTCCTCTTGGAAGCTTCTGGTGGGGCCACTGTGAGATACAGGAAGCTGGACTAGATGGGCCTTTGACCTAACCCAGCAGGGCTCTTCTTATGTTCTTATGAGGAAGCCAGCTAGGCTGAAGAAGCATAGGAAACATTCTGAGAAGGTTGAATCAGCCAGTCTTAAAGGACTAATGGCGCAATCCTGCATAGACTCGGCAGGTGCTGGCTGTCATAAACATGCTGTAAGGTGCGTTTTCAGTACCCGGGAGTAAGTGCCGCCGGTGCGCAGGCCAGCAGCCCTTACTCTGCCTCCCAGATGACCCTGCAGCCGCCGGTGTAGGTAAGAGATGCACCGTGCAGTGCAAGGGCAGGGAGAAGGTGGGTCGGGTGGTGAGGGAGGGCGGTCGTTGGGCAAGCCGGCCCGGTAGGGGGTGGGGATATAGGCGGTGAGCTCTGCTGATATCCTGCTTCCGTTCCTGGCCTTGGTGGCCCTTTCCCCGCTGTCCCGGATGTACGTTGGCTCCAGAGTCGATGTACATTGGAGGAGGCCTATTGGCACCGGGCAGCCCTACACCGGGGGAAAGGAATGAACATCCCCTTCTCCCGAGGAGTCCCTGAGCCACGCCGGAGTGGCCCGGGAAGGGCGCAGGAATAGATGCTGAGGCTGGCCCTATGGGCTGGCCACAGATCCTTACGCAGGATTGGGCTGCCCGTGTCCAATGATCTGACTCAGCAAGAAACTTTATATGCTCAAGAACATTCATGAATGGCAGCTCTTGCTAACCATCAGAGATTGTTGAATGTTTATTGCAGCTACACATAGTTATTCTTCTGTGGCAGAACACTGGAGCATCAATCTCAAATTATTTTATTAGTAACGTGCCATAGGAGTGACTGCATGTTCATGGGATCTGCCGTGTGCCCCCTTCCCCCCTATTTAATATGTGGACTTGTGCCCTTATATAGTGCTCTGCAGATGACATAGCAATTCTTCCAAATGACTTGAATTTGGGGAGCCTTAAAGGTATGTTCATCAGTAGCACTTGGAGTTAAAATGGCAGACGGTCAGCAAGCTAAAAGTGGAACTCTGACCAGTCATGCCTCGTTGAGTCTTCTTCAGTCAAGCACTTGTCCACCGAACCTTTAAGAGAAAGCGACTCTCCAGTATGATCGGGTTGCAGAGCATTAAGTGCTAGGCCTGATTTATGCTTTGGTGGAAGGACCATATAATTTTTCTGTTAAAGGGAACATCACGTTTCACCTGGATCATGACATTAGGAGTCCTTTTGTGCTTTTGGAGGGACAAAAATATAGTTTCTATTCTCTACGAGAAAGTCTTCTCTTGTATCAAGCAGTGATGTAGACTTGACTCTATTGACTTGGACTCAAGTCGCGTCAGTGACTTGACTCGGACTTGACTCGGCGATTGTAAAAAACTCGAAAGACTCGACTCGAGATGTGGAGCCTTTTACGGCAAGTCGAATTTTATTCAGGTTTAAACCTATTCTCCCCATTAAATAGATAGGGACTCGCAAGTCGCAACCAAAGACTTGGGACTTGGGGGCAAAGACTTGATCCACATCCCTGGTATCAGGTAAACTAAGGATTGATTCTAACTGTCAGGACGAGCCAGAAACCTTGACTGGACATTCTGTAGTGTCTAAAAGGTGAAGTACTGATTTTGCTCATTGTTACTGACCTTGAATTAATCTGGAGTAATTAATGAATATGGATTGTCAGAACATTACGATAAGTATGTGCTTAGAACAAATGGACAATTCTATCACGTGTTCTTTTTTGTTGTTGTTGCAAACACATCCTGAAATGTGGCCTGGTTAATATAGTCCATGTTTGGCAATTGTGAGTATAACTTATTCCAAATTAATTTTGTTTATGGAAATCGTTGCCCTGGTCATAAGGCTGGCTCCATTTTTGCCACTGTTCCAGTGGTGGCTGAAAATGGTTTTGTTTCATTTAGCCTTTGCGCCCAAGTTATTTTGATTTGCTCAGCTTTGATAAGGGTACAGCTTTGTTGATCACACAGAACGAGAGATGTAGTACAGGTAATCACAACGTCCTTTTATTAGACTGAGTATAGCTATTTTTAAAAAACATAATTTACATGTTCAAGGTTTACACAGTGAGAGTTCTCTTCCAAGTCACAGATATGTCTTTGCAGAGTAGTCAGGGAATCAAGCCAGCAAATGGAAGGATATAAAATCAAATTCCATCCTCCATTTTTATGATTTATAGCGCAATCCTATCCAATTTACACCACCAGTGCAACCAGTGGGGAGGGCAGGGTGGAAGGCTTTGGAGGGGAGGGGGGATTCAAATCCCCTTTGAATCCCCCTTTGGAGGGGATTTCAATCCCCTTTCCTTTCTGGGGTCTCCTGTTCTCACTGCACCGCTGGTTACATCGGTGGTGTAAGTTGGTTAGGATTGCACTGTCAAAACAGAAGAAACTGCCTTATGCAAAGTCAGACCATATCTGTGTTGAGTTCGGTACTGTTTATTCTGACTGGCAGTGGTTCTCCAAGGGCTCAGGCAGATGTCTTCCTAAACCCTGCAACCTGAGATCCTTTTCACTGGAGATGCAAGGAATCAAACCAGGACCTTCTGCATCCAAAACATGTGTTTGATCACTGAGTAATGTCCCTTTCAGCACATGACAAACCTGATAACTGTAAGGCATGGGAGTAAAGTTCTGCCTCTTTTCTGCAGAGACCAGTTCCTTGAGCTACTATCGCTGGCCAGCATTTTTACGGCACAAAGTGTTCCCCCTCAGTCTGCAGCAGTATGGGATTTTGTTTTGATTTTTCATTGCTTACTGCTACACACAATTACTTTTTTGGGTTCCAAGATCACTGCAGACGGAGACAGCAGCCATGAAATTAAAAGACGCTTACTTCTTGGAAGGAAAGCTATGGCAAACTTAAACATAATAATAAAAAGCAGAGATATCACCGTGCCAACAAAAGTTCGTATAGTCAGGGCGATGGTGTTCCCAGTAGCAATGTATGGTTGCGAGAGTTGGACCATAAGGAAGGCTGAGCACCAAAGAATAGATGCTTTTGAACTGTGGTGCTGGAGAAGACTCCTGAGAGTCCCTTGGACTGCTAGGAGATCAAATCAGTCAATCCTAAATGAAATCAACCCTGACTGTTCCCTGGAAGGACAGGTACTAAGGCTGAAACTCAAATATTTTGGCCACCTAATGCGAAGAGAGGACTCTCTGGAGAAGACTCTGATGCTGGGAAAGATTGAAGGCAAAAGGAGAAGGGGAAGGCAAAGGATGAGATGGTTAGACAGCATCACCGATGCAACAAACATGAAAATGAGCGAACTCAGGAAGATAGTGGAGGATAGGAAGGCCTGGCGGGATATGGTTCATGGGATCACGAAGGGTCAGACACGACTTAACGACTGAACAACAACAACACAATGAAAAACCTTGTGGGAGCTTGAAGGCTTGAGGAACATCTGGAATAGCAACAAAAAGTTCTTTTTGTTTTGTTTTTTATAGTCCATGTCCATTGTGCAGCTGAATACACTCAGCAAGATCATAGCAACATAAGAATTGCCTTGCTGTAGCAGATGGGCAGCCCAATCCTACCCTGCACCGATTCATTCTGCAAGGGAATTTAGCAGGCTGGAGGACTCATTGAGGTAAGGGGAATTTGTCCCCCAGCCCACGCAATGGGTCTACTTGGACCTGCGCCAGCCATATGGCTGGCGCAAGGCTGTGTGCACCCCTGTCAGCGGATCAGACTGACCCGGGAAGGGTGATAGTATACGGTGCATGCCAGTGCCATCGATCCCACCCTCTCTGTGGCCCAATCTTCCCACCCCATCACCGCCGTCTCCTGGCTTGTTTTGCCCCTCCCCACCCTCCCCCCGCGCCTGGCTGCTCAGCATAGAGCTTACCTGCTACGACGGGCATTGCTCTTTCTGCCAGTGCTGTCAGGAAGGCTCTAGCCTTCCTACCAGCGGGCTTGGAAGGTGCGCTGTTGCAACGTGCCTTATGGCACATTTGCGATAGTCTGTGCTGACAGAGCGCATGCTCCACTAGTGCAGAGGCACAATAGGATTGTGCCATAAAAGTCAATCTAGACTGGGGCACCCCAAATACAGACAGTAGGGCACATCTACATGTTGTGCGCAGCAACTTAAGTTGCCTCAAAGCTTATTTGCTGAAACAACCCCATCACGTCCTTTCCTACCCCATACACCATAGACCCTTTTCCCTTGGAAGGAGGCAGAGAGTGGATGGCGGAGCACAACATCTTATGTCCGTTCTTTTCACTTGTAGTAATTTTTTTTTTTAATCACAAATGAAAAGTAGGAGGGGAGAGTTACTTTGCTTTGTATTGAAATGATCGAGAAATAGCAAATCAACATCATTATGGATATTAATGACTTGACTATCAGCCATGATTCTTAAGTGAAACTTCTGGTATACTGGAAGCCGAGAACAAAAATGAGAAGACCATCAATTCCATGCCTCGTGGCTACCCACAGTAATTTGGCTGGCTGCATCTGGAAACTGATTTCTAGATTAGATAACTTGATTCAGCAAGCCAGCTCTTAATGATGCGCATGAGTTGATTTTGCCACTGTTGCTGGAGAAATACAAGAAAGCAATTCCAGATCAATGATTGGCATGAGTATTGTACTCGAATGTGTGCATATGAGGACAAAATGTGAAGTACAAAGAATCTGTGAGTCCCTCCCGAGATAAGTAGATGGATCAGGTTTCTAGGCCTCTTTTTCACAATCGGCATTGCTTGACACTGAGCAATATATCATTCAGTACTAGGATTAAATATTCCTATTAAATATCTCTTGATTCAGCCCATTCATTCCAGCAGTATCCTGTCACATGGTCTCTGAAGCCTGCAAATGCTTGTTTATAACACTAGTGGTACCCACAGTTAGTCATGATTTGGTTGAACGATATATAGACACCCACAATTTCTTATCCTTCTTCATAAGTCACTCTCTCTAGATTCATAATTATGTTAATTGCTCTTCTCTCGTTCCCTCCAATTTACCAAGCACTTCATAATATTAAAGTAAGCAGAAATGAATGCTTTCTTCTCAATGCAATTATACAAGCACTGTATTAAGAGGGACTATCACTTTCCCGGATCCATAATGCAATGATTGCCTTGAAAAGCAATTGCAGGAGAAGCAACGGGCCTGAAAAAGCACACAATGTTCAGCGCAGGCAAAGTTTTGCACTTCAAGTATATTTATCTTACTTTTCTTGGTGAGGGTTGTTTTCTTCATGCTAGCTACCAAAGTGAGGCAATTAAAATTAATGGTGATATAGTTTAATGGGACAAAAGGATCTCTAGTCCCTGTGGATAAACGATTTCTCAATGCAATTTATTTTTCCTCCTGTTTCTTGTTAAAATATGTAAATAAGCAAAGGACACCCTGCAGTCATTTTCATTAGCTCTTTTGGTGTCACTGGAAATACGTTAGCATTGTTATGATGAGTGACCTACATGCGGTATAGAAGTAACCCGTCAGTAATTGTGCGTTGAAATCTGGAGTGACTGCAACAGTAGCAGGTCATTGCTTTTAGCTAATCAACAACTATTGTTGATTCTTCAACTAGCTAAAGGTCACGTTTGTCAGGTGTGGGAAGAAGAACAATAAAAACTTAAAGCCCTTTCCCCAACCCGCTCTACCATCTTTCACTGATGCCACTACCTCAGGCAGAGTAAGGTGGGATGAGGCCTCAGGCCTGCTCTTTTGAACTTGGCCTTAAAGACCCAGGAGCCACTGAGCACCAAGGCACCTGTTTACATTACTCCATGTTGGGTGTGAGCATGATGGAATATTGGTAACTAGTTAGTGCATGTATGGAGCTGCCTTATTATACTGTGGGCGCAATCCTGTGTAACCTTACACCGGTGCATCTTACACCGGTGTAAGTGTGCATGCGCGGTGTCCGAGGGGGATTACGCTGGTGTCCGTCCTGCGTCCGTCGGTGTACGGCAAGTTACACTGGCATAAGTGCACTTACACCGGTGGATCTACTGTTACACCGGTGCAAGAGTTACACAGGATTACACTGTTAGTTCATCTAGCTCAGTATTGTCTACATTGACTAGCAGCAGTCTCCATAGTTTCTGGCAGGGGTCTTTTCCAGCCCAGTCTGGAAATGCCAGAGAGTGACAGAACAATCCTATGCATTTCTACTCAGAAGTAAGTCCCATTGTGTTCAATAGGGCTTATTCCCAGGAAAATGTGCATAGGATTGCAGCCTGAATCTTGAACCTTCTGCATGCAAAGCATGTGATGTACCACCGAGCTATGGGCCTCTGCCTTACATGTGTGTGTGCATACATGCACATGCTTATCTATCTATTTTGGTAACCCATAAAGCTGTATGCTGTACTTCTTTGGACCTGGGTATATCAAGGACTGCCTCCTCCAGTATCAACCTGCATGCTATTTAAGGTTCTTTGGGGAGGCCTTACTTTGGGTTCCCTCACCTACAGAGGCTAGGCAAGTAGTGACTGAAGAACAGGCCTTCTCCACAATGGTATCCTCCTGGCTTTGGAATACCCACCCTAGGAATGTGTGCCTGGTGCCCACTCTTATGACTTTCCAGCATCAGGTAAAAACGGGTTTGTTTGTTTAAGGTTTTAACTTTAAGGTCAAAATTATGTTGTTTTGTATCAATGTGGTGCTTTTGGTACTCTTTTCTTGACCCCTGTTTTATTATTTTGCTTCTAAATTAGCTTTATTATTTAACTATTCTATTTGGTTTTCAGTATTTGGCATGTTTTTATTAGATACTGTGAACTTCCATGGAAATAATTTTTTTTTATATTTAAAATGTATTTAAAATTAAAAGGATAGGAATGAACAGCACTCTGCACATGTTTAAAGGCATTTCACAGGGAATAGTACATACATACCCAGAAGATCTTTGCCTTTAAATTATTTTAACAAAAAAAGCAAAAGAAAAAAGCTTTCAAGGAAACAGCACTTGCTCAAAGGCAATCATTGCGAGGGGCCAGCATTTTTGCAAATCAAAGTGGCACTATCCTACCATGGCTTGACCAGACTAAATGCCTGTTTGTTACACACAAACAGTTCACACAAAGCAAGGGAATGACTACAGGAAACAGTTTATCTTGTTGGCTGTGTGCTCCCTGAGGCATCTGGTGGGGCCACTATGAGATACAGGAAGCTGGACTAGATGGGCCTTTGGCCTGATCCAGCAAGGCTCTTCTTCTGTTCTTATGTAGGTATCTTGTTGTGTGCTCCCTGAGGCATCTGGTGGGGCCGCTGTGACACACAGGAAGCTGGACTAGATGGGCCTTTGGCCTGATCCAGCAGGGCTCTTCTTATGTTCTCATGTACACTTTACATGTTGATTAATTTCTTTAGAAATGCCACAGCAGTAGTACCCAGAGCCAGCTAATTGCCTCCGTAATGCAGATGGGGAGTGGGCTGAGACTAAGCAATGCCCCTGAGCTAGTTCATGGGAGTGTCAGCAACTGAACTAAGGACTTCTTGGTTCACAGCCCATCAGTGATATAGACTTGAGTCTATTGACTCAGACGTGAGTCGGAGATTGTAAAAGACTCAAATGACTCGACTCGAGACTTGGAGCCTTTTACAAGAAGTCGAATTTTATTCAGGTTCAAACTCGTTTTTCCCATTAAATAGATAGGGACTCGCAACTTGCAACCAAAGATTTGGGACTTGATTTGAGACTTGGACCCCGAGACTTGGGATTTGACTCGAGACTTGGAGTCAGAGATTTGATCCACATCCCTGCTGCCCATTCTCTTAGTCTCTGGGCTACCTTATCACAACCGCTTGCACCATAAGAAAGATGTTCCTTATTTTAGAACAGCAACACAGCACAATGGAACAGGCTCAGAGAGAGTATCATATTTTGGGGATGTTGACAATGGCCTCTGTTCTACTCTACCTTCTTTTGTTTGTGTTTCTGCACTGTGATATCTGTATTACCCGTATTTCTTCGAGTCTAAGGCGCCATCGATTCTAAGGCACACCTTTACTTTCAGTACCACCAGCAGGGAAAAAAAAATCCATCGATTGTAAGACTCACCTCCCTTCATTGAATCTACTCGCTCAGCACCAACTCTCCCCAGCATGTCCTGCACTGCAGCTGACAATGACTGAGTGCCTTTGCTTAGCATTTCTGGCCCCGCCAGAAAGTGCCATTTCCTTCATTACCTGGGCTTGGGGGAGCTTCAGGGAGGCCTGCGCAACCCTTCACAAAAATCGGAAATGACCGAAAATCACAATTTTTCGCCAAACTGAAGATCAGGGAGGCCTGCAGAGGGTTGCGCAGGCCTCCCTGAAGCTCCCCCAAGCCCCGGTAAGTAAGAAGATAGCATTTTGGGGTGCTTTTTGGAGACCTTCGATTCTAAGACGCACCCCATTTTTTGAAATGCTTAACTGGGAAAAAACATGTGTCTTAGAATTGAAGAAATACAGTAAGTTAGACAAGTTCTTCCAGATCTGAGCTTCAGTGCGGCAGTCCTACCAGAGTGTAGATTTTAAGCACAGCTTGTAACGGGCAAAGAAAGGTTGTTGGATTGATTTTTCTCTTCCACTTTTCTGTGGTTGCTGTAGGAACAGTTGGTCAGTAGATGGAGCAGCAAGTCGCAAACTTGTCAGTTTTCCCTTGTGGCGTCTTCCTGATGGCCGTTGCTCAGAATAATATAAAAGAAGAATATTCAGTGGTTTCAATGTCTTTTTTCCCCCCTTGTTCACTCATTAGTGTCTGGTTTATGGAAGAGACCTCTTTCTATAGAGATATCTACATAAACCCACTGAGCAATTATTCCCACAAGACTGAATATTCAGTGTTGTTAAAATTTAGAAATGCTGAATATTCATCAACCAGAAAGTGTTTAGCATGCAGGAAAACACACTGGCTTAACAATTGCAGATCTTTGACAAACCGTCTTGAACCTCAAGTAGAAAATCTTTGTTTCTAACAGCACAGTGCTTTTCATGTAAGGAATTCTGCCATTTGTTAGCTAAGATATATCCAGATTAGGTCATCTAAGCCCAGAAGGTTCCCAGTAGTTTCAACCAGTCCGTCTGTATAGTTGGGTCGCTCAGTATATTGGCGTGCAGAGTGCTCTAGAAAGAAGCTTGTTCTGCACTCCCTGCTTGATTAAATCTTACAGTACATGAAAAGGCTCTTATGCTAATCTCCAACATGAAATCAAGAGCTAGCAAGTCAGTCTAGTAATTAAGAACCAAACACATCAATTAGTATCTACTAAAATTCTGCTTCTGTGCTGTTTTAATTATGTGTTGCCCATGTGTGGTTTCCCTTTGTTTTAAAGGATGCCCACGTTATCTATACTGAAGTCTGGGATGATATAGTAGGAGCTTGTTGACACTGTCAGGTGTCCTAAGATAACAGCCCTTGCTCTCCTTTCAACCTTTGGTTTGTTTATACATCCTGTGGAATAATTCAGAAGTTGAAGTGAACAGAAAAAGAGTCAACATCCTTTTGCACAATTAGGGGCTCACAGCTTGCCTCTTTTCCATCCTTGCAGAAGCTACTATGTAAACATAGGTATCAGGATTCTTACCCTGAATAAAGTTTCTAGGTCCATAGAGAGAGACAGTGATATGCGGCTCACCCAAGCAGCTCATTACTGGTATGCCACTGTACACAATGATTGTTATTTTGAGATACTCTCCATAGGATAACATGTCAGTCTTCCTGGCATGGGCACATGATGACCTTCAGCTGTGGGAAGTCTTCAGCCAGGAACTCAGAACTAGGATGGAGCTTTGATTTTTGAGCCACTGATCTTCATTTGAAAACACAGACTTCCTAGACCCCAGGACCTGCCTTTCTTTGCTCTGTCTCTCGCCCATGTGAATGTTCACTGCCCTACTTGACTCCTATACCAACTTCTTCTTCTTCTTCTTCTTCTTCTTCTTCTTCTTCTTCTTCTTCTTCTTCTTCTTCTTCTTCTTCTTCTTCTTCTTCTTCTTCTTCTTCTTCTTCTTCTTCTTCTTAAGTAAACTATAGCCCTGTGCAGAAGGTGAATATATGAGGTAGGAATTGGGATATCATCCATTGCCACTGCTGCCAGTTTCCACCTGTTCACCTGAAGTTCTGGACAAAGCCCTTATGCTTACAACTGTATTAGTCACCCGTACCGTTTGTATGTCTTATACATATTGGACACTGTGAAGATCTTCAGTAGAACGTATGGAGGTAGGGAGTGAAATAACAGGCATAATCCTTATCCTGTGCACATGTTCATTGAATGTCTGCATGGGGCTCTGGTTCATGCTCTGTAGACTCTCTTATGTGCAGCTGATGTAGTGAGTATACTTTCTTTGTTCCTACCTCTCCTGTTGGCCTTTGTATACCCCCCTCCTCATCCACACCATCCTATTATCCACTCTGCGCTGCTGTGTTTGGACTACTTTCTTGAAACTGAACTTGTCTTGGCTTCCTACTTCCATTCTGCTTGGCATAGGTGCCTTGGTTCGGCTCAGTTAGAAACTCATCCTTCCAAGAAGTGCTAACTGATTCCAAAGCATGACAAGCCATTTCTCTTTCCTCTTACTTTGACTCTAATCCTTCAAATAAATCAGTAGTACTAGTAGTAGTAGTAGTAGTCGTCGTTGTCGTTGTCGTCGTCGTAGTAGTAGTAGTAATAGTCATAGTCGTAGTCATAGCCGTAGTCGTAGTCGAAGTAGTAACATGTGCCCAACAGTTCCACTGTATGATATTCCAGCTTACATACTAAATTGAATATAAATTATCCTTGACACCCTGGCCATATTTACTACTTGCAGGAAAATGTTTTCCTCCACTGAAGTCCCTGACAACTCTCTCATTGACCTCAGAGGACCAGAATGTTGCCCCTGTTGCCTGTTATTCATGAAAAATGGCCTATAACAGAATGAAAGCTTTATGCCTTCTTATTAAGTTTTCAACATTAAAAAAAAATGTTTGTTTTGCTCTTCAGGAGCACAAATCAATACAGGCTGGTCAATAAAGTTGAAATGAACTGGCCCATTTTGATTTCACAAATTGGATTTTGGTATTTGTGTGCTTCTGTGTATACTTGTATTTGAAATCATGGCCCTTCCAAAGCCCACGGTGACCATTTGGGTCTCAATTGTGGTTTTGCTATCCGAATGTCAATGCTGCAGTCATCACAAAGAAGTCATTCCGCATCTTGACTACCAGATTTATTATTTCTTTCACTACTTATTCACCTGTCACCCACCATACACACATGAGCTCCCACATGCCCAGGCAGGTAATACTACATTGAAAAATACATGAGTTAGCCAATCAGATAGAAGAATACTATAATGGTCCAAAGGCCAGCGGGTGGTGCAGTGGGTTAAACCGCTGAACCATAACCTGTCGATCGAAAGGTCGGCAGTTCGATTCCCGCGACGGGGTGAGCGCTCGTAGCTTGGCCAGCTCCTGCCAACCTAGCAGTTCCAAAGCATGTCAATGCAAGTAGATAAATAGGTACCGCTTGCGGGAAGGTAAACAGTGCTCCGTGTTCCAGCTGCATGCTATGCGCTGCGGCAAGGAGAGTCATGCCGGCCACATGACCACGGAGGCGTCTTCGGACAACGCTGGCTCTTTGGCTTTGAAATGGAGATGAGCACCACACCCTAGAGTCGGACACGACTGGACTTAATTGTCAGGGGATACCTTTACCTTTTTATAATGGTCCAATCCTATTTTCCTTTTTACGACAGTGAGAAAATCGCACTGCTCCTGAGCCAGTTGTAACTGCTGCTGCAAAGCAGCGACAACTCTGCACCCCCACAGCCAACTTACCAGAGTTGGCGCACATGGCAGGGGCATGTTGGAGTAGAGAGGGGGAAAGGAATGGGGCTGTTCTGGGGAGGGAGAGGGTGGATCCCGGCAGCAGCTCTTTCCCAGTCCACCATGCAACCCCTTTCCTCTCCTTGGACTTATGTCAGCTCCATAGCTGGTGTGGGTCCAAGGAGACCTACCCAGAGGTAAGAAAAAAAAATACTGCCTTCTGGTTGCCCCTCCCCCATAGATGCAGTACAGCTGCTGTTGGCGCAGCTGCTTGCCATGAACTGGCAGGGATAGGATTGTGTTGTTATAAATGTAAGCATCCTTTCTTCTTTCTTATACACATGCACACCAGCCTGCACGAGGCAGCCAAAATTAAAAGTTTATGCAACATCTGCAAATAAGAGCTGACCATAGTTCATACATTTATTGGGGGTCATGTAGCAAAGCTCACCTTCTCTCCTCAGGTATGCAGAAGATATAAAATATGAGCATGGCATTCAGTTAGTACAATCTTCCCCCTTTCTGGAGAGAAGAATCTTATTTATTTATTTATTTAAAGAATTTATATCCTGCCTTTCTCCCAGCAAGGGCACTCAAGGCGGCTTACAATAAAACATTAGAATACATATTTACGCTCCATAGGACGCATCGGTCCATAGGACGCATGCATCCTATGGAGCATAAAATACAGAAAAAAAAGGTTTTTACTTACCTGGGCTTGGGGAGGCCTGTGGGGGCTTCGGGGAGGCCTGCGCGAGCCTCTGCAGGCCTCCCCATGTTCATTTCGGCTGAAAACAGCTATTTTCGGCCATTTCCAGTTTTCGTGATACACATGCACACCAGCCTGCACGAGGCAGCCAAAATTGCTGTTTTCAGCCGAAATGAACATCGGGGAGGCCTGCGCGTACCTCTGCAGGCCTCCCCGATGTTCATTTCGGCCAAAAACAGCGATTTTCGGCCATTTCTGGAAATGGCCGAAAATCACTGTTTTCGGCCGAAATGAACATCGGGGAGGCCTGTGGGGGCTTCGAGGAGGCCTGCGTGAGCCTCTGCAGGCCTCCCCGAAGCACCCCCAAGCCCAGGCTTCACACCATAGGACGCACGCTTCCCCCCCTATGTTTTGGGGAAAAAAAGTGCGTCTTATAGTGCGAAAAATACAGTATATACCATAAAATAATTAAAAACAAATAATTAAAACAATTAAAACAAACAACCCCAGTGGGTCAGCTATATTTACATTTGTTAAAAGCCATTTGTTAAACAGCCAGCCCACCATGCCAGACATCGAATGCTAACTTAAATAAAAATGTCTTAAGGCCCCGCCTCGCCCCAATCTTACAAACTGGGCCTTTGAGCGCCCAATCATCCAACTGGCACCCAATCACCAGTTGGGTGATTTGTGGGATGACTTGCATCATACTAGATGCTAGGCAAATAGTAGCAGGGAGGTGCTCATTCCCCCACCAGCAATGGCTTGTTGACTACAATCAGGGCTTCATACATTTGATGCTATGACTGAGATACAAGTAAGTTGCTCAGTAGTATCAAATATGTGTGTCGTGGATGGTCCAGGAACACCTGATGCAGTAGGGTTGTAAAAGCTAAGTGGGGCAGGGGTCTGATCAGCGCCGGATGGGGGCACCACTTGTGTATGCCTTGGAAAACCGTTGGCGGAAAGGTGGAGTATAAATCTTTTAAATGCTGTAAATAAAATGCCACTCTGAGTGTTCAAAGGGAACATTATTTGCTTAATAATAATGAGTAGCAACTTTGCTCCCCCTTGTGATTCTCTTGTGTTCAATACTGTCGCTTCTCCAGCGCATGATGGCGTCCCGGCTTTTGCACTGCCGCAAAGGGTCTTGCGCTGCCAGAGCACAAGTTCCAGCAGTGCAAGGCCCAGAGCCGCGTTCTGGCCCCCCCCACGCCCCGCCCCTTAAGGGTAGACCGCTCCCGTCTCGGCGACGATCTGGTAAGCCTGCCCAGATAGGACTGGGCCATAAATATGCTGTTTGAGCAGGATTTGGAACTGGAAGGCTTCCTTGGAAGTTTGAAAACATCATGTGAATGTAAGGTGTAAGCCAGTTTCTCTTCACTTTGAATCGTTGAATTTCCGGGGAATTACATGATAAATTCAAAGTGTGGTCTTCCTGGCCTGTGTGTCTGTGACCTCTTGCCAGCAATCCTGTAAATAGCCACATTACTGCCCTGGCCCACTGCCTTCCAGACGGGCACCTAGCACTAAGTACCCGTGCTTACACCTGTGCCTCCTGCATGCCTTGAATTAAAAGGAGTCACACATAACAGAGCTATTTGCTAAAAAAAAAAAAAAAAATCTGTAGGACAATCTTGTAGCACATGTTCTGAATTCATAGGTTTGAGTTTTGGCATGAGTGGGTGGTGGGAGAATGACCCTGTTTCAGAGTTGAGAGCTGGAATTGATGTCCTTAGCTCTTTTTGACCTCTGTGGTTCCATTATTGCCTTTAGCAGCTGTTGCTCCAAAGCGTTGCAGGTGTTGCGTCCAATTAGCTTGGCTTGCAGGAATTTCTGGGGGGAAATGAAGAGTGCAATCTTTAATCACATGGAAGACAGCCACCATTGTGGAATTCTCGTCAAACCTTCTGGGACCCATTACGTTAACTAGAGCCCTTTGGTTCCGTTCCCAGTCTTAATGCCATGACGAGATTGTAGTGAATGCTTAAGTAGGGAAGAATCATCCCCAGTTAGCAGAGTGCCTTTCCATACCCAACCTCATATGTGTCATGTTAGCCTCCGGGAGACCTATGGTATTTGAAGTTCAAAGTTCACAGGCCATTGGTCAGCTTAGATCAGAATTCCTTTCTTGGGCTGGCTAGTGTTCAATGCGCTGGAATTATCTTTCGGCATGCATGTGCAAAACAAAACGTTATAAGCAGGTTGGCTTATGGTAGGCAGAGCCAGCTGGTTACACAGCTGAGTTAACTGCTCTTTCAGACCAAAGATCACAAATACTGAGGCAGTATGGAAACCCTGCGTTTGCTTAAGCCATGATCCTATCCTATGAGTCATTATCCTACCCTATCCATATTACATTAACAGCGCAATCCTATCAAACTTACACCACCGATGTAACCAACGGTGCAGCGAGAACGGGAGGCCCCAGAACAGAAAGGGGATTCAAATCGCCTCCAAAGGGGGATTCAAAGGGGATTTAGATCTCCCCTCCAAAGCCTCCCGCCCGTTCCTCCCCCACTGGTTACACCGGTGGTGTAAGTTGGATAGGATTGCGCTGTCAGGCATTACCCTTTCCTATGAGCACCCAGACCAATATGTTTAAGATCTGTCTGTATGGGTTGATGCTGCTTTCTGTTTTGCATTTATTTATTTACTTATTTTTGCCCTGGTGCCTGAAACAGAGAAGTGTGGAGTGTGTCCCCCAATTCCAAAGCTTCTCAACATTATAAACATTAGCCTGCCTAATGTAGGTAGTGTTTATCATTTCTGTTCCTTTGTGCTTCTTGTGTCTACTAAAATTCCAATCTCTTAGAATAAAGGATGCTACATAGCAGGAAATGTCACTACAGGCTTTGGTTGTCCACCCTCAGTCCTGTGGCCCAAATCTCTCTTCTGTTTCTTTGAAGAATTGACACTTGGAAGCAACTGCTTATGCTCTCTATTGGAAAAGGCTTGTGGATGGACATTGCCAACCTGAAGCAAATTAGATCCCCTGGGGCATACTGAGAAAGTATTTCAAACACGGAGTGGACCAGTGTGCCGTCCTGAGAGTTTGTAGTGTTTGCTGCTTCACTAACTGTGGACATTTGTCAAAATATTTTCATGGATAACACTGACACTGAACAGGAAAACAAATAAAGACTATTGAACCCATCTTTCTAAGAAGGACAGCAAAACAAAGAATGGCAGGAGGAAACCTTCCAGTTTGAGTCTCAAGTCTCAAAATACGTTTTGAAGAATAAGAGATTGGCTCATCGATACATGCACTGAAGCATTCACATCTGATTCTTCTGTTAAACCTGGACTAATTTTTCCCAGAGAAATTGCCTCTCTCAATTTGCTCTTCCAAATGTTCTCCTTTTTACTGGATCCTTCCCCTATCCTGGACCATTCTGACCTGTGCTGGCCGATAGTCAGCAGCATCACTACAGGGGGGCGGAGCTCCAAGTTCCACCGGGCTCTGAGCCTCCGTTACACGATGGGAGAAAGCGGCCCCGCCCCCTCGCCTTTGGAGCCATTCCGGCACTTGCTCCGCCCCCCCTGCAGTGACGCTGCTGCCGATAGTCCAAATTCTGTGTCCAACAAATCCAGATCCTGCATTAATAAACAAAGCAGTAACAGGCAGTTAATGCACGAGACGTTTTTGTATGGTCTTGGCCACAGGTTGTGCGGCTTGTCGTGCTGGAATCAACAGGAGCAGTGATGAAGGAGCAGAAAGTGGTGGTGGGGAAAAGGAGGTGCTTTGATGGTTGTAATAGAGGTGCTGAAGTGATCACCGTCTGAGTCTGTGGTGCTTCTTCCCATGGGATTATTGCTAGTCTATCCGTGCTAACTTGCAACATCTGCATGACATTTGCCTTGATCGAACTATTGCTTGTTGTCAGAGGTGGTGTGTGCCTGAGTACCACACTGAATCCGCCACCACTGCCACCTCTGCTCATGCATGCCTGCGCACACTTCTCCTATGTAGGGCAGGTGGGTGAACAAGCAAGAGCATTCCGTCCTCCCTTCCCTGCGCACAAGAAGAACACTGCATGTAGCCTCCTTGATCCGTTCCCTCTTCTGTTTGAAAGGAGCCTGGCTCATGCTCATTACAAGCAGTTGAAGGGTGGACAAAGGAGGCTGCATGCAGCAACCTTCATAAATGCAGGGAAGGGGAAGGTGGGCAGGCTCCAAAGCACCCTTCCCTGTGCTGAAAGAGGATTGGAGCAGCCAGTGGAGCGGTCGGCTGGAGAGGGCAGTAGACAGATGGGCTGCAGACGTAATGGAATAGGGCCTTCTCGGTGTTGGCGCCCCAACCATGGAATTCCCTCCCCCTGGAATTAAGAACGGCTCCCTCCTTTGTGACCTTTCGGTGGGGCCTCAAGACTTTTTTAATTCAGGTTGGTGTTCGATAGCTGACATGGTGGGCTGACTTTTTAATAAATGTAATGATAAGGTGACCCACTGGGGTTTGTTTGTTTTAATTGTTTTAAATTACCTGTTTTAATTATTTTGATTGTATTGTATTTTATTTCGCATTTTAACATGTTTTAATTGTAAGCCGCCTGGATTGCCCTTATCGGGAGAAAGGTGGGGTAAAAAAATATTTAAATAAAATAAATGTAAACCATTCAAATTGAAAAAAATCCTGGACATTTCCCAAATGTGCATTATGTGATGGGTACAACTGCCCTATGGCTGTTATGATTGGTAGCAACTGAGTTGAATGGAGACTGAAAGTTGGTGCTGGGCTGGAGGCCAGGGTGCTAGGGCCCTGAGTAAAAAAAAAAAAAGAACAACCCAAAAACCAGGTGCCTCTTGGCCAGAGCTCCAGAAATGCCACCACCACCACATCTGGGACTGGCCATCAGCCCATGCCCTCTGCAGTAGAAAGTGCCATCTTTGATGGCTTCCAAAGGTTTGGTAATGGATGTGAGGGGTGATGCCTTTTGACTGTAACGTGAGAATAAAGCTCAGAGGTTGAAGATGGGAGGATCAAGCAGATTTGACTGTTGCAATTTAAGTCCTGTGCAAGGAGGGGGAGAGCTGTCCCTACTACTGTTACCCTGGAGGGCTATTGGCAATGTTTTTGTTCCATCTTATCCACCTGTACTGTGTCTGTTTGACTGGAGAAGGAGAGGAAAGTGAATTTAAAACCTGGGCAAGCAAGAAAATCCTAAACACGGGAGGGAGGGGGAAATATTAGAATAAGAAGTACAAATAAATGGGACAGAATTAAACTTCTAAATCACCTTTAATTTCTAGAGCTATAAAATCTAATGTGTAATTTCTTGGGCTTTTTATTCTCTAAGCTCCTTAATTATTTAATTTACCTTTATTCTGAGCCCCCTTGGGAGCAGAAATGTGTGCATCCGTGTCTGGGAAAACTGCTGTAATCCACTCTGAGCCTATGGGATAGAGGAGGCTACAAATCTAATAAAATTATACAAAGGGATTATATTAATGTACTTTCTGTGCATAATTCTGTTTCTGTGATTCAGGTTTACAACAAATGTGGGTGTTTTTTTTAAAAAAAATTGCTTTTTGTTGTAGGCAGGGACTGGAATGGCAAAATACACAATGTGAAGTCAATGGAATGCCGCTTCGCCCCCATGAATTTGGGGGGGGCTAACTTTCACGGCTTCCCCCAGCACACATGTTGTGCTCCAGGATTGGTCAGGTCGGAGGTACCCTGCCAGGAGGTACAGGCAGCCGGTATGAGAGAGACGCCATTCTGCCTCCAGGAGTTAAACCCACCCACCCAGTAGCTCAGTCTGATGCATGTCTGGTCGCCCTTCAGGGGCTGGGTAGGATTTTTTTGCTACTCTCTGCATTGGCCCAAGGAGCATGTTTTTTTGTTTGTTTGTTTGTTTGCCTACTGCACACTGTGTGACTAACAGTGCAGTCCGACATCCTCCCGGGCTGGCTCGGCCAATGGCTGCCCTCCCTCGCCGTCCACCCCTGCACCCACCGGAGCAACTCTTACCATCCTCCGATGGGTGCAGGTCCTTTCCACGGCAGAGAGAGACCTGCCAGTGTCTGCGCTGGTGGGCCTTATTCTTCAGGTACCGTAAACACGCTTTACAATGCATTTACATGACCCTCTACCTATGGAACACGCGCTCCGCAGGCGGATTACTTACTCAGGATTGCACCATTCGTCACTGCCCTGTGGTTCAGTTGGTATCACTGCACTGTCATGGGAAACTTGATTTGGGCATTTATTGGGAAAGTCTGCCATAAATCACTTCTGTCCTGCTTCAAGAAATCATTCCACATGAACGTTTTGTCCCTCCCCCTGCCGATCGTAGTAGCATTCAGTTAAGTACTGATGAGGTACCAAAGCCTTGTAGTGTTCTGTTTTGGTCATCGTCCCCCCAGAATGCAGTCCGTAAAGTCTAATGTAGGATCCTATATATGCTTTGAGCCCATCATTCCTCCAAATTAAAAAGTCATCGCTTGTAATTTGACTCAATTAACAATTTTATAGGTGGCAATTAACTTTATCGTTAATTGATTCCTCATGAACAAAATGCTGAAGGGAAACATGTATATAGGTTGATATTTAAAATGCTGGGGAAATGTACAGAGGTGGGGTTTTTATGTTTATGCCAATGTGGAAAGCGTCGTAACACCAGACTTACTATAAAACAAACATTATTTGTTGGAGGATACAAAAATTTAGTGGCTGCCACATTATCCATTCAGCAGTACATAATACCCCTTGTTAAATTGCAACATTAATGTAGCAAACCATGAGAGAAAGAAACCCTGGCTGTAAAAGACTGTAATTTAAAGAAGAATAAAGAGAAACGAGGAGGAGTGACAGAGAAGCTGAGAATGATGTTAAAGGGTTTTTTTGTTTTTACATTTTTGTAAGGAGTGTGCGCATGAATCAGGAAGGGATTTTTTGTTGTGTGGAGTGGAAGAACAAATCTTGTGGCTGTTAGTGGAATTAAGATGTTGGCGTGTGATTCATCACAATAAAATTGTTGCCAGCCCGCAATTGAAGTATAGACCTCAACATGTAAAGCTGACCGGCAAGAAATCGGCCTGGCCAGTTCCTTGGGATGAGCGCATTTCCACAGTTTTGTGTCATTCATTTTCCATGGTTCTGTGATGCCTTAGGTTTGGTGTGACTGCATTCCCGCACAAAAGGACGATTTGGGAATGTCAGGACAGATTTTGCGCAAACAAAAAATGTGTTTATTCTTCTCGGCAGTATAAATATTTGAACATTAAAAATGTAGGGTGACAGCCAGAGTAACTGTTCTCTGAATTCAAACACAGTTTCATGAAGAGAAGCTCCCACCAAGAATGAACTTCCCATCAACTTCCCCTGAATTGTTATTAATATTCGTTGCCTTTCAGAGGAGCACTGAGTACTCCAACGCAGCATAAAAGCAAACAATAAATTTCAAAATCTCAAAAAAAATCTTTAAGATTTTTAGCTTTTTTTAGTTTCCCAAAGAAGTGCACTAGCAATTTTGTCCCACTGTGCCAGTAGGCCTCGGAGCACTCGGAGCCCAGGAGCACCTCGGGAGAAGGGGACATTTGTCCCCTTCCCCAGGTGTCAGCAAGCCCGGGGCCTATGGGCATCCTCGAATGTACGCCAGTTCTGAAGTTGGTGTGCATCCAAGGTGGTGGTGACCTGGGCTGGGAAGGGGCATAGGATATCGGTGGAGCACGCCACTGATATCCCCCCCTGCTGGCACCCGCCCGTGCGCCAAGCAGCCTAGGCCTTCCCTGGGTTGTTCGACGCAGGTCCGGGCCGCCGTGTGTGTGACTGGTGCCGGCCTCTGCGCCGGCGCTGCTTAAACCCAAGTTGTCACAAATCTGTTTTATAGCATGTTTGCGATGCTTTAGAGCAGGGGAGCGCGCGCTCCGCCGCTCTAAAGTTAGGGAGGATTGCGCTGCCCATTAAGATTCATCATGAGGACCATTGGAGGCATGAAGCCTTTCCTTTGTCTTTCAAAAGTTTTTTTTTTCCCCAACGCAAGGGTCCAGGGAAGCAGCTAAGCACATAAAGCAATAATGTGCTGTTCCAGCAGGATTTAGAGCTTGAAAGCTTCATTTCCATTTGGGAGGTGTGAAACTTGCATTAACATTTAAGCAGTAAACAAGCTCTGTTCAGTTTTGAATCACTGAATTCCAGAGATCCATTAAGGACTGTGTGTGGATTGAGGGGTAGGAGGTTATTGCATGGTTCCAAAGCAAGATCAGAAATGTGGCCTCCTTGGCTTGAGGTTCTGTTCCTCTTTCCAATAGTCCTTCTGATATTCATCATAGTACTCTCCAGACAGGCACCCAGCACTGTGCACATGCTTAAATGTGTGTCTCCTGCACGCCTTGAATCAAACAGAATAAATAGAAATAAAGTATTGACCATGTAACACTCTTCCTCACTCACTTGCTAGAGATACATTTGATGAATGTTTGCTTGATGCATCTTGACAAGGCGCTCTTCCTCCCCAGAATGTCACGTAGTACTATAGCAAATACCTAGGCAGAAATCCAAACATGAAGTTTTGAATTTGGTTTCAGGGATTATTGAGTTATCTGGAACAAAAACAAGTTGCAAATATTTTAGGGTCTTCGAGAAAGATTTTAAAGTGCTATATCCCCCTCATTTCTTAATAAATCTCCACAGAATTTGGAGAGGTGATGGAGAGTGTAACCGGCTGATTTTAGGAGTGGACAGTGACTTCGCTATGCCGCCCCCCCCCGTGATGTCACCACCAGGTGACGCCACCGCCACCACCTCTGCAACTCCCTTCGGAGATGCAGGGCAGGAGGGTTGGCCAAACCCAGGGATGTATCTAAGTCACTAGGTCACAAGTGCAAGTGCAAGTCATTTTTGCACAAGTGCAAGTCCGAGCACGAGTCAGTGCCAAACATTTTGGGCAAATACGAGTCAAGTGTGAGTCATTTTTGCATGAGTGCGAGTCGAGTGCAAGTAAGGCCAAAAACCACAAGTCATGAGTCACGAGTCGAGTCACTTTGGGGGAAATGACTTTTTCCCCTGAAAATTGTGTGAGTGTGTGTGTGTGTGTGTGTGTGTGTGTGTGTGTGTGTGTGTGTGTGTGTGTGTGTGTGTGTCCCCTATGCCCTTCCCCTCACCTCTCAGTCTTGTCACCACCCATCTGGCTTGGGAAAAACAAGCGTACTCATGCTTACATTCAAACCATTTATTATTCCCTCCCTGTGGAACCACTGTGGCAGCTTCGCCTTCCCTCATCCTTCCCCACCCCTCGTGCTCGGAGTTGTGGCCAATGGCAAACAGACGGCAAAAAAGGGGGACAACTCCGAGCCAGGCTTGCTTTCCCACCCCCTTGAAAACCCTCCTTCCCCATCGCCGTCACCCTCCAAGATCTCCAATGTGCCTGCCTGCCTGCCTGTGTTGATGCCGGTCATTAAAAGAAAACAACTCAGAAATGGCAAGTCATTACCCCCACAACTGCAAGTCAAGTGTGAGTCCTATGTGTCGCGAGTGCAAATGCGAGTCAGTGGGTCACAAGTACGAGTCACTCAGGGAAAATAGTGATTCAGTCACACTTGCGAGTCAATTCATTTGACTCGAGTCCCCATCCCTGGCCAAACCCATCGCCTTCTCTGCTGTTCCCACCGCCGCTGTTGTTGACCCCCCCTTGCCGCTTTGTCACACCCCCACTTCCCCCCCCCCAGCGATGCTTCTGGTAGTGGATGGAGGGTTCAGATTTTATGACTGATAGAAAGTTCAGGTCCTAAAATGGCGGAGCGCTGTTTGTGCAACTCATCTTAATACTACAGTGCCTGGCTAATTCTAATATGCCAGCCTATGTGCTTGAAACATCTCCATGTTTCTGTCTGCTCCCAACAGAGCTGGGCAGTGCTGATTTGCAGAAGCCCAAGTAAAAAAAACCAAAAAACATTTTGTACTTACTTCCAAGTAAGCCCCTAGGTCGCCTGTGGGTCTCCTCGGACATATGTCACCTTTTTGGGTGGCATATGTCTGAGGGAAAAGCAGTGGGGAAGTTTGCAAAAGAGAGTAGAAGATCCGGTGCACACTATTGCCGCTGGATTCACCCCTCCTGCTCCTCCCCACCCCGGTCCTCCCCCTTCCTGCCCAAAACTTCCCCATTCCTCACCAGTGGACAGTATCCCTAAACAGCCAGGCTCTAACCATACTAACCATACATACGGGTCATCTAACGACCTGGGGATTTGCCATTGAACTTGCACACCTTTGACCCAGAGTGTGCATGCTGTGCTGTTTCCTGCTAGTGGCCCCTGAAATCCGCCAGAGAGCTCAGGTTTAATAATGCAACAGCAGCCCATGGCACCATGGCGTTTAAATAATGCTATCCAGCAAAAACACTAGTTACTAATTACTACAAGTGAGAGAATTGCAGTGGAAAACTTTCCGCAGTTTGTCATTCCACAGTGACAGTATTATAAGGCTGGCTTGCTCTTGCCATATAAAATCCTGATTTTAAATTGATTAACAAAAACAAACAAACAAAACCCCTATTAGAGTGCCGAGCTCTAACATTGGAATTCGATATTTAGGGAAAATATACAAAAACTGCCTGAGTAATAAGCAGCCCGATAAAAATGTGTTGAGCACTGAGTTTCGTGGCACAAGCAGGCAGCAGAAAGCATTAATCCTTAGAAGTGCTGAGCACCTGCAACTCCCATTGATGTTGGAGAGAGTTATGGGATCTCGGGATGCCTGAAACAATAGTCCTTTAGGTGGTTTCTGGTTTCAGGGGCAGCATGATCTAGAAATGCATTAAAAGAAATGATAAACATAAATAACTGGGTCAGATTTGCTTTGGATGTATTTGGTATTCAGAAAGATTTTGGAGAATTTCACTACTGCCAGTTGCACTGCAAGTTTAACTTTTATTATTAAAAGTGCTGAAAGTTTTAGAAGCCGAAAACACAACCCCCAGGTCATTGGGGTGTTTTCTTCAGGAGAACTTGGAAAAATGCCTAGTATATACAGGTGTCCCCCACTTAATGAGAGATCGCTTAACGATGATCTAGATATATGACAGAAGTCCCCAGTAAAAAAAGAGCAAAGGATTAAAAAAAGATGCGCCTTTTTAAAGCCCCAGCTCATCAGCTGGTTGGCTTTAGAAAAGGGCTTTGAAGTTCAGCATTGGGGCTTTATGCACAGCGCTGAACTTCAAAGCCAATATCTAAAGCCAAACAGTTAATGGGCGAGATTGGTTGGGGCTTTAAGCACAGTGCTAAACTTCAAAGCACAACAAGACCCGTTTCATGATGTCTTCACTTTATGACGGGGATTTCAGAACATATCACCGTCATTAAGCGGGGGACACCTGTAAATGTATTTACTGGCACAAACAGACCTGGCCCAGTCGAAACCGTTGGTCGTAAACTGGACATACGCTAAAGTACAAGAGCTCTCTGGAATCTCTGCTGCACCGCAGTTAGTTGCACAACCAATGTGTACAGAGCACAACTGATCGCACATGATTGGCAGTGTCAGGAATAGTTTAACTCTGGGAACTATAGACATTTACTCCTTCACTGCAGCCATCAACATCCTCAAGATTTAAGGAGCTGTCTTAGTGCTGGATTAACCTGTTCTGTATCACCCCTCTCCCCAAATACAGCTCCCTTCTGGTGACCCCTTCTCCTGCTTCCTCCCCAGTCAAAATAGCAGGAATTGCCCATGGAGACACAACCTGCTCCTTGAATCACACATGCGTCCCAGAGAATGTCTGCGGGACTTACCCGTAGATGGCGAAGCATAAATCTCCAATGCAGTTTAAAAGGGAAGGTCTGGAAGAGTAATGTAGTGTTTAATAGACAAGGCAAACACCACTGATGAAAAGGAATACGAAATGAAGTGAGGGCTGAGGAGAGAGCCATATGGAACAGAATATTCTTTGATACCCAGCAACCTAAATTGCCTATGACGATTCCAGGAAAGAAGCAACATCAATATTTTAGGCGAGTAAAGTGGCAGCGAGGCATCACTGCGCTCTGCAGAAACAGGTGGAGAGACGGAACAGATCAGGAATGAGAAATGAACTATGAAATAGTATGGTAATAAGCAGAACACCGGAATGTGTGGGGCCAGAGACCTCTCCATACAGAGGGCATTTCCATAACTTCCACATGCAAACACGAATCCTCAGCTCGAAAATAAATACGCAGGCAGGTTTATCGTTTTTGCCTATCTGTCATGTCACGTCAGCTGTGAAAATAGGCTCTACTTCCAAAACACCCAGCAGTGACTTGGCTTATTTTGGAAGTTGCCCGCTCCCTCCCTCCTTCCCATTCAGACCCCTCCCTTCTTCCATTGTGGTAGTTCTTTTAGAAACTAAATTTAAAATTGAATAGGGGTTCGTTTTATGACTGTGTCGGCCACTTCTTAAGAGCACCAAATGTCTTAACGCCTTCAATTTGAAATGTAGTAAATATGGACCGTGAATCGCTAAGAATTGTAGAAACTCTTTTTCTTAAAAGCCACAGGGCCCATTTGACTCCTGTGTTACCAGCACAGCAGAGTGGTAAGGGAGAGAAATAACCAGCATCATCACTACTGCTGGCCCAGCCAGGTTAAAGGGAGGGAGAGGGGTTGGGAGTCTCAGGGGTTGGGTGGATAAGCCGGGAGTTCTTCTCTGAGTTGGAGACGAATTCAGGGACCTGGTAATGTTCACCTCTTCTTTGAAGTGAGCACTTTAAGCCCTGAAAGATCATAACCGAGCCCAAGCTCCATGGGATTCAGTAGCATCTCTAGCCTGGTTTGATGTTGAATGCAGCCCCACTTCTCAAGTGGCGCCCAGGGAAGAATGTTTTCTTGGGATGTGTAGTTTTCTCCACCCCAGTTCTTCAGAGTGCTTTCTCTTGATCCTTTGTACAGTGAGCATATTCTCACACATCACATGGATGGAGTAGATTTGGACCTGCCAAGACTAGCACATACAGGTTGGTTACCCCTTATCTGGATATCCGAAATCCAGACATTTTGGGGGCTATGACTTTAAAAAAAACAACAAACTTTTTTCCAGCACCTGGCCGGCATAGCGCAATGCATGCCGGGGCACAAAATTATTAAAAACATTGTACAAAATTACCTTCAGGCTATGTGTATAAGGTGTATATGAGACATAAAAAGAATTTTGTGTTTAGACTTGGATCCCATCCCCAAGATGCCTCATATTTATGCAAATATTCCAAAATCCAGACAAATCAAAAATCCAGACAACTTCCAAGCAGTCCAGATAAGGGATACTCAACCTGTACTGCACTTCCATTCAGGCTTAGCATTCTTCCTCCTGAAAACTGGAGCAATCCTGGCTTGAGAAGTAGCCTGGAAGAGTCCCACAAGACTGCTGACTTGTGATGTCACTGAGGACCATGGAAAGGAGCCACACTGCACAGGTTTCCCCGTTTGCTAAAGGTACTGTCAACACAGGGCTCCAGATCTTAGCATGGCTGCAGTTATCCCATGGAATTGACAAGCAGCCAGCATGCTACAAGCAGCAGACTGAAACGACCCTCTCAGTCTTTCTTTCTCTTGCCAAAATCGCGGTATCTTTTTTTGCCTAAACACTTCTTGAAGCTTGAGGGATCCCGAGCAGATCCACAGTGGCTTATTAATGTCAGTTTTTGAGTTGTAGCCTCCTGCTCTTATTGAGATATTACTGTTCCTCCTTCAAAGTACTGATAGTAGAACCAGTTGGGAAATGTAAAATGTGGCCATGCAAAGATCCTTTCTAGTTTGTCTGTCAGATTTGGGCGAATTTACCCACAGCGTTCATTTATAACAAGGTAAGACACCCATCCTTCAGCAAGCTGGCGACGGTGCTGAAGCATATAGAAGCGTTTCCCCTTTTCTTCTTCAGAAAGCTGCAGTCCTGTCTGGGGACTTCATTAGAGGGTTAACAGGATTCCGTCTATTAGTTTCTTGGGCAAACAAGAGCCCTGGGGATGGATTTATAATTTAGAGTGAATAATATGTGCAAAGTTTGGTCGAGAAAGAGGCATAGAAGGAGTACAGCAGGTCAGTGTTCATTAGAAAATGAAAATACCGTATTGTCCCAAGTATAAGACGCACCCTTAAAGTTTGGTGCTATTAAAAAAAATTTAATTAAATCACTGGCATTAAATTGCAACAGCCTGATTATAAGACGCACCCCTAGTTTAAAAACTTAAATTAGGAGAAAAAAGTGAGTCTTAGACCAATACGGTAATATTGAAACACGCCTTAAAATTCCTGTATGGAAGAAAAGGCAGGACAGAAGCCTGGCGTCAGTAAACTGCTGCATCAAAAATTGCAGGCTAATATGGAGTTCTACGCCCCATTTATTTATTTATTTTTAAACGTTTCCACTTCTTTCCCCTCCCATAGGGAGGCGCTAAAGGTGCCTAGCAGCCCAATCCTACCCTCCACCATTGCACATGATGCAGCCGTGCTGATGGAGTGTGTGCTGCATCCAATGGGGAAGGGGGTGGGAATGACCAGAAGGCCAACCACAGGTAAGAAAACATTTTTACTTCTGGGTCGGCGTTCTGGCTGCCTGTGGGTCTCCTCAGACCCACGCCAGCTACTGTATGTAGCTGGCATAAGTCCAAGGAGAGAAACACAGTGAGTCAGTATTTTCAAGTTTACAAAAAAGGCAAGAAGGCAGCAGGAGATTGGGGAAACCACAGACATGTTTGGACATTCATGAAAGAGTAGAATACAATTTCTCCCCCAACTCTTTTCTTCCTCCACCACACTACACAAAAAAGCAACTTTCTCATCAATTTGAGCACTTCTTGTTTTATTTTATGATGTGTTTTATTTTGTACCCTGCCTTTTCCTTGCCAAGGCAAATGCCCAAGGCGGCTTACAAAAGGCAGCCTGAATGGCCTGTGCCTTGCCGTAAAGCGAGGTTGCCCACAGGAGCTGGGTGGGGCTGTCGTGATGCAGCGCCTGGGGCTGGAGGGTTGGAGGAGGCTGCAGAGGAAGGCAGGGTCAGAGGCGAGATGAGGAGCAGAGCAAGGCGACAGAGAGAAGACCGGCCAATTGCTTGGCAGCTGTTGCACCGACAATGAACAAGATGAGACTGAAGGGTTGTAAGGGGGCCAGGAAACGACACCCTTTTCTGGATGCACCCAAGGTCCTGATCCAGAGCTCCTGCCTGCATCTTCCTCCCAAGTAGGCCTAGAGACTGCGAGGTGGGAGCTTCTGCAGCAGGTCAGACATTGCCCTGCTCTGGCATTGCCCTTGCTCCTGGGGTCCTGGAGGGTTCTGGAGGCAACAGGAGACAAGGGACTGGAACAGGTCTGGGGGGAGGGTGGCAGCTCCCCCTGGCTATGGAAATCCCTCCTCTATGAGACCTGCCCGGCACCTGCACTGCCCATATGTCAGTGAGCAATAAAGAAACCACAACGTCCTTACTAGGTCTGGCCTTCATTTGATTGTTCTGCTGTGTCTCGTTTTTGCTGATGTTGTTTGCTGGTTCCCGTTGGCTTTTCTGTTCTGTTTGCTGTCTTGTTTTACTTGGCGGTTAAATTGTTTTTACTGAGATCGTAAACAGCTTTGGTGACTCCTCTATCAAGGGGAATAGAAAGGCAGCCTATGAAGTTTAAAAATAACCTAAAATGTGTAATTGAAAAGATCGTAGGTATAGCTGGGAAAGAGCCCCTGCCCCAGTCATCGGGGATCCCATTGGGCTAGGGGGCCAATGGACTGACCCCTTCAGACCATCATAACGTTGTTGTTTTTACAAACTCTAAGGGCCCAATCCTACTCAACGTTCCAGCATAGATGCAGCTACAATACAGCAAATGTTCCCTTCTCCTGAGGAGGCCTCCCTGCCCCCCCCCCGCAGGATGCAGAGCAAAGCTGCATCAGCACTGGAAATATGATAGGATTGGGCCCTTAGGATCTTGTCTTTATCATGGTAAACATGGGAACTGATTGAATAAATAATGACGTCTAATTTATCCTGTAATGGTGGCTCTCCTCGGGGGGGGGGGGTGTTTTTAATTGAATTTTTTTTTCTTAAATACTTTTAAAGAAAAAAATGATTTTCATCCACTAAGATTAATGACTTGCTGATTGACATTTTGAGCTGGGGCCTATTTTCCTCTTGCCTAATTACACCTAATCATTTTGTTATCATTCTATAATTTCGTGATAACACTACCAAAAGCATTTTTGAGACTACTGATTGATGCTTTGCCACAACACGCACACGCAAACACAGACACACACAGACACAGACGCACACACTGCAACTGAGTGCCGGTTAACAATGGAGAGAAAGCCCACCATGAACATAATTGGTTTTAAATTGGTCTTAAATTGTAATTGGAACAAAAATGAAGTAAGTCATAACTTATGTATTTTTTTTATCACAACAGAATTAAGCAGGGTTGATCTGACATTTAGTAATGATTCATAGATTGGCTAAGCTGTGTTCTGTAAAAAAAAAAAAAACAGTACCATCAGCCTGTCAAAGGAGCTACAAATAAGGGACTACGGGCAGGGTACACCGCATGCCTTTCCAACAATACTAGAGTCTCTTGTGTGCCCAACACTCACATGACAGGTCAAATAAAATGGTGATTTTCTCTCGATATCACTGCCTCCTCACTGGCTGAGCTGCAGAACCTCTACACTGAAGGTGCTATTAAAGTTGGCAACCATGCTCACCACTGAATATGTAAAGCCTTCTGGCAAATATTTAAAAAGGTAAATGTTCCCCTTGCTCCCTCATTCCCCTGCCCCTTGCAGCATTCAAATTATGTGTGTCCCCCCACTCCTCAGTGGCGTCGGTCTAGGTGGGGCGGAGCTCTAAGTTCCACCATGCTCTGACCCTCCGTTACACAGCGGCACAAGGCAGCCCAGCCCCCTCGCCTTTGGGGCCATTCAGGGCGGTGAAGGCAATGCTCAGGGAGTCTCCTGTGCGTTGCCTTTGCCGCCCTGAATGGCTCAAAAGCCATTGTAATGGAGGGTCAGAGCGCGGCGGAACTTAGAGCTCCGCCCCACCTAGAGTGATGCCACTGCCACTCCTTCCTTCTCTCCCCACGCCACCTGACGCCCCGTACCCACTTCCTCCTACTGTGTGAAGCAACTGCTGAACTGGGTTGCTCTTTCTGAGCAAGAAAGGGAGAGAGCCAGGAGCCCTGCAGCTGCAAATATTTCTCTCCTGTTATGAAACTTCTTAGAGTTATGTACAAAATATATACAGGTGGGCCCCCATATCCACTGATTCGCTATCCACGGTTTCAGTTATCCACGGATCGTGGGGACCCCCCCAGGCTTTTACTTTTTCCCAGTAAGCTTTGTTTCTTCTTTAGAAAAACAGGAGAAGCAGCCTCTGGCTGCTTATTACAGGCAACTTGAACGAGACTACGTACTAGAGAGGCTTTGCAAGGTTAACAGAAACCTTGCAGAGCCTCTCTAGGACTTAGGCTCGTTCTACTTGCCTGCAATGGAGGCTGCTTCTCTGTTTGTTTTAAGGAAGAATCAAAGCTTGCTGAAAGAAAAATAAGAGCTGGGGGGGGGGCAAGCATGCCTGCCTGCAGGGGAGGCAGGGTGGGGGGGCCCTCAGAAAACCATGGAGGGGGTGTTCGCTCTTATCCACGGTTTCAAGTATCCACAGAGGGGCCTGGAACATATCCCCAGCGGATATGGGGCCCCACCTGTATATTATTTTCCATAATTGACTCACTCCAGTCCACCATTTGAGCAAGACTAAGTGATGTGGCCCCAGTGGCTGAGACTTTGGGGACCCTGAGCTGGTGTTTGATATCAATGGCATGCAGTGTATGGCTGTAGTTGCGCTTATTGCTTGATTTTGTTTGAATTTTGTGACACCTTATCTGGTTTTAAGGTTGTTAGCTTCTTTGTTCTGTAACTTATGGGAAAAGAGGGATATAATTTTTTGGCAAATAAATTAAAATAGAATAAATTAAAGTTTAGTTACAGTTGGGAACGAGGATTTGTTGGAGAAGGGAAAAGCTGTATGAACGACTCAGCCTGTTTTGCAACAGAGGGAAACCTCGGTGAGTATATTATGCAGTAATTGAGGTTATTATGCAAATTACAGTAGCAGTTCCCTTCATGTGAAAAGAGAAAGGGATTTGATAAACCAGTACCCTGATCCTCACAGCAGAAGCAGCAGCTGTTTCTGCAAGTTTGGTAAATTGTCTTGCAGCAAGTTGTGAGGCAAAGTTGATGATGGGTGAAAAATATGCAAACTTTCCTACATAAGTCTTAATGGTTTGAACTAAGTGTGTCTGCTTGGACCAGGGCCCCCAATCTTTGCAATCAGCCAGTGTGACTTTCACTTGCATGCAAGGCATATTTCTCTATAGTGCAGGTGTGGCAGCAGAGTTCAAGACAGATGCAACTCCCATAAGGCCACATTGCTAGCACAAATGACACTGCCTTCAGCTAAGTCACGCGGTTGACCTAGCTCGTGTAGGGCCCAATCCTATCCAACTTTCCAGTGCTGATGCAGCTGTGGTGATGGCACCTGGCCTAGATGCCTTTAATTAAAAGGGGTTTGGACAGATTCATGGAGGAAAAGACCATCATAGGTTACAAGCCATAAGCAACCTCCTGGTTTTAGAAGTAGGTTTTCTCTGTGCCAGGTGCAGGGGAGTGGCAGCAGGAAACAGGTTATCTTGTTGGCTGTGTGCTCCCTGAGGCATCTGGTGGGGCCACTGTGTGATACAGGAAGCTGGACTAGATGGGCCTTTTGCCTGATCCAGCAGGGCTCTTCTTATGTTCTTATGTTCTTAGGGTGTGTGTTGCATCCTGTGGTGGGGGTGCAGTCAAGAAGGCCTCCTCAAGGTAAGGGAACAAATGTTCCCTTATCTCGGGGCTGCATTGTAGCTGCATCAGCACTGGAAAGTTGGATAGGATTGGGCCCTCAGTATTCTTGACCCTTATGGGCAGTGATTCTCCATGGTCTCAGACAGGGATCTCTCTCTGCCCTACCTGGAGATCATGGCAGGGATTGAACCTGGGACCTTCTGCACCAAAGCATGAGCACTACCATTGGGATGCAGCTGCCCCATATGCAGTGTCCTCTCCTTAGCACTTCTACATGCACTGTACAAATGCAAGCAGCGATGTTTAGAGGTTCTAGTCTTGCACAGGAGACCTGGAGCAATAGCTAATACCTATGTTTCAGGACACATCTCGCAACGGTCTGAGATTGCTGGTAAAGCTAGTGGTGTAGTCCAGGGGGGAGCAGGGAGGAGAGTGTAGTTCCAGAACTTCTCCTACTGCAGCGATGTCATCAATAGAAGCACTCAGCAGTAGCGTCGTCTGGGGAGGGAGCCTTGGTGCCTTGGGCACCAAGCACCGCTTCGGGGGAGGGGCGCGATTTTGCGTGCCACTTACCTTTTTTCCACAGCCATCCAGGCTGCGTTTCGGCCCTCCCACCTGCCCTGGCGTCTATTGGCTCCGAAATGGAAGCCGAACTGTGGGGGGGACGGACACAGCCGCGCACTGATGTCACAGCCCTGTCACATGGGCGCCGCCGCGTCGGTAGCCCCCACCCTGTGGGGGCACAACGACACCACTGGCACTCAAGTGCTTCCTTTAAAACTCTTTTCAAAGGACTAGCGGAGAAGAAGCATCAGGCTTAGTAGAGGCAAACTGAGATCTTTGCCTAGGGTCATATGTTAATGTTTAGGCCATCCTCTTTTTCGAGAGCTATCTGAGAGACAGTATGTAGCTCATGTTACATTAATGCTACAGCTCAATGCAAATTTATTGACAAGGAGTCCTACTGAACACAGTGAGACTTACTTCTGAGTAAACATGCCTAGACTAGCACCCTAATATACTAATCCATTTTTCGCTTTCAATATTTAAAAAAACAAAACAAAACAAAAAAACCCTGTTACAATCCACTCCAAGAGTTTGGGATAAAATGAGGTAGCTTTTTAAATGACGTAAAATAAGTTTCAAATGAGAAATGAGTGGCAGAAGAAGAAAACACTGTCACAAGGACATTTTATTTGTCACAAGGACTTTATTTGTATTTGTGTGGCTATGGGAAGGGGGAATCATGATGAGCTCCTAAATGTACCACTACACATCTGATGATATAGTAAAATGCTTAACAAGTATAGCAATGGGATGAGATACTGACAAAGTTGGCACCAGATGATCCAGTCCACGGTATCCAACCATGATGTATCTATACAGTATTTATAGTTGCTAAGTTTATATATTGCTGTTCTGACAATGCATTCAAAGCGATTTATGGGGGGGGGGGAGGAAGTCTTACAATCCAATAGATACAATACAAAAAAATGACTGAGCAGCAAAGAGGGAAGTAAGCAAAGCCTGGTGCCAGCTTGCGCATTTTGTTACTTACAGCTCAATTGTATTGGGCATATACGGTGACAGATTGCCGATCTGCCACCATAAGTGCTGATGTGGCGTTGCAAATGCTGTGCCACTATTACATGCTATGGAGTTGTCGGCGCAAATGGCAGGAGGCTCTTTGCATGTGCCAGTGGCTCCTGGATGCCGGAGCAGGTAAAGTGGCAGAGGCGGTGGTTCGGGAGAGGATTGGGGTGGGGAGCAGGCCGAACCGAGAAAGGGGGACGGTGGGAGGGGAAAGAGCTCCCCTTGGTTGGCAGCAGCGCAAACCAAGATCCTATCCCCCTTTTCCTGGCCTGGACATACCCCCCTGAGGCTCTAGGTACACTTACGCCAGCTAAATAACTATGCTTACAGCGCAATCCTGTGTAAGTATCGGGCGGGCGGCCCAGGGCTGCCCGCCGGATCCTATGCCTATTCTGGGCCAGTCTGCAGTGGCCTGGGGTCTACTCGGGGGAAGGGGACTTTCGTCCTCTGATTTCCGCCAGTTATTTAGCTGTCAGAAGTCGGAGGAGGCCGTGTAACGGCCGAGCCGGCCCGGCGGGAAATGGGGATATGGTGGATGACATTCCCCCCCCCCATGCTGGCTCTGACAATTTCCTCCCCTCCCTCACCGCCCGGACTGCCCATGCGGCCGCAGGGGGATCACGTACCTTCCTCCGGCATGTTTGCGATAGCTTCCGGCGGTAGAGCGCTCACTCTGCCACCAGTTTTTTGTGCAGGATTGGGCTGCTAATCATAGTGTTGACCCACCAAATGATTTTAGTCTAAGTTTCCTCTTACGTCACCATCAAACCAAACTAGCCCATCTGAACTGTAAAATGAGGAAGATTAATATAAAGTTAGGCACCTCTTACATTCATGTGTATGTACATTGATTGAACATTCCCATGCCAAGATCTATTATCCTTCTGCCATTCAGATGGCTCTCGTACATGACCTACTGCAATCGTTTCTCTCCTGACAGAATGAGAAATCCCATTTCTCCTCCCTTAAAACATTTCCTCGCTTACAGAAAGCTATCCAGTGACATCCTCAAGATCCTCCTTCCTTTTCTGTATTAGCAGCTCTCAGGGTCATCGCTAAATGCAACGGCTTTATTCCTCCTCTGGGTTCTGCCGTCTGTAAGTGGCGTCCCATCGCTGCCTGTTGTAGTGGTGCTTGAAAAGTTCTCGCCTGGAATCTGCCGTGACCTTGGTGTTGTGTGCCATTTGTGCATCATTAAAAGGTTGTAATGAAGTTCTGCCTCACACAGATTGTAAAAGGTCAAGCAGAAAGTTGGGAGCCAATGAGGTTGGGAAGAAAAATTGTGCTGGCGGCAGAGGTTGAGGGATTCATTATATTGATGCTGTGGGGTTTTCAGCAGAGTAATAACTGGGTTAGCAATAGAATGTAAATCTTCTCCGCCACTTAGTCGAAGTCTGCTTCTTCTTGATTTGTGGGGATATATTTTTACTCGAGGACAGTAAACGTCATTACACTCCTCAGGAAAGCCCCTGGAAGCGGTTAAGCCCTTGTCGATGGAGAGGCACAAGACAAACAGGAGGGTTGTTGCTTGTTGGGAAGCTGGTGGTGGTTGGCCTGGGTTGACGGATGGAATAGTGAAGCGCCGGCTTCCAGTCGAAGGACTTTGACTCGGACAAATAATGGCTCGGTCCTCTAGCAACATCCCCACTATGACGGTGGGTAGAGTGGAAGGGCTAGTATTGGTTAGGTTACAAGATCTGTATATCACCTTTTTGCCAGATGGCTTTCAAGATGGTTCAGAATCAAACAACATGTGCATTCACAGTGTTATTCACCCTGGAAAGTTTCATTTTCTTGAGTCAATAACAGGCTGCATGGCCAGCCCAAAGCCTCCTGGTGCCTGTGTTGGCCAAATGCCAAATGCTGCCCCCTTACTGAGCAGTGTGCCCCCTTACTGTGGTGTGCCAGCCTCTGCACTCGAGCCCAGCACTCTACTCTGCTCCACTCTACTCTGCCCAGCACTCTACTCTGCTTTGCCCCCCCCCTCTTCGTTCTCCAATCCAGGGAATCAGTGGAGGCGAGAGGGTGGACAGAATGGGGCACTGACCCACTGTCAGTCTGCTGTCTGAGACGACCACTTCAGTTGGCATCCTTGATGAACTGGCCTTGGCTGGATCAGGGCCACCCATGGACCAGAACAGAGGGAGACTTTGCCCTCACCTTGATATTGATCTGCAAAGCCCTGATGCAGCTACTACTGGCATCAGCAGGAGCCTTTTCCTGGGTAAGTAGCAGCTGCATTGGGCTCCCAGCAGATTGAGAACATGGTGTGGGGTTAATGCTCCCTACTCCCAAATGTGCTCCTGGTTCCTGGGGGCCCTAATTTAGCTGCTACTCACTCACTCACTCACTCACACACACACACACACACTTTAGCCTACTAGGAAACATTTATATGTCGCATGTAGCGTGACTCTTAACAATATTCTATTAAAAACATCAATCTTCATAAAAGGAAACGGAAAGCAGAAGAAAAGCATGCCATTGTACAAAAATAATAATAGATGCAGAAATTAATCCATTCACCTTCCATATATTGGAAGGATCCCTTGCAGCCAGCTTCAGCTACTGACAGCCCAATCCTATTCTCCACCCCACCCCCGCTGGTGCAGCAGTGCCGAAATGGCAGCCGTTGCATCCTTTGCGGTGGGCAGGGCGATCTGGGAGGGTTCCACAGGGCAAGGGGGCGTTCGATCCCCTTATCCCTGCGTAAGACTCTCAACCCGCAACGCGTCTCCTCGAAGTTACACTAGCAATTTAGCTAGCATAACTCTGAGGAGAGGAAAGGGGTGGGGAGGCTGCCGGGAAGGGGATCCAGCGCGGGCCGTCTGCAGCGGATCCTCCCCCTCCCGCAGCCTCCATGCCCCCGTTACGCCCACATTACGCCTTCGCCTGCCCCCGTTCCACTGTCCCCCCGGCTCCCTGACAGCTTACCCTTCTCGGCACGCATGCGAGCGTCCCCGGCAGCACGCTGTTTGGCGTGCTGTCGGGTAGGCTTTTACGACTGGCACAGACTGCTTTATGGCAGTCTGTGCCAGTGAGGGAGGCATGCTTGCCATCAGGCAGCACACATAAGATTGGGCTGTGAGTCAGTGCGGGGCAGGTGGAGTGTGACAAATGTTCACATATTTAGGGGCATCAGGAACTGAGGTAGGGCTAAACTACTCATTGCCTTTTGTGGTCCCTGCTATTGAGAATCAATCTCCTGCACTGTCATCAAACCCGGAAGTGCAGGACTTCCAATTTTATTTACAGGGACAGCTTGAACTCTCATGGTCAGGAGGTTTGGCTCAGTTGGTAGAGCAACCGTCACATTTATGCCTGAAGATCTGAAGGATGGCAGTTTGAGACGGCTGGAAGTGTCTGTGTCTGTCGGAGAGGTGCCGACACGCCGAGCTGATAAGTTGCAGAGCCTCTGTGGGGGAGGGAAACTGCAGCTGCACTTGAGTGAGAGTCAAGGTTGCCTGTCAGCTGAAGCGTGGTGAGGCGAACGCCAGAGAGAGAGAGAGAGAGAGAGAGAGAGAGAGAGAGAGAGAGAGAGATGGACTGTGAAAGAAACCATCTAGAATGAAGAGTTCAATGAAAGATTAGAACATATTGTATTATAAAAAACCCTTGGGGTTTAGAAAGCCTGCCCATGTAAACTGCCTTTGAATTGAAGTCAGAGGAGAAATCCGATGACCAAAGAAAAGGCAGTATATAAATACTGGTTTATTATTATTATTATTATTATTATTATTATTATTATTATTATTATTATTATTATTATTATTTTGTGGAAGCTTTCATGGCCAGCTATTAACATACAATGTTGCAAAGATACAGGATCAAACGCCATGTAAAAAGACTCACTTGAAGTTTAAAAAACTCCTTCACTCCGTTTGCGGGTTTCCTCGTTTGCGGCTGCCTGCACGAGGAAACCCGCGAACGGAGTGAAGGAGTTTTTTTAAACTTCAAGTGAGTCTTTTTACATGGCATCTGATCCTGTATCTTTGCAACATTGTATGTTATTGTTGTTGTTGTTAACTCAAAGTCCAACACTTCCAGGTTTGACAACAGCATACAAGGAGCATGATAAGGAGAGTAATGATCCACCTCTTACTTGAGTGAACGGGAAGCAGGTGATGGCAGCTTGCATTGTCAGCTGGTTGGAAGGAGGTGGCAGGCACCCCAAATCCTCAGCCCCCTTGGACCTCTCACAATCTGCCACTGATGCAACCTGCATCAGCTGACCTCATGAATGGGCCAGCCCTTGTTCATACAAAGGAAGCTATCCTTTCAAACCTTCATCAGAATCTCTTCTCTTGGTCTGTTGTTGTACTACATCTGAAACACCCTCTCTTGAGATGTCTGTACCCTGTTTTCCCGAAAATAAGACCTACCCTGAAAATAAGACCTAGCAAGATTTTAATGGGTTCTGCTAAATATAAGACCTACACCGAAAATAAGACCTACCGGTAGTTTGGACCTGCCATTACTCGCCTGCTCTATTGCTGGACATGAGAGATTGGGCCAATGGTTCTACAGGCAATAGAGTCGCAAGAAATTCAGGCCGGAATGCGGGGTTTGGAGAATTATGATGACGATGTTCCAGAAGAAGATGACATGATTGCATTTGGATAAATGTAAATTGTTGTACCGGTACATTAAAGAAAATAAGACATCCCCTGAAAATAAGACCTACTGCGTTTTTTTGAGCCAAAATTAATATAAGACCCGGTCTCATTTTCAGGGAAACAGGGTATGTACTCTATATATTTTTTCAGAATCAGGCAGACATACCTCAACGTAAACCCCTCCCCCTTCTTGTGCCTTTAGCTGATGCCTCTTTTTGCATTTTGTTCTCCTCTAGTTGATGTTTATTTAGCTCATATGTTCTTGTTCTGGTTATTTTAATCCTGAGGTTTACAGGATAGTGTTGGTTTTATATTTTATACTGTAATTATTGTACTGCAAGCCAGTTTGAGGAGCATATTTTTGGGGGAAAGTGGGGCATAAATATTGTATGAATAATAATTACAAAGAGGGTAATAATCAGATAAACAGATTATACTCCAACACATGAGGAGTATGAACGTAAAACTGCATCGCTAGTCATTCCTTATGCCATCACCTTGAAATAATCATGTGTATTATTTTTCAATGAAACAGATTGAAAGATTTGTTCAATTGTGGTAACTGTGAAGAAGGAAAAGAAGGAAATGTTGCTCACTGTTGTCAACCTTCAAGTTGCAGATTTAAGTGAAAGGATAAAACGGAGAGATAATTTATAGTTCAGAAAATCAGCTTAGATACATTCCAGAATCAAAACCATTTATAGAGAATATTTACAGCAAAGCTGTTGGCACCAAACCATTTCATGGGGAACAAATCTGTGATTAATGAATTAATCTCACCAATTAATTGAGCAACACTTTCATATCTCATTCTTCATAAAAAAAATTTTTTACATTACACGGTTTGCATTTATGTGGCTTAGTTAAAATATTTGTGGCACATTATCTAGAGTCCTGTTCATGCTTAGTTTAGTTTAGGGTGTTTTTTTTTTTTCCTCATGGTGGGAGCTATGTGTATTATTAACAGGGTAATTATTCCTCTGTTGGAGGAAGCGCTGAAAAAAAAAGCTGCATTGCCACAAATAGCCTTGGCAAGATAAAAATGAGTAAATAATTAATTAGATTAGGTTCTGAGTGAATAAAACTGGGTTGCATTTAGTTTCTTTCGACTTTCTCCCTTGCAATTTGTCCCCTGCTAAAGGCAAAACCATTGTTACAGCCATTCTTTCCTCTCCCATCAGAACACAGCTCAAATCAATCATTTTTCGAGATCCGTTGACTAGAGATTGATGTATTTTCACAAACAGACTTTCTCATGCAGACTTTCTCACACATCACATGGTGTGTTGCCTGCATCGCCGGAGGCTATTATGATAGCCAGCCCAATGCTACTATCTTACTACTTATTTATGGAGGAAATGTCCATCACAGGTTACAAGTCATGATGGGGATAAGCAACCTCCTGGTCTTAGTAATAGATGGGGATAAGCAACCTCCTGGTCTTAGTAATAGGCTATCTCTGAATGCCAGATGCAAGGGAGTGGTGACTGGATACAGGTATCTTGTTGTCTTGTGTGCTCCCTGAGGCATCTGGTGGGGCCACCGTGAGATACGGGAAGCTGGACTAGATAGGCCTTTGGCCTGATCCAGCAGGGCTCTTCTTATGTTCTTATGTACTATCATGTGCCAAAGAAACACAGAGAAGGGACTGCTGCGCCCGTCCCCCAGTTGGCTTTTTTTCCTTAGGGTAGCTATCTGCATTGAGACAAGTCTGCAGATGGCTATTCCGTGTGTGTGTGTGGGGGGATATACCTCTGTATCTTCTGCACTCAGGGGCTCCAGGTTCAATCTCTGGCGTCTAGGGGGGGGGGGGTGCAAGAGACCCTGCCTTAAGTTCTGGAGAGCTGCTACAGGCCAGTGTAGACAAGACTGACCTAGAGGAGTCAGTGGTCTGACTCTGCATAAAGCAGCGAATACACTAGAAGAATAAAAATAGTGATGGCCATGTGATAGAATCACCACAGGGGAAAAAACAAAACAAAAACACTGCATTGATCTCTTGTGCAGTAAGGTATTATGTTCCACTCTTGACTGTTCATATGCATCAGAGGAAGTGGGTGTGACAACAGCAACAATGGATGAATTGGGAGTTTTTGGTTGCGTTTTTTGTATGTAGTATTAATGTTACATGTATATTAACAGGTGGGGAAAATGAAATGGGAGTTTCAGTATTTGGAAAGCTTTTTTGCTAATTAATGTTAAAATATCCTCATAAAACATTCTCAGAAAGAAACAAAAATGAAATTTACAGTAGCTATGGTTTGAACTGTGGTGCTGGAGAAGACTCCTGAGAGTCCCTTGGACTGCTAGGAGATCAAATCAGTCAATCCTAAATGAAATCAACCCTAACTGTTCCCTGGAAGGACAGGTACTAAGGCTGAAACTCAAATATTTTGGCCACCTAATGCGAAGAGAGGACTCTCTGGAGAAGACTCTGATGCTGGGAAAGATTGAAGGCAAAAGGAGAAGGGGGCGGCCAAGGATGAGATGGTTAGACAGCATCACCGATGCAACGAACATGAAAATGAGCGAACTCAGGAAGATTGTGGAGGATAGGAAGGCCTGGCGGGATATGGTTCATGGGATCACGAAGGGTCGGACACGACTTAACGATTGAACAACAACATGGTTTTAAAAATATAGCATATAAATCCAGTTCCTCTCAGGGTTCCATATGTACCGTACTTTTCATGTGTACTGAGTATAGACTTTTCCCTCATCTGGTCACCTACTTTTTTTTACTCAGCTCATGATAGCTTAGGTCTGCAATCCTATATGCACTTACCTGGGAGCAAGCCCCACTGAACTAGGAACAAAATGATCAAACACTGATTCTCTCACAGAACTTGGGTGTGGAATTTAAATAATATATTAATGGCAATGAGGAGAGGATTGGAAAAAAAAACCTATGGGGTGGATTTGTGGATATAAAGAAAAGAGGCATCAGTCTTTTGCATTTAGAAATAATGTAAAAAAGTTGTATTTAAACCATGCATATGAAAAAAAAATAGTTCTAAAGAGAAAAGCACACTTTGCCTTCAGGTGGTGGTGCACACAATTGTTACGTAGTCAGGCATCACCACAGGAGAGTAAAAAAAAAACCCATTTTCTCACACACAGGAAAGAGCATCTTTCTAAGAAAGTACGTGCATTAAAATAACTTCAAAAAATAAAATTTGCTGCTGAATTAATTGGGGCACCTTCTTAGGCAATCAAAATGCTCTTAATTGATTAACAGCACAATCCTGTGTAACTTTGCACCGGTGTAACAGTAGATGCACTGATGTAAGTGCACTTATGCCAGTGCATCTACTGTTGCATCTACTGTTACACCGGTGCAAGGTTACACAGGATTGCGCTGTAACAAGGTAAATTAATCAACTAATTGTTTCGGGTCTAATTAGAAAAGACTGTTGAACTGAGCATGAAAAATCTTCTGCAACCGCTCTACTAAATCTGAATGTCCAGTGGGTAACTGAGCAGTTCTCAGCATCTAATGATGACAACACCCAGTGCCAACCAACACTGCTGCATATCCACACTTACTCAGTGCCACTCAGCTCATGATTACTAGACCAATTAGAACTGGGATTATATTTCTTACCTGCTACATTGCTTTGATGTTTTATAATGTGTGTGAAAAAATGGGTCACGGTACATGATACCACACAATTGCACTTTGTAGATAGTAACTACGGATTCTAGTGTAGGAGAAGATAAATGAATGCATTTTTAGTAGACCTCAAGCCCACTGTGTGTCCTTAGAGAACCATGCAATCGTGTTTTCCTCGCACAGCAAGATTTATGGGGTAGAAGCAGTTGGATACATGCATAGGATTATTCATAACCAGAGATGCTGGTTGAGCAATTGTGGGACACCTGTGAAGAGCTAACTGCATGCAGCAGCTCTGTTCTTTGAGAAGATGCTCTGTGTGATGTGCCTGGGAATCCATCAATGCATCAACATCAGAATCATTATTGCCTACCACGTTTATTGTGCAAGGTGCTTTACATTCCAAATCCTGGCTGTATTGTTTACAAGTCATGGGCATCCAGTGTCTGTCCCATATGGAATCATTTCATGCCTATTAACCTATAACATTTCTGTATGAGCAGTAGTAATGTCTACAAATGAAGTTCAGAAGTCCTTGTGCAAAATGGTCAGAATGTTAAGTGAAGAACCATTGGGCCCGTTCATAGCTTAGCCATGAATTCAATGCACAGAGAACATACACAACCCACACCGACCTTCCTAGCAACTGTGCAGGCCTGTTGGAAAGACCAGTGAAGACTGAAGCACTCTGCACCATAAGAGGCCAGAGTCCCATAGCTTTGTCAGGGAATGCAGGACATAAAATAATAGCACTCTTGATGCCTGAAATATAAACAATCTAGAGATGTCCCTTCATAGGTGAACATATGTGGTTGTGTAAAGTCCTGATTTGGAAACAAGAGTGTTCCTTTGACCTTGTAGGATTCAGCCTCCTATGCCCAAACGAAGAAGATTCAACTGCTTCAAGAATGTTCAGCTAGACAGCACATTAACATCAAGGAATTTGCGCATGTAATGCAAAGTGACGCACTATTAAAATGGCTTTCAACCATAAATACATTGCAGCTGCTGTTCCAGTGACAAGATATCTATCCCCATCACTCAAATTTCCGCACTTATCACACAAAGGACCCGTGTTTACAAGGAAGGCCTGAAGATATCAAAGTGAAAGCAGTGAGAAGAGAGAACATCATTTGCACTGCTCCAGGCGCTCTCAAATAGATTGTGCTTGCATCTTCCCTTGACTGACAGATCTCAGAAAGACAGCCGCAGAGACATTTTTTATAAAAAATGTATAAACAAAGATCATACAGCTGTTCACTTAATGGGCAACCAATTATTCAGAATTCTGTGAAAAGCGCAAAAGTCATTTGAGGCTTGCAAACTTGGCAAGGAGGTGATCTGGAACTGTGAAGATCTTTTTTTTCAAAATTGGCAATAGAGCAGCCTTCAGAAAAGCAAGACAGATTTCTCTGATAAAACTTTTAAGTAGCAAATTGCTCAGAAAACAAGCCATTTATCAATGTAAGATACAACAGATCACCGTGATGGTCTGCTGGCACCCTGATTAAAACCTGCAATTTCTTTAACAGAATATGATAATAGTGATGGGACTGTGGGTTCTCCAAGCTGTGCTCCTGGAACTGCTTACCCTGGAGTAGTTCCAATCTCTTCAGTGGGTCAACCTAAGCACATTCTAAGCAAAATATTTCAGCTGTCCAATCCAAAACACGGCCAATTTCAGTCTGGTATGCTTTGGGGAATCAAAGCATGCTGGATCATTAATCATATTTATTTATTTATTTATTTATTTATTTATTTATAGAATTTTTACCCCGCCTTTCTCCCACCAGGGCAACCAAGGCGGCTTACAACAAAAACATTAAAATACATGAATACATTTAAAATCAAGAATTAAAATCATTAAAAGCAATTAAAACAATTAAAACAAACAGCCCCAGTGGGTCATCCACATTTACATTTGTTAAAAGCGATTTGTTAAAAAGCCAGCCCGCCATGTCAGACATCAAATGCTGATCTAAATAAAAATGTCTTGAGGCCCCGCCGAAAGGTCTCTAAGGAGGGAGCCGTTCTTAATTCCAGGGGGAGGGAATTCCACAATTGGGGCGCCACTGCCGAGAAGGCCCTATTCCGCGCCGCCATCCCCCTCACCTCCGTCAGTGGCGGCACGGTCAACAGGGCCCCCCCTGATGACCTCAGAGTACGGGTTGGATTATAAGGAAGGAGGCAGTCCCTCAAATACCCTGGACCCGAGCCGTTAAGGGCTTTAAAAGTCAAAACTAGCACTTTGAATTGTGCCCGGAAACGAACCGGCAGCCAGTGTAGCCGCTGAAGCAAGGGTCCGACTGAGTCGAACCGACAGGCCCCGGCAACCACCCGGGCCGCTGCATTCTGCACTAGTTGCAGTTTCCGAACAGTCTTCAAAGGCAGCCCCACGTAGAGCGCATTGCAGTAATCTAGTCTAGATGTCACTAGGGCATGGGTCACCGTGGCCAGGTCTGCACGGTCCAGGTACGGTCGCAGCTGGCGCACCAGCCGAAGCTGGGCAAAAGCCCCCCTGGCCACAGCCGCCACCTGGGAATCCAGGAGCAGCTGCGCATCCAGGAGAACTCCCAAGCTGCGGACCTGCTCCTTCAGAGGGAGTACAACCCCATTCAGAGCAGGACGATGATCCAGTACCTGAGTCGTAGACTTCTGGACCAGAAGAACCTCTGTCTTATCAGGATTTAATTTCAGCTTGTTCGCCCCCATCCAGCTCCCAACTGCCTCCAGACAACGATTCAGGACATCGACCGCCCCCTTGGAGTCAGGTGGAAAGGAGAGAAAGAGCTGGGTGTCATCCGCATACTGATGACTCCCTACCCCAAATCCCCGGATGACCTCTCCCAGCGGCTTCATATAGATATTAAACAGCATGGGGGATAGAATTGAACCTTGCGGCACCCCACACCTCAAGGGCAAGGGTGCCGAACAAGCATCCCCCAGCACCACCTTCTGGGATCTATCAGCCAGGAAGGAGCGGAACCACCTCAGAACGGTGCCTCCAAGCCCCAACCCAGCCAACCGACCCAGAAGGACACCATGGTCAATGGTGTCAAAAGCCGCCAAGAGGTCCAGCAGGACCAACAGGGACGCACTCCCCCTGTCCAGTCCCCGGCGCAGGTCATCCACCAAGGCGACCAAGGCCGTCTCTGTCCCGAACCCCGGCCTGAAGCCAGACTGGAATGGATCCAGACTGGAATGGATCCATATTGGAGATGCAATCACTTGAACTGGTAATTTATGGACAATTTGGTAATTTATGGACAATTCTGCTATTCAACATGTCACTGGAACAAACCAAGGGGTTTATTTTGACCACAGCATAAGCGACACTCATACAGCATGTCCTCACTTAAAGTTGTTTGATTTCAAGTCATTTCATTTTAAAGTTGATGAGAAAATGCCATAGGATCATTTACGTTTATCCTGTCATAGGCTAATGCCTATGGTAAAATTGGTTTCATTAGAAGTCATTTCGTTTAAAGTTGCACTTTCCAAGAAGACCCTATCGACAAAATGGGACGTGCTGTACATTCTCTCCACACATTCACTGCATGCATGAGGGGAAGTGAGATCACACCTGCTGACCTTGTCCAGTTACAAGCTCACTCAGCTCCCCCCCCCCTTGCAGACTTTGCCCAAATGCATAGAAGAAATGAGGAAGGATCCTTGGGCATGCTGATAGTATGTGTGGGCTTATCTGATATGATCCCACTCCTTCTCCAGGAGGGAGAGAAGAGGAACAGTCAATCCTCATTATATGCATACTACCGTATTTCTTCGAGTCTAAGGCGCCATCGATTCTAAGGCGCACCTTTACTTTCAGTACCACCAGCAGGGGAAAAAAATCCATCGATTGTAAGACTCACCTCCCTTCATTGAATCTACCCGCTCAGCACCAACTCTCCCCAGCATGTCACCTGCAGCTGAGGATGACTGAGTGCACTGCCTTTGCATAGCATTTCTGGCCCCGTCAGAAAGTGCCATTTCCTTCGTTACCTGGGCTTGGGGGAGCTTCAGGGAGGCCTGTGCAACCCTCTGCAGGCCTCCCTGATCTTCAGTTCGGTGAAAAACAGCGATTTTTGGCCATTTCTGGTTTTCGCGAAAACCGGAAATGGCTGAAAATCACCGTTTTTTGCCGAACTGAAGATCAGGGAGGCCTGCAGAGGGTTGCACAGGCCTCCCTGAAACTCCCCCAAGCCCCAGTAAGTAAGAAGATAACATTTTGGGGTGCTTTTTGGAGACCTTCGATTCTAAGACGCACCCCATTTTTTGAAATGCTTAATTGGGAAAAAACATGCGTCTTAGAATTGAAGAAATACAGTAAGTTATATCTGGATTCACTTATCTGCGGGAATAAACGTGTAATTTATATTGCCCCATTCACAGTCTCTTCGTTGCTGTTTGTGGGCGAGAATGACTATTAAATGACTGCCTGATAACTAAGGCTGTTCGTTCTCAGGAATGGCTGCTTGATAAGGCTGCTTGTTCAAGTTTACATATTAACCGCAGGTTGTTAACAGCCAAGGAATGGAGAAAAAAGAGAGAGAAGAAGCTGTGCATTTCAGTAAGCCAGCTAAGGACTGGTGTTCCAGTTCCTGGAGAAGAAGGAAGGAATGGGCTGTGATTGCAAGCAGCCGATTCTGAGCTGGGTTAAGCAATATGCCTGTGGTGGATATGTCTTAAAAAAAAAAAAAACACCTTGCAAAAGTGGTCTGCTTGCTCAGGCTTACTGAGGTTGATGCAGCCCAGGGTCTGCAGCAGTGGGGCTCTGGTGATGCCGCCACTTTGCAGTGGCAGCTCAGACTGATCCGGCGTCGGTGTGCTCTGCATGCTGTTACTGGGCACTTTGCAACAGCAGGACGCTCCGCTTGCTGTTGCAAACGGACCATAGGATTGGGCCGTGTCCTAGGATAAGCAGCAAATCACTTTTAAGAGCCTCCTGGTTGGCCACCCCTGCTGATGTGTAAATTGTGGAGAAGATGTTTTGTTTTGTTCTTTCTGCTGCAACATGACAGATCCAACAGTTCCTATGTATATCAGACGATGGATTTTGTGCACTGATGGTGGGAAAAACACTCATGCCATATTTCATGTGTCTGCACATTTTCCTATGCGGCGTTTTCAATCTCCATTCAGAAGATTACAATGGCCGGCAACATTCTCATCAAAGAGAAAAGTGCTGCTGCCAGGAAAGTTCAGGTCAATATTAGCCACATCCTTCAAGTGTTCATACATTCATTGGTTTGTAAACTGGCTTTTAGTAGGTCTTAAGTGTCATTAGCAATGATGGTGTAAACAAAGTAATTCAGGGATCAAGGATGTTGACAAAATAACGATGTGCAGTGCTTTGAATACTTGCTACTCCTCAGGGAACTGTTTTTGTTGATGCCGCAGATTCCAATACTTCAGAGGGCTTTTTTGAATTTGAAGGCTATCGTGCTCAATTCTCATAAATAGTTCTGAGATTGACAGCCCAATTCTATCCCCTGCCACCAGTGCCGAAGCAGATGTGTGCTGCATCCTCGGTGTGTGTGTGTGTGTGTGTGTGTGTGTGTGTGTGTGTGTGTGTGTGTGTGTGTGTGTGTGTGTGTGTGTGTGTGTGTGTGTGTGTGTGTGTGTGCCGCTGCCGGAATGGCCTCCCCTGACTAAAGAATTAAGTCAAATAGAGGTTAAAAGAGAAGACGTCTCAGACTTAATTGACAAAATAAAGATCAATAAATCAACAGGCCCGGATGGCATCCACCCAAGAGTTCTGAAGGAACTCAAGAATGAAGTTGCTGACCTCTTGACCCAAATATGCAACTTGTCCCTTAAAACGGCCACTGTGCCAGAGGATTGGAGGATAGCTAATGTCACGCCAATCTTTAAAAAAGGAAGGAGGGGGGACCCGGGAAACTACAGGCCGGTCAGCCTAATATCTGTTCCTAATATCTGGTGGAAAGTCTCATTAAGGATAAAATCTTAAAATACATAGAAGAACAAGCTCTGCTGAGGGAGAGTCAGCATGGCTTCTGCAAGGGGAAGTCTTGCCTCACAAACCTTTTAGAATTCTTTGAAAAGGTCAACAGGCATGTGGATGCAAGCGAACCCGTGGATATTATATATCTGGATTTTCAGAAGGCGTTTGACACGGTCCCTCATGAAAGGCTCCTGCGAAAACTCCACAGTCAGGGAATAAGAGGGCAGGTCCTCTTGTGGATTAGGAACTGGTTGAAGACCAGGAAACAGCGAGTGGGAGTCAATGGGCAATTTTCACAATGGCGAGAGGTGAAAAGCGGTGTGCCCCAAGGATCGGTCTTGGGACCGGTGCTTTTCAACTTATTCATAAATGACCTGGAGTTGGGGATAAGCAGCGAGGTGGCCAAGTTTGCAGATGACACTAAACTTTTCCGGGTGGTGAAGACCAGCAGGGATTGTGAAGAGCTCCAGAAGGATCTCTCCAAACTGGGAGAATGGGCAGCAAAATGGTAGATGCGCTTCAATGTAAGGAAGTGCAAAGTGATGCACATTGGGGCAAAAAACCAAAATTTCACATATACGCTAATGGGTTCTGAGTTGTCTGTGACGGATCAAGAGAGAGATCTTGGGGTGCTGGTGGACAGGTCGATGAAAGTGTCGACCCAGTGTGCGGCGGCTGTGAAGAAGGCCAATTCCATGCTCGGGATCATTAAAAAAGGGATTGAGAATAAAATGGCCAATATCATTCTGCCTTTGTACAAATCGATGGTAAGGCCACATCTGGAGTATTGTGTCCAGTTCTGGTCACCACACCTCAAAAAGGATATAGTTAAATTGGAAAAGGTGCAGAAAAGAGCGACCAGAATGATTCGTGGGCTGGAGCACCTCCCTTATGAGGAAAGGCTACAGCGTCTGGGGCTTTTCAGCCTAGAAAAAAGGAGCCTGAGGGGGGACATGATTGAGACGTATAAAACTATGCATGGGATGGAGAGAGTGGATAGAGGGAAATTCTTCTCCCTCTCGCACAACACCAGAACCAGGGGACATGCACTAAAATTGAGTGGAGGGAGAGTTAGAACAGACAAAAGAAAATATTTCTTTACCCAGCGTGTAATTCATCTGTGGAACTCCTTGCCACAGGATGTGGTGATGGCACCTGGCCTGGATGCCTTTAAAAGGGGTTTGGACAGATTCATGGAGGAAAAGACCATCACAGGTTACAAGCCATAAGCAACCTCCTGGTTTTAGAGGTTTTAGAAGTGGGTTTTCTCTGTGCCAGGTGCAAGGGAGTGACAACGGGAAACAGGTTATCTTGTTGTCTTGTGCTCCCTGAGGCATCTGGTGGGGCCACTGTGTGATACAGGAAGCTGGACTAGATGGGCTTTTGGCCTGATCCAGCAGGGCTCTTCTTATGTTCTTATGTTCGTGTGTGTGTGTGTGTGTGTGTGTGTGTGTGTGTGTGTGTGTGTGTGTGTGTGTGTGTGTGTGTGTGTGTGTGAGAGAGAGAGAGAGAGAGAGAGAGAGAGAGAGAGAGAGAGAGAGAGACCTGGAGTCAAAATCATTTGTACTGTACTTACCTCCAAGTAAGGCCTCAAGGGTATCCCCAGACATATGCCATGTATTTTGGCAGTGTATGTACAAGTAGGGAAAAGGGGCAGGCAGGTTTACAAAAGGGTATAAGATCCAGCATGTGCCATTGCTGCTGGATCCACCACCTCCCACTTCCTCCCCGCCCCAAGTTCCTCCCCCCGCCCAGAAATGCCCCCATTCCTCCCACTGCCCACTCCTCACCAGCGCCAGAGGACGGGCTCCCTCTGCCGGCCTGAGCATGTAGCCACTAGTTCTTGCACTGGCAGCCTCCTTGCGCTCACCTGAGGATCTTCACTTCTGCCGACGTCATCGCACTTCCGCCAGCGGAATGCTGGCAGATTGGCTTGGATTTCAGAACCATCTTTATAGTATCAAGACTCTCTGTCTTGTCCCAGCTTGTTTTTCTCTGTAAGACACTTTGGAAATGGGCACCTCATCCATCATGACCACTAACATCTCATAGATGAAAATAATGGCACTTGGGGGCAGTGATATAGACTTGAGCCTATTGATCACTCCAGTCTCATCAATGACTCAACTTGGACTTGACTCGGCGATTGTAAAAGACTCGACTCGAGACTTGGAGACTTTTACGACAAGTCCAATTTTATTCAGGTTTAAACCCGTTTTCCCCATTAAATAGATAGGGACTCGCAACCAAAGACTTGGGACTTGACTTGAGACTTGGACCCAGAGACTTGATCCACATCCCTGCACTTGTGTAGGAAGTCGTGTGGCACTACTACTGCTCCCCTTGGCTCATGTGGCATTGCCCCACAATCTAAAAAATAAAAGTGAAATGAAAAGTGAATGCCCTGGTATCGCCCAAGGGAGAACACCTGAGATTTTTCAAGGGAAGCAAAACTACATTCTGTTCAACAAGTGAAATTTCTAGTTTTATCCGTAGTTTCCAGTTGGTTTGTGAGTGCCCCAAAGCACCTCCCCTTTTCAGCAACTGTAGGCATTCCAGGCAGACATCCTCGCGCTGTCTCAGTGCTACTCCTCTTGATGGCATTTCTTTCCCTACATCTTTTTTGTCCTCACTGTCCTTGGTCTAATTGCTGTTTAATCCAATTGGTTGTGTGACTCATGATACTTTTGATAGTATCATGATGCTACATCTGATGGGGTGACATAAACACCTGTAAACAAAATCATCTGACTACAATCCAATTGGATTCAGCTTAGCTTTTTCCGGTTTTGATTGATTTAATTTGTTCTTGTGCACCACCTTGGGAGGTTGTTGAAAGGCAGGGTATTCATCTTTTTTATTTATTTTTTGTAATGAGGCAAATGAAGCCAATGACAGTGAGGGCAAAAAAGAGAAGGATAACTGATGCTGAGAAGCAGCACATGGGGCTAGAGTCCATAGCCTGCATGCACAAGGTCCGAGCTTTAATCCCAGATCCCTCTCCCTGGCACCCCCTCTTGAAATTCCAGGAAGCCACTGCCTATCAGGGTAGACAGTGCTGAGCTTAGATGGACCAGTTGTCTGACTTTAGGAGCCAGGGGAAGAAAGGAGTGGAAAAGGGCGCTGACCAGCACTGAAACGATGCCAGTACTGCACAGGTTACAATCTCACAATGGATCTGGAGCTGCAAGCCAAACGGTTTTAGCAACATTTACTGTCAAAACTGGTAGCAGGGAACAGAATGGAAGAAGTGTACTGGGCTTTTATAGATGGACGAGAAAGAATCGTATGGATAGACTGTCTAGATGCAGAGGCATAGCTACGCCCTGCGGATACAGGGGCTGCACCACGTGACACCCCTCAGTGATGTCACAAGCCCCGCCCACTCATGTGTGATGTCACAAGCCCCGCTCCTTGTGCTGAAAAATTGTAAAAATGCCCCATCTGGCGGGTTTTCCATCGATAACGCACACTAGCGGCATGGGCAGGTGCGGACAGGCAACTCCTGCTTCCAGCGCTGTGTCCAAAAAGGCTGTTTTTGCTGCCACTCCCACCACCAAATTGCTTGTGCACCCCCCCATCCATGTGTCGCCCCATCGCCCGGGGACCCAACACCCCCTGCCCCTCCCCAGCGGCGCCTCCGTCTGGATGTATGATTTAAATACAGAAAGGAAATATGTGTGTTGGGGTGGGTGGGAGTAAAGATGCATCAGGAAAAAAATAGCCATTTTCCTATAATGCGTTGTCATACCCAGCCGTTCAAAATAGTCTTTATCAGCTTCAACTGCTTTTGCACTGCATGGGGCCTGAGTGTTCATTTGCATTGCATTTTTATGCTTCTGCACAGACGTCAAGATGCATCTAGCTGCCATTCATACGTTTAGGTTACAATCCTAAACATGTGGCATTTACTGGAGAATCCGCCTTTCTGGAAGTTGTAAGACTAACGATTGAGTAAACGTTGAGCTGGTAATGACTCGCTCTGACGGCCTAAAGTTACACAGGATTGGGCCGATAACCTTTTCACTGAAAGATTTCCTTAAAATGTTGTGTCTTGATATATTTTTTTCATTACCATAACGCTGGAAGGAGAGTTTGAAGGACAACTTTGTTTTCATCATTATAACGGGGAAACAGTATATAGAGGAGTTTAAAAAAAAAACCTGCATTCAATGTGCTTTTTTTAGGAGAACAGATTTGTCTTTTGTGGGTGCATGTGCGTAAGAAGTGAGAAGAGAATAGAGATAAACATATTTTTCAATCAGCCAGAATATCGTGCTAATTAAGATAATTGGGGGTATTTAAGTCTAGAGCTGAACAATGTTTTAAACACAGGTAAAAGGGGCAGGAGACTCTCCGCCTTATGTTGCAGACCCTGCAGTAGCGTCAGTGGTTGCAGCAGGTTAGGGATATACACTTTGGATTATGTTGTTGACTGAAACCAATTTCAAGATGGGTTTGGAATGGTGACGGGTTTACCGCCCAATCCTATCCCCCGCCCCTTCACAGCGTGTAGCCACACCAGTGGAACGCATGCTGCATGCTATGGTGGGGGAGGGGGAGGGGGTGAGAAGTCAGTGAGAGAGTTAAGTAAAAAACATTTTTACTTACTTCCCAGTAGACTGCCTGACCACCTATGGGTCTTCTCAGATCCACGCCAGCTGTTTTGCTAGCGTACGTCCGAGAAGAGGAAGAGGGCGGGGTAAGTTGGAAAATCAGGGATAGGATCCGGAATGCACTTTTGGCACCCTCCAGCCCACTCCCTGCCCTGAGCCTCCTCTGAACTGCCCACGAATTGCCCCCTCCACCACCTTCCCAGGGCCAGCAGAGCATCCAGGTGATTTCTGGCATGTGCACGGAGCCACGGGCTGTTTCCGCCAGTGGCTCTATCACATACAATGGCAGCACAATGTTTGCGCCGTTGCAGGGTCATTTACAGCAGCAGATCAATCAATATCTTTGAGCTTTAGTAAAAGCAGTGTATAAATCTTTTAAATAAATAAATGAGCCCATAGGACTGGGTTGTCAGTCTACCTCTGACATCATTACTTAATCACAATTGTGTACAAAAAGGTGATGTTTGAAACTGCCTCTGTTTGCTTCATCGAAGTCTTCTTTTCCCTGAAAGCAGCCTGCTATTTCTATAGTTAGTATATTTGGAATGTTGATTGGAATCAAAAGCTGACTGCTTTCCATTTTATTTTTCATCCACATGGTGGTGCTAAGTTTATTTATTTATATCCTGCCCTTCCTCCAAAGAGCTCAAGACAGCACAAATTGTTCTTCTCCTTTATCTTCAGAAAAACTCTGCACATTTTAGGTTAGGCTGAGGGGTGATGGCTGGCCCAAGGTCACTCAGGAAGCTTCATGGCTGAATGGAGACTTGAACCTGGGTCCTAATCTGATATACGAACAATTCACCACACATACTCACCTAAAAAAACACAGGCAGCACAATCCTACTTAAGGATCCGCCGGGTGGCGGATCCTGATCTCCGCCGTGGGCAGCCTGCAGCAGGCAGCCCGTGGCGGAAAGTCTACTTGGGGAAGGGGACACTCGTCCCCTTCCCTGAGTGTAAATGCAGCTAGGGCCGATAGGCCTCCTCGGATTTCCGCAAGCTATTTTGCTGGTGGAAGTCGGAGGAGGCCGTGTAATGGCCCCGCCGCCTGGTGGGGACCGGGATATGGCGGATACCATGCCAGTAGCTAGTAGCGTAGCTACCCCAAAATCTAGGGGGGGCACCCTCGAATTTGTGCTCCCCATTTCCCCCCCTCTTTTTCACCCCCTACAGGCAAACCTGTGGCGCTCCCTCCTCCTATGGCAACACTTGCAAAATGGTGCACTATGTACACCATCAGAAAGGTCTTCCGCTGTCATAAACTCCTTCCCCCAACAGCCCTATCCTGGATAGGATTGGGTTGTCAGTTATATCCATAAAATAAAATATTTTATTATTATTATTATTAATAATAATAATAATAATAATAATAATAATGCAAAAACATAATTTGCAAAACATCTTTTTCTGATCTGTGATCTCTGGAGAAACTACCGTATTGTCCCGAGTATAAGACGCACCTGATTATAAGACGCACCCTTAAAGTTTGGTGCTCTTAACAATTTTTAATTAAATCACTGGCATTAAATTGCAACAGCCTGATTATAAGACACACCCCTAGTTTAAAAACTTAAATTAGGAGAAAAAAGTGAGTCTTATACTCAGACCAATACGGTATATCTTAACTGCATCCTTTTATCAGCCATCTTTTGGATTAAAACCACCAGTCAGCAATCAACTTCCTGTCCCAAATAACCCGGTGTTCTGCTTTCCTCCATATGTGATCTGACTTTTTAAGTGAAAGGGTTAGTACAACTACAACACCAACACTTTTGTTCCTGGTGCCTGTCCTTGAGACCCACACAAAGGTTTTGTGGCCATACGAGTAGTTTTTGTTTGGTTTCTGGAAATTAATTTGTCACTTTGCTTGAATGTACAGTTCAGCCCAGATGCTTTGAACGCCTCTAACTTACCTTGCACAGTACAGCCTTGTTGACCTTACATCTGATTTCTGGCACATTGCGATGGTCTTGAGGCACTATCCTGCATAAAACCCAACACAGAAGAGGATTTCATTGCCGCTGGGCACTGAGTGACCTTTTGAGCTTCTCTGTCACAGATTTCTCCTTTGTAGAGTTATTCCATATCAACAAACTCTGGAGCTGTAAGTCTATGGTGAAGTCTCTGAAGTTTTATCTCTGGCACCAGTCTCCATAGACCACTCAAGGCATTCCTCTTGCACAAAGCTGTCAGGCCACTCTATCTTGTTTCCAAATAAATATTATATATTTAATGTATAGCAGAAGAGACTGAAGTTCCTCATGGCAAAAACGGTGTAAGAAGCTTCCATATGGCAGGGTTGTGTGCATCTTGAGATTCTACATAAGCGCTACTGGTAGTTCATTCTGAAATGTATACAGCAACAATATTTAACATGCAGAGCATCTCCTTTTTTGTTTTAAGAAAACGTAGCTGTTATGATTATATGGAGGTAGGTTTTGTTACTGGCAGTGCTTTTTAGAACACAGGTATCCTGTGCACATGGGGAAAAAGAATCATGTGCAAGGGAACCAGTATAGTAGCCAATGGCATGCCTATGTGAATGGACGACTGAGGCAAAGGCAAACGTACCCCAATGTTTACTGAAAAGTGCCCAAGAACCAAAACAGGGGTTTTGAATGGGACTCACTATACCAACACACTTGCTCTTAAGCTATACCAGGGGGATTCTACAACTAACATGCACACACATTGCAGCTGTAAGGGAAGCAAACGCATCCCCTTCTCTGTCGCCAGAGCTCAAAGTGGAGGGGAGGTCTACCCATTGGGTAAAATGGGAGGTAGACCATGCCACCACAAGGGATGTGGTCCTCCCCCCCCATTGTTCCCACACCTTATATCGAAAATCTTGGTATGGATAAAGAGGGACAGCCTTAATATGCACAGTATGGTTAAGTGAAAATCCTTATAGTGAACATACTGATAAAGAGGGAAGAGTGTACTGTCAAGTGATGGGGGGGGCAAAGGTGCACCCGCTGCACCAGTCCCAAAATCTTCTTCCCTGTAGACTCACTTATGACAGCCATGGGGGCTAAAGAGCTTAGGAAAAGGGTACTTGAGTACTGTCTTTTTCCTTCACAGTTGTGCTGATCTGGTCTGTTCCAAGCTAGAATTCAGCATCACTCAAACTGCTAGGATACTTTGCCTGATGTCATTCAAAAGAAGTATTCTTGTGATTCGATTAGAAAGTAAGCGAGCATATTTTGCAGTGTTGAATTCATGACTATGATAATGCTGCTGATTTTTGCATAAATGCTTATTGAGTTTTAATTGTAAATCAACAAATCAACCACTTTGGAGCATCTTCTTTATTTTTTTTACCCATTGTAATTGATGCATAACTCTTAGAGGATCCAAATCTCCTGTCAGTCAAGATTTGTTTTGAGCAAAACCTAATTAATCTAAGAACACCAAGTGAAATCTTCTGGTAAGTTGGGTTATCTTATGGGAGACAAACAATCAAGTATTTTGCAGGGAACTGCAATGTATCTGCAAACCCTCACTTGGTTTCTGTAAGCAATTTTAATTCATATGCAGAACATTAAAAGCAAAATTAGATAAGCCAGTCATCCCATATACTTCATGAAAAACGCTAGCCTTCCTTAACATTTAACCTCTCTCTCTCTCTCTCTCTCTCTCTCTCTCTCTCTCTCTCTCCCCAAAAATATTTTCCAAAGATTATTGTTGCCTGAAAACATTCCATCCCAGAGGCCTCATTAGGGGGGCAGGGCCCCCCAGGCGGGTGTGTTCCTGTACGTTATAGACTCATGGACCGGTGGGGGGGTGTCGGGGGTGTCTCGAAAGGGGGTGTCAACACTCCCCCCCAAATGCCTAGCTACACCTCTGAGTCACAAAGACTAACCCAAACCAAAAATCAATAAGGCTTCTGTGGCCAAACTATATGATATGTTCACCCATGCTTGGCATGGCATGCTTGGTTTGTTTATTACCTAGATAGCAGCTGGGGGGGGGGAATTGGGGAGGGGAACTTTAACCTTTTGCTCCCACCACAACCTCTGTCAAGATCAGCTCTCTGAAGTTAAGAAACGTATATAAAGAGTGATGGAAAATTTTTGACGATGGAAAATTAACAAATTTGAAGACAAAAAATGGGGTGACTTAATAAATTTAAAATATTTGAAGTGGAAGTTAAGACTTTTAGATGATAAAGGAAAAGTCAGTTAACCCTTTTGTGAATAAAAGAAAAATAATGCTTTATTATTTGAAAAACTTAAATAAGATGTGATTTGTTTTTAAGAATTTTATATAAAAAGGGGATATAGAATTTATTTTTTTAAACAGAAAAATTTGGAAGGTTTTTATTTTAATACATTTGGAGAAAAATGGGGTGGCTTCATATATTAAAATATTTGAAGCAGGAATTAATATTTTTAGATGATAAAGGAAAAGTTAGTTAATCTTTTTGTGAATATTTAGATACTACTTATAGATTTTTAAGAGAAAGAGAGAGAGAGAGAGAGAGAGAGAGAGAGAGAGAGAGAGAGAGAGAGAGAGAGAGAAGGAGTGATGAAGTGTGGATTTAATGAATAGTATATTAGAGATATAGGCTTAGTTAGATATCATAAGTAGAAAACATATAATAGTATACAAGTAGGATTTACTGCTTCGCGCTTGCTGTAATCTTTCGTAGTATGTTGTATTGTTTTGTTTTATTGTTTTGTTTTGTTTTGTTTGGTAGTTTACTAATAAAATTAAATATATGATAAAAAAAAAGATCAGCTCTCTTGTAGCTCCTATTTTCAGGGACACCATTGGGAGCTTTCCTCCCATGGCAAACAGTAACTACACATTGAGTCTTGGAGCAAGAAACTGTGGATGCTCCCCAGAGAGTTTGCGCTCCCTTTCACACATTGGTCCCAAACTGGTTCTGGAGTGGGGCAAGGGCCATGTGTTGAGAAAGAAAAAGTGAGTGGGAGAGTCAGGGCAAAAAGTGCTGTATATTATTATTATTATTATTATTATTATTATTATTATTATTATTATTATTATTATTATTATTATTAACAGTATTTATATACCGCTTTTCAACACAAAGTTCACAAAGCGGTTTACAGACAAAATCAAATGATTAAATGGCTCCCTGTCCCCAAAGGGCTCACAATCTAAAAAAGAGGCAGAAGAACACCAGCAAACAGCCACCAGAAAAAGACACTGTGCTGGGGTGAAAGGGGGGCAGTTACTCTCCCCCTGCTAAATATAAGAGGAGCACCAATTGAAAAAGTGCCTCTTGCCCAGTATGCAGGAAAATGCATTACGTCAACCCTGACACTAAACAGTAGTAATGAAACATACCGGTATTTTATGCTATAGAATTGATGTTTATACAGTATTACATTTTGTATTTTGGGGATAGGACCCAAGTCTAAAGACGAAATTCATTTATGCCTCACATACACACAGCCTGAAGGTAATTTTATACAATATTTTTAATATTATTGTGCCTCCGCATGCTTACGCTATGCCAGCCGAGAGAGAGAGAGAGAGAGAGAGAGAGAGAGAGAGAGAGAGAGAGAGAGAGATATCAGATACATCTCTCTCTCTCTCTCACTCTCATTGACGGTTGATTAGGGAAAATGTCACCCATTTTTGGTGTTTACCAATCAGTCAATCCTAAATGAAATCTACCCTGACTATTCCCTGGAAGGACAGGTACTGAGGCTGAAGCTCAAATATTTTGGCCACCTAATGCAAAGAGAGGACTTTCTGGAGAAGACTCTGATGCTGGGAGGGAAAGATGGAAGGCAAAAGGAGAAGGGGAAGGCAAAGGATGAGATGGTTAGACAGCATCACCGATGCAACGAACATGAAAATGAGCGAACTCAGGAAGACAGTGGAGGACAGGAAGGCCTGGCGGGATATGGTTCATGGGATCACGAAGGGTCGGACACGACTTAACGACTGAACAACAACAAAAGTTGTTATGTGGGAAAGCAGGGTGGAGGGACACAGAGCTGCTATTTTTGGCAGAAGTCACACATGTCTTGCAACATCTTATTCCAAACTTTCTAAAAACTTTAAATTATCATCATAAGAAAAATAAGAATATTTATATACTGTTTTTCAGCAAATAAGTTCACACACCTGCTAACTGAGCGAAATAAATAAATGGGCCCCTGTGCCCCAAACTGCCAGCAGGGGGAAAAACAACAACATTAAGTTGGGCTGAACAGAGACAGTTTTTCCCCTCTGCTGATTATAACCATTTGGACCACCATTTGAAAGGTGCTTTTTCCCCAGTTAGCAGGGAAAAACAGTTAGCATTTATGGACAGTTAATGCGTCCATAAATGCATCAGTAATCACTCAGCATTGCTTAAGTTGCCCTGTAATTTATAGAGTTTTGTTTTGTTTTAATGACTGATTTGAAACAGATTGTGAACAGGACACAAGAAAAGGAATACTGACTGTCTCTTTAAAAAAAATCAATAGCATTCCAAACCCAAGGCAACTTCTTTGATGAGATTAATAAAGGCTGAGAATCCATTCTGAATGCAAGCAATGACTTCTATTACAAGGGGAAAATGAAAAAGCTGCTATTACTGACATAGTCAATAGATTGCATCTCAGTGTCTACTGTACTTTCTGCATTTTTAATATAAATTCATACCGCTCTAGTCCCAGAGCATGATCGGCATTCATTTAACTTCAGGCCATAACGCAAAAGAAGTTAAGTGTTATGCAATAAAATAGATAACTCGACTTTAAGAGCTTCTGTTCAGCATAGATTCTCCAATCCTTATTTACACATCCCTGTGCAGGTTTATTTTGTGGAAGCACTCTTCTGTACGACTTTTTACATGGCGAAATTCCTGATCCTGCACATCTCCTCAGTTTCTATGGAGATTACGCCCAAGTATGGATGTACAGAACCTTCCTCCGGAATGGCGCTGCTGGGCTAATTAGCCCAGCGTTGGGTTTGCCTCGCCCCTCCCACACACGCAAGGCAGGGGTTGGAATGTGATCAGTCCGGATTGGTTCCGGACCGTCGGGACGCACTGATTGGCTCCTGGCTGGCCATTTTTCCGCCTACCCCAGACTGGCTTGGGGTTGTCGGGCTTTTCCTTGCTCTTCTGGTCTTTCGTGGCCACTTCAGGCAGGAGGTGTGCGGGTTGGGTAGGTAGGTTATCCATCTTGGCATACAACCTGAGGTCAGTAAGGCCAGGGGGACAGCCAGGACCACTCACAAGGTGCTTGCCCGGATCAGTGAGGCTGACTAGCAAGCTCCCCTGGCTGGAATTTGCAAGGGCCACCACAGGCTTTGCCCGTGCTGTCCAGTTGCCTCGACCCGCTGAGGTTGGCCATGAAAAGCTCCCCCAGTCTATGAGTAAGAGCAGCTTTGAGCCAGGTTGTGATGCCCATTTTATTTGGGGAGGCAGATGGTCAGAACCGTTTCCCCAACTTGTTGCCCTCACCCTGGGGGTGGAGGTGTTGAGTTAGATTCCCCCTGCTACAGATATCATTTCACGTTAATCATTAGGTTCCCCCTGCTGCAGATATCATTTCACGTTGAAGCTTCATCAACCAAAGCCTCTGTCTGGCGTGCTTATTTGGGGGACAGGGAGCAACGTGCAAGGTCATGTTATTAGCCTTCTTAAAACACCTCTCTGCTTCCCTTAAAAATCTATTGGATTTCTTTTTTTTTCCCCAGCAGGAACTTTGTATTCATTTCAGAATCTGAAAATGAAATTTTGTAGCAATTCCAGTTATGCCTTTTGGTAGAACTTCTTTCTTCCCAGAGAAATCGCCGTGAATAGCTTAGGAGGCATTCTGGGGGGAAAAAGTGCCAAAGGCTGGATTCTAGCCATTCAGCAGTATCCCAAATCCTGCCTCTGCAAGGACAATCCATTCTCTTCTGTGAAAGGGAAAGCTCTCTGTATGGACATGGAGATTGTGCCCAGTATGTCCAGCTAATTTAGCGCTGTGCATGGAGCAGGGAAGCAGTTACTTGTGGACCTGTTTCTCTCCCCAGCACAGACAGAATTGAGATATAAATTGCAGATGTTATCAGTATATTGCTGACACCCAACCTCAACCTGCCCAGCGATTTCAAGTACATGTTAAACATGGAGGATAGGATTGAACCCTGAAGGCCAGACGCCATGGTGACAACCAGGAGTCTCCCAATATCACTACCTGGAGTATCCCCTGGAGTGTACATACCAGGAAGGAGTAGAACCCCCATAAATTGATCAGTATTACAGTATATAGCAGGGGTGGCCAAACTTGCTTAATGTAAGAGCCACATTCAATGAACTTACAGATGTTTGAGAGCTGTAAGAGAGATGTTTGACAGCCGTGATATTTAAGAAGCATTTAAATTCTTAAATATATTTACTCACCATGAATATCAAGCTTATGTTTTAATCCAGTGGACTCTCAGTTTATACCTGGTAAATAATTATAAAGCTTGAAAAATCCGTATTTACCTTTTATATTAATTATGATGCAAAAAGGAGCTCAGCCAACATCTTTCCAAGAGCCACACATTCTATGTCAAAGAGCCACATGTGGCTCAGGAGCCACAGTTTGGCCACCCCTGGTATATAGTAACATGAAGTATTCAATTACCAGGCTTATCATTATACTGGTAGAAAATTTAGATCGCAAGGTGCACGAGAGACTCTTGAACAACAGAAGATAGCCAGCAATTTTCTCCACCTTATTTCCTATCAAAAAGGCAGGGAAGGTGAGCTTTATGGCATTAATTTGCAGGTTCATCAAGGGATGACACTGAGTTCTTTAGGAAAAGGTACAGAAGTAGCAGCTTTAAGAGGAGTTGGAACAGAGTATGACATTAAAGGAAAATTAATCTTGAAATTACCAGAGCAAATTCTAAGGGGAAGTTGTGAAGGTTCTTTGTAGGTGATGGATCAAGTGCAATATTAGGTTGTCCTAATATTAAGAATAATAAACTAAATCTGGAGAGACTAGTCAAAGCAATACCAGCTAATTAGGGGTCTTTGGAAAGAGCTTCGAAGGAAATATGCGACATAGCTTGCGGTGGAAAGAAGCCGCACATCTGCAAATGAGAAGTGTATTCTTTATTAAAAGATAGCAAACAATTTTTCCCTCAGGGAAAATCATCAAGGTTGGGGAGTTGCTTGCTTTTATTTTTAAAATGATCATGTGTGAAGTGTTTAGAACTGAAAAACGGTCAACAGAAAAAGTCCCTCCTTCGAACATCTGAAGAAGAACTGACCATGAATTTCCCCTTGCTTCTTTCAGCCCTGACTTTTCTCTTTGACCCGTTTACATTAAAAATATTCTTGTTTCACTTATGTGGATGTAATAGAGAATTTTGGAGCAACTCTATACTCACCTTGTGCCAGCGGAGCACACACTCTGCTGGAGTATGCTGTCGCAAAAGTGCTGCAAAGCACTTTCAAACAGCGCTAGAGATAGACTCCGGCAAGCTGGTTTGAAGGGAGAAGGCAGTGAAAATGACAATGAAGGTCTAAGTGCAATTTGTAAAACCATGCACAATCTACTGTTATCCACAAGGCAAAAGACAATCCCACACAGAATCTATTTCAGCTAAGAGAGGTGCTGTTTCTAAGTTGTAGTTAAATATTTTAAGTAGGTGAAGCAGGGCGGGTACGTATGTCAAGTGCCATCAGGGCAATTATAAGTCAAGATAGATGGAGAAGACACAGTGCAGATAGTCAGATATGCCCAATGAAAATGTGGGGCCCTAGGGCCCCCCCGCCCCCCCCAGATTTGATTATATGTGGATACCGATGGCCCACTGTACTGTATGCCTCTTGAGGTACCAGAGCAGAATATCAAGATTCTAATGCAAAACAAAATGGGATATTTCCTATCATTCAAATTTAAAATAGGTAGGGTTATTTAATTTTCATTATATCATAACAATTATCATTCAACAAAGCGGATGTCATACAATACACAGGATATTAAAAACGACAGTTATTCGGAATTAGTTTATCTGCTAACGTTTTAACAACAAAATGCCTGAGCTGAACACAACTCGGCAGACAGAGCCTGCATGAATACTCAGTCCTCCCTCGTCCTTTCACAAAATCTCGCAGCAAACAGCTTGGAAGAATACAATATGAACCTTGGTCCATTGTGAAAAAGAGGGGGAAGTGACAGAAAGCATATTGCTTGTCACCTTTTAAAGCTGTATCAAACTGCCTTTTCAGATTTTATGTTCATTTGTTGCTTTCTCCTGGGCAATAACTTTTTCATACCCCTTTTGTTCTGGCGCTTCAAATTGGTTGTAATTGTGAGACATGAAGAGACATAAAAGAACAAGGTGCTGCAGCACATGTTAAGTTTGTGTCAACTTATGTCAGCCATGCGTAACAAGTTCCGTTTGTTTAGGCCACAAGTAACGACTGTACAGTATAACCTTAGAGAGCTGAACGTCTTCAATCTGAAGGCTATTCATAACTCCAGATTAGAACACTGTCTAATCCAGGGGTGGCCAACCTCCCACCAATAGGGCCTCTGCGTTCTTAAGAGTTGTGTAGAAGACAGAATCTTGGCAGCTGCAAGTGCTGATGGTGCTGCTAAAGCAGCTGCACCTGCTGAAATACCCTCACCCATACAACCTTTAAAGGCCCAGGAGCATTCATTCAGGAGCATACCCCTGCTAACTGAGCAAGAGGCACTTTTTCAATTGGTGCTCCTCTTATATTTAGCAGGGGGAGAGTAACTGCCCCCCTTTGACCCCAGCACAGTGTCTTTCTGGTGGCTGTTTGCTGGTGGTGTTCTGCATTTTTTTTTTTTAAGATTGTGAGCCCTTTTGGGACAGGGAGGCATTTAATCATTTGATTTTGTCTGTAAACTGCCTTGTGAACGTTTTGTTGAAAATACTGTTGTTAATAATAATAATAATAATAATAATAATAATAATAATAATAATAATAATAATAATAATAATTCATGTTGAATGTTTGGCCACCCCTGGTCTTATGGTATTGTTTTCCATTCTACTTAACCTGCCCAATCCCCCCCCCAAAAAAAATTGCTCACTTTGGTGCCACTAAGAAATTTCTACCAGCTCCTTCTTTTTGACATAGTCACTCTTCTCTTCTGCCATCTTCATGCAAAAGTCTTTCCTCTAAACATAAGGTAAACATATGCTGGTGGGTGGACCACCAAGGTAGGGTGACCAGATACAGTGGAGGACAAAGTGCCTATACCTTTAACCACTGTATAGAAGAGGGAATTTGGGCAGGGGCAGGTTTTTGCACTTGTCCATGATGAGCTGCACCTGCCAAAATTCCCTCTTCTATACAATGGTTAAAGGTATAGGCACTTTGTCCTCCATAGTATCTGGTTCCCCTGCAGCAAGGCCCTTCCTCTAGCTGTTTTGTCAGTAATTGTTGGAGTACTAAGATCAAGGCTGCCATTTGGATGGTTTCTTGAGTTCTAGTTGTCTTCTGAGCTTCAGAGTGACTCCACCCACCCTGGCTGTCCACAGGTTTCCCCTGATTTGGCAGGGGGCTTCTTGGTTTGTCTGAACGACAGCCAGTCTTTAACTGTGTTTGCCTGGTGTCTGGACCTGCCTCTTTTAAGGCCTTGCACCACTGCTTGTCCCCCAGACCCTGAGAGCCTTCTAAGGTTGCCTGAGCTCCAGCATTAAAATACCTTTGCATAGGCTTACCATTGTCCTGGAATTCAGCCTGGCTTCGGCCTAGAGCGGACCTGCGACGCTCCCAAGAGTGCACTGCGGCTGCCAAATGCGGGCCATGGTTTCCATGGTTTCCAGAGCTTCTGGTAAACGAGGTGACCGTGTAGGTCACACTCTTGGGACCGTCTCGGGTCCGCTCTAGGCCGAAGCCAGCCTCAATTCCAGGACAATGGTAAGCCTACCTTTGCAGCCCGGTATAGCCTCTGCTGATTCACCTGTTCGCTCCCCTGCTGACGGGCTGTTCTTGACAAAAACATTTTTTTTCCAAAGGCAAAGCATGTTAGGCCAGATATGACATGTGTTTCCATTGCTGCCTGATTTCTGACCAACAGCACAATCTTGGGCATGTCCCCTCAGAAGTAATTATAGTCAATGGGTTTTACTCCCAGGAAAGTGCACATAGGGTTCCAGCCCTAGTATTATTATTTTCTTTGTTGGCTAGGAGGATAGCATGAGAATTCAACCTGAAATGGTCAAATCTTGCTATCCCATACATGTGCCTCATCCAAATAAGCCCCTCCCCATGTCTTGCAGAATGACAGCTGTTGACCAATTCTTGTCCCTTTATTTGCTATTTCTTTAAACAAGCTGATTCCTAAGTAAGGTGAGAATGCTTGTGTGTGTGATAGTTGTTTCTTTTCTTCTGGCATTGTAATTATATGTCATTTATCCCTTTAAAAAATAGTAGAATGAAGCAGCTCTAACTGTGATTTTTTTTTTTTGAGGTGGCAGAAAAATTGCACAGCTGAAATTAATAAAGAGCTTTCCACAACTTGATGAATTTGTTTGCTTTGACAGGCGCCAAATGTTTATGGTGTCAGCTTATTTCCAAACATTACAGGTGCAGAAAAGAGGTAGAAATAGCTTTGTACAAAATTATGCCTTGCCAACAGATAACCCAATCCTGCTTTCAATCACAAACAGATCTCCTTTCAAGTACAGTCATTAAGAAATGAAAGGCCTATTCAGATGCTAAACAGGAAAAATTAAGGTAGGAATAAAAATTTCTTGCAAAAGGCAATGGAAAAACACACGTGAAAGGAGGCAGGAGGGGGGTGCACCTGTACTGGGGTTTTCAAAGAGATACATAATTGAAGTTGTTATCTATGTGTTGATTGACTGATTGGACAGACTTGGAGGTGTTGACAAGCTGTCAGGCCAGGGAATTCAAGTTAATGGACAGCTAATCTGATGACTGAATGGTAAAAGTGAAGTCTGATGTCTTTGACAATGGAAAATCAATAGTCTATTAGATTCATAGGGAGGACAGAAAGGGAAAGGGGAGCACAGAGAGAGAGAGAGAGAGAGAGAGAGCACTGGATTTCCTCACTAATTAAGCACCAGTCTTAAGATGGAGGGTTGCCTGGAGAATTGAACTAGTAATGAGATTCTGTCCTGGACTAAATGAAGCAACTGCACCATAAGGCTCGCTGACAGACAATTAAACCTCTTTATCAATGTAGCCTCTTCCCTGAAATGAAATCTCATATGGCAGCTATGAAATAAATGTAGGTGGGGTAACTGTAAATTGCGTAGTGCAGCATTGTCAGATGACCACAATGTCCTGGCCAGGGAGAACGGACAAGCTGAATAGGGACACTGCTGGGAGCATTCAAAGTTCAGATGTGTTGTGGTGGGTCATGCTGAACTCTTTTGCCCTCAACATTTCCAAAGGGTTTTGTTGTTTGATTTTAAAAGCCCTTTCAGGTCCTGGGGACTAGACGTGGAAAGAGTATTTCACAGAAGATGCGTGACTGATAATAGGAACACTGCCAAAGTTATTAGGCTTACGTCTTTCCAAGACATTTAAAAAGAAAAGATCAGGATGGGAACCAGGGCATTTCTGCCTTGGCAAACTCCTCCTACAAAAACAGGTTTCTCGATTTTAGCTTTAGAAGACAAAGCAATAAGCAGTTTAAAATGGATGGTCACTTCAGTTGGGGAACAAAGCAGTGATGTAGACTTGAGTCTATTGACTCGGACTCGAGTCAGGCTCAAGTTGCGTCAATGACTTGACTAAGACTTGACTCGGCAATTGTAAAAGACTCGAAAGACTCGACTCGAGACTTAGAGCCTTTTACGACAAGTCCAATTTTATTCAGGTTTAAAACCGTTTTCCCCATTAAATAGATACAGACTCGCAACTCGCAACCAAAGACTTGGGACTTGGGGGCAAAGACTTGGGACTTGACTCGAGACTTGGAGTCAGAGACTTGATCCACATCCCTGGAAAAAAAGTGGTGGTTTTGTTATTTAATACGTGCACAAGGCTATAGCAATACATGGCTTGTGGGCTGCTTTCAGCTTAATGGATCACAAGCTGTGCAGGCTTGTCTCAGAGAGAGATCACAGAACAATTTTGCATCTTATATTCAGTCCTGACCACTCCCCGAGTGTGCCCAGAGGATCCTTCTGCATCCTTTCCTAAGCAGGCAGATGTTCAGGGGTAGTGTTTTGCAGGCCTGGTTTCCTTTGGAGGAGAGAACACTGCATACTCATGACATTTGAGTCATATTTGCTTTAGTTAAAAACACAGAAATCATCATTAGACATTGCCACAAGTCAGCAAAGCTGTTCTCCCACATCAGATCCTCTACCCAGCCCAGACTTTGCGGCAAGGGGCAGTGGCGTCACTGCAGGGGGGCGGAGCTCTAAGTTCCGCTGAGATCGGAGCCTCCGTTACACGGAGGAACGAAGCGGCCCCGCCCCCTCGCCTTCGGAGCCTTTCAGGGAAGCGAAAGCAACGCCCTGCGTGTTGCTTTCGCTTCCCTGAAAGGCTCTGAAGGCGAGGGGGCGGGGCCGCTTCGTTCCTCCATGTAACGGAGGCTCCGATCTCAGCGGAACTTGAGCTCCGCCCCCCCTGCAGTGACGCCACTGGCAAGTAGCTTAACTGTTGCCATCCTGCAGGCAGCAGATTTGGTGCATAGTCTCTTGGCAGCAATGGAAATGGCGGCAGCAAGTCTGGTGGTGGTATTTCCAGTGTTGGTGGGTGCGGCAGTCATGACTGGATTGGAAATGGCTCTGGCAGTGGCGCTCTCAGAAAATCTCACACTTAAACTCATGATTGCCAACTATCTTTCGATCATTAGCTTCCACTGGCAATTTGGGGCTGTTAACCTGCAATCTGCCCAACAGAGGCCTGCTCCCCGAAGCCGGAATGATGAACACTGAGCACTATGCGTAAGGACCACAGGCCAAATGCAATGACACACGCCATGCCATGCTTCCAGGTTTGCTACAACATGACTGTTACTGTTTCGGAAGATTTACTGTCAAAAGGTTTTCTGAACAAGATATTAAGAGTCTGATTTTGTGGAAACTTTGTTGCCTAGATTCCATTGAAATAGACTGATTAGTTGAAATCCCATAGGAAGTTCTCCTGCACAACCCCCATGGGCACAACCGCCATGGGCATGGGTACTCTTGTGCAACATATTCATTACAATGGGGCTCATACAGGAGATATTCCTGTTGGATTGCAACCTCCGTGCTAGCTGCGTACACTAAAGTGCATTGCCATCAGAAGCGTCACTGTGACGCGCGTCACCCTGGACCAGGGATGACGCGTGTCACTTCCCGTGACCCCCGTGCACGTCACCCCCGCGCATGCGCAAAGCGGGCCGCCGCCATTTTGCGCATGCGCACAACGCAACTGAGGGCAAAACTGCCTTTTTGCCCTCAGTTGTGGGGTCCGTCATTTTGGCGCATGCGCAGAACGCAGAGGCACATGCGCCAAAATGCCAGTGAGGACCCAGTTGAAAGAGGCCAAGCCGCCGGGCGGACGCTCCTGAGGGCTTCTTCCGGGCCGGGAGAAGCCCTCGGAGCGTCCGCCCGGCGGCTCGGCCTCTTTCAACTGGGCCTCGGAGGCTCCGGACAGGTGACGTGTGCGTGCGCGTCACCTGTCCAGAGGCTCCGATGCCGGGAGAAGACGCTCCAAGGCCTTTTCCCGGCCTCCGGAGCCTCTGGACAGGTGACGCCCGTCACCTCTATGCGCACGTCACTCCGGGGCGTCCCGCCTCGTTGGCCACGGTCTAGTGACACCTCTGATTGCCATGTTCTATCTACTATTGACCAAAGGCAAATGTACCAGCGGCTCCTTTCTCATACTGTCATCACCATCATCAAGATTATTTATATACCGCTTTTCCAACAAAAAAGTTCACGAAGTGATAAAAATCAAATAACTAAATGGCTCCCTGTCCCAAAAGGGCTCACAATCTAAAAAAATACAGAACACCACCAGCAAACAGACACTAGAAATGCACTTTGCTGGGGTGAAGAGGGACAGTTACTCTCCTGCTGCTAAATCTAAGAGAAACGCCATTTGAAAAAGTGCCTCTTTGCCCAGTTAGCAAGTACTCTATTAACTGACATCCTCAGTGTGACATCCTCTTACCATATGGTCTTCATCATCATTTCTCTGTTCCTATTTGGTTTCACCTTCTTTTACTTTTGCCCGGAGATGAGTGATATCTTGTGTTTTCTTGGACCATTAGAGACCTCTGAGTGAGTGCCAGCAGCTAGCCCAAGTTGCCCTAGTCCTTTCTTTTTGTTTTCCTGCCTTGCTGGGGAGAGTAACAAATAATGAACACTTAGGGATCTCAGCCAACTCTAATTGTAATAGTAATACATCTGCTACTTCTGAATGAACTCACTGCCTCTTGAGTTCAACAGTACACAGAGCAGTTCAATCACCTAGCGGTGTTTACATTCTCCCTGCTCCTCCAGAAAAGGTTTTTTAACAGTTTCTTGAATTGTATACATGTTTTCCCCTTCTAGCAAATGTTTACAATTTATTCTAGAACTTTTTCACAGCTACTGAGCTCAGTAACAGAAGGGGACATAGCCTTGGCAAGTCTGGTTGCCATTATAATCCACTTCTATAGTCAACCTGAAAGTTCTTTTTGCTGGGGGACAGTCTAAACCAGCGATTTTCAATGTTTTTCTACTCAAGGCACACTGACCTCTATGATCTTCACCTCTTGTGATGCCACTTCCGGTTTCCGGCAGACTCTTCCGGGTTCTGCAGCTCTGTTTCTAGGGCAACTGCCTGTAGTAATGAATTGTCTGCCCCTCTTCCACCGCCAGCAGATCCCGTCGATTTTGCTCCCTTCTGGGCCCAATCTGCCCATCCCCTGCCCCATTACACCCCTCCCCTCTCCCGTTCTGCCCTCCCTCCTGCCTCGCTCTGCCTTTACATAAGAACATAAGAAGAGCCCTGCTGGATCAGGCCAAAAGCCCATCTAGTCCAGCTTCCTGTGTCACACAGTCGCCCCACCAGATGCCTCAGGGAGCACACAAGACAACAAGATACCTGTGTCCAGTCTCCACTCCCTTGCACCTGGCACAGAGAAAACCCATTTCTAAAACCAGGAGGTTGCTTATGGCTTGTAACCTGTGATGGTCTTTTCCTCCATGAATCTGTCCAAACCCCTTTTAAAGGCACCTAGGCCAGATGCCATCACCACATCCTGTGGCAAGGAGTTCCACAGATGAATTACACGCTGGGTAAAGAAATATTTTCTTTTGTCTGTTCTAACTCTCCCTCCACTCAATTTTAGTGGATGTCCCCTGGTTCTGGTGTTGTGCGAGAGGGAGAAGAATTTCCCTCTATCCACTCTCTCCATCCCATGCATAATTTTATAAGTCTCAATCATGTCCCCCCTCAGGCGCCTTTTTTCTAGGCTGAAAAGCCCCAGACGCTGTAGCCTTTCCTCATAAGGGAGGTGCTCCAGCCCACAAATCATTCTGGTCGCTCTTTTCTGCACCTTTTCCAATTCAACTATATCCTTTTTGAGGTGTGGTGACCAGAACTGGACACAATACTCCAGATGTGGCCTTACCATCGATTTGTACAAAGGCATAATGATATTGGCTGTTTTATTCTCAATCCCTTTTTTAATGATCCCGAGCATGGAATTGGCCTTCTTCACAGCCGCCGCACACTGGGTCGACATTTTCATCGACCTGTCCACCAGCACCCCAAGATCTCTCTCTTGATCCGTCACAGACAACTCAGAACCCATTAGCGTATATGTGAAATTTTGGTTTCTTGCCCCAATGTGCATCACTTTGCACTTACTTACATTGAAGCGCATCTGCCATTTTGCTGCCCATTCTCCCAGTTTGGAGAGATCCTTCTGGAGCTCTTCACAATCCCTGCTGGTCTTCACCACCCGGAAAAGTTTAGTGTCATCCGCAAACTTGGCCACCTCACTGCCTATCCCCGACTCCAGGTCATTTATGAATAAGTTGAAAAGCACCGGTCCCAAGACCGTGCTTTGTGCTGTTCAACACGAAATTCACCTTTTCTAGCACACGCTACTCCTTTTGCTGGCACATGCGGGCTGGTGGAGGACTCTGCACCAGCCCAGGCAACTCCTGTGCCATTGCAAATTGCTTTACGGCACTTTTGCAACAGCAAGCACCAGCGCAGCATGTGCTGTGGCAGTGCAGGGATAGAGCAGGATTGTGCTGTTAGTTATATAAAATTGACATGTGCATAAAGCGTGTTTTTAACTTTCCTTTTCTCCAAAATTATATGATTTCCCTGAAATGATGTACAGAAACTTACTGGCATGTTTTACGCATAAACAGTACACTGCAATACATCATCTCTACCTACTGATAGAGCTTGGTACACCTTTGTTAAGAAGACACACACTCTTGCCAAATTGATAAGGTACTGCCAAAGCAGATTCTTATGTAGAAAAAACATTATCAGCTAGCAAGTGTTCAGACTTCTAATAAGTAAATGGCTACACACAGGTTATTTGGTTTGGAATCAGTTGGGGAGTCCCGGGTGTTTCCAAAGGGCTCCCAGGCATTGCGTGCCTGCTCGAGGTTTGTGCTTGCGCGTGAGCCAGTATTCAGTCCCGGAACTCCTGGCCGGCCACAGAGGATGCAGTCTGCAAGCCGGAAAGGCTAGGACAGTCCCAATTCCTAGGCATGGCCGGGATGTCCCCCCCCCCATAAACCAGGACTGTCCCGGCCAAACTGGTATGTCTGGTAAGCCTAGGGTAGCATAAAGCTAGATTTTTAAAGGCCCAGTACAATTAGACAGCAGCAGTTCATAACATACTCTCTCTCTCTCTCTCTCTCTCTCTCTCTCTCTCTCTCTCTCTCTCTCTCTCATGAAAAATAACCTGCTCTCCTATAATAAGGAAACAAGAGCAGCTGAAATATTGTTTAAGCTAAAATATTGTTTACTTACACATTAAAACAAAATAAAAAATGGTACTCTGCAATTCAACAAACCAGCAGCATACTGAACACTGAAAGCAACCGTAAACCAAAGCTGTAAAAAACAAGGGAAAAAACAAAAATCCTCATAGCAGGGCAGGAGAAAGAAACGACTTAGCCAATAGCCATGCCAAAGGCTACTGAGCCGAGTGAAATGCTGCCCTAGGGCAGTGTTTCTCAAAGCTCTCCCTGTGAGTAGGGGAGAACTTTGTGTGCTTGCGGGGGTGGGGTGATGGCGGTGGCGGCAGCAATCCCGGGATCGTGGTTCCGCCAGGGACAAAAGTGGTATTTTTATACTTATCAGGGGGTTCCACCGCCCTCTGATGGGTGCAGGGGCCCTGTGTATCTCCCAGCAGGTCTCCCCAAGCCTCCAAACGGCTCCTGGAGGCAATTAAAACGCACTTTTGGTTTACTTCCTGTTTTTCCCCAAAACTGGAAGTGGGGTTTAAATGCCTCCAGGAGCCATTCGGAGGCTTGGGGAAGCCCGCTGGGGGGAGTGCGGACCCCTCGCACCCTCCGGAGGGCAGTGCGACCCCCGATAAGTCTAAAAATACCCCTTTTGTCCCCAGTGGCAACGCGATCCCGGGATCACTGTTGCCGCCATCGTGGATCAGAATGCCCCTTAAAGGAGCAGTGCCAGCTCCCGCCTGGCATGGTGGGCCGCGACCCACCACGTTGATTACCCTTGCTCTAGGGAGACATTCCAAACATTGGTGCCACAACCAAAAGACACTCACTGTAATCTGGTGGGGGAATCTGGAGTAGAATCTCAGAGGCACCCAGGTCCCAAGTTGTTCAGGGCTTTAGAGCTCTATTTATTTTAAAAATGTATATCTGGTGCTTTTTCCTCCCATAAGGGAAGGGCTCAGTGTGACTAACAGCACAAAGGGGTTTTTAGAGCGCCACACACCACTTACAGTCCAACCCTCTCCATTCCCTTTCCCGCCATTGCAGCTGTGCCACTGGAGCATGCGCTGCACCCTGTGAAAGGTCAGCAGTGGCGTTGCTAGCCCTAAATCTATAGGGGGCACACCCTGTAATTGGCGCCCCCTCCCTTTCCCACCGTCTTCACTCCCTGGCGCCGCCAAAGGCAGCGCCCGCGATTGGGGGGGCGCCAATTCAGTGAATTATTTATTTATTTACCCCCCCCTGGGCGCAGCAGAATCCCCCCGGGCGCCGCTTTTCCCTGCACTTACTTTGTTTTTGGCGCGCAGGGGGGGGCAAAATCAGCGACTCCGGCGGTCCGACGACAGCAGCAGGAGCGAGGCTGGGCCTCCAACAACTTCCAAGTCCAGCTCCAGGTCGCCGCCCTCCTCCTTGCCACACTCAGACCCAGAGAGGCAGAGAAGACGAAGAAGAGGCGGCGGGTGGGGGCGGCACTGGAGGCGCAGGCCTGGCAGCGGCAACAGCAACACCAGCTCCGGGGACTCCTCCTGGAGCGACGGGGAGGCGCTGCCGCTCAGCAATGCATGGCCGGCAAAGGAGGCTCACGGAGGAGAAGAGGGCGGCGGGCTCTGGCTACCCGGCCCTTGGCGACGTTGCTGTGCTGCGGCGGCCGCGACTCAGTCTCTGGCGGCTGTGGCGGCCGCCTCCTCCTTCAACTCTTCTCTGCTTCTTGCAGTTGCAGGGCTGGTGAGGCGGGAGCGGCCTGGGCACTGCTGCTGCCGCCGCCATGGCCCCCACACGCCTCAGCACTTCTTTCATGGCTTCCCCGACCCCGAGGTGAGCGCGCGCAATGGGGTGGGTGGGCGGGCGCGCGCTCACCTCGCACGACTCCTTTTCAACCCAGCTGTTTCAGAAATAGCCGGGTTGAAAAGGAGTCGCACCGAGCGCACGCGGGGCCGCCAGAGCCTCCGGTCGGACTCGGACTCGGGCAGTCCGAGTCGGCCAACTGGGACTCGGCGCCCCCCGGACTCTGCGCCCCCCAGAAGCTGGCGCTGGGGGCCCTGTGCCACAGGGCCCCCCATGTAACGACGCTGCTGAAGGTCAGTCTCGGAGGTCTCCTCTGCGTAAGGGAATATTTGTTTTTAAAAACATTTGCTCCGTTACCCAGGATTAATGCCCAAGCGGGTCTACTCAGACCTGCGCCAGTGATTTAGCTGGTGAAAGTCCGAGTGGATAAGGGAAGGTGGATAGAGGCCTGGGAGGGGGATAGGATATCGGCGGCATGGCTACTGCCAATACCACCCCCTTCCAGGCCTCTTACCCCCGTTCCACTTCAGTCTCCTCCTTGTTCTTCCCTCTCCCTGCCCCTTTAATAAGACTCCAAAAGTTCATGTCTGGCAAAAGCTGTGCTGGAATATGTGCAGCGCCTCACATTTTGCCTGGAACTGAACAGGTAGCCAGTGCGGACACAATAGCACTGGCGTAATGTTTCATGAATGTGCCCTAATTGTCAAGAACTTTTTCTATGTAACTTCTTAAATTGTTGAGACTTGGTATCTAAAAAAAAAAAAAGGGTTAAGAATGTATTGTACTCCTCTTTTTGTGCCCCTTTTTGGTATATTCTTTCACTTCTCAGGTTTGAAATGGATACTTGTTATTGGAGTGATTTTTTTTTCCAAGTAGACCATAAAAATGTAGGCCAGGTAAATCTGTGGAGGTGTCTTAATGCTGCATTCTTTGAGGCTACAAATGCTCTTTCGGATGGTTTCCCTTGACTAGAGCTTCCCCCTTATTTTGAAGTTATTAAATTCAATTCCACTGGGGATTGTATCTTATTGGGGTTTATCTCCATCTCGAGTTCCACTGGCTTTTCCCTCATATCAAAAGCCCTGCTGCTCTGACACTATGTAATCTATTCTGTTCCTGGCTTCCATTACTGGCTCTAGTTAAAACCAGCTTGCATTAAAGGAGGTTACCGTTGTATTGTGAGTTTACTTCAGACCAGGCTCCTGATAGAGACAATCTCTCTGGGTTCAGAGGCCAGGCCTCAGAGGGAAGGCTGGAAGATATGTCGCTCGTTTAAGAAGTTGTTTGCTCTGATCTACTTTATGTAACCCCGACTCTTCTCCTTGCACAATTTGTCATTTTATATTGCACTGGGACACCGTTGAGGTGAGCCAATAAAGCCTATGACACCTCTTCTCAGCCTCCAGGGAGACCAACTCTCGACCCAAAGTGAGCTTCGATGCCTGTAATAGCTGCAAAGCGGAGGAAAATCGGAGCAGGCACAGCTTCTCCAGTCACAGGGCTGAACACTGCCCTGCCCTGCAGCTTTTAAAAGTCATAGGAATCTCCAGGTGAGACATGAACACACACAGCTGCTTTGCTCCACGATTGTCTACACTAGGCTTACCAGATCTCCAACCGGGACAGAGTGCTAGACCTTTAGGAGAAGGAATGTGGGCAGGTGTAGCTTGTTAAACTTTGGAGCACAGTCCTAGGCATGTCTACTCAGAAGCAAGCCCCATTGTGTTCAGTGGGGCTTGCTTCTGAGTAGACATGCCTAGGATTGTGCTCTAAGCTTTAACAAGCTGCAAGCTTTAAAAGCCTAGTCTACACCAGGGGTGGCCAACCTTCTACCATTAGGTAGACTTACCAGATCTCCAACCGGGACAGAGTGCTAGACCTTTAGGAGAAGGAATGTGGGCAGGTGTAGCTTGTTAAAACTTAGAGCACAATCCTAGGCATCTCTACTCAGAAGCAAGCTGAATTGAACACAATGGGGCTTGCTTCTGAGTAGACGTGCCTAGGATTGTGCTCTAAGGTTTAACAAGCTACACCTGCCCACATTCCTGCTCCTAAAGGTCTAGCACTCTGTCCCGGTTGGAGATCTGGTAAGCCTACCATTAGGGTCTCTGCGTTCTTAAGAGTTGTATAGAAGACAGAATCTGTGCAGCTGCAAATGCTGATGGTGCTGCTAAAGCAGCTGCACCTGCTGAAATGGCCTCACCTATACAGCCATGAAAGGGCCAGGAACATTTGTGTTGAAAGGTTGGCCACCCCTGGTCTACACTAAGTGGCACTGGCTGTCCGGGGTTTCAGGCAGATAACTTTCCAGCCCTACCTGGAGATGCTGCCCGAACCTGGGGCAAGCAAAGGATGGGCTCTGCTACTGAGCTACAGCCTCTCCCCTAAATGGGCTGAACTGGTGAACCTGTATTACAGCGCAAATCCAGCTTAACAATACGCCGGCGGAGCGGCAGCTCTGCCCGCACTGGGTGTCGTAAATGTGCCATAAGGCACGTTTTTGACACCTGGTGAGTAAGTGGCGCCAGCAGAGACACTGGCGCCGCTCACTCTGCCCGTGGCCGGATCCAACACTGGCGGACGCAGGTAAGTCCTGCGTTGGTCGTGGCAGGGGCGGGAGGAGGCTCCAGATTGAACTGCCGGGCCTGGGAAACGGGTGGGGATATTGGCGGCATGCTCCACCGATATCCTAAGCCCCGTCCTGGGTCTGGCCGGCCTTACAAGACCTCTCTGGATTTGTGCCGGCCATTTTGCTGGCACACATCTGAGGAGTCCCATAGGGACTGCTGGGGCTCTCCCCAGGGGAAAGTGATGAGCGTCACTATTTCTCGAGGTGTGCCACAGCTCCTCCGGCGCTGACCCAATCTGGTCTAGGATCCGGTGGAGCATGCTTTTGCACGCTGTGGCGGACCTACACAGGATTGTGCTGCCCAACTGAATTGGACCACTGGTCTATGTAGTTCCCTGTTGTCTACACTGACAAGTCTCCAAGGTTTCAGACATGGGACTTTTCGAGAACGACGTGGAGATGCCAGGTTTTGAAGCTGGCTTTTCTGCATGCAGTAACCTGCACCCCCACCATCTCCATCCTTAAACTCTCCCCCTTCCCTAGTCTATAATTTTGACCTGAGTCAAAACCATCCATGCAGATTGGGTTTCATGAAATGCGGATGTTGCTCCCCCTCCTTCATTCATGGGAACATGGACTTCCCAGGGCCCCCTGCAGGGCAGATGCATGAGTTGCTTCTCTAGGAAATCTGCTAGTCTTCACTGAGCTCTTTTAGTCAGTGTCTGTTAAATTTCCTCCTTTACATAAGCAGGATCCACCATGTTCTTCTTGAATTTTACTTTAGGTGGAAATGGAATACGGTGGCAACTCAGCAAGAAGGAGATAGGCCTGGAAAGTCCAGAGCCCCTGGCTGTTCAGTTCCCAGTAAGCCCTAAAGAGGCATGTTTAGGGTCAGGGAGGGGGAGGAACAAGGAGGAGACCAAGGTGGAACAGAAGGTACGACGCCTGAAAGGGGGTGGTATTGGCAGTCGCCATGTCGCCGGTATCCTATCTCAGAGGTTCTCAACCTGTGGTACGCGTACCCCTGGGGGTACGCAAACCGACAGGCGGGGGTACGCGGCTTGCTGTGTCTTATCAGCTGTAATCAGCTGTGAATCGGCATCGGCTTTTAGTTTTTTAAATTTAAACTGTCGACTCACAGGCACAGACTCGCAAGGCTCCCATATTAAAAAAAAGAAGCCTTCTGCCAAATCTGTATATAAACCCCTTTCTAGCATTTACATCCAAGTTAGGGTGAGTAAATTATCTGACTAAATAGTCCCTAATTTATTACTAAAAAGAAAAACTTCATTGACAGTGAACATAAAAGATTCTTGTGCAACAAAACCACCCCTTCTCTCCCCCCAGACTGTGTTCCCAAGTGGAATGCAAATTAAGTGCTTTCCTACTGGCTGGTTCAATTTATATGCTGGGTTTTAGAATACATAGTTTCTTCCATTTAAAGAAGGCAGCTTTTATGGCAGATTGACCTGGTTCTCTGCCTTTTTAAGGAAGCTAAGAAGGAATTGCCTTGGTTTATTTTTGGATGGAAGACTTGTGGTGATACTTTCTTTTAAAATAAAAAAGGGTGGCAAAAATGGGAAAAAGGGTGGCTAACAGTGTAAGCTGAGTAATTTTAATTATTAAATTTTACATTTTAATAATTAATTAATTAATGCTGATTAATTAATTGGCACGGGGGGGTACTCCCAAAAATTTGACTGTGCCAGGGGTACACTTGGTGAAAAAGGTTGAAAACCCCTGTCCTATCTCCCCTCCAGGCCCTGTTCCTCTCCCTTCCCCACCTCATTTCAGCCCCTGCCCATCTGGCTCTTTCTGATACAGCTACCTTTCTGATATGCTCGTTAAATGCTCTTTTTGTTGTTTTCCATTTAATCCATAAATATCTAAGATATTGCCTCAAACCTCTTTGGCCCCTCTGTTCTGCAACCTGAAATGGCACACTTGCAGAACAGTCAACATGGACTGAATTACTACTATTACAGCAGAAGTCCTGGACACTAGCCAAGGGATTTTTACAATATGGGCAATGGACTGCACTGTTTGACCACAGTTCAGAGAAAATTAATAAGTGCACTCAAGTTCCATTGACTTCAGTGCAATTTTATTCCCTATGGGTTGCATGTATTGCATGATTGGGCTTCTATTCCAGTACTGAGACTTCCTCTGCAAAAAACGTAGTCCATAGTACAACACACAGTTAAGCATGCTTAAGCCAATTGAAATCAATAAAGTTAAGAGTGTGTGCTGAATTACGGATTGGATTGTGGTGGCCTTCATGATGGGTCACCATAGTGACTGTGATATAAATGCGGTGTTCCAAAATATGGTACCAGTGGGGCATTGCAGGGATGTTGTGTTAGCAAGACACAAGCGTCCTTAAATTTAGGCTGCTTTCTAATTATGATTCTTCAGTTCAAAAGGGTAACAGGGGAAAAAAGTTTTAAGGAAAAAAGTTTCTGGATTTAAAAAAAAATCTTTTTGAAGAGGTTCACCAATTTGCATATGCAATAATAAATTCCATCTCATTATGCTTATTGAAATGCATGTGGCACTGAATGCAGTAGATCGTGCTGTGCATCAGACAAGGAGGTGCAGTGCATGGAGCGAAATCTTTATCCGTTTGCATTCTCTTTAGGTAATGCCTAATGCAATTCCGTTTATTAGTACTCTGGTACGTATGCGGCATTCTTGGAGGTTGGCAGCAGTCCATGTCCGTTCTGGAGAGATTCTCCTTCTTCCTCTGACCTTGAATTTGACTTCAGGGTAATACACTGAAAAGACTGGGGGGCTAATCATACCATGATAAGGATATATCTTGCATGGTAAGTATTATCTAATGGTTTTATTCCTTACTGATTAAAGCCTCGAATAATAGTCTGCTGACACAGATCAACTTGAACTTGTACCAGTGATATCAGTAGTGCAGGTCCAAGTTGACCCATAGCAGTGGCTGGGGATTTACCCTGGGAAAGGGGAGAAATGCCCCCTTACACCAAGGAGACCTCTTGCCTGCTATATTTCCCCACTGGATACAGTATAGCCCGCGCTGGCACTGCTGCATCAGTGCGGGGGGATTTAGTTAGGATTGGACTGCCCACCTTGCCATACGGAACTACTAGAGGGCAAGGTAGCAAAGCATCAGAAATGTATATCCCCCATCCCCCAAAACCATTTCCTGTCTTCCCTTCTTTTGACCTGCTTTGACCATGACAGCTTAGAATATGACAAAGAACCAGATCAGACAATACATTCCTGGATCAGACATCCTCCTCTATGTAGTGGGAAGTGAGAGCACGACTGCCTTTCCCACCCACCCAAGATGTCTGTTTGGTCTAGCCCGAGTCCTCTAGTGCCAGGGTAGCAGGTGAGACGGTGCCCCCACCCTTGGGGTGTCACTGCTCCATCGCCCACTCCTCCTGTTCCCTCCCTTTTGAAGAATCAGTGGGAGGGGAAGGAACATAAGAACATAAGAAGAGCCCTGCTGGATCAGGCCAAAAGCCCATCTAGTCCAGCTTCCTGTGTCACACAGTGGCCCCACCAGATGCCTCAGGGAGCACAAGACAACAAGATAACCTGTTTCCCGTTGTCACTCCCTTGCACCTGGCACAGAGAAAACCCACTTCTAAAACCTCTAAAACCAGGAGGTTGCTTATGGCTTGTAACCTGTGATGGTCTTTTCCTCCATGAATCTGTCCAAACCCCTTTTAAAGGCATCCCGGCCAGGTGCTATCACCACATCCTGTGGCAAGGAGTTCCACAGATGAATTACACACTGGGTAAAGAAGAGTGACAGACCAGGAAGTCTTGCCCACCTCTCTGCTTGTCCACACTCTCTTCCCTGCCCTCTGCCTTTCCAGATGGTCAAAGGGAGAAGAGTTGCTATTGCTGAAGGAAGGAAGGAAGGAAGGAAGGAAGGAAGGAAGGAAGGAAGGAAGGAAGGAAGGAAGGAGATCCAGTCATTGATCTCCTCATGGCTTGCAGAGATGGATGCAAGGGGCTTCTTGCCATCTGTACCAATCTAGCACCTGAGGAGGTCAACTCACTGTGCCTCATAGGAAGGCCAGCTGCATTGGCGTCGTTCAAGGTGGGGCGGAACGGTAAGTTCCGCACTGTGCTAATCTCCATTTACTCGCCTGCACGTGGCCCCACCCCCTCGCCGTCAGAGCCATTCAGTGGGGCGAAGGCAACGCGCAGTAGACTCCCTGCGCGTTGCCTTCGCCACACTGAATAACTCCGACGGCAAGGGGCGGGGCAGCCTCGTGCCGGAGAGTACACGGAGGTTAGCTCAGTGTGGAACTTACCATTCCGTCCCACCTCGAGCAACGCCAGTGGCCAGCTGTGAAGTCTGTCCTGCCTCTGACTCCCCCCAGATGCTCAGGCATACGCGCATGGGACATGCATGTATGTGTCGGGCCACAAGTCAGGTAGATTTTTGGATTTTGTCCAGTGGATATTGGTTATACTGCCTGGGCCTACACACAATGGATTTATGCATGTATACAACATTTCAGCATTACACCCACATGTGAATGTTTGGTCCGGTAGGGTGCATTCACAGATGACACAGGTGTATCAAGTCTCACTTCTCACCATGCATTGGAAAGCAATTCGGATATGTATCATCTGATCAAGAGGATGTTGGCAACTACTTATTAGATAAATTATGCAAAATGTGTGTAGCACTGAAATTGCAAGGGACTCTGGAATAAATGGTTTATTAATTACATTTCTATGCCACTCTCTCCTGAGAGCTCAGAACAATCATCCTCATCTGGTTCAGGTGCCCTGAGACATAAAATTATGCTGGGGATGGATAGAGTGCATAGAGGGAAGTTCTTTTCCCTCTCACACAATATCAGAACCAGAAGTCATCCACTAAGATTGACTGGCAGGAGAGTCAGAACAGACAAAAGGAAATATTTCTTTACCCAGCATGTAATTAATCTGTGGAACTCCTTGCCACAGGATATGGTGATGGCACCAGGCCTAGATGCTTTTAAAGTAGGATTGGACACAGTTATGGAGGTCCATCACAGGTTACAAGTCAGGATGACTGTATGCCAGCTCCGGGTTTTAGAGGTAGCTTGTCTCTGCATGCCAGATGCAAGGGAGCAGCAACAGGATACGGGTATCTTCTTGCCTTGGGTGCTCCCTGAGGCATCTGGTGGGGTCACTGTGAGATACAGAAGGATGGACTAGATGGTCTTTTGGCCTGATCCTTAAGAACATAAGAACATAAGAAGAGCCCTGCTGGATCAGGCCAAAAGCCTATCTAGTCCAGCTTCCTGTATCACACAGTGGCCCCACCAGGTGCCTCAGGGAGCACACAGCCAACAAGATACTTGTATCCTGTCGCCACTCCCTTGCGCCTGGCACAAAGAAAACCTACTCCTACAACCAGGAGGTTGCTTATCCCCATCATGGCTTGTAACCTGTGATGGTCTTTTCCTCCATGAATCTGTCCAAACCCCTTTTAAAGGCATCTAGGCCAGGTGCCATCACCACATCCTGTGGCAAGGAGTTCCACAGATGAATTACACGTTGGGTAAAGAAATATTTTCTTTTGTCCGTTCTAACTCTCCCTCCACTCAATTTTAGTGCATGTCCCCTGGTTCCGGTGTTGTGCGAGAGGGAGAAGAATTTCCCTCTATCCACTCTCTCCATAACATGCATAATTTTATACGTCTCAATCATGTCCCCCCTCAGGCGCCTTTTTTCTAGGCTGAAAAGCCCCGGACGCTGTAACCTTTCCTCATAAGGGAGGTGCTCCAGCCCACGAATCATTCTGGTCGCTCTTTTCTGCACCTTTTCCAATTCAACTATATCCTTTTTGAGGTGTGGTGACCAGAACTGGACACAATACTCCAGATGTGGCCTTACCATCGATGTGTACAAAGGCATAATAATCCAGCAGGACTCTTCTTATGTTCTAATTATGCAAGAGCTGTAGGGCTGCTCCCATTCATTTTAATGGGACTTGCACAGAAGAATCCCATAGATTCCATGATTATATTCCTTGGATGCTTTAGGGCTGAGCACATAGGATTTGGGCCTTTGTGGATTCAAAGATGGCCGAACAGCCATTTCCACAGCCCAATCTTAACTAAACTTCCGTGTGGCAATGCATCAGCACCGGCATGGGCTGTGCTGCATCCCATGGAGGTCAGGGGACATTTGTCCCTTGCCTCAGGGTAAGCCAACATACCTGCATTGATTGCCAGTCTGTGGGACACCACTGCCACGGCATGGCTTCCTGGCCTTTGCACCGGTGGCAGCTTTCTGCAGAACAATGGACTTTTGCCCTGCCAGATCTCGGCATGATACGTGATGGACTGCGAGATCAGACTGCATATCAAACGGATAGGATTGGGCTGTTCATGGACCACAGGTTGAGAATGAGCCTGCAGTGTGATGCAGCTGCAAAAAAAATGTGAAAGCATTGCTGGGGTGCATTACCAGAGGACTAGAGTCCAGGTCACAAAAAGTAATAGTTCCACTCCATACGGCACTTAGCGCAGACTTCATTAGGAATACTGCGTCCAGTTTTGAGCACCACGTGGAGATCAGTAAGCTGGCGCAGGTTCAGAGGAGGGCAACTAATATAGTAAGGTGTTTGGAAACCAAGTTCTCTGAGGAACTCGCAATGGGTGTTTTAGCCTAAATAAGAGAACAATAAGGGGAGTTATGATAGTTGTCTTCAAGTATCTGAAGGCCTGTCACACAGAAGAAGGAGAGGACATACGTTCTGTGTTTCCTGAGGGCGTGACTAGAACCAATGTGTTGAAACTGCAGAGACGTAGATTTAGGCTAGACATAAGTAAGAATTCTCCAACTGTAGGAGCTGTCTGGCACTGGAACAGTCTGCTTCATGTAGTAGTGGGCTTTCTCTCATTGAAGGTTTTCAGGCAGAGGCTGGATGGCCACCTGTCAGGGATACTGTAGTTTCCTGTCAGGGATACTGTAGGGCAGGAGGTTGGACTAGATGACCTCCAAGGTCCTTCCAATGCTAACATTCTATGATTTCTTGACATAATTTGCAGATTCCACAGCTTTGGTTTCTCAGCATTTATTAGATTCCAAAGCTTTCACTGGGCATATAAGTGTTGTGCCTGATACTTCATTTTTTTCCCCTCTCTCTTTTTTTGCAATCATTTTCTAAAGCAATCATGTTTTCAGGAATGCAGAAGTAGATTGCAAAGAAGGCTTTCTTATGTTTTTCCCCCAAAAGCCTATAGAAATTGAATACTCATTCAGTATGCTGATTGTGTGCTGATTTTGAGAACATCTTTTCAAAAGATCTCAGAGGCGACACAGGATGAGAAACTATATTGAATTATGAAAATGGGCTAGAGGAGATTATCTAATGTACACGTAATACATTAGGAGGAGAGATGCAGCCATTCACATTGATTTGAATGACAATGATGTAAAGCTTCTAAGAAATAAGTACCCAAGGAAATTATTTGGGAGATGGTTGGGGTTAATACAACCACTGGGCAAATTAGTTCTGTATCCAGGGAGGAATTTTGGTGTTGTGGGGCTTGGCAGCTGGCAGGGTGGGGCCTTTCTGGACCACAGCATAGCCACTAATCCCAGCCCCCCCAGAAGTGTTGCGGGGGTTGGTGTGGTGGTGCCGTGGGCCCCAGAGCGCAGGACTTGCCTTGCGTTCTTCTTTCGTTGCCTCCGCCTGTTTCACCGCGAGGAGGTTAGGCCCTGCCACTCGCCCTGGTGCCGAACGGCTCTGAAATGGCCTGGAAATTGGCGTTGGGGTGTGTGGTTGGGGCCACGTGACAACGTCACGCCCGGCGTCACGTGGGAGCATAGCGTCAGCGGCCCCTACCACGTGAGGGTGCACCATCATCTCTGCAGCCCCCTCCCTTTCCCTCCTGCATGAACTGAGATGTAGGTCAAGGGATCTTTAACCCCCTCCTCCCCAGTGTGATCAATGACAGAAGCGCTCTTAGGCTTCATGACCTCAGCTGCTTCCTCTCATTGGCCTGCTGGCTTGTACAGGAAGTGAGCAGCTGCTGAACTACACCAGAAGAGACCATTGGCAGCTTCTGTTGCCAATCACACCGGGGAGGAAGGGCCTGACAGTGCTACCCCATGTAAGTTGTTGCCTAGAGTCATGAACTAAATGGCACACTTCCCTTTCTCCCTTTCACTTTTCTGTTTAATCATAACCCCGGTGCCTTCCTCTTTTCAAATACCTACTCCTTCCTTCCTTTTCTGGGAAGAGGAAAAGCAGTGGGGTGCCATTTCACCTTCCTTCCACTTCAGGCCACCCACGGGAGGGTAAGAGAACAATAAGGTTGCTGTGCTGTCCTTGAGAATTGGCCCACATTCTGCTTCTTAAAGCAGTCCGTTTTGCCCTGCGTCATAATAGGGCTTGCCCTGGTCTTGGCTCATGCTGAATTTAATCAGTGGGGCACAACCCTTTAACTCTTGCTCCATTCAAATTATGGCTCCTATTTTAAAATTAATTGCTGACATGAGGTGGCTGATACTGCAACCACTACATAATTGAATTACAGACAGAATTTGGCCCTTTTAGCTGAATGTTTTGCCTAGTTACTTCTGTGTGAATGCACCTTAACTAAGATTAATTGTTCAGTTTTAAGCACTACCATATCCAGAGAATCCCTTTATTACACAGGACAGGGATCATCTGAGATAGGAAAAACAATACAAGGATGTTTTTTTAAAAAAAAATAAAAAACTTCAATGAAAACCACTTCTTTAAATAATCTGTTACTTTAAAAGAAATACAATTTGAATGGAATCCAAAGATAAATTTGGAGAAAAAGAAATTTGCGTTTAAAAAAAAATGTTTTCTCCTTTGGGGACTAAATTGCTGTCAGTCACAGCATGGATTAGATGTTTGGAAGATTGCCAGACCATCATACTAAATGTGATTTCTTTGATGTCAGCTGCATTAGTATTCTGCTAAATATGCTGAATATCTAGTAAACTGGAATGAATCGAGGTCAGGGTACCAGTTGGCTATGCTGCGGTTTGGCTCCTTTCATATCAAGAGCTAGCATTGGAACCTTTTGGAGGGAATGCAAATTAACAGAGGGAATACACAGGGAGACTCCACCTCCCACAGTGCAAAGATTGTGTTCCAAAGTTCTTTCAGTGTGATGTGTTGCTATTGCAGCACTCAGTATTTTGCTCTGGTAACAGAATAAGTTGAAGCAACAATTCCACTTTTTCGCTGTAGGAGAGGGAACAACAACAGAACACCCCAGAACAAAATCTGGTCTTATGAGAAGTACTCTTGCTAATGTAAAGGCACAAGAGTTAGGATTAGGAGGAGGGAGCTGTGACAATAGCAAAAGATGGTTGACGGTCTACTTTGTTGGGTAGTGTCCACGCACATGACATCCCCACCTGTAAGAGTTAAACCACACATGATATTAGAAGTACCATTAGAGCAGGGGTGGCCAACCTTCCACCATTAGGGCCTCTGTGTTCTTAAGAGTTGCGTAGAAGACAGGATCTCGGCAGCTGCAAGTGCTGATGGTGCTGCTAAAGCAGCTGCACCTGCTGAAATGCCCTCACCTGTACAACCATGAAAGAGCCAGGAACATTCGTGTTGAAAGGTTGGCCACCCCTGCATTAGAGTCTGCAATTGCAAAAACGTGTATTTACAGACCACGAGTTATGCAGCCCTGTTATATGTAGTCATCATGGTTGAATTTTCTCTCATTGTGGTTGAATTGTTCATGGAGCCAAACAATGAAGCTCACCTTCAAGTCTCCTACTGAGACTTCAGAGGTGTGATCTCAGCAAGCAGGTATTAAGCTTACACCTGACTCAGACCCTCTGAGAACTCTGGTCGAAGCACTGGCTGGTTGTCATTCTGCCACCAGCCTTGCTTGATGAGGAGAGAGTCAAGTATGAAACGCTATTTCTACTTCACTATTGAGAAAGAAGAGGAGGTAAACTGTCGTTCCCCAGGTAGCTGGTAGAATACAGTACAACATCAATCAACCTTGTAAAAATAAACTGATTGACACTGAAGCTTGTCAGGTGACTAATAGGGGAACTAGCAGTTCAGAACCTTAAGGACATTTCAAGAAATACCAGAGAATTAATCCCAGCTTTTTCCCTTGTAAAATAAATTCAGCCAACCCTGAAGTATGCCCCACAGGTTAACTGAAAAGCCAGGCTGCCAAAGGCTGTTTTTACAGATGCGGAACCATGGCAGGGGAAAATGAAATAATATTCAAGCCTCAGTCTCAGACATTTACAAATACTCAGTTTTTAAGTCAATCATGTAACCATGCAGGGGTGTAATGTGTGATCATAAGCCATTTTCCCCCCAACTTATCTGTTTGGGAACTGTTGATGTTCTTAAACAATATCCTGAAGTACTGCTTTCTACGTTGGCAAAGCCATCGTCCAAACTACCAGCCAAGATGTGAAGGAGAGAGACCACCGGAGTTAGGAGGGCTATTAGCATAGTAGATCACAGAGGCTGTGGATTGGGGCTTTTACCCCAAACCAAGCTCCGCAACAAGGAACCGACCACACCAGAGACCCCTGAATCAATGGCCCCAAGCCAGGACTCCCAGAGACTGCAACCCTGAGCTGGACACCACCAAAGAGTGTGGTGTGGGACACCACCCACACTCCCAAGGGTGTGCTCCACACAGTCCACTCACTCATGCTCCACACAGTCCACTCACCAATGCAGGCAACACATCAGGCAAGAGATTGTGACACAATAACAGAGTACCAGACCATACCAGAGGGCTCCTCTTCTGTCAAGCCCAGAATGTATAAAGAATCCAGTGAATATCACTCATGCGAGTGAGTCACCTGTTCCCTGGATCTGTCCAGGGTCCTGAAGGATATCTGACCACGTTTGTTTTCTATCCTCAGCCATTCAGTGGATATGCACAGGTTTCCTTCTTTTGCTATTCTGTTTGGACAGTTGTCAGGACTTCTTCCTCTGTACCCCTCTGTCGACTCAACCTCACTAGGACTGGACAAGAAACCATTGTATCAGTAGAGAGGGAATTGTTGCTTATCTGAAAGGGGTCAGTTCACACACTCACCCAGCTGGGGATCCAATATATGTGCTGCTGGGGTTGCTCCGCCCCCACATGGGGGGTGCCGATGCGATGTCGCCCATGTCGTGACATCAGCGCGCAGCTCCATTCACCCCCCCCCGCCATTTGGCTTCCTTTTCGCAGCCAAACGGACCAAGGGCGGGCGGGAGGGCCGAAACGCAGCTGTCTCGGCTGCGAAGGAGCAACAACAACCGGGTAAGCGTCCCATGACATTCCGCCCCCCTAAAGCGGCACCTGGTGCCCAGGGCACCAGGGCCCCCCATCGAGCGACGCCTCTGCTTGAGGTAACATGTGATGCAGGCATTATGTGCATACAATAGTGCATGCTCCAGTCCGATTGATGTAGATACTGTATATAGCACCCTCATTGTACCTTAACTGGACAGATGTTCAATGTTTTCCAGATTTGCTATGTATTTCCTATTTACTTCATGTCAATATAAGCCCTCCGGCTTAATCTGCAAGAACAGGATGTCTTGCCCCTTCCTGCATCTGGCTATTCTGAATGAGAAACTTGCACCATCATTAATTGTGAAGCAGGGGTGTAAACAATGAGAGCTTGTTGAGGAGGAATGACAGGCCCAGTATCAACTGGTGATGTGGAAGCAAATGACCAAATGAGGCCAGGATGGTTCAAGAAAGTCATAGCAGATGGAGCTTATTCCGAGCGGAAGGAGTCAAATTAGGGAAGGCTGGGAGCAAGGCCATAAAACGTCGAGCCTGTCTTATTAGACCATAAGTACTTATAGTAATCTTTTCTATGGTGCTGAAGGTGTACAAAGAACTTTTCAATCTTTATTTCACAACCATCTTTTCCACACATCAGTAGAAGTGAGGACCCTTTATTTTTTTCCCTCCTTCTGAGCCATGAGGGAGTGATTCTATCTTTCCTTCCTTTAACCTCCTTGTTGATCATCCTGCAGTCATGCTCAGTAATAACCTCTCCTAGGAAAAGGGGGAAAATGGACTTTGTAATACCCCGATGACTATTGCGTGCCAAGTTTGTCCTTCAGGCTTAGCATTGACTTTCTTTCAAGCCATTATAAGGGGATCGTCCTCCCCAAGCAATGCAAGTGCTATACTTTTTTTTTTTGCGTTCTTCCTATGGATGATCATTAATGCTCATAAAAGGAAGACAAGGACAGCATTTCATCAGCTGCCCTTGCTCGGTGTATGACCTGGATACTGTAATAAGAGAACGGTTTTTGTTCCTTCGACTCTAAGGAACCTGCCAGGAAGTGCCATACCACAGGGCATTCAATTTGCAAGGGCCACAAGGTGTTTCACTTAGTTTAATGAGAAGAATAAGCTAATCAACCTACACAGTGGTGAAGGGATGAAACCAAAGCAGTATTTTTGAATTTAAAAATACCTGGTAGTATAGAATCCAGGGAATGAAATGCAGAAGGATGGAGAACGGTGATGCCAGGGAGGGACAACTCAACAAGTCAATGGCCTGCTTCTTGGTTTTGATGATCAGTTCACCCTGTAGTAAGGTCCATGGGTAGCGCAAGGGCAATTTTGTATGAAATAGATGATGTCTCCTGAAGGACCTAACTACATCTAAGTACACCAAATTATAACACAAAATGGAGAATGTTTTTTTTCTCTCTCATCATGGCAGTCAAAAGGAAATACTTTGAAACACAGTGCCTAATTAATTGATGGAGTTCAGGAACACAAGGTGTGACAATGGCCACTAGCTTAAAAGGAATTCGGCAAATCTGGAGGATAGACCTCTCAACAGCTATCAGCCATGATAGCTAAATGGAACCTCCATGGTAATAAGATAGTTGAATAGCAGATGAACACACAACAGGGGAGGTCGTCATGCTTTGCCTGTGAGTATCCAGAGGCATCGTGCTACTCCTGTTAGAGACAGAACGATAGATGGACTTTGGTGACCAAAGTTCATCTATCGTTCTGTCTCTAACAGGAGTATCACGATGCAATGGTCAGAATCCAGCAAGTTCTTAAAGCAATTCCTGAAAGAGGAAAAAGAAGGAAATAGTTTTGAAGAATATGATCACATATAGACAGTATGTTCATTAGCAGCTGCACATCCTTACTCAATGGGCAAAGAGCTGCACAGTGGGCAAAGAGGGATAGTTGTGTTCATCTGTCACAAAACAGCAAAGAGTTATGTGACACCTTGAAGCCTAATAAATTCTAGCAGACTCTTGCATTGGCCCAAGCCCACTTTGTTAGATGCACAAAATAGAAGGCTTGTTTTAATTGTTTTAATTGTTTTTAATTATTTTAATTCTTGATTTTAAACGTATTTATGTATTTTAATATTTTTGTTGTAAGCCGCCTTGGTTGCCCTGGTGGGAGAAAGGCGGGGTAAAAATTCTATAAATAATAAAATAATAATAATACTCAAAACATATCTCATTTTCCTTACCTATGATTTTGATCTCCTGTGGGGGTAATTTGGATGTTACATTTATGTACTTGCCGTTTAAAACAATAACAGTAACAAGTCAATAACAATATGTGAAAAATGCTCCATTATTCTGCAGGCTGTGGCCTGCCTCCTGCCTCTCAGCAGCCTGCTGAAACTCCCCTGTCCTGCACTGCTGCAGGTAAATCCACAGGGGGGACGATCATGGGCCATTCGGGATGGGGAGCAGGCTGAGCTGGAGGCAAGAGGGGGAGGATCTCAGTGGCAGCAGTGCCTACCAAGACCATATCCCCCTTTTCCCAATCTCATATGCACCCTTATTCACTTTGGACTTATGTCAGCTGGCGTAAGTCCGAGGAGACCCAGTGGAGGCCGGGCTGCCTGGGGGTGATAATTAAAAAACATGCTCTCCTGAGCCATCTGGTCACTGCCCACCATAGCATACAGCATGTGTGCTGTCAGTGGTGCTGCGTGCTATGGGCTGGCAGCGGATAGGATTGGGCTGCTAATCACATTTGCCCTCCTGCTACAGAAGAAGTCAATGATGTGGAGAGCAGAAGTGGCACCCCGTGACACCCCCATGATGTCACAAGCCTCGCCCACATGTGATGTCAGAAGCCCCGCCCCCAGATGCATCATGGCGGAATACCTCCCCCTCCGTGTTCTTTCATCGGAAAAGGTCACTACGGGCCGTCTGGGCGACTCCTTTTGCCGCTGCTGCGCCGCAGAACGCCCCTTTCTTCCACCACCACCCCGCCGCCAAATTGCTTGTGAACCACCCCCCGTGTGACACCCAGGGACGGTCCACCCCCCGCCACCGCCCCATTCCTACGACACTGATGGAGAGGGGATAGGAAATACAAAATGTGATTTGAACATGACATGGATAGTCTGCCTGAACATTATGGGACTGTAAGGAAGACCATAGAAGCAGCTTCATGTCCAGCATCACATCTGGTTCTGCTGCAAATATTGAGAGTCAATCTTCATACAATATATTCCGTAAGGTTTTCACTCCAATGAACTGATTTTATAAATGTGGACTCCAACATCACAGATTACGAAGTACGTAGAGGGCATAGCAGTGGTGGGAGGTCAAGGAAGGTCACACAGGGTGAGGGCACAGAGCCACAGAGGTTATCTTGCTGCCACACATCCTCTTCCCCCAACTGCCTGTTTTAGGATGTCATTGTATGTAATGTTTGTACTCAGAGCAGTCAAACTCAAGCAGCTGGAATGACTCAGTGCAGGGTGTCGGACAAAGGACAGATTTATATGTGACTGACAACTGTGAAGATTGAGGCATTTACTCACTTGCCGAAGTTGCTTGATAAGATCACTCACAAACCTGTCTTAAGAGATACTGCAAGATGAAAGCATTAACCTTTCAAGCAATGGAGATAAGATGTGTCATTTGATGTGACTTCCCTATGGTGGCTCTTAAGTCAAAGAATTTGTACTACGTTGGGACTCTATTTGCAGATTCTTACCTACTACCCAGAACAGTAGGATAAGAGAAAAAGAGAACAGATTCCTAGATCCGGATTCAGCCTTGAGTGCAATAGCTAACATTGCCTTCTTGGAAATCATACAGAATATTTGATAGAAGTAAATCAAAACAACCACCGTACTCTTGAAAACCTCATTGCAGACTGGAGAGTTGCCCCTTCCTGTCCCCCCCCACCCCGGTTTTAATGATGTTTAAGAGAGGGGATTACAAAGCTGGGCAAAATTTGCTTATTGCATAGTACAGCAGAAGGAACTCCATCCATTGCTTGCCTAAGCAATTTGGAGATGCATCTCTCTTTTCCCATGGTGTGTGGCAAGGCTTCACCACAGTGTGGGAATGAGTGTGCTTACCAGTGCTCTCTCTCTCTCTCTCTCTCTCTCTCTCTCTCTCTCTCTCTCTCTCTCTCTCTCTCTCTTCCAGCAAGAGTGAGCATTGCTGAGTTAGCATGAGAACATTTGCTTAGCTACTAGCACTGTGCAGTGAGGCTAAAGCATGTTGTTAGAAACTGTATGAGCACCCCAGTTAAAGACAAATGAATCAACATGATTAGAAACAGCCAAAGGAAGCATTGTGAGAAAGGCACATTGACGTTTCACACCCATCATTTCACCCCAGAAAATTGTTGTATTTGAGGACAGCCTTTAACCTCTTAGCTATATGTGTCTTTAAAAGTATCTTGTGTGGTCTGTGAACTCATCCTTTGAACTTTACAAAAGAAATATAGCAAACATGAGGATAATATATTGTATCATATTTCATTTGGAACTTTATTCTCCATTTTCTCCCTAAGTTCAGTGGTTTTCAAACTCTGTGTGCTACATCCAATGACAGGAGTGTCGCGGAGGTCTCCTCATGTTAAGGGAACTTTCACTCCCTTACCCTGGGGCAAGCCTCTGTTTCCAGAATGGGTCTCCTCGGATTCTGCTGGAGCAGAACCAAGGAGACTAAGGGCTCAGTCCACCGGAAATGACTGTGATGGCGCAAGTGCTCCATTGCCAGAAGCCATCGCGAACATACTGTAAAGCACGTTCGCGACGACTCTAGAGTAAGGGAGGCCGGCCTCACTCCGATGATGGACCGAGGACATGGCCACCAGAGGAAGGTAAGTGCGCCCCCCGGCATCCGCGTGGGTGGTCCAGTGGGTGAGGGAGGGGGCCATTGGTCTTGCCGGCCCGGGAGAGGGTGGGTGATGGTGTCCGCCATATTCCCGCCTGGCAGCTAGGCCATTACACGGCCTCCTCCGACTTCCGCCAGCTATTTAGTTGGCGGAAATCCGAGGAGGCCTGTTAGGCCGGCCATGGTTTACACCCGGGGAAGGGGACAAGCAAGATCTCCGGCCAGCCAGTCGACGGGCAGCTTGGGCTCAGGATCTGGTGGGCGGCCCTGGGCCATCGTCTGGATCCTTAGTCAGGATTGTACTGTCCAGGAGAGGGAAATGAGAGGGGATAGTATACTGATACATGCCGGTGCCTCTGGGAACCCGTGATGTAGACTTCAGTCTACTGACTCGGACTCAAGTCGAACTCAAGTCATGTCAATGACTTGACTCGGCGATTCCAAAAGACTCGAAAGACTCGACTCGAGACTTGGAGCCTTTTACGACAAGTCAAATTTTATTCAGGTTTAAAAACCTGTTTTCCTCATTAAATAGATAGGGACTCCCAACTCGCAACCAAAGTTGCCCCTTGGGGGCAAAGGCTTGGACTTGACTTGAGACTTAGACCTAGAGACTTAGGACTTGGGACTTGACTTGAGACTTGGAGTCAGAGACTTGATCCACATCCCTGCTGGGAACCACCCCTCCCTCTCCTGTTCCGCCTCCTTCCCGCCCTTTCCCTGCCCAGACACTTCCCCATTCCTCACCCTCCCCAACTGTTTCTTCCACACCTGCCCCCCAGGCAGACTTAACCCCTTGCAGGTAACCGGTAGTGGCAACAGGCCACCAACACCTCCGGTGGCCATTTTGGAACCGTCACCACCACAAATGGCGGCGGTGTTGGTGGCCTGCTGCCGCTACCAGCTACACATGGGCCACTTAAGACAGTGGAAGCTCTGTTCTGCTGTCAGAACTCTTAGTTAGTACTGGGCTGCTAGTGTCCTAGTGGCCCGCCTCAGTATGAAGCAGCTACGTATGTTCATGTATGTTCAGCTGCACATTGCTTGGGTGGCTTACTTCATCTGTAGCTCTGGTTCTCCCTACCATCTTTTGGTTCACTCAGATCTCCTTTCCCACTCAGGATCCAAGCAGATCACTACACTAGTGGCACGATACTCTACTTTGTGCTAACTTTCCCAAATAAAATTAAATGTCCAGCCAGCAAATGACGCAGGGACTCTTCAGAGCAAGAGAGCCTGAATCCACAAACCCAGACTGTGGTCAGCACAACCAGAATCATCTTTTTGGACATGGCTGTAAACCCGAACCATTTCTTCCCCAACTTAATTGGCCTTGACTTGCTTGGAAGAGATTTGGTGGCTAGTCATTTTCATTATGAAAGGGCAGTTAGTGTTCGACTGAAATTCTAAGATTATCCATGCTATTTCTCCAAATGTCATATCTGCTGCTATTTTTATTATTAGCCTACCTAATGCTGGGTTTCTTTGTGTTTCTCACCCTTAATGTTATTCTCTCTGCAAATGTTCTCCACACTTTTAAGAGAAAGATGCCGTTACATGATAAACTTGATTCTCATTGTTCCCCCTCACAAGTGCTAAGTGCCAGGGTAATGCTGAAGCTGGGATGACTTTCTCCATTGTGTGAAATTGGCTTTATTGTAGAATAAGTTGGGCAATGAGTCCCGTTCCCCCCTTTTCCTCCCCTTTCTTTCTGTGGATTTGTGATCAGTGTTCCAAAACCCATTGCATGGCAGGATACTTGCCTGTAGTTGCAAAATACAGTACAGTATATGCTTTTTGCTCCCCAAAATTAAAATCAAAACTATTCATTGCACCTCCACTGATTCCATGATCTTAAAGCGAAACAGTGAAAACAGACAAGGATTCCACTGGCAGTTATATGCACACTTATTGGGGAGTAAGCCCCATTGATCAGAATGGATTTTTTTGCTGAGTAAACATGGATAGGTTCAAGCCGTCACACATGTTCGCAAATCACCATTAACTTTCTAAGGCCATGACTTACAACTCCCTTTTTTGTCATGCCCTACTGCCATCCATCCCAACTCAGTGTTGTCTACTGTGACTGGGGTAGCTTTCCAGGGTTCTTGGACAAAGGTCTCAACCAGCCCTGGCTACTGCTGGAGATACCAGGGATTGAACCTGGACATTTTGCATGCAGAGTTTCTTATACTGTACAGTTTTTTAAGACCTGCGGAGATAATTTGCCACTGGGCAATTGGATGTGCTCATCTAATCACTATGCACGTGAAGGGTAATTTGGTTGTTGCCAAAACTAGGGTGTTCCTTAATGAGGAGCTGGGGGCGGGGGAACATAACACAGCACAACAAAAAAAGTTTTTTTTTTTTCTGGTGCTTCGGAAGTTAGCAGGGATGTGAATCAAGTCTCTGACTCTGAGTCTCGAGTCAAGTCTCAGGTCCCTGGGTCCAAATCTCAAGTCAAGTCCCAAGTCTTTGCCCCCAAGTCCCGAGTCCTTGGTTGCAGGTTGTGAATCCCTGTCTATTTAATGGGGAAAACGGGTTTAAACCTGAATAAAATTTGACTTGTCATAAAATGCTCAAAGTCTCGAGTCGAGTCTTTCAAGTCTTTTTCAATCACTGAGTTAAGTCCAAGTCAAGTCATTGATGCGACTCGAGTCCGAGTCAATAGACTCAAGTCTACATCATTGGAAGTTAGACCTATTCTTGGGTATATTTAGGGTGCCAATTCCAAAAATGGCATCAGCTTTGCCCTAGTTTTGGAGATATGGCATAGCCACCTTATATGTTTATTCAAGCAGCTTCCTCATGAGGAAGCCATGGTGTTGGCTTCCTCACGAGGGAGCTGCTTGAATCAAATGTTCCAATGAAATGTCTAGCTTCTACCTTAAAATTGAATCAGATGACAATTTGGTTCCTTGAAGTGTATTAAGGGGGTAAATAATCTGCATTGTGATCTTGTATATGCATGATACAAAGACTTTAAACACACACTGAATCTAACAGTGCTAAAGAGCTGTGTGCTGTTGCCTTCATTTATGATGCATCGTGCTGCAAAAGAAAATAAAAATGCAGTTTGAGTGTCTGCTTGGTGGCAGGGCATGAAGGCTTTTTCCAAATTAACCTTAACTTCAGCGACTGCATTTACGCATGCTGAAATGTGGTGACGGTATATCATTTCCTTTGGTATAAATTAGAGCAACTCCTAAAGTCTATGAAATGGCTCGAAATTTATGGCGGTGTCATTAAAGGCACAACTGGCCCATTATGATTTCATTATGGTGATGCATGTGGTGTTGTAGGAGACCCAATTAAAAACTATCACTGCTTATAGGCTTAAAAAGACAAATGCTTATAAGATTTACCAGGCTGCTCCAAGGGATGTGGTAATTTGGAAGGTGATAAAAGTTTGTGCTGACTTTTGGCTTTTGTTGTAATGTTCTATATCTGTGGTGACCAGATGCAAAAGGGATAAGAAGATGTGGATCTGCTGAAATGTCTTCCTCTACACCAGGAGAAGGGCAGGAGGTAGATATTGATTGACTGCTAGATCTCTAGGACCTAAAGTTTAGGGCAGTGATGGCAAACCATTTGGGCTTGGTATGTCAAAATTTTTGAAAATGCCTAACTTATTTATTTATTTTAAAAATTTATATCCCGCCTTATCCCATGCCGAGGCAAATGCCCAAGGTGGCTTACAACAAAAATTAAGAACAGTTTAAAATACAGAAAGTAAGTTTAAACAATACATACTTAATTTAAAAACAACAAAAAAAATCAATAAAATCCACTGGGGGGGCAACAGTAGGGAGCACAAAAGCAGCATGGCAGAGCATCTTGAGACACAGGAGGCAGGCCACAACCCATCACCCAAACGCTAGACGAAACAAAAACGTTTTGAGCCCTCGCCGAAAAGTCATGAGGGAGGGGACGGTTCTCAGATCCCCTGGCAGGGAGTTCCACAGTTGTGGCGCCACAGCAGAGACAGTCTGCTGTCTGACACACAGTCGCCCACGTGTTGCCACTCCCCTAACTTGCGATAGAGGTGGTACACGCAGGAGAACCCCCTCAGATGACCTAAGAGAGTGGGCCGGAATGTATGGGAGAAGGCGGTCCCTCAGATATCCTGGACCCAAACCATGAAGGGCTTTAAAGGTCATTACCAGCACCTTGAATTGGGCTCGGAAACGAATGGGTAGCCAGTGCAGCCGCTGAAGCAGCGGCTCAACAGAGTCAAACCGCCTAGCTCCAGCTACCACCCGGGCCGCCACATTCTGCACTAATTGCAGCTTCCGAACCATCTTCAAGGGCAGCCCCACGTAGAGCGCGTTGCAGTAATCCAGTCTTGAAGTCACTAAGGCGTGGACCACCGTGGTCAGGTCTGATCGACTCGTACGGCCGCAGCTGGCGCACCAGCCGAAGCTGGGCAAACGCACCCCTGGCCACAGCCGCCACCTGGCTTTCCAGGGAGAGCTGTGAATCCAGAAGTACTCCCAAGCTGCCCACCTGTTCCTGCAGGGGGAGTGCAACCCCATTCAGAACGGGCAGGTGACTCAGTACCTGCATCGAAGCTTTCCTGACCAGTAGGACCTCTGTCTTTTCTGGATTCAATCTCAACCTATTAGCCCTCATCCAGACCCCAACCGCCTCCAGGCAGCGCTCTAGGACTTCCACAGCCTCCCTGGAGCGAGATGGCAAGGAGAGGTAGAGTTGGGTGTCATCAGCATATTGGTGACACCCAACTCCAAATCCCCAGATGATCTCTCCCAACGGTTTCATGTAGATGTTGAAAAGCATGGGAGACAGAATTGAACCCTGTGGCACCCCACACTGTAAAGGACAGGGCGCCGAACAGGCATCTCCCAGCATCACCATCTGGGACCTGTCAGCCAAGTAGGAACGGAACCACTGCAACGCAGTGCCCCCTAGTCCCAACTCGGCCAGTCGGCCCAGAAGGATACCATGGTCGATGGTATCGAAAGCCGCCGAGAGGTCCAAAAGGACCAGCAGGGATGCACTCCCCCTGTCCAGTCCTTGGCGAAGATCATCCAGCAGGGCGACCAAGGCTGTCTCTGTCCCAAAGCCCCGCCTGAAGCCAGACTGAAAAGGGTCCAGATACTCCGTTTCTTCTAGTATCCCCTGGAGCTGAGACGCCACCACCCACTCAATCACCTTACCCAAAAAAGGCAGATTGGAAACTGGCCGATAGTTATTTAAATTGGAGGAATCCAAAGATGTTTTTTTCAGGAGGGGACGCACAATTGCAGTCTTCAGGATGCTAGGCATCACTCCCTCCCGCAATGATGAATTCACAATGGGTTCCACCCAGTCATAAGAACATAAGAACATAAGAAGAGCCCTGCTGGATCAGGCCAAAAGCCCATCTAGTCCAGCTTCCTGTATCACACAGTGGCCCCACCAGATGCCTCAGGGAGCACAAGACAACAAGATAACCTGTTTCCCGTTGACACTCCCCTGCACCTGGCACAGAGAAAACCCACTTCCAAAACCAGGAGGTTGCTTATGGCTTGTAACCTGTGATGGTCTTTTCCTCCATGAATCTGTCCAAACCCCTTTTAAAGGCATCTAAGCCAGGTGTCATCACCACATCCTGTGGCAAGGAGTTCCACAGATGAATTACACGCTGGGTAAAGAAATATTTTATTTTGTCTGTTCTAACTCTCCCTCCACTCAATTTTAGTGCATGTCCCCTGGTTCTGGTGTTATGCGGGAGGGAGAAGAATTTCCCATGCTTAATTCACCATGCAGGATTACATTTTTGTTTCCCAGGTTCCATGCTTCAAGGTTCGAAGTTGGGTCCCATTCTGGGGATCCTTAAGAGGTAAAAGATGAAGGCTCAGTTTGGATGATGTTGTCTGACTGGGCCATCTTGGCACAGTTATGAGTAGGACCACACAAATCCTGCTCCTCCTCTTCCTGGCATGTGTTCCCCCTTTTCCTAATTGCTTGGAAAACTGGTTCATCCAAAGTGCTCCATCACACATGACCCAGAAACTACTTTTTTCTGGACTTTCTTATTTGAGGACCCCAACTTCTCGTTATAAAAACATAGCCCCAGCATTTCAGCCATCCAAGCCACAAGTACATTTCTAACTGTTTTATAGAAGGATAAAAGCTAACATGCTTTGGCACTGGGGGTGAAATTCATTTTTAAAAATGACTCCTGAGATGTCATTTTGGTAGGAGCCAAAGGCTCTTAGGCTCCATGATAACCAAGGACCCTAAAAAGTATTCTGGTGGACCAATCTTTGTCCGTTGCCTCGGACTGTCAGTAAGGACTTCAAGTGGAGCTGAAAAACAAAACATGAAACAAAATGGGGGGGGGGGAGATTGGGAGCAAAACATCATCACAAAATTGGCCTTTTGGTGACCCCCCCCTCTCGCTCCAAGCAATGACAGCTTTAATGAAAATCATAATGAAAAATAAAACTAAGAGTAATCATCATTCCTGCTAGAATGAGTTGAGATATCTTTGGGATAAAGGGATAGGTACAACAATTAAAAGAGTTTAGATACTACACACTGCAGGAGATTTTCAGCCCCTCTTAGATGTTCCATTACATTTGTCACTACCTGTGACTATACTGTAGGATGACAGCATTAAAACTGGGTTACTGCACTGTGGTATTTTACAAAGGTTCTTGTCACTTTTTATTTCAGTTTATCACTTTGCTACATGACAGAGCGCAGTTTGATTATAACGGTATGGTTTTGTATATTACGAGGGCAGAATGTGGGGAGGGGATCATTTTTTTTTGTTTTTAAGAAAAGAATTCACGTGTGCCTTTCAAACTAATGTCACTGTAGTATATATAGTCTCTTGCAGCTCACTCCTCACTCCTTTGAGCATGTTGATAGCCTTGCGTGCTGGGGATGGTGTGCTGCTCAAGCCAGGGGAGTCACTAGGGGGTGCAGATTGCACTGAGTGACACCCCAGGGAGGGGTGACACCAAAATGACTTTCTATTCTATTTGTTATCGGTAGTGCGAAAATGAACCACTGGTAGAAAATGTTTTTTTTTTTTCCCAATCACCACCACGACTTGTGTGGGGATCACATTTCCCAGGAGGCCTCCCACATTGTGTGGTCTGGTATGGGAGGAGGTCCATGGGGGTGACACCATGAGATCTTGCCCTAGGTGTCACCAACCCTAGTGACACCCCTGGCTCAAGCAAGAGCAGACTCTCTCTACTCTCTGTCGTAGGTACTCTACAATTTCTGAAAGTGTTGGGGCAGCTGGAGCCTTTAACATTCAAATCCACCAAACCAGTCTGTAACTAGCACGTGCATGCTATCTTCAAGTCACCAGGAGAGGTCAGCAGCTGGGGTTAGCGCACATATAAAAGATGGCTGGGGAAGGAAGATGTTGCCTACCATGTATGCACCCACATGTATGCAGTGCTGAGCGCATGCCAGGAGACCATGGCCCAAGCTAGTCTTGCCTTGCTTTTGCTTGGGCTAATGACAAGGAAGCATCAGATCTCCCAGGCCTTTGCGCAAATGGCTGAACCTTGGTTCCTCCTCCCCTTGCTGGCTTGTGAGAAACTACTGGAAAATTCCATGATGAGCCTCACCTTGCTTGACCATCCAAGTCCCGTGATGGCGAACCTATGACACGCGTCACAGGTGACACGTGAGGTCATTTTGGGTGACATGGCAGCGTTTCCCCAGGGCCCCGACACACCTTATATTTTCGCAAAACTTTTATAGGCTTGTCTTAAACATTTAGGGCAGGGGTTTTGGCAGACCTCTTTCAAATTATTATCTAGTAAAACTCAGCAACCAAAAAGTCACTAATTGATGTTAAATAAAATGCAATGTGTTCTATAGTTGTTTTCAGTTCAGTCCAATTCAAAATTACTATTAAAAGTAGCAATAGTCAAAGTACTATTAAAAGTTGGGGGGGGGGGAGACACACACACCAGAAGAGTCAAGTTAGCAGCAGCAGCAGCAAGAGAAAGGGACAGTGCTGGACATTGAAGGGCTTCTCTTCTCCCTTCCCTCCTACAGGTATTTGGGCCTCCGGCGCGAGCCGAAGGGCGAGAGCCAAAGGGCTCTTGGCCCTTGGCTCTTAGCCCGTGGATTGTAGCCCTGAGGATACCTGCACACCAAGGACATTTATTCTTCGACTCTGTTCCCGTGTTGAATTTCTTTTCTTCTGCTGGAGCATCTATCTTTATCTGGTTGTGGATTGGCAGTGGCATGAAATGCGTATGTGCCCTGGAGAAGAGACTTACCTCCTTACTTGGATGTTCTGAGTTTGAAGGGTATTATCCTGGGGTTTTTAACATCTGCAGCACCAGAGGGGATTATCCTTCTGAGCAACAAGGGGAGGGCCCTGTTCTTCTCAGTTTCTGTAACCCTGGTGAGAGTGGGGTGAGGAGTAGTGGGAGGTATAGGGGGCAGCGGGACTCCTTCTGGACTTGGGGTTGGTGAGAGCGCCTCTTATCTGGTTGATTTCCTGGTTGTTTTTTCCCTACCCCTTAAACTGCTATAGAGACACTGGAGGCAGTGTTACTGTCTTGTGTTGGGGTTATATTTGTCTAAGTTTGTGTTTGTGTTGTGTGAGCCCTTCCGGGAAGATGTGTTGGGATGTTCGAGGGTGTAGTGGCGCCACCATAAAAAGTGTAACGGGCCGAGGGCGATATGGCGGTGGGGGCTGGCCTGGCCGTTCCAGGAGAAGGTGGGATGGTCATAGGCAGACCATCCTTCTTTCTAGGCCTTCCCCCAACCCCGGAGCCTGGGGAGTGCCTGGGAGAAACCCCTGTGGCCTTAAACTGCTGCTATTAAATGCCAGGTCAGTTAATAACAAGATCTCCCTAATTCGGGATTTAATCCTGGAGGAGGGTGCCGACCTGGCTTGCATCACGGAGACCTGGTTGGATGCGGCTGGTGGTGTGAACCTTTCCCAGCTGTGTCCGCCGGGATACCGGGTAATGCAGCAGCCGTGGCTGCAGGGGCGAGGGGGTGGTGTTGCTGTGGTCTATCAAGATTACATCTCCCTCACCGGATACCCTGTCCCACAGTGTGCCAGGTTTGAGTGTCTCCGCATCGTGCTACAGGGGCGAGACAGGATGGGATTGCTGTTGGTGTACCGTCCACCTGGTTGCCCATCGGCTTCCCTACCTGAGCTGACCAGGGTGATCTCGGCGGTGGCACTGGAGTCCCCCCGCCTGTTAGTGCTGGGGGACTTCAATGTTCATGCCGAGGCCCGTGTGACAGCGGCGGCTCAGGACTTCATGGCCGCCATGGCAACCATGGGCCTGTCTCAATGGATCACGGCCCCAACGCATGGTGCGGGGCACACATTGGACTTGGTGTTCACTGGTGGGTATGGGGATGGTGATCTGCCCATGGAGGAGATTAAGATCACTCCTCTGTCTTGGACGGATCACTATCTGGTGAGTTTTAGACTGGCAACGTTTAATCACCCCTGCAGAGCTGGGAGACCAAATTGTATGGTCCGCCCCCGGAGACTGATGGATCCGGATGGTTTCCTGAGGGCTCTGGGGGAATTCCCAGCTTCCCGGGTCAGTGATTCATCTGATGCTCTGGCTGCCCTGTGGTATGGGGAGGCAGCTAGAGCATTGGATCAGATCGCTCCTGAACGGCCACGGCCTTGTCGTCGAGCCAAGGCGGCTCCTTGGTTCACTGAGGAGCTGCAGGCAATGAAACGACTGGGCCGACGCCTAGAGCGACGGTGGAGGAAAACTTGTGATGAATCTGACCGAACACGGGCTAGAGCCCATTTCAGGGCCTACTCTGTGGCGGTGATGGCAACGAAGAAGGCGTTTTTCTCTGCCACCATTGCGTCTGTGAGTAGCCAACCAGCGGAGCTCTTTCGAGTTGTCCGGGATCTGCTCCACTCGGCTCCTGTAGCGAGTGAGCTGGAGTGTTCGACGGACCGCTGCAATGAGATCGCACGGCACTTCGCAGATAAAATCACTCAGATTCGCCACAACTTGGACTCTGGTTTAACAGTTCCAGAAGTTGTCCCTACGGCGTCTGTCAATTCCATCGTTTTGGATTCTTTTCACCTTATACAGCCTGAGGATGTGGATAGGGTCCTCTGTAGTTTGAGATCGTCTTCCTGCCCGCTTGACCCTTGCCCAGCTTGGCTAATACGATCTGCGCGGGTTGGGCTGGCCGACTTTCTTATTATCTTGCCACAGGATGTGGTGATGGCACCTGGCCTAGATGCCTTTAAAAGGGGTTTGGACAGATTCATGGAGGAAAAGACCATCACAGGTTACAAGCCATAAGCAACCTCCTGGTTTTGGAAGTGGGTTTTCTTTGTGCCAGGTGCAGGGGAGTGTCAACGGGAAACAGGTTATCTTGTTGTCTTGTGCTCCCTGAGGCACCTGGTGGGGCCACTGTGTGATACAGGAAGCTGGACTAGATGGGCCTTTGGCCTGATCCAGCAGGGCTCTTCTTATGTTCTTATGTTCTTAAGCATCTTAAAGACTTGAAGAGTCTTTAAAGCTCTGCTCTCCATAAAAACCAGGCTGCTTTTTCCTTTCTTTTAACATCTTAGCAGCTTGATGCTCTAATTTTCACTTGAGAATGTTCATGGAATATGAAGGAAACGTAGTGACCACTTGTTTTTAAAAATTGTTTTACTAGTGTTTTTACTTTTTACAACATTTTTTTTATTATAAAGCATTTTTACATGGCTTTTAACCCGACTTTTAAACATCCTTGTTGCATTGTATCTGGCCATGACAGTTTCAGAAATTTCTTGACTTGAAGAGTGTTATAAATGTGAAGCATTGGGTTGTATTTCTATTGGTTTTTGTGGTAGTAGTAGTCGTTTTAGTGCGTGGCTGAGGCAGGTTTGTGTAGCCCTGGAGAAATGATGGACAGGTTGGATGAGGCTTGCCTATGATCCCCTTCCTTGTCTGAATGGGCCAATGGGAAGAAAGCTGTAGGAGGATATTAAAGCTGGAATCCCACCTCTCAGGCACGTTTCTCAAACAGAGTGGAGCACACTTATTTATTTTATTTTTATTTTAAAAAATTATGTAGAAGAGAAGCAGCAAAGCAGAACACCTTGAGACAACTGGAGTCAGACAACAACCCATCACCCAAACGCCAGACGAAACAGAAACATTTTGAGCCCCCCGCTGAAAAGTCATGAGGGAGGGGGTAGTTCTCAGATTCCCTGGCAAGGAGTTCCACTATTGTGACACCACAACAGAGTACAGAGAAGACTCGCCCACGTGCTGCCATTCCCCTAACTTGAGACAGAGGTGGCACTCGCAGGAGAGCCCCCTTAAATGACCTAAGAGGGCGGGCTGGAATGTACGAGAGAAGGCGGACCCTCAGATATCCTGGACCCACCCAGGCATTGCAGAGAGGGTTTAAACAGTCATCATTGGGGGGGGTCATAGAGGATTCCCCCCGCTTTGACCAGAATCGGCCTTGTGAACAAGATGTTTTGCTTACGTTGTGTTACAATAATAGAGATTAATCATTTGTCTTCTGGGTTGTGTGTGTGTGTGTGTGTGTGTGTGTGTGTGTGTCAGATTTTCCCAACTGGGTCACAAGTTGCCGAGTCAGGCCAGATTATGGAGTAGAAGATGTGAGGAAAACAGCACACGGAGCCTAGGGAGAGGGTGAGCAGTGTCCTTTTAGCGGAGGGAGAGACAAAGAGGCTGGCGGTTCACATACTGACTCAAAAGCAGCAGCCAAATCTTGCCTAGTGTCTCTAGTAAGCCAAATCATTTGATAAAACAGTCGTCCTTCAAACCACTGCATGTGGTATGTTCCTTTTTCTCCGTTCTTGTCTCTTTTCTGGGCTGTGCTCGTGATTTCTTGGAGGTGCGTGACCTTTCTGCAAGGAAAGAAATGTTTTCAGAGAGTGCTCTTCATTCGAAACCCACCGGACTGTCATTATTCAATAAAGCAGCGCAGCTGACCAGTATCTCATTTTGCAATAAACAGAAGCTGAAATGTAATTCTACATGAATTGTTTATTCATCCTCACCGTAGGGATTTTCCCGTGCTATTGAATTACTAGCTAGGATGTTGACAAGTGGCTTATTTCTTTTTTTCTTCCTCCTCATCATTTCTAAATTGTGTTTAATACAGTCTTCAGGACTTAGAATTAATTATGCATGATATTGGAATTAGTGCAGAGTCAAATAACAGCAGCTAAACATACAGGATACATTTTTGCCAATATATTTCTGTGAGAACAAGTGGACACTGGTATATTGAGAGAGAATTTGACATGGGCAATTGCATATCAATCCGCTATTGGAGCTGCATATTGCTGGCTTATTTCCAGTTTCCATTATATATCACTTTTTCCCCATTTAATTATCGGTGTCATGAGAGATGCCATAAATTCCTTAAAACGAGAAGAGCCAGATGTCAGCTAGTAGGCCGAGCAGAAAATAGCAGCAGTGACAGCCATAAAAGACCCTCAAGAATATCTGATACTTACCAAATGTCATTCCTGGTTCCATCGTTGACTGATAAATGTCAATAGTAACTACTGATAATTAGCCAGAAGCATTATTCTGTTTGTTCTGAAGAAAGAGTTCTGGACAATAGCATCTGAGTGCTTCTTTGTATGAACTGAGTATTAGGTTTATGAAAACAGCCTATTAGTAATACAAAGCAGCAATGTAACCTTGGAACAGTTCCTCCACGTCCGGCCCAAAACCTGCAAAATACATTTATGTACCCTCCATCAGCTGCAGCTCATGGCATCTTTAGCAAAGGAATTCTTCGACTCAAGAACATTGCTCTCAAAGAAGCCAAGCACACTGCATAACACTGTAACTCTGTCGTGATTGTACGGTTTGAATGTCCCGAATCCATGACCAAAACAAGAGCTGATGGCACAGGCAGCCCAATCCTGTGTAACTTTAGACTGGCCTAAAGTGTCGCAAATGTGCCATAAAGCATGTTTGTGATGGTCCGGGAGTAAGCAATGTAAGCGGAGACTGGCATTGCTCACTTTGCTACCTACCTCGTCCCGCACCGGCCGACGCAGGTAAGGGCTGCGCCGGTCAATGGGAAGCGAGGGAGGGGGCCATTGGCCGGCCCGGGCTGAGAGGGGACAGAGATATCAGCAGTGATATCCCGAGCCCCATCTGAGAAGGCCCATAAGCCCTGGGCTTGGCTACACCCGAAGAAGGGGACGAATGTCCCCTTCTCCTGAGGTGTGGCCTAGCAGCCCCGGGGCAGCCTGCAATGGGCTTAGGATGCAGCAGCTGGCCCTTTAGGCCAGCCGCGTATCTTTACACAGCACCGTTAGTTGAGGAAGGTGGTTGTGGAAATTAGTAAAGATCGGAGACTGTTATAACCCGCTGTGATGCAAATAGAACGAACCATCATCGGGATTCTGAGGTCAACTGAGGACATGATCTGTAGGTCTGTAGCTTCCGTTGTTAATTACTGAACCAGGAAAAAGCGTGCCAAAACTCTCTTAAATAGCAGGACTGCGATGTGTGGCTTTCACCATCTTCCTGACTATTCAGGCTTTGCATTTGAAAATGCTCATAGCTGATGAGCGAAACGTAATGCCAAGAAAAATCTGAAATGTTTTTATTGTACTTGGCTGTGGATTCTTAAAACAGTTTTATCTGTGATTTTAACTTGTTTTGTAAGATTGCTGGCTTTTTACAATTTTTGCATTATAAAAGTTTTATAACCCTGAATCCCGATGATGGTTCGTTCTATTTGCGTTGTGCAAATTGTCTGAGAAGGAGCAGGTGCAATGGCAGCAGTTCTGTAAATAAATGCCTGTTATAAGGCACTTTGCTCTGAATTCCTCACCGTATTGGCACACTAGTATAATCCCCTGGGAGAGCCTTGAATAACAAGACTTCATACTTTCAGGCAAGAGGTAGATGGACACGATGCAGTGCTTGTAGCTTCAACTAACTATATCCTCGGTTTGTGTTTTTTCTAGAAATTGTCCTTTGGCCTTTGCAAGTGCAGAGTGCTTTGGAAGAATTTTAATTCACTGGCAAACAGCATTCTCTTAGATTTTTGGCTGGTTCTACAAGACAGAAGAAAGGCACAGCCCGTCCTTGTGTAATGAATCATTGCACAGATACGCCTAACCTTCTGCCACTATCTTTAGAAATGGGTAGAAATTAGTAATTACCCCTAAATGGCAGGCTTTCTCCCATTACGTAGAAAGAGATAGATAGGATTTGGCAGCAGTCATTTCAGCTTTGACTGTTTTAAAGGAAAAACAACAACAACAATCTCCTATAATTTACTGGGCAACAACGTGCATTTCAAAACTTCACTCAAAGTTTCTTCCTGAACTTCAGAAGCAGGTTGTTTTAGGATATTGCCACATCCCCCACAATGTGTAAACAGCAAGCTGGCAAGAAGAGGGTGGGTAGGTGAGAGTTTGACAACGTTACCACCTGCCCACCACTTGAGTGACAGGTTTCCACATATGGCACCTTCTCATGCTTAGTCATTCTAGAAGAAACATAGACAGACACTCTGACAAGGTCACCTTGATGGTTTGAAGACTAGAAGGACTGCCATGCTTGGCTTGCTTTTAGGCGGCTAAATCCGTTTCTGAAGCTGAGATGCGGGGCGGTTGGAAAAGATGGCCGTGCACTAGGTGTGGCAGGGCAGTGCTTGTATTAGGGCCCATAATTTATGGGAGAATAGGCGTGCAGGGGGGGCTTAATAAAATCTGTAGGTCTCACACTCGGTTTTTGTGTAATCATGGCCCCCAGCCTTCTCAGCTATCATCACATCAGGGAGCCAGGACCCCTTCTCCTATTTTCTGCTTATTTTTCTCTGTTGTGGACCATTCTCACCCTTCAAGAGGCTTCTGTGATATCTCAGCATCCTAAAAACTATAGCTATTCCAATGTCTATCAGAGCAGCCTGGAGCTGGCTATAAAAGTGCCCTGCAGCGAGAGTCTTTCCCCCATTACCAAGTCACAACAGACACTCTGCTCATCATGGCATCATGGCAGAACTGAGATGATGGCAGTAGGGTTTCCAGGATGTCTGCAGAGCCTCTCTTTTTCTTAAGTAAGCTTTCATGATGTCTGATGGCCTGGTGAAGGCATCTTGCAGCTTTGGGGGTTTTATTTTCACCCACCACCAGGTTAGTATTGGGTACTTGTGGGACTTTTTGTCCTGCTCCCGTCATCATCAGCTGCCCTTTCCAGACATGTTTGTTACAGGTTTGCTGTCTGGTAATAGGTTGGGTAGATTTGAATTCTGCCCTGACAATTGCTCTGAGAATTTTAACCCCATAGGCCAGTGTTTCCCAAACGTTTTTGACCTGCGGCTCCCTTGACCATTGGCAACCATTGGCTGCGGCTCCCCATGACATTATGTTGATGCCTGCCAATTGGCATTGCACTGTTTTCCGAGAGGGTTCCGTGGCACTCTGCGACTCCCCTGGTTAGTTTCCGCGGCTCCCCTGTGAGCCTCCCAGTTTGGGAACCACTGCCATAGGAGCTTGAAGAATCTCAAGTTTTTCTTACCACCAGATCAAGATGGGAATTCCTTGACACTCAGCTATCACAGTGTTCAAATTCCCACTCTCATCAGCTTTCCAGGGGAGGGATCCAAGCATTATTGAGTACATACTGTACTTTGCAAGCTTACGGTGTAAGACCCTGCTTGAAACAACTTTGACTGTTTTAAAGGGAAAAAACAACAATAATCTCCTATAATTTACTGGGCAACAACGTCTTACTACCAGTCACTATAGGAAATATTGAGCTTCATGGACCAAAGAGGTTACTGTGTATAGGGCAGTTTCATATATCTGCATCTGCTTCAGGTGGGCATGTGCTTCTTTCGATAAACCAACACAGACCTGTAGCATTTATTTGCCCTTAAAGGTGAACTGTTGACTTTTTGTGGACTGCAAGCATAATTTGACAGAACACTTATTTTTCTGCAGCTCTCCAGAATGTAGTTTCATTTAAGCCTCACACCAACTCTGTAGTCCTCTTTGGATGTTCTGCAATAGTTAAAGAGCATCCACAAGTGTGCCAGCAAGCCCCGCCCCCTGCCGATGCGTTGTATAGGCCCGCCCCCACGCACCTACCAAACGTACAGAATTTGTCTGCATATCTCAATGCTATACCTGGGCTGTACCTGGATGTAGATCCTCCCCATAATTAGAGATACTGGGCACCTGCTTGGCTTACAACCCAATCCTAACCAACCCTAACCAACCTTCCAGGACTGATGCAGCTTCAATGCAGCCCCGAGGTAAGGGAACAAATGTTCCGTTAACTTGAGGAGGCATCTGTGACTCCCCCCCCCCCGCAGGATGCAGTGCATGCCCCATTGGCATGGCTGCATCGGTGCTGGAAAGTTGGTTAAGATTGGGCTGTCAATGACATTACCGTAGTTTGTGTTGGGGAAAAAAATCACCAGGGATGGCTTAAATCTGAGTTTGCCATCCCAATGGAGTGTGGTTGGGGTAGGGCTTGCCAGCGTGCTTCTGACACTCCGAAACCACTGAGTCTCTCTGCAGTATCATAATGTCTGAAGAGGGCTTCTGTGGTCTCAAGGAGCAGGTTAACATCATGCGGTGATTATACAGTGTTTGCGGGGTGGTGCCAAAATGTGGTTATTAACTTGGCATGGTTAATAACAGGATCTATGTATCAGTCTAGCAGACCATTCAAACATAGAACCATATAGCTACAGTGACCTCCTTCTCCCTTCCATTGGATTGCCTCTCGGCCCCCTCACCTCCATGCCGCACTTCTTTCATTGCACCAACTATAGCATGCACCTCCTTAAATCCCTTCACTGACTTCCCGTCCACTTCTGGATCCAATCCAAGCTCCTTGATTTTACCTTCTAGTCCCAATAAGACTTTTCTCATCCTTACCTCTCATTTCGTGTCACACTCTTGCCTGTGACCTTTGCACTTCTAGCTCCACCACCCTGAACCAGTGATGTCTATTGACTTGAGTCTATTGACTCAGATTTGAGTCGGACTCAGGTCGTGTCAATGACTTGACTTGGACTAGACTCAGCGATTGTAAAAGACTCAAAAGACTCTACTTGAGACTTGGAGCCTTTTACAACAGGTCCAGTTTTATTCAGGTTTAAACCTGTTTTCTCCATTAAATAGATAGGGACTCGCAACCAAAGACTTGGGGCTTGGGGGCAAAGACTTGGGAGTTGACTCGAGACTTGGAGTCAGAGACTTGATCCACATCCTTGCCCTGAACCATCCAGAGGTCTCCTGTTCCCTCAAATGTCTCTGCCCTTTCTCCTTTCCTGCTCCTTGAGCTTTGAATTGCTTTCTGGAACACCTGTGCAATGCCTCCTTCCTTCCTTCCTTCCTTCCTTCCTTCCTTCCTTCCTTCCTTCCTTCCTTCCTTCCTTCCTTCCAATCCCTTGTTAAAACCCAACTTTTCCATAAACCTTTGGCACATTACCTTAGCCCCTATTCTCTTGAGTAACTAAACTTACTATAAGTATGTGCAATTGAAACTATGACACCTTCTTCCCCTGTTTACTGCTGCCGCCAACATTTCCCTCTTCTTCCTTTGTTTTTCTGCTGTCAATATCTAACTTTTGAGCCCCTCTGGGCAAAAAGGACCTGTCCTCTCATGGTCTGTCAAGCGACATGTACATGGCTGGCATATAAATTATCATCATCATCATCATCTCACAGGAATCTATCTGGTGCACTTCTGCTTCACAGCCTAATATGGATGAGGGTGCTTTAAGTAATAACTCTACAGCAACCCCACCTCTTGTGCTATGTTCCATATGACGTCTAATGTTTATGTTCAATCACATGCTAGTTTTGAAAGACCCTTCTAATATCATCCTCCTGTAGGAGGGAATTCCCGACACATTTCCAGTTAATGAGGGCATTAATGAAAGCAGTCTGAAGTCTGACTTTTTCTTTATATTTAATGCCCTCCCCGCTACCTCCAGTTGTCTTTGCTAAACTGGTAAACATTAGAGATCAGAATCATCATTTCATCAGTGTCCTTTTCTTGCCACAACATTGAAACTGCAAATTCTGTTTGCTTCCGTTTCTTCATAACTTCCAACTGAGCGTTGGATATGCATTGGGTAAATATTGTTGTTTTCATGAAAGTCTCTTCTTATTGATCAGTCGATTGGAATTTCAAAAGTTTAATATACTCAATTCCCACACAAGGCACCGTTCTAAACTAGAAGGACTTGCAGAACTGGGATTTTAATGCATCATTATCAGTTTCATTAAAGCAAGTCATGTTCTGTCTTGTTTCCTCGGGATCCTCTTATGAACCTATGGCGTAGTAACAAGCTCTGTCATGCATGTGGTTTGCTTTTGCATTGCCTGGAGTGAACTAAGCGTGGTCATATCATAGGTTGCGCTTTGAAGCAGGGTTACTTAGTGCCTGGATTGAGTCTTTAAAGTGGACTTTTCTGGCCCTATCTGTTCTAGGAGTCACCTGGATGGCTATTGGTAACAAGCCTCATGGGAAATCTAGGCAGGCTTGGCGTCAGGAGCCAAGCAGGGCTGTTGGTTGGGGCATCTGGTGGGGCATCTGGTGGGGCCACTGTGTGATACAGGAAGCTGGACTAAATGGGCTTTTGTCCTGATCCAGCAGGGCTCTTCTTATGTTCTTATGGTTCCCATCTCCAGGCTGCTCTCCGGCTCTCCTGCTCAATCTGTCCCTGAAACTCCTGTCTGACCTTCTTCACCCACTTGGCTTGTTTCTCCAATTGTCTTTCTGTCCTGGGTAGCTAGAACTGTACCCAACAAGAGTCCTTCAACATCTAGCCTTAGCCTACTTGCCTGCAGTTCCTGGAACATCATTCTGCAAGGACTGGCAGATGTGCCCAGTGGCGTAACTGGTATTTTTCTAAGGGGGCCATGGGCGGGATGATGCGTCTTCACCCTGCACCCTGCCACCCGAGTGGAATGGAACCTTTTGGCTCCGGTCCTGCTCCATTCCGGTGGCGGGGCGGGCGGGGCAAAGCCGCGTTGTCCTGCCCATGGCCCCCTTGGAAAAATGCCAGCTATGCTACTGGATGTGCATGTGTAGACCAAGTCCTGTTGATTTTCCTTGGAGACTGTCCCTGTGACTGCCTCTGGTCCCGTGGCTCTGGGGCTGAGCCACCTAGTATGCCTCTTGGCACTAAGGAAACTTTCTCTTTTCCTGTGCAGTTGTTTCCTCTACAATTCTTAGCCACCCTTCCCTCATCAGCCACCCAGCATGGCTCTGTTCCCTTATCTCTCTTTTACTTTCACTTATAGAAATCAAGGCCTGGTCTACAGATGCAGTAGAATGAGACAGTCGCAGACTGAAGTGGTGAAGTCGAATAAGCCACTTTGGACTGCACCCTGGACGTGAAACCATCCACCCTACGACCTTCACAGCCCAATCCTCTCCAAAGACCTGCGCTCGGATGCAGTGGCGCCAGGACAATCATGCCCTATGGGGGCTACTTGGAAGTGTGCCAGCTAAATGGCCAGTGCAGCTCCAAGCAGCCTCATGTTGGGCTTTGTAGCCTGGGACGAGGGACAGGATTCAGCAGAGGCCTCCTCCGCCGAGCCCACGCACTTACAGGCCTGATCTGCCCCCAAACAGCCCCTCCCCAGCCTCCCCACCACCAGGCATGGAACTTAACTGCCCCAGCGGGTGCCACTCCTTCGCTTGCAGAAGCCTGTGGGCGCCTGGCCTCCACGCCGGTGGGACTGGCCTCCACACTGTTGCCACGTGCTTTACGGCATGTTTTTGACAGTGCGGAGCCCAGTACTGCCGGCGGAGGCCAGCATAGGCGTAAAACTCTTCTGCTTCATTTCTAACTCATTCTGCTGCAAGTATAAAAAAGGTAAAGGTGACCCCTGACAATTAAGTCCAGTCATGTCCAACTCTAGGGTGTGGTGCTCATCCCCATTTCAAAGCCGAAGAGCCAGCGTTGTCCGAAGACACCTCCGTGGTCATGTGGCCGGCATGACTCTCCTTGCCGCAGTGCGTAGCATGCGGCTGGAACACAGAGCGGTACCTGTTTAAGGAACTGTTTACCTTCCCGCAAGCGGTACCTATTTATCTACTCACATTAACATGCTTTGGAACGGCTAGGTTGGCAGGAGCTGGCCAAGCAGCGAGAGCTCACCCCGTCGCGGATTCGAACTGCCGACCTTTCAATCGATAGCTCATGGTTCAGCGGTTTAACCCACTGCGCAACCCGCTGGCCAAGTATAGCCCAAGCCAAAGGGATTTCCTATTATTCAGAGATCCAGTGCAGAGCACAATAAAAGCTTCAAACAAAAAAGCTTCAAACAAAAAAGAATAAACATTCTCTAGTGTGGTTTGATTAGAAGGAAAAAGGGATTTGCTCTTTCTTGAGGGCAGCCAGCCAGGCCCTAATGAAACATGGCTATTTAAACAGGGCAGATCCTGCTTAAATCAGATCTCCATAGATTTCCTTTCCTTTTGTTTTTTTTCCCGTTCTCTGTGACACACACACAAGGAAAAAAAAAACCCAGGCACACCATTCTCTAGAGTGATCAGCCAAAGCTGTGCATATCTCAAAATGAGAAAATATTATGCCAGTGTGGGGCTGCTCTTTTGTTTTTGTTATGAGCAATGGATCCTGGGGTCTGGGACGACTACGTCGGCTATTGCCTTTGAGAGGAAATCAACCCTCCTACTATTTTAACATCAAAAAGCAGGTTTGAATCCTTTTTCTTCACATTTCAGTACAGCCACCCCTTTCTGTGCCTTTTTTTCTTCTTCTCCAAAGCAAAAGCATTCGTACTCCAGGACGGAGTTTGTGTCTCTTCCTTTCAAAAGATGTTTGACAGCTCATCCCAGAAGAGGGTCTCAGCTTCTGAAAATTTTATTAGGCTGCAATATTTGGAATTTTTGAGGCTCGGCTTGTGTCTTTGAGGCACTGTATTTGACGGTATGAATTTTTTACACCGCAGCAACTGCAAGGGATGAGAGGGCTGTCGATTTGTCGCACATTGTTTGTTGGGGTACAGTAAGGCTTTTGTGAGTAAGGTACAGGTGAGGTAGATGCACTGACAAACATCTGGCAAGATGGATATGTGGCAAATGGACCTTTTTTACGGCAGGTAAAATTACAGAATGGGATTACCTGCTCTCTGTGTTATCAAAGCACACACATTCAGAAATGATAGATTAAAGGGAGAAGACAGACATCATGACATTTAAACCATCATCTCAAATCCTTCTCCTGCTGCAGGATCCCAGTTTAATTGAGCTGCGTGCTACACAGTAACGTTTGTGTTTAAAACCGAAGACTTGCGTCTTCTAAGAAGCTACTTTCTGCAGCCATGGGAGGGGAAATGTCCGGTGGGAAGATTGTGGGGCCTACTGAACCTTTCCATTGCTCCCAATACATTTCTTTTCCCAACTTTTCTGACTTCCAGGCATATGTGTCTAAGATTAAACACATCTGGAACCTTATAGAAAGAAATGTGGCTGCAGTAACATAACCAGTGGTTCAATATTAGAACCTCTTAATATAGGGTGGAGTTAGACTCTACCTGTGCACTTTTCTTTCTTGTTCCATTCCGTTTCTAAGAGCCCAGTCCTATCCTTCCCCCCCCCCCGCCAATGCAGCCACGCCCAAAAGGTGCACACTGTATCCGGGGCGCGCAGATCAGGAGGCTTGGGAGAGGTAAGGGAAAATAGTTTCCCTTATTTCTTGGTAAGCTTCCTGATCACCAATGTGTCTCCTTGGACCTGCGCCAGTCCATGTGCTGGTGCAAATCCGAGGAAAGGGAGTGTATCAGGAGGCGAGGAGGGGGATAGGATATTGGTGCAGGTTGCGTGTGCCAGTATGCGCCTGTCATACCCTCCCCCCGTTCCGTCCTCCCCTGCCCCCACCACTACCATACCTGGTTTAGTGAGCACAGCGGGGTCTGTTCACAGCGCAGTTGCGGATCTGCCACATCTAGCAGACCTCCATCTGAACCCTGCCCTGTTTGTTCATCTGGCCCTCCTGCCTCCACTGTTCATGGCCCTCCTTCCTCATTCCCGTCTTGTTCCAGCTCTTCACAGATATTCAGTGTTGAATTCGGCACTGAGCCACTCTGCACATGTCCTGGCACTCTGGGCTTCCCGAGACTCTGTGCACGTGCTCGCGGGGCTCCCTGAGACTCCTTTTAGAAGCATAGAGGTTTCTGGAGACTGAAACGTTTGAGGACCATTGATATAGAGAATCTTCTGGTTATAGAGGTCCTTTTTCTGTCCCCCCTGATTGCTCTGTTGACCTTGGCTTTTTGCATGGACAGTCAAAATGCCTAATAGGAGAACGATCATGTTTTTAGTTGCTAAATTGATCCTAGTTTGAATGTAAGCATGATTCATTTTTATACCTAATTCTTACTTTTATTTATACCTAAGATGTATACCCTGCTTCCCAGCCCATAAAGCTCTTATAGCAGCTCACTATGACTTGTGGTTTTTTTAATTAAAAAAATGTGCACATCCCACTACTGTCAGTTTTGGTCTCTGTGCCTCCAATGAATAGATAAAGGACATGCAAATAAAATGTGGTTGCCTCTTGGATGGAAAATTTCTGCCGTCAGTAACATATATTTCTTAAAGTCACTGTGGCCCTCAGTGCTTCGTAGGTGTTTATTTCTCTGGTTTATCCTGAAAGCCATCCCATGGCAAACCATTAATAATGCTCACAGAATAACATCTGTTCTCTGGGCTCACATTCTGGCCAAGCAAACCTTTGATGATGTATCATAGTAAACATGCATTACAGAGAACAGTGCCACTTTGAAGATATACTGTAGCAGTTCATCATCATGGCCCCTTTGCTGCGGTGATGTATTGCCTCATCAGAGCCCTGGCTGACAAGTGGAAATGTGCTTCCAATACTTTGTTTAAGCATCCTTTCCAAATAACAGACCTGTTGGGATCACAGCAATGATGACAAACTCTCAAGGTTTAAGATGGCGGTAAAAACTTTCCTGGAGTTGTTGGTGCGAATCACAGGATTAGTGTGAAGAATTTGGAGCACCGTTTGAATTAAAAATGTCTTCACAAGTGCAACTGCAACTTAAAAATGTTCTACGGACATATAGAGGCTGGCATGTTGTAAGGACAAGGGCTGTGATGACCCTCAGGACCGCATGACCAGCTGGGTGCTTTTGGTATCAATTTTCAAGCACAACTTGTTGGCCATTCCCACCGTATAGGGAAAAGTGCTCTCTGTGCTCTCGGAGGCATCTGGTGGGGCCACTGTGACACACAGGAAGCTGGACTAGATGGGCCTTTGGCCTGATCCAGCAAGGCTCTTCTTCTGTTCTTATGTAGGTATCTTGTTGTGTGCTCCCTGAGGCATCTAGTGGGGCCGCTGTGACACACAGGAAGCTGGACTAGATGGGCCTTTGGCCTGATCCAGCAAGGCTCTTCTTCTGTTCTTATGTAGGTATCTTGTTGTGTGCTCCCTGAGGCATCTAGTGGGGCCGCTGTGACACACAGGAAGCTGGACTAGATGGGCCTTTGGCCTGATCCAGCAGGGCTCTTCTTATGTTCTTAAAATACGAGGGGAGAAGAGACATTGATTAGTTGGGCTTTCCAGAGGAATCCAAGAGAAGGGAAGGTTTTGGAGGGAAGGAAGATGGAAGGGAGAAAACTGGAGGGATTAGTAGGGAGGAAAGTACAAACAGTTCAGATCCCAGCAAAGGGCTGTGACTGTCGCATGAATTGAAGGCCACAGGCCACAGGGGTGAGTCTAAGAAGAGGCTGTAAGTAGTTATTCCTTCATCCACTTGCTCCTTTTGACTGAGACTTCAAGCCTCCCAAGCAGAACACAACAGCAAGGAAAGATTCTCCTTGTTCTGGGGACTTATAGTATCGGGAATCTGTTGGTAAAGGAGGCCTGAGGCTGGTCTCAGGCCTCCGACAAGAAGGTAAAAGGCAGAACACGTCCGTACACACACTCACGCCACAACACTCAGAAACAGGGAAGAGTTAGAGAAAATCACGAAGCATGCAGTCAAATTGACTTCACACAAGACAAAGACAAGAAAGGATAGTAGGAATGTGGTGTACTGGCTAATACGGTGGTTCTCGCATGGAAGCTGGAATGGGGGCGACTTGTCACAGCATCAGGGGGTTAATAAATAATCCACAACGAACCAACAGAAAAGCAGACAGGGCTCAGGAACGAGTGTGGGCCAAAGAACACGAGACTCTGAAGTCAAATTGTTGCCTCACGGAATCGTATGAGGATTGTTGAGGTCCTCTCTTTTTAGCCAGGGACCCCTGATGGAATTGGCCTTTGTCCCACCACCTAGTTGAGGGTATGGTAGCTGGTTGGATGGTCGTTGGATGGTTTCCAAAGACTGAGCTTCATCATGAGGTTGGTGAGGTCTGTTGCTGGTGTGAAACCTGTCGTTCGTCTTTCAAAAGTTGCTTTTCCCAGCTTAGGAGTCTAGGAAAGTAGCTCAGGCTATAAATAATTCAATCAGAAGCATCTGCAACTGAAGGAAGTGGGCATTATGGCGACATTAGGAAAGCGATAGTAATCCTCTCCTTCACAAGCTATTGTCCCTGTGTCAGTAAAGATGGGGACAAGAAAGCAGGAACGCATCAGCTAGCGATGCCCTCTGTGCTGACATTCTCCTTAACAATGTTCCCAGTCCTCTGTATGTTCAGTCATTGTCTCTGGAGACAGTGCTGAACATGTGGAGAGCTGGGGTGCCCTGGCAGGGGGGGAATGGCTAACTAGTTTGCTCCTCTGTCCCTGTCCCTGTGTTCATTGACTGCAGGGTCAGTAACTTGTGCAAAGAGAGCTAATACCGTATTGTCCCGAGTATAAGATGCACCTGATTATAAGACGCACCCTTAAAGTTTGGTGCTATTAAAAATTTTTAATTAAATCACTGGCATGAAATTGCAACAGCCTGATTATAAGACACCCCCCTAGTTTAAAAACTTAAATTAGGAGAAAAAAGTGAGTCTTATACTCAGACCAATACGGTATCAGTCTTCAGTTAAAGCTGGAGCCCTTTTCAGACTTATCAGCAATAAACCCCATTGAACTGAATGGGACGTACTTGCAAGTATACCGAAGTTCAGCAAAGCACGAAATCTTCTTTGAAAGCAATAACTCTTTAAACAACACCCCCTACTTGAAACAATCATGGCCTACTTTTGATGATGATGATATTTTTTTAACTCTAAATGTTTTAAGGCTGTGGAAGCAAGGAACTGTATTTTTTTTTCTTTAAACCTCAAAGAAACTGAGCAAAACCACTGATGCCTGTGCGCTGATGCATATAGTTCCTTTAAAAACGCACATGTTAAAAGTGTTCCTCTAAAAGCGTGGAAATGGATGGTACCAAGGAAAAGGCCCTTACTCTGTGCATGGGCTAAATGAGGTGTGAAGCCATTTCAATTTTAATTGAAATATTGGTTGACCTTTTGGGACAACTCTCTTTGGGATCCAGAGGTCCATGATAGTTCACTGCCGCCGCCCCCGCCCCCGCCCCCCCGCTTAACTACACGGACAACTTAAATTGCAATGCACTTTGTGTTGCAGTTAGAAGCAGGGCACAGGAGTGGTGTGAAGTACTGTATGGTTCAATCCACTGGGAGGTCTTTCCATTCAACTGTACTCTTGAACACCTCACATTTACTTCAGTGAGGAAAGTGAGAAAACCCTGATGGACTATAACCAATGCCTTCTACCCCAAAGGGCACTGAGCTGGGACCTATCAAGACATAAGTTAAGATTTTCATAACTTAATTCCTCTATTCATATCCTACAGCATTTTGAAAGTTTGGAACAAGTAATAATAAATTAAAATGAAAGCTGCCACCAAAATCCTGCCCAAAGCAATAACGTAAGAAGAGCCCTGCTGGATCAGGCCAAGGGCCCATCTAGTCCAGCTTTCTGTATCTCACAGTGGCCCACCAGATGTCTCAGGGAGCATACAAGACAACAAGATACCTGTAGCCTGTGGCATTTCCTTGCATCTGGCATTCAGAGATAGGCTACCCCTAAACTCCAGAGATTGCATACAGTCATCATGGCTTGTAAGCTGTGGTGGACTTTTCCTCTATAAATCTGTCCAACTCCCTTTTAAAGACATCTAGGCCAGGTGCCATCACCACATCCTGTGGCAAGGCGTTCCACATATTAATTACACGCTGGGTAAAGAAATATTTCCTTTTGTCTGTTCTGACAAAGACAATTGTCTGACACCAGACAATTTTAGTGGATATCCCCTAGTTCTGGGGTTGTGCGAGAGGGAAATTCTCAGAGAGAACTTCTCTCTCTGAAGGGTACCCTCCCTCCTCCTGAGGGAAGAAGTTCCATAGCTTAGTGGTAAAAAAGGAAACATTACAAGAGGTTTCACCTTCCCCAAAACACAATTGAGTCAAAAATTCTCTTTTTGAGCATTTGGCTCACCCCTAGTCAGAATGCACTGTGGCTCTGTTTTCCCAGAGCTGTGGAGAATATGCAGCCGTAAACCCTGCATTTCCATCACACTCTTTGCTGAGTGTGTATATTTGCTGCATTTCCATCACACTATTTGCTGTGTCTATATACATATAATGCATATGTGGGGTTTCTTCAAACCGTAACATGAATATGACCCTTCTCCCACTCCACCAGTTCATATCCATGCATGTGTTGCTCAAATCTCTCTCTCTCTCTCTCTCTCCTTTCTCTCTCGTTTAATTCGTCTTGTTTTGGGTTGCGCCCCAGTTGTGGCTTGTAACCCACCATCTGAAGACCAATGCTCTAATGGAAGGATGGTCAGGCTTTGTCACAGTGAGCCTCCCTAAGCCATAATGGTAATGGAGAGGTATTAGTGTAAATGCATCTTATACAAATATCTAGAATTTGTAAGCAGTTTGTTCTCATCCTCCCGGACATGATCCATCAAACAATAACTCATTTGTCAAAGAGAGGGCTGCTTATTAGTATTCAGCAACCATCTCGACAGAATAAAACAAGCAACAGTATAAAAATTGATGTTGCGAAACTTAACAAATGAGAGAGTAAGGGAAGTGAAGCTCAAGAAATTGCAGACCTGCCCTTGAGGGCCATTTTTAGGTCAGTTGTCTGCATTTTAATATTACATTTGTTTTAGAGGCAGAGTCTGAGTTATTAGATTGGGAGGAGAGCCAATTTAGAGCTAGGTGACTTTAATATCAAGGGGATTTAGTAAATGAGAACATAACAACTCCTGGGACCCAGTCTGGGTCAAAAAGGTGTAACACGTCTGATCATGGAATTATAATTCAATTTCACAATTAAATTACAAAATGGTTTAGACCTCTCACTTTCATTTTTTTTCATACAGAGACATTTGTTCTTTTTTTTCCCCCTTACCAGTGTATCTATTGTGGTGAATGTAAGTTGAATGGAGAAAATGTACCCAAATCAGCCAATGAGCACTGTCACCGGACATTGTGGAGAATGCGCATAAATGCACAGCACTGACACATTTTTGCTTATTGCCCAATGAATGTGAAGTCTCTGCATGATGTTGGGGAACAACAGGGCATTTCACATACAGGGCTCATTACAATACTCATAACAAAATACAGTATGTACATTATCTGGTCGACTTTCAGGTTATACGCACTGACTGACTAGACAATTCCTTGTTTGTCCACCTTTGTCGCCCTCCACAAAGTTTGGTGAATGTGCACAATGCCCAGTTTTTATGCACATTCTCCATGCAAGTCACATGAAGCACAACAGATATACAACAATCCTTTTCACTGCAGAGGAGTGCTCCAAAATGAGACACTTGAAACTCTAGCCTCCTTCAGAGGTGTCCATACTGATTTAGAGATCAGGATGGGTACTATGTACCAGTATCTAGTCAGATGCTGAACTTCCTGATCCTTCCACCATGCTGATGGACATCAGCCCCGTGAATGCTGTGACCTGGAGTCAGCCCCACCATAAGATGCAGTGAGGCTGCTTCCCATCGCATGCTGGCACATTCTGGCCTCAACACATAGAAGCACCTTCTTCAGTATTAACCTCAACACACTTCAGGCCCAATCGTATTGGCCCTCTGCATCTCAGGACCGCGCATTCCAGCGGCGCAGTACGATTTACAGAGGTTGCAAAATGCAACCCGCCATTCTGCATAGCTGGGCTGACACCACGGGCGGCAAATAGCCATGCACCAGTGGCCACGGAGAAACCTAAGTTGGTGGGGGGGGGGTGGAACAGGGAGGGGGGAGGAACGGGGCGGAGTCTGGGGTGGGGAGGGGGGTTGTCAAGACCGGAATGGGGTGATATCAGTGGCGACAGCTCTGCTGATATCCTATCCCCTTCCCAGCCTCGATCCCCCAACCCGGGTCCATTTAGACTTGTGCCAGCAAAATAGCTGGTGCAGATCTGAGTAGACTCATCAGGGCAGTGGAGGCTTGCCCCAGGGCAAGGGAACAAATACTGTATTCCCTTACGTCAAGGAGGCCCCTGGTATCCGAAACTCCCCCGCGAGATGCAGCACGCACCCGTTGTTGCTGCTACATCAGCGCCAGGGGAGTTAAGAATGGGTTGAAACTGTGGTACACTATGCATGTCTACTCAGAAGTAAATTTCATTGTGTTCAACGGCACTTACTCCCAAATAGCTGTGTACAGGATTGCAGCATACGTTGCTCCTCTGCTGATTTCTATTTCTGTGGTTTTGCTGCTTCCTTTTAGTGTTTGTTTTATAAAGTGCATTAATTGTGTTTTTTTAATAATGCTGCTAGCCACCTCGGGAATTCACAAAATCAAAACGGATAGCATAAATACTTTAATAAATGAACATTTGCCCAATTCTCTCAAAAACTCAATTTCTAGTCATTAAATTCAAAGCTATCATGCTGTGAGGATTGGTGTATTCCTGTTTCATTTAGCTTCTCATCCATTTCATATGTGCAATGTATTTTTCCAGTATAGATCTGCAATGAAAACCTATCTCTCGGTTTTTTTAAACAATCAGATTTTCTTAACCATAAACAAGATGGTTTTATAACTTGTAGATTGTAGCTAAAGAGACATACTGTTCAATACATACCTCCATATGGAAATATACTGTATATACATAAATAATGATGGCATGGTAAGAAATAAAGTATTTGTTGCATTATCAAACAAGGGAGGGCTGCAGATTTAGAAGGAAAGAGGAGAATTAAACTAACTGTAACAGGATTTTTTATATATACTGGCAGTACATACTTGGAGAAAGAGCGACAATATAAGATATAAAAAAGAAGTAGATGCATTTGTATTTATATTCAGAGCTGGGTCCACAGTCTGTCTACCTTGGTGAGTTAGCTGTACATAATCATAAGTAATCATACATTCCCAAATCTGCTCCAACCATTGATTTTGATGGGTTCTTGGGCTGTAGCTGTACAAATCTTGACAGCTATATAAATGTGTTGAAACAGTGATCTTTAATGGTAACCAGGATCATGTTTAGCAAAACAATATAGCAGCATGGACAAAATCAATGCTAGATCCTGCAAACCAATTAAGCAGATGCAGAGATGCAGCCTGGGCAAGGGGTACTTTTTACCCTTGTAAGCATGTGTGTTGAATCTTGTGCGGGAAACTGGGACAACCCCCACCCCATTGCCCCCCCCCCACATTTTTTAAAAATTTTAATTTGATGCTGCTTGCCACCCGTTAGGGTGCCTGGAATTTTTACAATTATTTAATTATTTCCCCCTTTTTGCCACCATTTCTGCTTGCCTTTGTTTTGCTCCTTTTTGTCTCCTTTTGCTCCTGCTGCCACTGCCAATCGCCATCACCAACGCAGACTCCAGCCAGGACTCCTCCGGCGATCCCCTCCCGCCGCTCCCACAACTCTACTAGCCTGGCCGACTGCGTTCTGGTCAGCCCAGGCTCGGAAACCGCTGCTGCGCCGCTTCTGCGACTCTTCTAGAGCCTGGCCGACTGCGTTCCAGTCAGCCCAGGCTCGTCATGTGCCAGAGCGAGGGTGCAAGGTGCGCGGAGGTGCACAATGCTTTTTTTTTTTTGCTTGGAGAGCTCTTGGAACGCAGTTGGCTAGGCAGTTGGCTAGGTTCTCAATCTCTGGAGGCCCGGGTACCCCCTATCACGGTCCAATTTTCTGAAGTAACCCTGCTAATAAATTGCTAATTAATTGGGTAATTACTCATTAAATAAAAAGTACTAAAACAATTTTAAATGTGAAAAATGTCTTATTTAACTGTGTGTGTGTGTGTGTGTGTGTGTGTGAGAGAGAGAGAGAGAGAGAGAGAGAGAGAGATATGCAAGGATCTCTTTTTTTCCTCCAAGTCACACTTCCCAAAATCAGCTCCTCCTTCCCCCACCCCACCAAAGTACATTTTCCAAAGTACAAAAATAAGCTGAAAACCAAAATCTGAGAGACAGAAGGGCTCCGAAAATAATTACAATTTAAAATCCATGTTAATTAACACTTAATTAGCTGCTGATGGGGCAGATAAGGGGCAGGGCTTGGCATACCCCCAGCAAGAGTAGGTTGAGAACCCCTGCTCTAGAAGAGTCGTGGAAGCAGCGCAGTGCTGGCGGACCCGGAAAACAGGGACAAACCCAGTACTGGCCGGGATGGACCCTCGGAAATTGGGATTGTCCCGTATTTTCTGAGAGATAAGTAAAATATTCCTTTACTTACCTCTCCCGGCTGCCCTGGTCCCCATCTGGCCTCAGCGGCATCAGTGCCCTTGCATCGCCCAGGCTGGCCCTAGATAGGATTGGGCCATTAACCCCTCAGATAGAAATGAAATGGCCAGCATTAGCCCAGTGTGTCCAAAAGCCTGGCAATTGATATATACAACGGTTGGATTAAATAAACCTCACTGGGAAACATGGTTTTGGAACTTGTCTTGAGTCCTTTCAGTATGCATTTGTTTTCAGTCAGGAGCAGAAAAAAAACACCCTGCATCCATGACATCTGACCAACTCCATTACAGAGTGATCAGATTTCAGACAAAAGCTAGCTGTCAGTAAATCAGTGAAGCCAGCAAAAATGAACGGTATTTGTCAACTATATGGAAGGCAAGTCCCAAATACAGTACAACATCATGCATTCTTCAATGAAAAAGGATAATTTGGTGAGAGGGCTGAGAATTCTTTTAGATCTACACTTCCCCGAGAATGACCTTTCATCTTCCTTTGCCCGTCAGTCTTAATCTCAGACCCTCCTTCAGATCCTCCTGCCAACAGATGTTTGGCGGTTAGGATCTTTTTGGTCATGGTACCCTAGAACTTCCAGGAAAGCTCACCTGGTGCCATCATTTCAGCAGCAGGCAAAGACTCCTTTTTAATTGACCAGGCATCTCCTTCTTGCTTCTAACTAATCTTAGTGCTATTTTTATGGGTCTGCTGGACCCATTGTTTTGTTTTATGGCTACTGGATTCTGTGCGTTTATTTCTGTTCATTGTTTGTAGTGTTTTGTTCTGTTTTGATTGTACACTGTCAATTTATTGAAGGGCAGCTCACAAATTGTCTAATTCATTTATTTAAATTGCTTCGTTTTAGGCTCTCTTAAACGTCAGGCTCTGGAAGTTATGGCATTTTTTCCAGCGGACATCTATGTTTTTGTGAATACAGGAGGACCTCTTAAAAAAAATGTTTACAGCCTTTCAAGTATAATATAGCTGAGCATACCCTTCTACCTTCAGCTTTCCAAACCTGGACTTTCCAGGCTTGAAAACTATTAAAATGCAGATTAACTCAACTTCAAACAGATTTATTTCAGATAGCTCCTGCAAATCCATTAGGATTACCTGCCCCTGGACATCATTTCCGAGCCTGCAGGGGTTCATTAAGGAAGGATTTCAGTGTGTCAGAGAGGAAAGGACCAGCAGGAACTGCATATTGCAAATAATCCTCATGATTGCACCTGAGATGGCAGACCTGTCATGATTTCAAGAGACTCCACTCTGAGGTGCTATGCTTGTCACCGTAGCTTTGTTTACAAAGTAAGAGCATTCTTCGAAGAGCCTTTTGCAAACAGTTTTGTGGCTTGTTCATAGTAGCACTAGAAATTAAAAAATATATATATTTGATATTCTCTCTAAATTTTAGAAGCCTTCAGTAATTTCATTTAAGGAGTGCCTTGAGATTCAAACCTGAGTTTTCCACTATTTTCTGATCATCTATAATAACCCATTTCAAACTGCAATTAGGATAAATGTAAGACTTCTTTCTCTCCCCACCCCCAACCCTTCCCATGATCATTTTCAAATTGGGGAAAAAGAGATGTTTAGAATTATACATTTTAATAATTGTGCTACCATTTCTTTTGCTAATTGGCCTGGAGATCTTGAAGCTACATTTAGTCAGAGATGCATTTGTAATTTAATAACAAATTACATTTTGCCTGATTCCAATTTTGAAATGGAGACTTGTGGCCTGCAAAGTCACTTAAGACTAAAAACAAAGATTTATGCCTTCAGGCAATAGAGGTATTAAGAGTAGAGCTTCTTGGTTATAAATTGGACGTCACTTGTGTGTCTTCCAGCCCTATCCTATGCAAGTCTACTCAGAAGTAAATCCCATTGTGTTCAATGGGGGCTCCTCCCAGGAACGTATGCATAGGATTGTAGCCTTCATCGTCATCCCTGCAACACCAAAAAGCAACAGAGCCCTAGCTACTCACGCCCCGCTTCTTCCTTTCTCTCTTTTCTAATGTGGGGCAGTTGCTTGCTTTCATATGTGGAAGGGAAGCATGTCAGTTCAAAGCAGCCTTGGACAGGTTGTATTTTGCTGCTAGGAACCCCAAGGCATCTCATCTCTACATAAGAAGAGCCTTGCTGGATCAGGCCAAAGGCCCATCTAGTCCAGCTTCCTGTATCTCACAGTGGCCCCACCAGATGCCTCTGAGAGCACACAGCCAACAAGATATCCTGTTTCCTGTTGTCGCTCCTTTGCACCTGGAACAGAGAAAACCTACTTCTAAAGCCAGGAGGTTGCTTATGGCTTGTAACCTGTGATGGTCTTTTCCTCCATGAACCTATCCAAACCCCTTTTAAAGGCATCTAGGCCAGGTGCCATCACCACCTCCTGTGGCAAGGTACACTGGTACCATGTCTCCATCCTAGGAAAATTCTTTTCCCATTTTTCAAGGGTTGCCAGTCTCATGACATCACTAGGCCCCACCTCCAAAATATCAGGGTTTTTGATACAGCTGACCTGGTGATTCTAGTCGTGATTAGACGCTAGACTCCATGTTGTGATCTACTGACTAGAACAGATGAACTCTGAGCCCCTAGATAGAAATATTTATATCTTACTCACCTTGCTTAGGAGAATAACCCAGTCTGCTCTGTCATTCAAGATATCAGCAGTGGAGGGCTCTAATTGGCGTTCCGCTGGCTTTCCAATTGACTGGAAGCTCTTCATACATTTCAGGGGCCCCATCAACTCTCAGTTCTGGTTATTATTATAGCTGCAATTAAAGCTGTGCTGAATATTCTCTAACCTAGATTTCCATGCAGAAACTAGCAATTTTGAAGAGCTTTTGTTAGACTGTGCAAACATTTGCCTTTATTTCATCCTGCTCAGCTTCATTGTTTCCCTGCCTCCCCTGCTTTGAAGTCATTTTTTCTCCTTGTATGGATTACTCACATGGATGATTCCACCCAATGAGGGATAGCAGAATGGAGGATGATGTCAGAACATGCATAGTTAGCCAATAAATTGTGCTCACATGTGTTGCCATTAAGGGCAAGTGAACACAAGTTGAAGGTGAAGACGGTGTAGTAGATGAATGCATGGTGAACATTTTCACAAAGACTGCTGAAAAAAGAGTAAGCATGTTTCTGTCACTGCCAAAAATATCTTCATAAGACTGACAGTGCAATCCTAACCAACTTTCCAGCGCTGATGTAGCCATGCCAACAGGGTGCACACTGCATTTTGCAGTGCAGGGGCAGTCATGGAGGCCTCTTCAAGGTGAGGGAACATTTGTTCCCTTACCTCGGGGCTGCATTGCGGCTGCCCCGGTGCTGGAAAGTTGGTTAGGATTGCGCTGTGAGTCATTTTATAATGTCCTAGTTACAGCGCCTCTGTCTTTCAATCCCTCTGCTCTTTTTCCAGCGACCCAGCCTGTGAGCTCCAGTTTCCTGTTCATTCTTGCCTTATCCTCCTAACTGCAACTTGCTTTTAGTGAGATAACAGACCACCCTGTGTTTGAAATTCTGGGCACCATTTGTACCGCTCACATCCCTGGAATAAAATGTGCATATCCAACCTGAGTTGACTGAAGAAAAACACCAACTCGTGTGAAAAAAAGTACAACTCCTGAAAATGTTTTGGGGGGTGAATCCACTTCATTCTACTTAAATCGGTCACAGCTGCCACTAGTATAGAATACAGTTGCTGTCGTCTACAATATGGTGTGTTGCGGCTGCAAAGAGTGGGATGCCATTTCAGTCCACATCTCAAATAACTTCTTTAAAAAAGCCAGTTAATTGGCACTAAAGCTAATTAATTGTGTTGCAGATCTACAACCATTACTTCAAAGGCTCATAAATGAAGAATTTGCAGTAAAGCCATTTGGCATTTCTGCCTGTGATTGATTTGATTTTATTCATACACAGAAGGAAATGAATGAACAGCATGAACTTGCGTTTATAAACAGAAACCTTGAGGACTAGTCAGCTGCTCTACCGCTCTACATGAGTGTGTGCAGCTGAGAACTGTACGCCACAGTCCGATTGGGGGAAGCACAAAGGGGATAGCCCTGCTTTCCTGGAATACCAGCAGAGCCTTCACTTGCCATCGCAGCACAGAGATTCAGCCCTGGCAAATCCTTTAAAAGCCTCATTCTGAAACTACAAACTCCATCATTTCATAATTTGGATAGGTCACAGGCAGCGCAATCCTGCCTAAGGATCCGGCCGGCGGCTCAAGGTCGCCTGCCTGATCCTGAGCACCGGTGGCCAGGCTGCCGCCGGGCCGGAGGTCTACTCGGGGAAGGGGACACTCATCCCCTTCCCCGAGTGTAAACACAGGCTTCCCCAACCGGCCTCCTCGAATTTCCGCCAGCAAAATTGCTGGCAGAAGTAGGAGGAGGCCATGTAATGGCCCAGCCGCCCGGCGGGGTCCGGAATATGGCCAAAGCCATCCCCCGCCCCCTCCCGTGCCAGCTGGGCCAATGGCCCCCCTCCCTTGCCCAGCAAAATGCCCCCACGCCCACCGGATCCCTGCTTACCTGGTCCAGAGGCCACAGGGGAGCTCCGTCGCCGGAGCAAGGGAGGCCGGCCTCTGCACCGGCCTCCCTTGCTCATGAGTCGTCGCAAACGTGCTTTCCAGCACGTTTACGTCTCCCAGTGCTGGAACGCTCGTTCTGGCGCCGGGTGTATCAAGACGATTGTGCTCTATGAAAGTGAAAACATTACAAGAATGCAGATATCATGAGAATAGATGCTTGAACAAGGAAATTTTTCTGGTTTGGGATGAATATGTGGTGTTGCACATTGCCTGAAGACCTCCTCCTGGTTTTAGTAGTAGGCTATCTCTGAATGCCAGATGCAAGGGAGTGGTGACAGGATTCTTGTGTGCTACCTGAGGCATCTGGTGGGGCCACTGTGAGATACAGGAAGCTGGACTAGATGGGCCTTTGACCTGATCCTGCAGAGCTCTTATTATGGTGAGTTGGGTATGCATAGGAAGTTGCCACATAAGTCCATATACCTTACTGTTTTGGTCTGCACCGCCATTGTGCGAAGAGTGGGCTTGCCCAGCCCACTCCATCGTGTGAGCCAGAGACAGAAAAGTTAGGGCACCTGATTGGTGTGCTTTGTTAGGGTGCACAGTCCAAATATTGTTCAGTGTTTTGAGGCGGTTGCCTCAGTTGCCTCAGTCTGGCTCTGGCCTTTGACTAGACTTACCATACGTCCTGGAATAACTGGGACACTCCCGGACTTTGGGGTTGTGCCCGCCATCCCGGGAGGTATGCAGCGATCCCGGATTTTCGCCGCTGACGCCATTTTGAAAGTTAAGTTACTTACCCGGGCGCTGGCATGTTGACTCGCGAAATCGCGCAAGAGCCAAGATGTCAGTGCCCAAATCTCGTGAGGGCATGATGCCGGCGCCCGGGTAAGTTACCTCACTTACAAAATGGCAGCGACAACGACGAGTTGGTGAGCAGGTGAGCGAGCCGGCCAGCCTCACTCTTGCTCGCTCGCCCTCCGCCAGCTCACCCTCTTTGCGCCCCCTTGGTATTTTAAAATTTATTTTATTTTATTATTTAATTATTTAATTGGTGGGGGGGGATGTCCCGGTTTAAAGTCAGGAAAATATGGTAAGCCTACCTTTGACCCCCACCCTCCCTTTGCACAATCTGAGATTACCTGGTTGCCCTTTAGAGCTTGGTAGGATTGTTTTTGCTGTCTGCTTGATTGGCTTTAGTGGGCAGTTTAGTTGCCTGTCCCAGGCTGCCATTTAGTTATGGCAGTTCTGCCATTGTGGTTGCTTGGGGCAAGTTTAGAGCAGACCAGGGTGGCAGGAGTAGGGATTTTGGTGTTCACCCTGAGGTTAGCAAAATTTGGTGGGTACCGATCACCCGACCTCTGTATATTTTTTGTTAATTTGGGCAGCAAGTGCCTAGTTACAAACTTGTCATGAATCTGCTGTTATGGAAACTACTGGTGTGGTTCACTTTGAGTCACACAAAACGGAGAAACTGTTCATCCTTTCAAAGCAGGACTCGAAACCTCTGTCCTGCTCAGCTACCAGTTATGTTTGCCACTGCAGCATAAATATTTCTCTGGTGCATTAATACCCAGGCCCGGGAGCAGTTTGTTTTGACGTGATTAACAGATTGAGAAGAGCCTTCATAATGAAGTAAATCATTTATTATTTCAGAGCCAGTCCGCACTGCACATGTTTACCCGATCAAATTATGCAGCGGTGGTGTGGAGACAGTGAATTCATCAAGGCAGTGCTCTGCTTCATCCATTTTTAAATTACTGTAGCAGCTGCCTCTGGTATCAACTACATAGGGGGCCCCAAAGAGTGAACTTTTCACCCGTGTATCTTTTTATATTCCAAACATTTTATTTCCCACCAGCCATTCTAAAAAACAAATCTAGAGGCTTTTCTCCCACTGCAGGTACCTAAGTGGGGGTTCAGTATAATAAATGCATTTGGGTGAAGCTAATGTATCATAAAATCAAGTCAACTGTATCACACTTGGAAACCGATATGGGGTATATCTCCATGCTAGAAAATAAACTGCAATTGATGCTAATGGAATAATTGCGCTTAGTGGGGGGGAAGTACACTAATGTGCAATGGCTAATTTCTCGTTAAAAATTGATTCTGGGGGTGACGTTGTTGATCATGGGGTTCAGCTGTGGTGCTCATACAGCAAAGCGAATGACCTCTGACATCTCACAGGTGACCTCTATAACTAGGCTTCCCAGATCCATACTGGGACAGAGTGCTAGACCTTTAGGAGAAGGAATGTGAGCAGGTGTCGCTTGTTAAACCCTTAGAACACAAGCCTAGGCATGTCTACTCAAAAGCAAGCCCCATTGTGTTTGCGGGGGCAGGGCAATGTTGGAGGCAAACAATGGCGTCGCTCCGGTAGGGGCGGGGCCGTAAGTATCGCTCCATCGTAGACCCTTTACCAAGCGAGCAGGAGGCGGCCCCGCCCCCTCACTGTCGGAGCCATTCCCATGCGGAGAAAGCAGCAGGCAAGAGACCCTGCCTGCTGCTTTCTCCGCAGGGGAAAGGCTCCGACAGTGAGGGGGCGGGGCCGCCTCCTGCTCGCTCGGTAAAGGGTCTACGACGGAGAGATACTTACGGCCCCGCCCCTACCGAAGTGACACCACTGGAGGCAAAAACTGCATCAGCTGGTCTGCGACTGTGGGAGCAGTCGTGCCGACCTCACTGCTGCTTACTCCCCGGGTGTTGCCGTAAGGAACATTTGCAACACCTTCCCCTGGCGGAACTATAGTTCCGCCAGGATAACGTTGTGCAGGATTGCGCCGACAGTCTAATTTTGGGCCACAACATTCATCTCCAGTGCTGCCCTGACAGTTAAGAGACTAAACTACCCACCTGCATTTCTAATTGGATTTTCCTGTGTTCTGTACAACCCATGGAGCTCAGGACTGATACATCCTACTTTTGCTTCCTATTTATTCCTCATGAGTGACTTTATATAATAGCCTTATTTGTGGGTTGGGGTGTGTCTGTGTGAGTTTAAAAGCAACAGGCAATGAAAAGATACAGGTGGTTGTAGTGCTGTTGAGCTGTTGCAGTGGTCTTCAGAGCACACAGTACTTTTTGAAAGACTTATTTCCCAAAGCTCTCAAGCCAGGAATGCACAATATTGCTTCTTGAGTCGTCACCTGGGTGTATCTTAATAGACAGATCAGCTGGTTCCGTCTCTGATTGCTCCCCTGTGTGTGTGCATGAATGATGAGGAAAACGAAGTAAAAGGCTTGTTAAGGAGACTCGCTAGACAGCAATCAATGGGCAGGCAGCACGAACAAGGGTGATAACAGAAAAGCTTTGTAAGGAGCCACCCTGTACTGGGACAGAACGCCACCGTTGGTCCATCCAGCCCAGTCCTGTTGACTTGCTGAATTGGCTCTCCAGAATCTTTGCTACCTGTTCACTTTGGGGATCTGTTTACTTCTCTTTTTTTTTTTCCTGATGCTGCCACAGGTTCATTCCCCATTGAATAGTGATATGTTTCAGTCTTCCTAGGATTACTCCACATATTGGTTTATACAGAGTCCTAGGTTTATATCCGGGAATAAAAGCCATGTAGAAAAATTCCAAAAATAGTAATACGTTTAAAAAAAAAACCCACTAATTAAAAACCAAAAAAAAATATTTTATTTTTATTTTTATTTATTCTTATTTTATTTGTTTATTTATTTATTTATTTATTTATAGTTAAAATTATTTAATTGTTTAACTAAATTTAATTAGTTTTTTTAAAAAGTATTACTAATTAGTTTTTTTTTTAAGTATTACTATTTTTGGAATTTTTCTACATGGCTTTTATTCCCGGATATAAACCTAGGACTCTGTACATTATTGCTGGCCATGACAGTTTCAGATTATATTGGTTTATTTCTGGTTTGTTGTTGTATATTTTGGTTCGTTGTTTTGTAAGTTTATTTTTTTCCTTTTAATGGTTTTCTTGGTAGCTACCTTGAGTTTTTCAAAAGATAAAGCAGAATTATTATTTTTGTAAAATAAATAATTTTAACTGGTGGTGCTCTGGGTGGAACCTGAAACTTGCTGTATATCCGAGATAAGCATTGCCACTAAGAGATGCCGTCTGCCTGACTACTAGCGCTTAAACTCTAGAAGTCTGGAGAGCAGTGTTCAAACCAATTTCTGAGGAAATACTGACATTTGAAACATGAGCTGGAAAAGACATTGCATTAAAAATGGTAGTTATTAAATCCAAAGAGGAAAATCATTCATTATTTTCAGTGTGTGAGAGATGTCTAGAGAGAAGCAAGACTGAAAGACACCTAGAAATGTAATATTAGGCAAAGAACTTGGGATGAATTTGCAAAGTTCAGTGAGTGATGGAAATGTTTTCAGTTGCATATATATGGCATAGCCTGAGACTGAAAGGTAATAGCATTTCCTTACACACCATCCATGTGTGACAGCAGCCAAATGAGTGGGCAATCAAATCTCCAAATAAACCAACCAGTCTGGACAAGGAGGAAGAAAAATAAAATAAAACCGCCGCCACCCCCCCCCCAAAAAAAAAAAAAGCTTGAAAAGAAATTACGTTGGACTCAGGGGCTAGATAGAAAAGTTATTACAGTCTATTGGCTCAATCAAGAAAATTTCTTCTCTGGAGTTTCTTAGGCTGAAGGGAGCAAGCAGTGCAATCGATCTCCTGTCACACTGTGACTTTCTGCTCGCGTGAACAACTTCAGGGTGCCAGGGAAAGGATCTCTACAGGTAGAAGCTGTAGTAACCCATTAGCGCAGTGCATCTTTTACGTTAGCAGAAGGCCGTCAGTGTCAGAGGGAAATGACTAAAACACAGTTCATTCCCTTCTCTGCATCTCTTGGGAGCCCTGAGCTGGTGGTTTCCCATGATGCCGCTGTTCTGAAGAGGGAATGGGGGGGGGGGAGGCAGAACAAGATGTGTAGTGGAGCAGACACGTTTCTTCTCAAAGTAGACATTGAACCTACTCAGGATAGAACTAGATATTATGGAATACATGGGGAAGCTTCCAATTATTCCTTCGGTTGCGAGAAAGGACCATAACTCAGTGGCAGCAGACCAGATGCTTTGCATGCAGAATGACTCAGTTTCGAGTCCTAGCATCCTCGAGATAGGGCTGAGAAAGGCCACTCTCTGAAACCTCTTCATTTTGTTGACCTTGGATGTATGAAACGTGACACATATGTGTATGTGGCTCTGGGTGCCTGCCAGGAGAGCACAACCTCAGTCAGTAACACAACTTTAAAGGAAGGCCGCTTTTTTATTTATCAGAGCAATCACCACCACTCCAATTCTATCGGGCTGCTTGGAAGAAGCCTGGCCTGACTCTCATTCCTTGGGGTCAACCACGCCTTTCTTACACAGCACGTTTGACTCAGAGCAGGGGTTCTCAACCAGTGGTACTAGTACCACCAGTGGTACTCCACAGCTCCACATGGCCTCTCTCTTTATACCCTACTCATCCTCTTCCATCAACAGAGCATCTTATCCCACGTTACCTCATGTTGCTTTGTTTCCCAACTCCAACTAGCAGCAGCCATGGACTGGGGAAATGCACAATGTCACAATACTGGAAAAGTGATATATTTTGGGGAGAACTCAACACGGAGAATACATTCTTAGCAGCTGCAGAAGGAGCAGCCGCTGCCGAATGATCAAGAGTAGGCATGACTTCCATGTCAGAATGTGCCATTTCCAAGCAAACATGAGCTCTAGTACACTCTCTTTTCTTTGGGGGTGGAGAAGAAGAATGTGCAGAATAAGCCAGCCTCTCTATATCTTATTCTGCTGCTGTAATTTCTGTCTTGATCCCGTTTCCACTGTGAGGCATTAGAAGATTGTATTGCTGCAGGCATGACCTAAGGGTTCACGGAGTTCACTTTGATTTTGGAAGGTGGCAGAGGACGAGAGGCTGCTGGATTTCCAGTATCCTCTAACTTGGTACGGTTGCCATTGGTCTTACAGGGCTATTTCTCACAAATGGCTCTCCATGTGAAGAGAGAAATACATGGCTGTGTGGAGAAATAAATGTGTGAATCAGCCCGCACTGTATCCTAGCAATATTAGGTGTGAAGGGGAGTTTACATGGGGAGTTAGTTCTGTAATCATCCTGAAAGCTAAGCTGGATCATACGGTGAGTAATTTGTATAGTCTTTGCCAATTTCAGTTACACTTGGTCTTTCTAAGTGTCATGCAATCAGAGGCGTCGCTACAGTGGGGGCAGTATCGTAAGTTTCGCACCGTGTTAATCCCCGCTAACTCTCCGGTACGAGGTGGCCCCGCCCCCTCGCCATTGCAGCCATTTAGTGCAGCGAAGGCAACCCTGCCACAATGGCTGCGATGGTGAGGGGGCAGGGCCACCTCATACCAGAGAGTTAGTGGGGATTAGCACGGTGCGAAACTTACGGTACCGCCCCCACCATAGCGACGCCTCTGCATGCAATGTAATGGCCAGGTGATGAGACATATATATGGAAGACAGACATTCCTGGCTCTTTTCAGAATTGTAATGTATGCATTGAGTGGGCAGGGGAATTGGATTCCCCCAATGTCCCTGCTCCAGGACCTTCATCCATTCACCTGAACCCACGACTTCATCTGAGTCCACCCTCTGTCTGAATAGAAGTTATGCACCCACAAGTTGGACATACTTAGCTTAGACTCTTTCCATCCAGCTGGGAACTCTGGCCTTTTTCAATAAAGTGTAAAAATAATCTTGAAACCAAAGATATCACTTCATTTTATTTATGTATTTATTACACTTCCTCCAAGGAGTTCAGGGTGGCATACATTGTCCAAAAAAAACCAACAACCCATTTTATCTTCACAGCAAGGTAGGTTAAGAGATCATGGCTGGCCAAATTCTCCCAGTGAGCTTCATAGCTTAACACTATGTGTTTAACACATAGTTTTGCCCTGTGTCTTTATTTTCTAAATGTAAATAGGAGTATATGTAAATATAAGTGTAAAATTACGCCCCCAAGATGCTCTCAGTCTAGGATGTAAACTTCTGTTGGGCCCTGATTGTCCTGTGTCCCCCCCCCCCTCTGATTGCAGAGCCAAACTACATGTTTAACATAATACGTAATTTGGTCTAAGTGGAGGTTTGATGCACCTCCCTAATCACACCACCTACACACTTACGCAGTCGTTACATGGGCAAAATTGCAGTCTGACTCATGTATTATACAACCTTTAATGCTTGTGGTCAAGATTGACCAAATATCCTAAAGTTGTCATACATTTGCACTCTTGCCTTCATGCAGATGGCCTAATCAAAGTGACATTTACTTGACAGAATAGCCATAAATGAAAAACAGCATAGAGCAGTGGTTCCCAAACTGGGAGGCGTGGCTCCCAGGGGAGCCGTGGAGTGCCACGGAATCCTCTCAGAAAACAGTGCAATGCCAATTGGCAGGCATCAGCATAATGGAATGGGGAGCCGTCCGCGGCCAATGGTCGCCAATGGTCGAGGGAGCCGCAGGTTGAAAAGGTTTGGGAAACACTGGTGTAGGGATATGAAGCGGTCTCACCTGAATTCTTAGGGAGATAGGAAAACTGGTAATCTCTGTTGAATAATGTTTCAGCTATTTGCTTTTTGCAGCTTAGGTAATAACTGGAATGGGGATGTCATTCCTGGCGTAACAATGAAAGGTCCAAAGAGGGTCTCCCAGAACAATGCTTCCTTATCAATGTTAATGAGACAGATAAGATTTCTCCAGAAGGACCCATGCGTTGCTGCAATGAATGGTGTGTTTCAGTTAGAGTAAGCAAGGCAGAATTGAGGCCTCGATAATTAATCTAAATCTCGGAAGAGACTAAATGGAGACTCTTTAGAACAGCTATTGCACACTTTAATTCATGCACCATCTGTTTTGGGCAAATTAGCACAGATGAAATTTTTCATCCTCTCACCTGCCAATGTGAAGACTCCATTAGCGCCCAGGCTACTTTCAATACTTGGTTAACAGGATGAAATGACATTGGCATGTTGCATATTTCAAGTGCGAAGCACATTTCTGCTTAAATCAGAGATGCTTTCACCAGTAAGATCGAAGTGCTTCTGCAGACGAATCAGAAGAAAGATGAATTAGTTTCAGCTCCATGTTCCAAAGATTGTCCATATGTCCAGATTTACATGTTCTGTCTCCACCGTAAGTCTTTGAAGCAGTCATTGCTTCTCCGTTGTGAAGTAGAGCCAGACAGGCCAACTTCTTTTTCTCAACCATCACTTTTTCCCTCCAATACTTGCCCCAGGCACTTTTTCCTCAATAGGGGTTCCGCAGGTCTATGGGCCAGGTCCTGAGGCAGTAGGCTCCAGAGCACAGTGCTATTTACATGAAGTTGATGATGCCTCATTTGATGCAGTGCCCTGTTCTGCAAAACGTCTTCTCTTGATTGACCTGAAACCACGTCCACGTAAGGGGAAAGCTAGCTAGTCTCCACGATGTGTGACTGCACAGAGACTATGAAGAAGGGCAGTTTGCTTACCTGTAACTGTAGTTCTTCGACTGATCATCTGTGCAGACACATGACCAACCCACAGAGGCGTCGCTACGGTGGGGGCAGTACCGTACGTTTCGCACCGTGCTAATCCCCATTTACTCCCTGGTACGAGGTGGCCCTGCCCCCTCGCCGTCGGAGCCATTCAGTGCGGCGAAGGCAACGGGCAGGAGACTCCCTGCCCATTGCGTTTTCACTGCACAGAATGGCTCCAATGGCGAGGGGGCGGGGCCACCTCGTGCCGGGAAGTAAACGGGAATTAGCATGGTGTGAAACCAACGGTACTGCCCCCACCGTAGTGACGCCTCTGCCAACCCAACCATTGCCTCTACACATCTGGCTTCAACTGTTGGAGCTCTTTTCGAATGCTACAGTTTGAGAGGTTGGTCCTCAAAGGACCTAAGGAATTGGGCATTCTTCCTACACTCAAGTCACATGGGTGTACACAGGGTTTCCTTTCTTGAATGCAGGGGCAGAATTCTTGATAAAGCTCTGGAAGCTTCCAAGATCAGCCCTGTGCATGCACAGAACCCTACTTTGTGAGTCTGCACAAATGACCACTTGAAGAACTATAGTTACAGGTAAGCAACATGTCCTTTCAGAATCTGACACCATGTCATAGATATCAACAACAACTGGATGTTTTGATGGGACAAATTTAAAGTCTTCAGTTTTGTATTCGTCTCTCAGTAATGAACAAAACAAACACGCACCTCTACATTCAGTATGAATAAAAAAAAGTGCCCTGTATTTCATATCTCCTAATATCACGGTCATTTCTAAGGGATTCTGAACACTGTCTTGGGGGAGGAAGGTGAATTGAGGGGGACGACGACACACCACCAAATTGAGATCCTCACTAAATTGCTCCACTAGTACTCCAGAGGCCCACTTTGAGTTAATCAGTAATTTGTCACAGACGACATGTAATCCATGAATATAAATTACTTTGCACTCTTATTATTCCTTAATTGAAGTGCACCAATGTGAAATTTCCATATGTGTAGAAGGAGTAATTCTAGCTCCAATTAACTGGAATGATATTGAAACCGTTTTTCGTTTTCTCTCCCTTCCTCCCTGAATGAAGGAGTATTGTTGGACATCCTGTATTTATTTAAATGGTCACAGAAAATTAGAGAGAGACGCTGGGTGCTATAAGCTGTGTTCCATAATGCTGTTAAGTAGAATGGTAGGCCTTTACATGTTGTATTATAGATGTTATTCCTACTATACGTATATAAAAATATGTCTATGGCATATGTGTATCTGTTGGTATAACCGTATTATTACACACAAGGACCTCGTGTTTAATTTAGAAGTGTAAAAATGCTTTTGGAAGAACCTACTTGTTTAATTATACTGAAACTAACTAATGGTTTTAAAAACCAGTTTGAAAACAATCACAGCGCAATCCGACTTAACTTTTGTGCTGGTGTAACCAGCGGCCCAGTGAGAACGAGAGGCCCCAGAATGGAAAAGGGATTCAAATCCCCTCCAAAAGAGGCATTCAAAGGGGATTTGAATCCCCTTTCCGTTCTGGGGCCTCCCGTTCTCACTGGACCGCTGGTTACACCGGCACAAAAGTTAAGTTGGATTGCGCTGTCAAAGAGTTAAAAACAAGCTAAAAACACTCAAAGAGTTAAAAACTCCAAAGGATTAAAAGCAAGTTTAAAAAGCAACAATAGAAAGGATCCTGCTATAGATCCTGTTTATACTGAAACCTATTTTATGCTCACAATTTTTTGAAATAACACCATCAAACGTCTTGCCTATATTTTTTAACATTTTACATAGCACAGAAGAAGTAGGGGTGCTTCCAAAATTCTTTTGATTCAATTTTCAACCTGGATTTTGGAGTTCCACATTACCTGCTCTTGTTCCCAAACTGGAATTTTGGAATACACTAGGAATTTTCCATTGTTCCATTTTTTTTCAGGTTTATACAAAGCCCCGTGCATGTACAATTTGCTACAGCTTTCAGTGCCTTTCATTCATTCATGTCTTTCCTCCCTTTATAACACCAAAAAACACCACAATTGATAAAACACCACAAAAAAACTATCTTGATGTGTATTTGTACATTTGCATCAAGATTCTTTTTGTGCTGTGTTTTACCAAAACAGGCAGCCCGATCTTAACCAGCACCAGCACAGCTGGATTGAGTGGCCCACACTGTATCCTATGCTGGTTAGGAGGAGGCTGGAAGTCTACTCAGGGTAAGGGTACATTTATCCCCTTACGCTGGGTAAAGTCCCAGCCTGCCCCATGGGATTTCTCAGATCTGCACCAGCTATGTAGCTAGTGCCATCTAGCCTTTATGGCACGTTTGCAACACTCTAGGCTGGCGCAGGGGGCGTAAGGTTTGGATTGTGCCCTGATTAATGTGTGTGTGGGGGGAAGGTGCAGATGAATGGAAGGAAATGAAATCTGCCCCCCACTCCACAGAATTTTGGGATTAATTTTAGAAATTCGGGAAGAGTAAAATACAATTCAGAGCAACCTTATGACTCTTAGAGGAATGAAAGAGGGGAAATCGATTCATCCCTAGAAAGAAGTAGCTGGTCTCATGGAATTTGCCCTTAGGAGAGATAAATACAGTCACATCCTGTTCTAAAGGATGAATCTATCATTATTGCAGTTTAGTACACAGTGCCTAGCATGAAAAGGAATGTTAATAGCTTTGTTGATGTTGCAGTTTGTTGCTTCCTTTTGTCTCCAAAGACATACTTCATCCTCACCCTCACGAAAATAATTCCTTCCTGTTTGAACCGAACTTACTGCCAACCAGTGAAACTGATTAAAAATAGGTTTTAGAACAGACAAAAGAAAGGACTTCACACAGTACATAATTAAGATGGAATTCACTGCTGCAGAATGTAGTTATGGCCACTAGCTTAGATGGCTTTTCAAAAGGATTAGACAAATTCATGTCAATGTCTGTTAGCCATAATAGCTAAATGGCACCTCTGAATTCAGAGGAAGTATAACTCTAGCCAAGTGCAGAGGATCAAACAGTGAAGAAATTAATGTGGGGAGGGAGGAAGCTGTTCAAGCCTCCCGAGCTATACCAGTGGCAGTGGTGCAGGGGGTGCAGACCGCACCATGCGACACCCTCAGGGGGGTGACATCACTAATTGTCAAAATTGTGAAAACCTTTGTCTTTAAGAATAATATCATCACCCTGGCTTATTATGAGATACACACAGACACAAATTAAACGTTAAGCAAAATGTCCTAAGAGATTATTCAAACATTCTTCAAAACTAGCTATGCACGTGAAATGTGTGCTGTAACAACTGAGAACATTGCAAACCTACTGGGCTCAATGTATGCACAAAGGTTTGTGTTACATTGTTTGGATTTTTCCAGCAATAGCTCCTGTATCTCTCTCTCTCTCTCTCTCTCTCTCTCTCTCTGTGTGTGTGTGTGTGTGTGTGTGTGTGTGTGTGTGAGAGAGAGAGAGAGAGAGAGAGAGAGAGAGAGAGAGAGAGAGAGAGAGAGAGAGAGTTTAATGTAAACTAAATTTGATTGATCCATCACTTGCTAAGAATCAATAATGGTGTTGATATCCATAATTATTTGCATTCATCATTTCATTCATTTATAAATGTCTCTCCTGCCCTTTCATAAGTAAACTCAAGGTGGCTCCCCAAATCAAAATTGCATAAAGGAATGACACTACTACTTCAGTACAAGATAGAAGATGGAGAGCTGGCACCTTCCTCTGCTCTGGTCAGTTGAGGATGGCCAGGGCCAAAGTGGGGTGGCACATTCAGTTCATTACTACCCGATCCCATCCTCCACCATTGCCACCGATGGAGTCCCACTGGTGGAGAGAGCGCTGCATCCAGTGTGTGAGGGGGAACTACACAATCAGGGAAGTCTGCCAGAGGTAGACTTAACTCTATTTTTTACTTAACTCTGCATAGGCCTGCTGCTGGCCAATGGGTCTCCTCAGAGTAAGTTTGACGAGAGCAAGGCTGAGGGGTGGGACGGAAAATGGGGGGTAGGATCTGGCGTCAGAGGTGAAACTAGACTGGAGTGGAGGCAAGTAGTTCTGCAAGACTCTGTTACACCGGAGTCAGTGGCCCCTCCCCTTTGCTGTTGGAGCCATTCCAGCAGCGACAGGGGAGTGTCCTGCATGTTGCCATTGCCGCCAGAATGGCTCCAACAGCAAGGGGGAGGGGCCGCTGACTCTGGTGTAACGGAGTCTTGCAGAACTACTTGCCTCTGCTCCAGTCTAGCTATGCCACTGTCTGGCGTGCACATTTGCTGCCAAGATCCTCCCCCTGTGGCCAGCCCCCAAACCTCCCCCTCCCCACCACCAATTTACCGGCACCTGCAGAGCCTCCTGGAGCCGCTGCTGCACAAACGGTGTCTTTCGCCATTTGCAGCAGGAGCCCAGCAGCACGTGATAGTGGCCTGACTTTCGCGCTGCCGTAACGCTAGTCCTGGCAGTGCAAGGCCAGAATAGGATCGGGGCCTTAGTTAGATAACATGGTTTTTATCCTACCTTTCTGCATATAAAGACTTCATGGTGACTATCAAAAAGTACAACAGCCAATCATAAAATGCAACCTCTACCAGAAATCAGATAAGATACATTTTCAAATATGTAGAATGGAGAAGGAGCATCATAAAAACACATAATCCATCAACTGTTTGGGAAAGTAAACCACTGTCACTTGGTGGGGATGACTGAGAGCGCAATCCAGTGCAACTTCAGAGCGCCATAAAGCACGTTTGCAATGATTCGCAAGTAAGGGTCGCCAGCGCGGAGCCCTCACTCTGGCACCGGATCGTCCTTGCGGCCGCCGGAGAAGGTAAGGGATCCCCTGGCAGGGACAGTCCAGTTGGCGAGGGAGGCTGAACGGGCCCGAGAGGGGCGGGGATGCTGGCCGCCATATCCCCGTCCCGTTCCCGGGCTGGCCTTTACACGGCCTCCTCGAACTTACGCCAGCTAAATAGGGGCCTCTTTTCATTGGGGCCTCCCCACGCTACACTGGGGGAAGGGGAAGAACATCCCCTTCCTCTGAGTAGGCCTCCAGGCCGATCACGATCGGCTCGGAATGGGGATAGCATCCAGCAGGTGGCCCTGGGGCCGCCCCCGGATACTTACAGTGGATTGCACTGCCCATCTGTGTTTTCATTTTGTGTGAACTTTGTATAGTCTCCTTTAATTTCTGTTCCACTCTCTTCCTTTAAAAATCCCTGGAATTTCCCCATCTCCCCAAATAATATGCATTTTGTCATGTATTTTTTTCACATGTTTTTACATACAGTATCTCCTATCCAATCAACTGGTGGAATAACATGGTGAAAACCACACAAATAAATACACTACACGTTTTATATAAATGACTGGAATGCACAGAATCTATAACCATTGTTGTATCTTTAACATATATCTGAGGAGTGGAGGAGTGGGAGAAGTCCAGGACCATGCATTCCTTTGCAAATTGGGGCAAGAGAGGAATTCAGTAACATCCCTAACTAGTCACTATTCTGTGAGTGTCGCTGCTAGAGAGGCTGTTCCACGAATAGGGCATCACCACAGAAAACTTCTGTTCTTAATTTCCAACTGCCAAATCTCAGAAGATAGGGGCACGTAGAGCCCAGAAAAAGATCTCAAGAAATGAGCAGTTACATATGGCAACAACAGGCAGGTTTTTGAGCTCTTGCTCTGCTGATGTGACATTCGACATTTTCTGTGCACATTTTCTGTGCTTATCGTGTAAAGCACCTATGGGAACTTGCCTTCTTTTTTTTTGCACCGAGGCCCAATGTCTGCATCACCTTGCCTTATATAATGTTTAAAATGAGAGAGGCTGAAATTGAATCAAAGCTTTATCTACTCCCCCTGCCTTATGAAAAGCGATTCTCATTCTCCTTAAGTGAAAATTGAAATAGCCGTAAGCAGAGCAACTGCCAACAAGGCAAGATTTTTGATAAAAGACAAATTTGCTGGTAAGTTGCTTTAAAGTGGAAAAGCCCATGCTCTTAATCACAGAGATAGAACTATTACCATGGATTCTCTCCAAAGGGTTGTTCAGCAAAAAACAACAAGAAAAACTCGCCCGTTCCTATATATTCATTCATTATATCACAATATATTTCAGAAAGCACTGAGAAAAAATGCACACACAAGTCAGCATGAATGACTTGTACCCAAGATTATAGTGTGTGTGTGTGTGTGTGTGTGTGTGTGTGTGTGTGTTGTGTGTGTGTGTGTGTGTGTGTGTGTGTGTGTGTGTGTGTGTGTGTGTGTGTGTGTGTGAAAGCATTTGTGCCCCACTCTTCAGCCAACAAGTGTCCCTGAGAGGCTTGCATAGAATCAAACGATGGGAAACCACTCCAACCGAAAAAAGCTGGGGTAGTAGTGTTATTGGACGTGCTTTAAGACACATGTAATATGCACACATGGGAGAAACTAACTGCATGTGCAGGGATCCAGTAGATTGGTGTGAAATAAGACAGGAATGACAAGGATATAGGTGCAACAGGATTTGACTGTATGGTGGGAATAAATATACAATAACAGAGTGGAGGGAATAAAAAACATAATATGCAATGTCACACACACACACACACAGAGAGAGAGAGAGAGAGAGAGAGAGAGAGAGAGAGAGAGAGAGAGAGAGAGAGAGAGTCCAAATTACAGCAGTTGCTAGGTAGACTAAAAGAAAAAGAGGGGATCCTTCCAAGGAGGGGGGGCATGTTAACATGCAAAATGGAAGAGGAATGAGAGCACATTAGCATCTCCGGGACATTAGGAAGATTACCCAAGGTGTGGCGTAGCCAGATTGCCCCCAGGGGTGGTGATCACGTGGCACCCCCACATGACCACCCAAGCCTCGCCCATGGTTTTTTCGGTGCAGTTTAGAGCGCAAACGGCCCAGGTGGTCCAATCCATGACCCGCCGCCGGGCCAAAAACACGAGTTTTTGCCACTGCCATTTTCACTGCCGCCAGGTAAGTGCACCCCCTGGCGCCAGGCACCGTCGCCTGGAGGCGGTGGGCCCCCCTGCCCCCCTAATGACGCCTCTGACCCTGGGAAACCAGGGAATAGGAACCCAGGGTTGTGCAGTAGCAGGCGAAGCAGAAGAGGGGGCCCAAGCAAGCTGGTGGCACCTTGAAGCTTGGACTTCACCTCCTCAGGCAATGCTGTGAGTGCCTCAGGTCAGGATTTGGTCCGTTTTAGGCAGCTTCCTTAGCAGACCCTGGAAATTGGGCTTCAGTGACTGTAGCCCTATGGATAAATAAAACAAAACATGGCATCCACCCCTTAGCCCTGTGTGGAAGCAAACTTGTCTCAGGAAAATACACATTGTTGCTTTAAAATGGATGAATGCATGTTTTGCTTAGACGTACGAATCTGTACCCATGTGGGGGGTAAAAGCAGCTGAGAGAGGAAGGGTCAACATCTCCCGTCCCACCCCTTGCCTGATGCATATATATAGTGCCCCTGTCCGAGGGCATTTTGCAGGGAGAAACAGACGTCGGGCCTTGGTTTAATGCAGTTGCATCCCAGTGTGTGGTTTCGTACTCTGTTTCCTTTTGACTGTGCATGTGGTTGTAATGCATCTCCCATCCTGGGATGGGCTAGAAGCGCAAATACATTTAAGCAAGAGTAAACAGCAGCTTCCTGCTTGCCTTTGTGCTTCAGTGTTTGCTTTTGTCCGGCATCCTTGCAAATGCACGGGGAGCCCTCTAACCCCAGACAGCTTGCGAAAGGAACTTAGGTGAAGAATAACTGCTTGTTCAGAAAACTTTGCAACAGATCCTCTGGGAAGGAAAGCTGTGCTATGTTAAAAGAAGGCCAGGTTGTTTGAACCAGCCAAAGTGAGCAAGATCGATACGGCTTTGAAACTGATGTAGGGTGCATTGGGACACCCTTCCACTAGTGGCTGGAAAATAATGTACCTACACCACAGTACCGGCACAGGCAGAGAATAAAAACAACAGCAGTGTATACGAGTGCTGAGGAATGAAGATTCCCTAGGAAGGGATGCGTCCTTCTTTGCTTCAGAGGCCACAGCTACTTAGACCTTTGGGTTTTTAAGCCCCAAAACAGGAAAAACGGGTGACACGTACAGCTCCAAGAAGATGCTCATATTCATGACTCTGCCTGACAAATAAGATCACCTTCAACGGCCCTTCTGTGGAAACCCCCACCTTTCAGAAATAAGGCAAACGTGCAGGTGAGAAGGCCTTCTCAGTGGTGGCTCCCCATCTTTGCAATTTGCTCCCCATCATTATGATTTAGACACCAGACTAATGGTGCAATCCTGCTCTCCTGCAGCACTGGCTCTGCGGCCTCAGCGCCGGTGTTGGGTGTCCTAAATATGCCATAAAGCATGTTGCGACACCCAGAGAGTAGGCAGCACTGGCTGGAAGGCCTGCGCCACCCCACTGGCACTGGATCCCCAGGACAGCGCCATGGAGCTGGTATGCTTAGCTCTGAGAGGCACGAGGTGGAGGGAGGGCAGGATTGGCATCGCTGGTGAACGCCGTATCTTATACCCCCTCCCAGGCCTTTCTCACTGACATGGGGCTTCTTGGTTCTGCACTAGCTCGAGAGCTTGCACAGATCCAAGTAGCCCCATTGTGCCTGCTGCAGATTTACCCAAGGTAAGGGGATGAATGTCACTCCGAGGAGACCTCCAGCCTGCTGTGAGCAGACTTATGATGCAGCTTGGGCCTCACAGCCCCACTGCATGGCACCAGTTTAGGATTGGGTTTAGGGTTAGGGTTTATTGGGTTTTATCCTGCCATTTTCTCCTATACAGTGGGTCCTCCTCATCCACGGATTAGCCATCCGCGAATTTGAATATCCGCGGATGGCACCGCAGAAGAGGGAGTGCAACTGGAGGTGAGGGAGCGGTGCCACAATTCTTCCACTAAAATCAATGAGACATGAATAGACTTGTTGGAAGTCTTTTATCCACAAGTTCCTCAAGTTTTCTAATTTGGATTATGGACTTCTTCCACTGGCTGATTACATTCTGTGAACTTTATCCTTGTTGGGGGGGGGGGAAAGGACCATTTGTCTCATTTGCCATGCCAAGTTCACTCCTCACCATCTTACATACGAGGCATTCAAAATTGAATTGACTGTAGAGCCCAACTTTGGCAAGGACGGATTTCTTTGCTTCGTGTAAGAAGGGAAAAAAGTAATTGTTATAATTAGATGGTAAATCAAAGTTTCTTGATGGGTCCTTTTCAGCATTTGTGTATGGAAATGAGGTTAAGCAAAAACAAGTCTGAAGTTTATTGTAAATTTATGGTGCAGGTTTAGGGATTTGTGGTGCAGCTGATCAATTTATCTAAATCACTTCTGAATGCCATTCAGCATCGTACTTACTCTTCTCCATATGAAAACAGGGACATGCTGGTATCATTGCTTCTCTCAAACTAAGACTCCCTACCCGAGCTCACCCACCACCCCATTCCCATGTGCACTATTAACACATTACTGAAAGTAGTCTGCCTTCTTTGTTCTGCAGTCATACAGGTACTATCATCACTTTTCTTGTGTCAGGGAAAAAAAGAGAGCTTCCTAGAAGGCAGGCTGAACGAGGGCAGTAGTGCCTAGTGATTAGCATGATGACCTATTGCATTACCTGTGACCATGGACCAGGCAGGCAAGGAGTCAAAATGTAACTAGTTTATTAACAGCCCAATCTGGTCAACGACCGTCGCAGCATACAAAAGCATGCTGCGCCGGATCCTATGCAGGATTGGGCCAGCGCCGGTGCAGCTGGAGCACACCTCGGAGAAAAGGGACATTCATCCCTTTCCCCTGAGTAATGCCCCAGCTGCACTTATGAGTCTTCTCTGATGTGCACCGGCAAAATGGCTGGCGCAAATCTGAGAAGCCCGTGTAAGGCTCACCAGACCCGGGATGGGGATAGGATTCGGCGGATCACACCACCAAGGATCCCTCCCCCATCCCTGGCCCAGAGGGATCACCCTTTCCCGTTCCAGCCCATTCTGCCCTACCCATGCCCCACCACCACCCGGCGCAGTACTTACTTCCATCCGCAGGTAGTGGCTTCTTTCGGACGGAGAGTGAGTGGTGCCGACCTCTCCACCAGCACCGCTTACTCTCTGGATATCGAAAATGTGCCTTATGGCACGTTTGTGACACCCTGGAGCGGCGGAATAATCATTCCGCTGCTCAACGGGGGCATAATCATTCCGCTGCTCCAGCGCTAGACAGGATTGCACTGTAAATGTCCAAAAGGAAAAGGAATTAACAAAGAGGAGGGGAGAAGAGGTGGGTAGTAAAAGTGCAAGCAGGGAAATGGGACAATGCCTGAAAAGGTGCACCTGTATTTTCAATAGTTTGGTACCTCCTGATGGCTTCATCCCTTGTCTGCTAGTAGAATATTTTAAGTACATGCTGAATAGTATTTTTTGAAGTGGTGTGCTCAGCAAAGTGAGGTACACTGTCTTCTACTTCATAAATACCGTATTGGTCTGAGTATAAGACTCACCTTTTTCTCCTAATTTAAGTTTTTAAACTAGGGGTGCATCTTATAATCAGGCTGTTGCAATTTAATGCCAGTGATTTAATTACATTTTTTTAATAGCACCAAACTTTAAGGGTGCGTCTTATAATCAGGTGCGTCTTATACTCGGGACAATACGGTATAACATGTGCCTTAATGTTCCCGGTAGGACTATCTACCTAATAAACCCTGATTGGTGAGTTGATCTAAACTCACAACAAAGGCCCACAGCAGAAGCAAGTATGTTCTTTGAAATTAATCACATTATTTATGTCAAACTTAAATCATCCCAGGCTGAAAGCTGCAACGTAAAGGACAGTGTATATCATTCATTTTTCTTTTTGACAGTCATTCAGATGTTACCGTATATACCAAAGGCAGTATACAGTATTTCTTTCTACCAAAACTTCTTGCATATTTTTTAATCTGATCTAGCTGAGCAGGTGTTGTCGTTGTTCAGTCGTTAAGTCGTGTCCGACCCTTCGTGATCCCATGAACCATATCCCGCCAGGCCTTCCTGTCCTCCACTATCTTCCTGAGTTCGCTCATTGTCATGTTCGTTGCATCGGTGATGCTGTCTAACCATCTCATCCTTGGCCTTCCCCTTCTCCTTTTGCCTTCAATCTTTCCCAGCATGGTGCAAGCACCCTTTTCAAAAGCTGAACTCCATTTGGCAAGTGGTCCAGGGAAGTGATATGCCACCCAATCTTATCCTCCAGCATTGATGATGATGCAGCCACACTGATGGAGGAGGTAGGCCTCTGGACTGCCTGTGGATCTCCTCTGACCAGGCTTACCAGATCATTGCCGGGACGGGAGTGGTCTACCCTTAAGGGGGCGTGGCGTGGGGGGCCCCAGAACGCGTCACGCCCCGCCCCCTTAAGGGTAGACCGCTCCCGTCCCGGCGACGATCTGGTAAGTCTGCCTCTGACCCATGCTAGCTATGTAGCTGGCATAAGTCTGGGAAGAGAAAGGGGCAGGGCAGGCTGAAAAATCAGGGATAGGATCCAGTGTGTGCTTTTTGATCCACCCCCTCCAGCCCACTCCCTGCCAACTGCTCTCCCCCTCCCTGCCCCGGAATGTACCTGAACCTCCCCCTTCCCACCCCCTGACACCAGCAGGCCTCCTGGAGCTTCTGGTGCATGTGTTGCATGTCTGGCCACTTGTGGCAGCAGCCCTGAATCCTAAATTTATTAAAGATAGTCAGTTGCTCAGATACTGTCAGCAAAAATACAAGACTCAATATTCCTTTCCATCACTGAGGACATAGTAGAATGATTTGAGACTTTTCCCTGGATTGCTAAGGGCAGAATTAGCCCTAGAATTCCATTTTATCCCTATTATGGTTTGTTAATAAGATGCCATTGCTATCACCCATTATGAAAAGGGCACTTTCGATGGGCCATCTCTTTTTTGATTAAAGTGTGGAGTGGAAATTCTGCTCACCCATCATCATAATGAAAGACAGTTTTCCCATTTTCTGTAATTAAACCCAGTTATGAACAGAAGTACCTTTTTACTTAATGAAAGGATCATCAAATTTTTGGTCTTTGTAAAACATGCCATCGGCTGTTGCCCGCTGGAAAAATTGAGGGATTTAATCTAAGCGCTCTTCTGCTTTGATTGATGACCTGAAAGGTGAAAGATCACTATTTGCAATTTTTGCAGCCCCATTTGCAACGCTTAAACAAAGTTTGCTAATAGCATCAAGTCAAACCTTTAAACTATAGACTGCTGTAGAGCAAAGCGATGAGACACAGTGTTGTGATCTCCTAGGAATTCATTCATATATTAAACTATGCTCGCATCAACAAAGGTAGTCGGTATTCCTGGTTATTACTTTGAAAAGAATTGTATGCTTCATGCTATGAACTCAGAAAATGAGTGATGCAAGTGAGGAGGAAGTTCTGTGCAAATCTCATCAAGCTGGAAGCTGAAAAGCTGGGGTTCCCATGGGGCTGGAACAGGTTTAACCACTGCCCCTGTGGTGTTCATAACAAGTGCATCCCTTCATTGTTCCCCTTATAAGTGCATGACTGTTATTAACTTATGTGAAAAAAATGCAAAATGATGTACTTGGAGACACTGAAATAGTGAGGCCAAGGCCTACTCTACTTCCCTTGACACTGGGTGGCTCAACAGCCATTGAAGACTCACTGATAAATGTTCCTGCATACAAACATCTCTTTGTGCACAGAATAGACCAATCTGTATTGCATTGTATTGTGCAGGACTCTCCATTGGGCCCTTACAAGATACAAGCTTTCTCTCCCTCATAATAATGAGTGTTTTGCTAGCAAGAGCATTACAAGAAGTTTGTTATATAGTGTAGTGCAGTTTGCATCACTCCGGGAATGTTAGGGAAACATTAGGATTGTATTTTTATAATGTTTACATCCCATCTTAACTGCAGTTACAAATACAAATGATGCAGACCATTGTCCATTGTTGAACCAGAGGCCAAATTTTATGGTGGACCACTTGAAGCTGGAGTCTAGCAAAGAGTGCTGGATGAGGCCTGATCCAGCAAGGCACTTCTTAAGCAAGACTGCATATTTAGGATCACATAACACAGATAGTTACATTAAAAAGATAAAGGTGACCCCTGACAATTAAGTCCAGTCGTGTCCGACTCTAGGGTGTGGTGCTCATCTCCATTTCAAAGCCGAAGAGCCAGCGTTGTCCGAAGACGCCTCCGTGGTCATGTGGCCGGCATGACTCTCCTTGCCGCAGCGCGTAGCATGCGGCTGGAACACGGAGCGCTGTTTACCTTCCCGCAAGCGGTACCTATTTATCTACTCACATTAACATGCTTTGGAACTGCTAGGTTGGCAGGAGCTGGCCAAGCAACGAGAGCTCACCCCGTCGCGGATTCGAACTGCCGACCTCATGGTTCGAACTGCCGACAGCTCATGGTTCAGCAGTTTAACCCACTGCGCCACCCGCTGGTTACATTAGAAGTCCTAAATACATGTGCACTCTGAATTTCCAGGGCTGTGGATCAGGTCTCTGACTCCGTCTCGAGTCAAGTCTCTGGGTCCAAGTCTAGAGTCAAGTCCCAAGTCTTTGCCCCCAAGTCCCGAGTCTTTGGTTGCGAGTTGCGAGTACCTATCTACTTAATGGGGAAAACGGGTTTAAACCTGAATAAAATTTGACTTGTCGGAAAAGGCTCCAAGTCTTGTGTCGAGTCTTTCGAGTCTTTTACAATCACCGCCAAGTCAAGTCATTGACGCGACTTGAGTCCGACTCAAGTGCGAGTCAATAGACTCAAGTCTACATCACTGTGAATTTCTAAACTTAAAGCACATTGGTGGGTGATACATTTCATTGGACCACAATGTAATTCATTCAAAGTTATTAAGTTTGAATTCCTCTTTTGGAGGGGATTTGAATCCCTTTTCTGTTCTGGGGCCTCCCGTTCTCGCTGTGCAGCTGGTTACACCAGCGCAAACGTTAAGTCGGATTGTGCTGTGTGAGACTTGTGAGTTACACCCCACCCAAAAGAATTTCACATACCCACACACAAAATTGCCAAAGTATCTTCTACTTTTGCAGTCTTTAAATGGATCTGCAGTATGGGGGGGGGGGGTGCATTCTGGGCCAGCCCCAGTTATGCCAAATAAACAATCCAGTGAGTCTGACATCACATTTTAATCCTTTAACTCCTTCTTTCCCTTGTCACAAATTGAAACTAATTTTGGCCCTCTGTCTCTCCCTTCCCTAGATCTATAATATACACAATCCCTATTGGCTTAATGAGGCTGGACATGAGGCCTATCACACTTTACAGGGAAACAGTCTGCAAGAGAAGTTAGTGTGTGGCTTTATACTGAAAGCCGTCTATATTCCTCAAAAGTGCCTGCATAATGCATGCAATCATTTACCATGCATAACGTTATTATAATAAACACCAAAGGATTTGTAGTGGGAATGATGTCACTTGTAAATTGTTGCCAAGTGGATAAAGAACACAATGTATTTACATAGTGCTTAACTCCTGTTTCATTTGAAAGCGGTGGTGAGATGATAATGGCACAACAAGCATAATCGGAAAGAACACGCTCTAAATCCTTTTCGTTTTCTTCTTCCTGTTTAACTTGCAGGTTTCTTGAGCACAGGGGATCAAGCTGCAAAAGGAAACTATGGCCTCCTTGATCTCATTCAGGCCTTGAGATGGACTAGTGAAAACATTGGGTTCTTTGGGGGCGACCCGCTGAGAATCACTGTTTTTGGATCTGGCGCCGGCGGTTCATGTGTCAATCTTCTGACTTTATCCCATTATTCTGAAGGTAACCGTTGGAGCAATTCAACCAAAGGTATTATTGCAGGTTGCAAATTTTGACAATTTTGGTGTCTGCATGCCACCACTATGACTTCTATGTGATGCTCTTGTATATCTGTACCTTGCTGTATCTACAGAATGCCAAAGCCAACTCGATAAATTATAAGTTGCTGTTAATCCTCCTATGCTTTAGGTGAGAACTGGCTTAGTGGGGTATAAAATACGGTACTCAAATCACCCCCAATCTCCTCCTCCTCCTCTCCTCCTCCTCCTCCTTCTTCTTCATACTCCATGTTTTCTCCTACAATTAAGCAGTTGTTTGGCCTTGACTGTTTCAACCCCTTACCCATATTGTTTGTTTGCTTTAAATTAAAAGTTTAACATACTAGCTAAGCTTTACTACCTCTTTTACTAGCTAAGCGAGGGCATGGATCCAACATGATGAAAACTCATTTAATTGCTACTTTATGTTGATGCAGCAATTAAAAAAAAAAGGTCAGAACTATTCTGGGTTTTGAATGTATTTCTTTTATACACAGAATTTGTATCTCTCACCTTATTATTATCAAAGCCTCAAGGTAGCAAACAAAGACAATATAACATTACAAGAATAAATAAAAAAGTAACTAATACTTAGTAAAAAGTAATACTAATTAACAAATGCAGCAGATTAAAAATAAAATAATATAGAGATGACAAAAAAGTTCCAAATTCAATTACAAGGAGAAAAAAATGGATGACTTAAAAGCAGTGTAATGCCATTTAAAGCCTTGCTAACTTGCTTGGTTTGCATGTCATCACCGAAAAGACTCTCGTCTATGGTAGCCACTTGCCAAACTTCCAAATGTGAGCACTTTCAGAGAAGGGCCTCAGAGGAAGATTTGAAGAAACGGGTAGACATGTGCTCATACTTCCAAGAGATTTTGACTTTAGAGGAAAAGTTTGTAAGGTATAAGTAGGGACTGTGGTGGCTTAGTGGTTAAGATGCTGAACTGCAGATCAGAAGGTCAGTAGGACAGCAGTTCAAGACCCCAGTGCCACATGACAGAGTGAGCTCCCGTCTCCTGTCCCAGCTCCTGCCAACCTAGCAGTTTGAAAGCAAGAAATTGCCAGTAGATAAATAGGTACCGCTGCGGTGGGACGGTAACAGCATTCCATTAGTCATGCCGGCCACTTGACCACAGAAGTGTCTTCAGACAGCGCTGGCTCTTCGGCCTTAGAAACGGAGATGAACGCCACACCCTAGAGTTGGACACGACTGGCTTTCGAGCAGGGGAGACCTTTACCTTAAGGTATAAGTAAGACATGTGAGACCTCATAAGAGCTAATGCCGTGGGTCATTACAGATCCCAGCCACCATCCCTCCATGGTTGAACTCCTCCTATACTATAAACAGTAAAACATATTTACCATTTCTTGGTTTTTCCCCATTAAACTGGACACATTCTTTACTTATGACTAAACTCTGGTCTATATAACCCCAATGACTGATTAGCAAGATGCTTTTTATTTATTTGTTTGTTTTATTAAAATGTTTATATCCCATATTTTTTGTTCCGGATATGGAATCTCCACGGCAACTAAACAATAACATAAAAAACAACCCCTTAAGATCGTGTCATGATAAAAACATAACAAAAAGCAATTAAAATCGTTCTCAAGGAACCAAGCCTCAAGGCCAACATAGCCTAGGTTTCAGAACGTCAACCAGTCAGACTTCCTGGGACAGGATGTTCCGAAGCTCGGTGCTATCACAGAGAAAGCCCTCTGGTGGCAAATGATTATGAAGCAGGGCCACCACCGAGAATCAAAGCAGTCAGGTAAACTCAGGTGTGCAGAGGCAAGCCACTGCATCCTGGCCCTAAACTACTGAGGGCATTAAAGGTGATAGCTACCACTTTGCATTGGCCTTGGAGGCAGATTGGAAACCAATGAAACTGATGCAGCAGCAGAGTCGCTTCATATGGGGGGGGGATGGTCAGGACTCTCCCTGTCCCATTTTGCCCTAGCTAGAGTTTCCAAAAATCTTGGGTTTTTTACAAGCATAGGAGAATTAAACAGGTTGTTTTAGTTGCAGTTTTCCTGTTAGCCTGTTTGTAGCTGGACTGGCTTCCTTCCTATGTTCTTTCTTTTTCTTGTGTAACTTGGTGGAAACACCTCTATATCAGACATCAGAACTGTAGAACTTACAGTCAGCCTCTCTAGGTCTTTTGTCCATTCTCTCCTACGAATGCCTTCTTTGGAACGAGAGTCAGTGACAGTCACAGTGTACAGTATATGAAGCCGATTGTATTTCATCCGTCATCAAGGGCCTGTTTAGTTTTTGACGCGTAGAATGTCTGGAGGAAAGTTCAGTGACACCATTTTCTGTTTCCAAGCTAATGGCTGAGCTGCGGCAAATGGTTATCTACTGTGAAGAAAATGAGCACTCAGTTTAGAAGTCTTTTGTCTGAATCTGTTATGAATTTTACTTGGTGCCATCCAAGGAGCGAGCGAGTGTTCTTGCATGTGTGAGCCAAAATTGTCAAAGCATCAAGGTCACTCTTGAATGCCTTTTCCTGCTCTGTAGCTAGCACTTCTATCTTCTAGTGCAGGAAAAGCAGGCAGCTGGAGAAAAAACGAAGCAGATCCAAGGGGGAAAGGGAGAACGAATGCACGAGTCCAAGATTTGGTGTTATTTGTCAACCAGCCATTTGTTAGAATGAGATTCGGAGACTGTTTTGAACAGTCTCATCCATTTGACCGATGCTTTTTCAAATTGTATTCCAGGGAAATCTAGAATTCCTCTGAAGCTTCTCAGGGCAATGAGAAGATCTGAAATGGCAGACAAGCTTCCCTGAAAGATGGCTTGTCCACCACCTCTGATTTTTCTCTCAGAAGTGAGGCTGCAAGAAGTGTTGCTCTGGGTTCAAACGGCCCGGCCAGTGCCCTGGATGCACTATGTGCCAGAGAGCACGCCCCAGAGGCTCTGCAATGCAGCACGGCTTCCTTGACATTTCTCAGATGTTGGGAGGACCTCTGAGATTTGCTCCAAACTTCACTTTTTAGAGACATTCAATACAAGTCAAAATGCTCTGTGAGGTACTTTGAAATTAATGAAAGAATAAATGCAGATCATTGCCATAATCTTTCCTCATATCATCCACCATCACATGCTAATTAATGTTTGTATTCTCTGTTTGGAGATGCAGAATATAGTAAACAATTGATGTTTTGTGACAATTAGTCCAAGCTTCCCAAACCATTTCGAGATGCTATTGGCATATTCAGATGAAGGATTGCTCATGAGCCAAGAATCCTGATTCAGCACATCCTCCAACACCTGTATGCTACATGGAGACTTGGCAATGCACACCAGTGAATTAGCAGGCTCCACATGGGTAGCATATATCACCTTGATGCATGCATGCATATCACACTTTTGTTTCTTAATTACTGAACACTTAAAAACTCACAGCAAAGACTGGAGTGTGACAATAATTTTTAAGAGAGTTGAAAGTGATTAAGAGAGACATCATTTCCCATGATGTACATGCATTTCTTTTGTTGTTTCTGATGAAACAGACTTTCCAGGTTTTGAAACTAGACAAAACCTACAAAAATAGTTTTTCACAGGAGACAGTGGAATGCGTGCCAAACGGAATGGGGAATGGGGAATGCCAAGTGGAATGGGGTGGCCAGTGGAATGCGTGCCAAACGGAATGGGGAATGGGGAATGCCAAGTGGAATGGGGTGGCTCATTATATGCCAAAGCCACATATTATATGCCGCATGTGGCTCAGGAGCCACATGCGGCATATAATATGTGGCTTTGGCATATAATGTGCAGCTCATGGAAATATATTGGCTGAGCTCTTTTTTGCATCACAATTACTATAAAAGGTAAATAACAAATTTTCAAGTGTCCACTGGATTACAACGTAAGTTTAATGTTTGGGGTGAGTAAATATATTTAAGAATTAAAATGCTTCTTAGATATTGCGGCTCTCAAACATCTCTCTTGCAGCTCTCAAACATCTTTAGTTTATTCTATGTGGCTCTTATGTTAAGCAAATTTGGCCACCTCTGGCATCTACCATGTGTGGCAATCCTTTATTCAAATCAGCTTCAGCTCTAAAAAGAACTATCATCTGTCGCCAGTCTAAATACGTAAATTGACTCCAGCAGACAATGTAGGGCATGAGGAAATATGAGACGATATTAGAATTATCTGTCTATCTATTTTGGTCTGTGATGGTTCACCACTCAATGCGTTCATCGTCTAGTAGTGACCAGGTGCTTGAGAACCAGTCCATACTCCAAAAAATGGATTGTTTTCATTTTATTTTTATTTTCAAAACATTTCTATCCCACCTTTCCTCCTGTGGCCAGGATGCTCAAGGCAGACAACAAATACAAATACAATGACTAAAAAATATAAATACAGAAAAATAGAATAACAAACAGCAAATAAAACACTCACCTGCAACTCCCTGGTTCGTGGGTAAATTCAATAGTTCCACTCAAAACTTACAAATTGCATGGGACTGAATGCTGTCCTGCATAGGAATGAATGCAGGACCTGTGCAATTTGTAAGTTTTGAGTGGAACTGTTGAATTTACCCACGAACCAGGGAGTTGCAGGCAAGAGCCTGGAAATTGGTAATGAAGATCAGTTGTGAGAGAATTAACTGTAATGCAAACATTTGGGAGGAGAAGGCTTTTATAGCTGGTTGAAGGGTGTAGCTGAAGACTTCTGAGGATGCTTTCAGTGCTGGGAGCGAAATGTAAAGTTTTACCATCAAAAATTTAATAATAAAGTGTATTTTACGATGGAGTTTTCCCGGCAGAATGATTGTTTTGAACTCTAAAATTATGCTGAAATCAGTTTGCTCATCTTTAAGATTGCACAAGACTATTGTTTTTGCTGCAACAGACTAACGTGGCTACCCCTATCTTTCTCATATTGCAGGGGTTCTTGTGGTACTTCAGCCAGCTGCTGGTTGGACTTGGACTGCTGGACTGCCAGAACCCCACTCCGTGCATATTCGGTGCTGAGTTTTCACTCCCGAGAGGCTCCTGCCTTTGGCCAAGCCTCTCCGGAACGCTGAGAAAGACCCTCCCACTCGCCCAGAGCCTCCTACCTGTGTTTTCGGGCCTCTGAAAACCCGAAACCCGGAAGCAACTGGTGATGATGTCAGCGCCAGTCACTTCCGGTGGTACATAGCAGGAAAGAGCGTGGGCGAAATTTGAAATGTGGTTATAATTGAAAATGGTTGAAAGAGTAAAGCGATGGAAGTCAAGTGGATTAAAATCAAGGTATTGCTGTACTTTAGGGATGCAAGGATGCTCCTTCACCAGAAGTCTTGTCACCTTCTGGGGAGTGTCTGAACAATCTCATGCTCCCTGCATCACCAGTTTGTAAGACAAAGCAGAAAATGTATCTTCACCGTGAATGGGATGAAGACGGAGGTCATTAATAGTAATATGTAGTTGGACTTGATTTATTTTTACTGTAGAAAACCATAGACCATGGGAACATTACAAAGACAAGGAAATGATGCAGTATGTATGCAGTGTCATATATCAGTGCACAAATCTGAATATTTATATATTATATTCAAATTAAATATCCAGCAAGCTGGGCCTGATCCAAGCAAAGTAAAGCAGTCTCTGCATACAGACCAAGACCCCCAAACCATGTTACATTTATCATATGGCATGTAGCTAAATTCTAAATTTGCTACAGTGCCACTTAATTACCTTTAATTAAGAGTTCATTAGCAGCTCTAGGGTGGGATGTTCAGAGGTTGAGTTCAATGCAATCTACCTATGCACTGCAGCCCCAATCCGAGCCATGGCCCTTACCCATGAGTAAAGGTGAGACTTTGCACATCATGTGGTAAATGTGATGTGTACTTGGGTCCAAGTTCCCATCAACTCAATAGAACTTATTTTTGAGCAGACATGCGTCAGATTGGGTTGGTCATGTTCTATTGAATTCAGTTCTGAGAGACTTCAAAGTGCTTAGTGTTGGTTGGCTCACACTCCTTATTTTTAGCAATAGCTGCTTCCTTTGTGAGGTCTATAGCCCTCAAACTATTTAGCCTGGAATACCTGATTTCAAAAAAAAAATACCTCAGAGAAAGTGGTTTGGAGGGCTGAACATTTATTTCATCCATTTTTCACCATCACAGTTCAATAAAAAAAAGATTTTTGTCTTTTAAAGTAGCTGAATTGAGCTTTATGGCTTCAACCACTTTTAACTTAATCCAGTCTTTAATGGAGCATTTAACAAGCCCTGCTGTTTATATCAGTACTTTTCGAACTGTTGATTTACAGCCTAGTCCATAACCCAGTTCAGCAGAAGTGACTGGGACTTAAGCTGTTTTAGTTTTTTTTCCCATCGGTGGAAATAAGTCAATTGCAATCCTTAGTACATCACCTGAACATCAAAGCCATATTCTTCCAAAGAATTTCAGTGTTGTAAATGGGGCTACTCACCAGTAAGGCGACACCAAATATTCTCTGATTTGAAAAATAGCTTATATGGGTGATCCCAGCCAATCGGGAATCCCAATGAACTTCAAGAAGCCATGTTGCTATGTCACTAGCCAGATTTAGCTATATGATGACATCACAGAGGGAAACACAATTCAGAGTGAGTACAAGTGATGGCAATGTACATGAATGGGTGAATATTCTACCCGGAGTGTCAAAACTAGCCAAAGAATGGAGGCTTTTTGATACTATCAAAAATATTTATAGAAACGCTGTGAATAGTTTGGATTAAGCCCTAGGCATAAGCAACCATTTGCAAAATTACAACCATTCCCTTTCTCTTCCTAGTTTATAAAATTTGCCAGGGTTGCACTCAGAAACCTTTTGGGTTTTTTTTTTTTTTTAATTCTGCTGCATATCATTTTTAGGGAACCACATTCTCATCACATTTCAGAAATCTAGCTCAATGTAATCTGAACGAATCGATATCATGGCTGCAAACTTTCATTGATTTCATCCATAGATCAATCAATTCAAGCTGTAATCATTAATCAACTGAGTCCCATTTTCATCTATGATGGACAGTTTCAATTGGTAAGGCTGAGGGTTCAGTGACACATTTGTTTATTTTTGAACCTCTTTTCATGTGTTGCTGCAATGGGAAATGAAAAACAAAATGTCCAAGATGTATTTTCCTTTAGCGAGGTAGGATATACAGGTAAAATAGCCTTGTAAAAGAAAATCCAGCAGAGATCAAAACAAAGTCCAAAACCACTCATGTCTATCCCAAACAAGGATCACTACGAATGGACAGAAATGTTAAAATCCACAGCTGAGCATTTAAGAAGATCCCGACGTTTCGTTCCTTAATGCAGGAACATTTTCCAGGGCAATCCAAGGATTGGTAGATGGTACCATCTGACCATCTAAATATAACTGCTGGCTATGACAGCTTTCGATCAAAAAGATGTATTTTCCGTTTAACAGTATGGTGTAGCTTTTGTTTATTAAACTGGAAGTTATCTCACACCTCCTTCCATGTCCAGTAAAACCACCGGTGTTGAGGTTTTTGTAACAGCCAGCTTTTTTTGAGCTGTAGGAATGTAGGAGTTCAAGGTAGCTTGCAGTTAAAAAACATAATAATCATAAATACAGGTAGTTAAAATGCATTTTAAAAATCCAATCAAAGCAGCATAAAATAGAAAAGTTAAAAAAAAAAAGAGAAGCTAAAACTGGCGGAAAAATTTCCAGTAGTGAGATCTGGGAGGGCCTTTTCAGGAGAGGGCACACAACAGGCAGCTTCAAAGTTTCTTTGATGAATTAACAACCCTCCCCCACCACTTGGCTAGTCTCTCCTGGGCAGATCTTGCTGGACAAATGTCGAGTGGACAGGCAGATAGCCCCACACTCTTGTTCACTCCGTCACACGGTACACGGTGAAAAGTATCCGTAATACTAACGGGCAGCCTGATCCTGCCTAAGGTGCGGCGAATGGTCAAAATGCCTGGCCGCAGCATCCTAGACAGGATGCGACCCATGCCAGCATGACCGGGGCTCACCTCGGGGAAAGGGGATCTTCATCTCCTTTCCTCGATGCAAGCCCCGGAGAGGTCCCAATGGGCCTCCTTGGATGTGCACCAGCTCTTTAGCTGTAAGGCCAGCCCGGGAAGGGGATGGGGATATTGGCGCAGCCCGGCACCATTACCCCCTCCCCCTCCCAGGGCGTGCCAGCCAAAGGTCCCCCTCCCCCGCCTCCCTCCCTCCCCACACCCTCCTGCCATCCAATTTATCTGTGTCTGGTGGTGTGGAGACCGGGAGAAAGCAGAGTGAGCGACCCCTTACAGCACGTTTGCAACACCTAAGGCCGGTGGATCGCACTTTCCGCCTGCCTATATTTATACTGGACTGGTCCCTTAATTTGTTGAAGACAGATTCAGCATCTACAATTCCTTAATTAGTGGGTAGTCCTAAGTAACACCAGTTAAAAATTATAACTGTGACCAGGATTTTTTTAGTTCCACATTCTGAAATTGTTCTTTAGTCCTTGCTTTCATGGGCATTGTTTTGTAACCCATTCTTTTCCAAGGTCTCCAGATAAAACACACAGAAAACATGGCATATTTTATATTAACATCTTATTGAGGCCAGATCCAAAATAAAAATGTCCAGGAAATTTATTTTATTTTATTTTAGACATTTTTATACCACCCTTCCTCCAAGGAGCTCAGAGTGGTGTACATATTTCCTCCCCTCCTTTTTTTGTCCTCACAACAACCCTGTGAGGTAGGTGGGGCTGAGAGATAGTGACTGGCCCAAGGTCACCCAGGAAGCTTCGTAGCTGAGCAGGGTTTTGAAGCTGGATCTTCCAGGTCTAAGTCCGACTCCCAAACCACTACACCATCCTGGCTCCTCTATGCCTCTAATGCCTTCGCCTCTAGTTCTGGTGAGCTTCCGGGGGGCTTCATAGACATCAGGGCCTTGATCCAGAGATATATCTTCATACCTGCCCTCATGTCTAAACTACTCATGTCTAAACTACTCAGGAGATGCACAGCTTTGACTGCATTGATCTCTTGCTTGGGAGGGTCTGAGGCCATAATCCAAGCCCTCCTTGTTCTTCCCCATCGGCTCTGTTCTCAAGCCCCCCCTCATAAGCCATGGGTCAACCATGGCCATCACCCCCCCCCCCCAATAAGTCAACCATATGTCCAGAGTATGTCATTCCTGAACCATTGTCTGTTACTAAGATTTGTTTTCTCAAACTTATTAACACCGGGACCCACTTTTTAAAATGACATTCTATCGGGACCCACCTAGCTTTACGAGACTTAAAAAAAAGGTGATCTAGAAATAAATATTTATTTACAAGTAAAGAGCTCAGCTGCTTGCAGGGTAATTAGCAACTATCTTGCAAACTCTTTGAAGGGCAGTTAGCAGCTAACTAATTTTTAAATAGCCTCAGGGCTTGTGGCAATTATTTATCTGAGCTTTCCATCACCTGGGACCCACCAGAAATCAGATCGCGACCTACCAAGTGGGTTCCGACCCACAGTTTGAGAAACACTGCTCCACAGTTTGAGAAACACTGCTTTCTTTTCCCATAATCAATTTGGTCTCAAGGAAGACTTCCTCTGTGGAAGTTATATGCCTGGCCATCTTCCTTTGCTGCCTAGCTAATGGATTGTCTTGTTATGCAGACATTTCTCCACACATCCATGTCTAGCGTCGCTCTTTCCAGAACCATCCTGACTGGCACAACTATCACAGCAGTCCCTTCATAACTTTTGATGGCACTCCAGAGGTTAGGTGTGCTGAGCATGCTGAACTCCGGCACAAGCAGACTCTCTTGTACTTCAGTGGAGTGGGCCACTGTGTCTATGCATGCTTTGTGAGCCACCTAGCCAAATGCAGCCTACCAGCCATGTACAGAAGGACAATGGGGCTTGACAATCTGATTGATCTGCCTGCCTGGGACTGCAAAAGCAGGACAGTTTAGAAGTACTTGGCAGACCACACTACATGACTGCTTTTTGAGATGATTGTCTACTCACCAATCTCTTCCCCTTTTCCCCAACCCCACAGAAAGGTTTCAAAACCAGATGTCCAGTGTGTTGTCTATTGAACTATTGAATTAAGGCTCCATGCGTGCACTGGTAATTCGAAAGGATTATTAACAAGAGTTTATACAGTGCTCTGGCAGGTCTTTTAACCCAATTCTGCAGCGAAGATTTTTCTAGGCAAGGAAAGAGAAGGAGTTGAGAGAATGGAGACTCCGTTGCATTTCAAAGGAGGACACACAGTTAATTTACTGTGCTTGACTACAGCACAGCCAGGAAGGCACCACATTCAAATAAACACAGTACGTTGAAGTACATTTGCTACTTTCTTCCTTTGAATAGGGAGGGGGGAGGGTCATGTGCCAGCCCGAGAGTTATACTGGGCTGAGCATACCTTGCTGTCATCCATGCACCTCGGTGCATGAAGCTGTCTTCCTTTTCGTTACTCCATTACTGAATGGCAGCGCCATTATTGGGAGGCCAAAAAGAAACGTTGATCTCATCCACTCAGTGATTGTCAAGCCTGGGAGCAGAGCATTAAGTTCAAATTGAGGACATCTTGTTCGACCCAAGGAAAGAGTGTGTTGCATGTTATTTTTTTAAATTAAATATGATGGCACATTAGTGAACAACTGATCAGGTGAACAAAGTTGATGGAATTAAGCAATTCCAGGCGAAACTTGTGAGGTCGTCTTTTAAACAATCGCTTCCCATAACTTCAAGTACTATCACGCTTTTATTCAAAACAAGCCATAATCATCTTGATAAACAGTGCAGACTCGGCAAGCAATCCATGCACATTCATCCTTTGCAACCTCCATTCATCCCCTCGTTCCATTCAGTGGTTTGTGCACAGGAGTCTAGTAGGGTGTAGTAGCGTGCAGCCAAATGCACCCATATTCTGTCACCGTTTTCTCCCTTTATCTCGTGTATACATTTTCATTTGCTTTAGCTTTTGTTTCCTCTTTAGTCTTCCATATATTACCTCCAGTTTCTAGGACTGAGCCACCTTGCTGAAGCTGAGTAGGTTTAGGTCTAGTGACAGCTTGGAAGTCCCATGTCACCTTGTCACCATGTCACCTTGGAAGTCCCAAGTCACGTATGTCACCTTGAGTCCCATGATGGAAGAAAGGCAGGATATAAATGTTACAAATAGTTTATTTTTGGGACATCACGGCATGATATGATTGAACTGTATATATACCAACCAATAAGCCATTTCCTCATAATAATAATATTGTTGTTACTATTATTATTTCCTAAGAACTACATTGCCACGGTAAGATGTTTCACTATCCTATTGACTGGATTCAAATATTTTAAGCATGTAGCCTACTTAGTTCTTGCTTTAATGTCTCATGTCTAATTTTCTCCTTCGCCTTCCCACACAGGACTTTTTCAGAGGGCAATAGCGCAAAGTGGAACAGCCCTCTCCAGCTGGGCAGTCAGTTTTCAGCCTGCAAAATATGCCAGGATGTTGGCGACAAAAGTTGGTTGCAATGTGTCAGATACTGTAGAATTAGTAGAATGTCTACAGAAGAAGCCTTACAGAGAACTTGTTGATCAGGACATTCAACCAGCCCGATACCACATAGCCTTTGGACCAGTCATTGATGGGGACGTGATCCCGGATGACCCCCAGATTCTGATGGAGCAAGGAGAGTTCCTCAACTATGACATAATGTTGGGAGTTAACCAAGGAGAAGGGTTGAAATTTGTTGAAAACATTGTTGACAGTGAAGACGGTATATCTGCCAGTGACTTTGACTTTGCTGTTTCAAACTTTGTTGATAACTTATATGGATACCCGGAAGGCAAAGATATATTGAGAGAAACGATTAAATTCATGTACACAGACTGGGCGGATAGACATAATCCTGAGACAAGAAGGAAAACATTGCTGGCTTTGTTTACTGACCATCAGTGGGTTGCACCAGCGGTGGCTACTGCTGATCTTCACTCGAATTTTGGATCACCCACATATTTTTATGCCTTTTACCATCATTGCCAAACAGATCAGGTACCTGCATGGGCAGATGCTGCTCACGGGGATGAGGTTCCTTACGTATTAGGAATCCCAATGATAGGTCCTACTGAATTATTTCCATGTAATTTTTCCAAAAATGATGTCATGCTAAGCGCAGTGGTGATGACATACTGGACAAACTTTGCAAAAACTGGGTAAGTACTTGATAGAGGTATAGCCTCATAATGTGGCTCAAGAATCTGATCAAATCAAAGACCAGGCTTTCTCCTGGCATGGTTTAATATTTATCAAAATATAGGGGGGGGCACCGTATCCGTGGGGAATATGTTCCAGGCCCCCCCGTGGATACTTGAAACCATGGAGAGGGGCGAATGCCCCCTCTGCAGTTTTCTGATGCCCCCCATCCCCCACGTGCGTGCAACCCCCTGCGGGTACACGCAACCCCGCAGACCCCCCCCCAGGCAAAAGGTTTTTGTGAAGAAACCTTTGTTTTTTCTTCAAAAGGAATGCAATGAGCAGCCTCCTTGCAGGCCCATCCAATGAGACTAGGTGCTAGAGAGGCTTTGCAAGGTTGCAGAGACGCTCTAGCAGCACCTGGTCTCGCTGGATGGGCCTGCAAGGAGGCTGCTCATCGTGTTTCTTTTGAAAAAAAAGCAAAGGTTTCTTTGCAAAAGTAAGTGCCGGGGGGGTCGTGGGGGGCGGGGGGCATCCGCTATCCGTGGATATCTGAATCAGCGGATAGCAGATCAGCGGATACGGGGGGGCCCTGTAATGTTTGCCATATCGGCATATAGGAACTGTTGTCTTTTGTAGTGAAGCCAAATAATGAAGTCAACTTAAGACCAAGAGCAACGTGTGTACAATTGTCAAGAAAGTATTAAACACTGCCAGGGAATTCATAACTAGGTCTACCTTCCTCATCAGCTGACTGGGAAGCCCTACAGGCCAACCGAACACATACATGGAAATCGGTCAACTTCCAGTGTGATGTCATCACATCCTTAAAAGCTGAAGTATTTGTGCTTCAGCCACTATCTCAGGGGCAGAGGCAGAGAGACCAACAAGATCAGAAGCTTTTGTCCAGTGCTCTGCTTCAATCAGGAGTAACTTGCAGGCTGGGGCTCTGGGGCATTCTGAATGTTGCCTGGACCTCTGCACAAATGGCACACGTTGTCCTCTTGTTGTAAATTATGACTGGGGTATGCACCCAAAGGAGGGGGAAGGTGGGAAGAGGACTCCATGGAGCTGTACAGTGATAGTCTTCCACTGGTGCAGCACCACTGAATCATGCATTTTGTGTGTATTGCATTTCAATATTTTGAATGTTGGGAGCAAAGTGTGTGATAGCACGTTTATTGTATTAAATTATGAGGGCGATTTATCTTTTGAAAACAACTTTCAAATCTCTTCAGCAGGGCATGCCTGAAACTTGTATACTATCCTCAGTATAGAAGTCCTCAGTTCAAATCACAACTCTATGTGACCTTAAGCAAGCCAGTCTCTCCCAGGCTCAGTTCTCCATCTGCAATATTTGGATAACGATACAGACCAGTCACATAAGGTTGCTATAAGAATTACAGCAAGATAATCTATCTGAAGTTGTTTGTACACTCACTCAAAAAAATGCAGTGATGATAATGTCAACAGATGAAAAGAGCTAATTTGACTCAGACACTAGTATGACATGAAAGGGTAGCGCACATAACATATAATAACGGTTATGTATTTTCTTGTACCAAGTGATGGAAGAGATGGACTTACTGCAGTTGAACTCTCACCACTGCTGTCCCCAGGTGTACTTTGGGACGTAGAAAAATCAATGTCATGGTGTGTTTTGTGAAATGCTTTACTAAGTGAAAAGCTTCAGTGGTTTCCAGTTCATGTTTTCCACTTTTTTTTTCTCCTAGGGATCCAAATCAACCAGTCCCACAAGATACAAAGTTCATTCATACAAAACCCAACCGTTTTGAGGAAGTAGCATGGACCAGATACTCCCAGAAAGAGCAACTATATCTTCACATTGGATTAAAACCACGAGTGAAAGAACATTACAGGGCCAACAAGGTGAACCTATGGTTGGAACTGGTACCTCACCTGCACAATCTTAATGACATTTCACAGTATACCTCTACGACAACTAAAGTGCCATCAACTGATATTACTTTCAGGCCAACACGGAAAAATTCGGTATCCGTAACTTCAGCCTTTCCTACAGCCAAGCAAGATGATCCCAAACAACCACCAAGCCTAATTTCCGGGGATCAAAGAGACTATTCCACGGAGCTGAGTGTAACTATTGCCGTTGGAGCATCTTTGCTGTTCCTGAACATATTAGCCTTTGCAGCACTATACTACAAAAAGGACAAGAGGAGACATGATGTCCATCGGAGATGTAGTCCACAGCGTACTACAACCAATGACCTTACCCATGCACAAGAAGAGGAAATAATGTCCCTCCAAATGAAGCACACTGACTTGGGTCATGAATGTGAGTCCATCCATCCGCATGAGGTGGTTCTTAGGACCGCCTGTCCCCCAGACTACACCCTAGCTATGAGGCGGTCTCCAGATGATATTCCCTTAATGACCCCCAACACCATTACAATGATCCCCAACACTATACCAGGGATTCAGCCCCTACACACATTTAATACATTTACTGGTGGACAGAATAACACTCTGCCCCATCCTCACCCACACTCCCACCCACATCCCCATTCACATTCGACAACTAGGGTATAGCCAGACAAGACAAAACAAACTTTTATTTTTTGGTGGATTACAGTGGGTTATAATTCTGGAAGACTTGACTTGGCTTTCAACCTACAAGACTCTTACTATTTAAATATGGAGGAATATTATGTGAATATACATATCAAGACCTTTGGGGATTTTGGGAAAAAAATGAATTGTACATATATACAAATGAACTTTTAAAACAAGTATAACTTTTTGCAGTTGCTTGAAGCAATTGTCCTGAATGATACTTTTTTCATTCACATTCAAATAATTAAATTTTTTTTTGAGGATTTAAGTTACATATTGGAATTTGGCATGTGCAAGACAAACAGGAAAGAAACTATGACTGATTTTTTTTTAAAAAAAAAGTTCTATGAATATGCACAAGGGACACATTAATGGAATGTCAGATAATTTTCACCAATTTTTATTTGGAACTGTTTTCTTGTGTAGACCATATTTACATATTTGGATAAGTATTCAAAGCACCAATGCTGTTAAAGAAAGGGGCTCAGATGCTGAGATCTGCCAGTAAAAAGGAAAGAAGCTTTATAGCCTGGCAGGTACGACATTATCACATAAGTGCTGTCAGTATAAACGTTGTGGGAATAAAGGAAACTGGATATTTTTAGCACGATGTGCATGATAATTTATTATGCTTGGTGGCTGTGCTGCTGATTAAGCCGTAATTAAAATTCTTCTCATCCCATTGGAGTTCTCAATAGAAGCTTCTTCCCTCAATTGGCACAACCTAAAGGAGGTTTGTTTTAATGGGGAAAAATGTAATTGACAACCTAGCAATTCCCAGTAGTTTCCCAGGAAGAGAAGGCATTACAGTCGTTCTTAAAGGTGTTTGATGGTGCTCTAGGTAAAAAGCAGCAAACACACACGGATAGAAATCCCAAAAGGAAAAGACATCTCTGTATGTTTTTAATGTTCTCTTTTCTTTCCACCCGATCAATTTATAGTGCTTGCAACATGAATAGGGCATTTGCCATATTGATGCAATTTCTTTACAATCACATAGGTTGATATGAATCATGTTATTTTTAAAAAAGTGTCCAAAGATTTATTTCCAAGACTATTTCGCAATATGTAAAGGTGCCACCCCACCCCAAATTATCACGCTGATTACAGCTCTCATTTATTTTTATTTTTATTTTCATATCGCATGCGATAAAGTTCACTGGTAGTATTTCCAAGTTATTCCCTTTTTGCTCTGCGTATCTTCAGCGTTCCTGTGAGCTCACTTGAAATTTTCTTAAGGAGATCTCTGCAGGGTACAAATATTGAGACAGAGTCTATATGAGTCACCAACGGGAAGTGGTCCAGATCTGAATCATGACAACATTCTCCTGTTTTGAAAGGAATGGTATAAAATGACAAAAGGGTCTTTGTTTCCTCTTGCTCCCTCTTACTTTTGAATTTAAAAAAAAGGTATGTCACAGTCATTTTAAAAAAAGTTTGTATGTGTAATCAGATGTACATTTATATAAAAAAGAGAAAAAAATGAGATGGACTAAAGAGCACATCCCTGATGAAAACTTTCTCTCTTTTCCTGTATTATATTTCTATTAGAGTAAAGTTATGTGATTTTTTTTATTTTGCATTTTTTCAAATTACTAGCAATTTTGATAGTTTGTAAGATAACGCGCAGAACTTTCTCTGACAAACTAACTGCAGTAACAGAAACATTTCTTTTCAGTTACTCTTTTTCAAGATTGAAAGCTTATTACACATACAGCAAAATTGTATACTACTTGATGGAAAAAATTATTTGTACTTCTGGGCCGTTCATGTTGGCCATTGAGTGAAAAATAAAGCTAATCTGGATAATGAATATTATAATTATTCCAATGCTAAGAGACCTGATATTTGCTCATTAAAGAGCTCAAATGTTTATTGCTGTTTTGTCATTTTTTTAAATGAAGTAATGGTAACTGTCTCAGAATAAAGAGTTATTTCTTGAGACCAGTCTGGCTTTTGAAGACTTCAGTATGCCTTCTACAGGTAAAAATGTCTGAGATTGACTTCCTCCATATAAAAAATGCTGACATTGTGAATGTATAAAGCGGCAATCCTTTCTGTTCTTAGATGGGAGAAATCCCCATTGACTACAGTGAGATTTACTTCTGAGCGAATATGTTTAGGATTGGGCTCCATGTTTTTCTAACTAATATTGCAATATACTTGGCAAAAAAGTCAACATTTGCCAAAAAAGTTAGACTTTTTAAAAAGAAAGAACAGACTTATTTCAAATATATGCAGATTATTTCACAATACAAAGGTTATACAGCAAAAAAAGTCTTTCATAAAGTCAGTTTTTCTTAGCAAACGGAGCTTAGACTTTAAAAATGAAATAAAAGTATCCATCTTTTTTTTCATTTTCAAGCACTCCTTTTGGCTTTACTTTTTTTGTTAGTGTTTTTTTTTTGGGGGGGGGGTTAGTTTTGTTTTTTACAATGGTTAGTACAGCATTGATTGGTGGTCCCAGTTATGAAATTCCTCAGTAGAAGCTGAAACAGGGAAAGTCTTCAAAATTCAGGATGGTCTATGTGCAATTGCTGCCTGACGTAGTTGTGACTGTGACCTGCCAATGTAAACCAATAAAAAGAATTGTTTGCCATCAGATAATCATTGTTGAATAAGAAGATTGTATTTTGCAATGTTGACTAATGAAAACGAAACAGAAAAAAAACCAAAAAATATAAATGGATGGCCATAAACCAATATTACACATGGAAAAACACACACACACACACACACACACACACACACACGATATTTTGATGTGCTTTTTCTTAACATTATCAACTCCAAATAACTTTCTATGCTAGTTTAATGGAGGCCATATATCTTGCTAAAGCTCTCTCAATATATACAGTCTCTGATAATTGTTTACTTTTATTAGTTAAAGAAATAAATGATTTAGGTAAACTGAGCACGACACTATACTTTTTATTTGGGGTCAGCTAATGATAACGTTGCAAATGTGAATGAAGAAGTTGACAATGCAACTACTCTATAGGCTGATTTCCACCAACTTCAGTTGCGTTGCGTTTGCATCTGGAGGCTCGCAAGCGCAGGGGACAGGACGCCCTGCCCGAAAACACTGCCCTGGGCTCCACCAGTTTCTTCAATGCACTTGTCCCTCCAGATTGTCCCTCCTTGTAATAATGCTCAACGCTGATTGAGCATTGTAATAGTGCTCAATGGCTGAAACGTGTGCTCCGATTGCCTGAAAGTCCCCTCTCATCCCATTGGTCAAACAGTTTGCTCCGCGTCCCGCTCTCTCTCAATCATGAGCATGGTCCACAGCCGATCGCCATGGAACTCGGGAGAAAAGGCAGCCACACTGCTCTGCACACACCGCACGGGCCCGGGACACTCCGGTGGTGTGGTGCAGATCAGCCTTAATTTTTATTTAACCAGTTCACAGAACCACAGGAAGGATGGGGAGACTGATTGTGATCCTGTGCAGTTAGCAGTAATAGGACACCTGTAATTGAACCTATAACTGCACAAGATCACAGCACAGGTGTCAACCCAGTAGCTTGGATGCACGGACAGCGACTTCCTCACTCTCTTCTGTGTCCAGGGCGGGGCATGCGTCTTTTCCCCAATCAAGAGCCTCACATACATTCTTATGCCCAGATGGAGGTCTTGGATATGAGCTACTACATTTCTTTCAATGGAGGAAGAGCAGATTAATGTGCAGGTCTGCTTCTTCTGCTCAATTAATGAGGAAACCCTGTGAATGAACTACAAACTCTCAGGCTGTAACAAACTTTCTTTTGTGCTTAAATGCAAATATGAGAATCCCCTCATGTAGAAGCTCCTGTGAGAACATGGAGAATCCTGTTTTACCCGCTACTCAGTGTAACTGTGGGGCAGCAGCTAGTGTGAAAGTCAGAGAATCTCCCACATACGATACAATTTTGAAACGCTGAAAAGAGTATTTTAAAAAATCTGAAAAACAGAACTATAAGAAATGTTATGGAATAATTTTGAAGATGCTGTATGGAGTTTATAGCTCCCCCCCCCCAAGGTATAAATGTCAGATTTCATTTATAAAATAGGTCTTCACCAAAAACAATTTGTTTCCGGTATAATTATGCAAAGAAGTTTTCCAATTCTGGTCCAAAGAGGATTTATTTACATTTAGCATTTGGAATTGAATCAATTTGTATTTGTGGCATTTTGCGCATATATATATATATATATATATATATATATATATATATATATATATATATATATATATATATATATATATATATATATATATATATATATATATATATATATATATATAATCCTTTTAAGACTAACAGCAACATGGACTTGTCCCCTGTACATTTTTTCATGTTTTACTACATTTAGACATATTTCCCATCTTCCTGCTATATCTTGAAATCAATTAAGCATATTGTGCTTTCAGGTTTAAAACCCAATACAAGGGTAAGACAGATGTGAGAGTTTAAGGTAAGAGTGGTAGAGATAGCACCTTGATTTTTATTTATTTTGCTGTGTAAACTGCTTTGTGAACGACTTCTTGTTGAAAAGCAGTTTATGTATTGTTAACAATGGCAGTACCTTTATTGCCCTCCAAATACAAGTCTTTTTTTTTTCCTTTTTCCTTTTTAGTCCTAGAGTGAGAGTTGGGTGGAAATCAAGTTCTGCAGATTTTCTACATGATTTCACGTTAGACCATGGAAAAGCCAATTCCTTGTCTAATATACAACCCGAATCATACTAGCATGTTGTGCAGCTGGAACAAGTATTCCAGTGGCACAACACACTTTCTGGCTGTTGCAAAATGCGACAGACCAGAGCTTGCAGACTGGCTGCCACCGAGAGCAGCAAGCGGCCAGCTCCGTGCGGCAGGGGAACCTGCCACCCACCACCACAGGTAAGAGCGCATAGTGGTGGGAGGGAGGCAGGGGGTGGGTGGAATGGGGCGGGAGTGGGTGGAATGGGGTAGCAATGGGAGTGGATCTCAGGCACAAAGGAGGCGGTTTTGGCAGCAGCGGTGCACACTGAAACCTACCCCCCTTCCCAGCCTTCCCAGATCCATGCGGAATTGCATCAGCAATATTGCTGCCGCAGGTCTGAGGAAACCCACTGGGCTGGCAGGGGATTACCCAGGGACAAGGTAACAAATACTCCCTGACCCTGAGGAAGCCTCTGGAGGCTGAAACTCCCCTGCAGGATGCAGTGGACACCACGTTGGAGCCACCGCATGGGGAGTGAGATAGGATTTGGCTCAAAGTCTGTGTTAAGGTTGTGAGGGACACATATTGGCTAAATATTTATTTATTTATTCATTTATTTATTTTCTGTATTTATATACCGCCTTTCTCATCATCAGATTTCTCATCAGATTTATTCAAGGTGGTTTACACAGGCAGGCTATTCTAGACCCGAAAGGTCTTTACTATTCATATATAGAACCTTTCCATACCCCAGATATTTCCCTTCCGAGTGTAGCCCTCCTTCTGGTTTGTGCTCGGCACTTCCAAGCTTCACAGTTCAATGCAGTTCACCCTCAGACAGTTGTCTTAGATGTTCTCTCTCTAGCTGACTCCTCCGCATTCCACCCTCTCATGGTGTCTTCTCAGTGTCTCTGCGAGGTCCGTAATCAGCTTCTGCCTCCCATCCAAGCGAGAACCGATGCCCACGATATCACCATCAACACACTTTTCCTCCCCAGTCCCCCCAAATAGTGTGCTTTTTCCGGAAAGGTGAAGAATGAAAACACACACATGTTCACATATGTGTGTCTGTGTGCATTATACACATGTGCCTATGCATAGGTTAAGACCTTTTTTTAATGTCAGGCTGCTCATCTGATGCTCAAGAGGTAAGACTGAGAGCTCACATACATCCTGCTTCATATACGTCCTATTTTGACAGTCCCTAGTTCTGGTACCACCTTCTATTTTCATTTTGGAGATGCATAAAATTTGTGTTCTGGTGCACATACCCTGGGATAAATACTGACTTTCTTTTCATCTTACTCCTCTACAAAGACACCCTGTTAGTAAATGTTGCTGAATATGTTTGAGTTGTAGTTGTTCTACAAGAGCAACAACTGGATCCATTTTGAGAATAAATATTAAGGTGTTTTTTTTTAATCAATCCTTTTTGATGTTGAGAAAGCAGGTTAAAAATTAAAAGAAATAAAAGGTGAATCACACCTGTTTTATAAGCCAGTGCAGATAGGCTTCTGTAGAGCAACCCAGAAAGCATTTTGGCAGGTGAAGGTGAGAGCTTTCTACAAGCTTTCAGTAATGCATCATAGTTTACGGACGACACTCAGGCCCTGAACTTTGGTTCTTCACAGTGTGTCCCCCATCTTTGGTGACACATTGGGTACTTCCATTGCCATTGGGTCTGAGGATTCAGGGACTGGCCCAGCCTCTGGCCTGTGCCCAACCTGGCTGGGCCTTGATGCCACTCCTGAGTCCAGCACCCTACTTTCCCTCAGTGGCCAGCCAGAAGCTTTTGGAAAGCCCATAAGCAAGGCAATAAAGGCAAAATGTGGATAGTTATTCAGGTATGTATGTAATCAACCTTATCCCCCATTTTAGAACAACGGGACAGCGTCATGCTGTTGAATAAGGCCCAGTGATGGCGCACAGAGGACTGGACTGATGCTGGTACATTTGTACAGGGGGCATTTTAAGGGTGAGGAGGGGGAAGGCAGGGAGAGTTTTAGCAGATCGGGGGGGAGGACAGGAGGTGGGGAGCAGGGCTGGAGGGGGTGAATCTCGATGGCAAATGTGCACGCCAGAACCTATCCCCCTCATTTTGGCCCACCTCACCTCCTTACTCTTACTCATAAACGAGATACGATACAAAATAGAGGAGGACTTACACCAACTATGAAGCTGGCATACATCCTAGAAGACCCATTCAGTGGACTAGTGCCTGTGAATGAGAGCTGTCAAGGACAGCTGCTTTCAAAGGCCAGGGGACCAAATTAAAGAAATGCACTTAGTTGGAAATCACGGTTAGCATTCGGGTCAAAAGACATGTCATGTTAAGCACAGGTTATACAGGATGGCGCTGTATGTCAGGATTGTGGTAATCAGGATTGGGAACAAAGTGTGGGGGAGGAGGTTCAACCTCTTGCCCTACTGTGGTCCTGATCACAACCAGCTTTCATCCACAGCTGCAGCTTCCCCTTGAAAGTGAATTCCCAGTAGGCAATGGGAACTTGCATTCTGGGGTTAATAGAAAGTGGCGGGGGGGGGCTGCTCTGGATTGGAACTGTTGCAGACGGAAAGGGTAAAAGTCGTCCCCACCATACCATGATCCTGATCAGGCCCCCTGCTGCCATTTTTTTTTAATACAAGCATATCAGACCCTAGTTGCATGCATAATGCAACATGAAGTTGACTTTAATACTAATTACACATGTCTATACATGTAATACTAACTACACTTTAATACTAACTACACAATCCACCTACTACACCTGCCACCAGCGGGTGGCGCAGTGGGTTAAACCGCTGAACCATGAGCTGTTGATCGAAAGGTCGGCAGTTCGAATCCGCGATGGGGTGAGCTCTCGTTGCTTGGCCAGCTCCTGCCAACCTAGCAGGTCCGAAGCATGTCAATGCGAATAGATAAATAGGTACCGCTTGCGGGAAGATAAACAGCGCTCCGTGTTCCAGCCACATGCTACGCGCTGCGGCAAGGAGAGTCATGCCGGCCACATGACCACGGAGGCGTCTTCGGACAATGCTGGCTCTTTGGCTTTGAAATGGGGATGAGCACCACACCCTAGAGTCGGACACGACTGGACTTAATTGTCAGGGGTCACCTTTACCTTTTGTTTACACAATCCTGTGCTGAGTTTAACCTGTAGCTTGGCCCTTACAGATGTCACAGTAAATGTGGTGGGTGCTACTCTGGAAAATCATTTTAGGGGAATGTGAAGGAAGTTCAAAGTATTGGAATAAAATTAGAAATATTTGTTTGGGAAGGGGCTGTTCAGCTCTAGTTAGTAGTAATTGCCCTTAAATGCATTCAAAAATGGAACCCCTGCAACCAAACTTACAGATGATTTTTGGTCATATATTTTTAATTTATTCAACAGCTAATAAGTACGTGTGTGTGTGATACACACACAAAACACACACTTAAAATAAAGAAATACACAAAAAACTTTAAATAAACCATTACAAAGACATTTCTTGGGGTTCTGCTTTTGACTTTACTAGAAAAAAAAGGCCAAACAAAAAGGGGATTTTTAGGGAACTGTCAAATATTGTGGCGGGCTAATTTTTGATGTTTTGTAAATTGTTTCCTCGTGTGTCATTAGATCAAACTATTTAGCCTTTTTCACTTTTCTAATACTGTTATAGAAAGTTGGTATCTAATGTAAGCAAGCATTAGATAATTTGACGAACATTGTGGAAAAAAAAGTACTCCAAAATAAATTTTAAAAGAATATGGACACTTCCTGGCTGAGGGTATTTTTAATCACTGTTCAACAAGATTGAACTTGTCAAGATTGCTGGTGCAGCTGTTTGCGTGCATGTATTGGGGGGCCAATTCCATTTCTTCTTTCTCTTGAAATGAAAACATATCATTTAGCCATTCTTCTGTGGTTTCCAAAGTAATGTTCCTTCTTTGAAACATGCGATGTCGAAACAGATTTATTTTCTGATTGGATTTAATTCGGGGATGATGCTGTTCTTGTATGGAAGCCAACAATCAGCCACGTTTGATAAATTGTTCAGTTAAAGTAGCAAGAAGAATCAATGGATTATCCACAAGAAGTGCGCAAGAAGCCTTTTTGTCTTGGGTTTTGTTAATGCTGTTGTGTAATTGATTTCTTATTTGCAGATTCAGAGAAAGAGCATTTGAGAGATGTGGTAAGACACACACACACACACACACACACACACACACACACACACACACACACACACCGCTTTTCTTGGTCATTGGATTTCTCCTCTGACTTTATTCAAGGCAGTGTACATGGGCAGGCTGTTCTAAACCCCAAAGGGTTTTTACAATATAATAACGTTCTAATCTTTCGCAGAACCCTTCATTCTAGATGTTGCTTTCACAGTCCATCTCTCTCTCTCTCTCTCTCTCTCTCTCTCTCTCTCTCTCTCTCTCTGGCACTCGCCTCACCACGCTTCAGCTGACAAGCAACCTTGACTGCCACTCAAGTGCTGCAGTTGCAGTTCCACTCCCCCACAGAGGCTCTGCAACTTAACAGCTCGGTGTGCTGGCAGCTCTCTGAAAGACACAGACACTTCCGGCCATCTTGAACTGCCGTCCTTCAGATCTTCAGGCATTTATGAGACGATCGCTCTACCAACTGAGCCAGACGTCTTGCCTGTGTGTACACACACACACACATACACACACACACACACACACACACACACACACACACACACACACACACACACACACACACAACGAGATACGATACAAAATAGAAGAGGGCTGCAATCCTAAAACATTGGGAGTGAATCCCCATTTAACACATTTGAGTTTACTTCTGAGTAAACCTGAGTAAACCTTCCAAGCAATTCCACCCAAAGTTCGTAATTCTAATTTTAAAAAAATCAGATGTCTGAAAAACAAACTAGTAGTTGGCTGGAATCATGATTCTAGAGCCCAAATTCCAGTCTAACTCAACCTTTTGCCCAAAGGATACCCCACTACTCAATCTCTGAGTATAACACAGAGAAACGTTCATCAGGATGGACGTTGTCTTCAAATGTACTATACCAAAACACTATAAAACATGTGTGTTTATTTATCAGTTTCTTTCCAAAAATAAGTCCTTGAAAAATGAGTTGGGTTAGCCATTAAATCGATAATCCAGATATTCTTTTTAAAACATTCAGCCATTTCTTTTCTTTTTCTTTTTTGGGAAGATTGAAGTAACACAAATTTTAGCAGCTGTTTGTAAATTAAATACTGACAGCGCAATCCTGTGTAGGATACAGCGGCTGGACTAAAGGGCCGGCCGCCGTATCCTATCGAGTTGCTGGGTTGCCCTGGGGCAGCCCGAGAACAACTCAGGAGAAGGGGACAATCGTCCCCTTCCCTGGTGTCAGCGGCAGTAGGCCGGCATGGCTGGCATATCTGGGGCCTGGAGAGAGCGTTGGATACCGGGAATCTCAGCCCCGGTATCTTCGCCCCATCCAGGCCCTGGGTGGCCTCCCTTGCTGCCCAGTCCACCCTCCCCCCACCCCTGCCCCGACTGAGGTAGGGCTTATCTGGCTGGGGAGACGGTGGAGCAAGCAGTGCTGGCCACAGCGCCAGCAGCACTGCTTGCTCACCGGGTGTCGTGTAAGTGCTTTACAACACTTTTGCAACATCCTGCTGTGCTGCCACGGCGCAGAAGTTACACAGGATCGGGCCGTGAGTGTATTGTATCATCTTCATCTTTTAACTGCCTGATCCTATTGGGAGGGTTGAACAGGGACGGGAGGGAGCAAAACTAGGCGGGTAAGGGGAGGGGTGGATGCGGGAAGGGTGGATCCGATGGCAATGGTGTGCACTGGATACTATCCCCTCCAGCAGCAGTCTCCCTGCCCTCTTTCTCTCCTCAAATTTGCTCCAGTGAAATGTCTGGCACAGGTCCGAGGAGACCCATGGCGGGACGGGAGGCTTACAGAGGGGATTTAAATCCTCTTTCCTGTCTGAAGTCTCCTGCTCTGCCCTCCCAGACAGATACAGCACATACCTTTTTGGCGCTGCTGCACCAGCCGGGGGGGGGGGATAGGATTGGGCTGTAAATAACATAGCTCAATCATGTTGGGTTTAGAAGTGATAGAGCATCCTGCAGTTTTATAAACCAGTCTCAGTATCTGATTCAAGAATAGTTGGAGGAGACTTTTTTGAGAAGATCTATATCCTTAATTTGCTTTTTCAAACGTTGGTCAAATTGCTAAATGGACATGAGCTGCCCCTTTGTGTTTCTCCCGAAGCTGATTGAAACTTGGAGAAAAAATTGTCACATGAATCTACTGTAGGTTAACAATTCAACGGGGGTGAAATTTTATATCCTCAGCTTAAGATCTATGACTCAAGTAAGCCTCATGAAAAAGCCATTTGAAGTGCTCTCGACTTGAACTGTCTGTTTGCAAAGTAGACCAAGAAAATCATTCAACGGAATGGTTCCCCCGCTCAGCCTTTGCCTCCTTTGCCTGGATGGAAAATAGCTTCTCATTTTTTGGTAGATTAACAAGATGTCCCTGGGATCTATTAATATGTCATGTGGCATTATTTTCCTTCATTGTTTGACGCAGCTCAACTCTCTCTTAATCATATTGCTTCACTATATTCTGTTGACAGAAGCTCCAGGGTGTGTTTGCATTTTACTGCAACCCATATACTATTGTGATGCCCTTCCAGATACCAGCATTACTTTGGCTTCCATAAACTCTATTACCTGTGATTTACTTGGTGTGCCTGAAAGGTTTGTGGGCAGAAAATGGAGGAAGGTAAAAGCAGAACAATGAAATGTGCTACTAGCATGCTCTCCAGCCCGAACCTCTTGGATAGAAGATCCAGAATCTATATGGATAGTGGATATATCTCATCCCATCACACAATGGGACTTACTTCTAGATGTAGACATGCATTACTTCTGAGAGATACAACCACTGGCGTCACTGCAGGGGGCGGAGCTCTAAGTTCTGCCGCGGTCAGATCCTCCGTTACATGGGAACACGAAGCACCCCCGCCCCCTCGCCTTTGGAGCCTTTCAAGTTGGTGAAAGAACCAACTTGAATGGCTCCAAAGGAGAGGGGGCGGGGGCGCTTCGTGCTCCCGTGTAATGGAGGGTCTGACCACGGCGGAACATAGAGCTCCGCCCCCCTGCAGTGACACCAGTGGATACACCACCACCATCTTCCCCTGTGCCACTGCAGAAATAGCCTTAGCTTAGGACTTACTAGAAGAGCTGGTTAAGAGGCTAGGTGATGAACATAAGAAGAGCCCTGCTGGATCAGGCCAAAGGCCCATCTAGTCCAGCTTCCTGTATCTCACAGTGGCCCCACCAGATGCCTCCGAGAGCACATAGCCAACAAGATGACCTGTTTCCTGTTGTCACTCCCTTGCACCTGGCCCAGAGAAAACCTACTTCTAAAGCCAGGAGGTTGCTGTCAAGGATTGTACTCTGTGATACAGGAATAAAAGGAGCACGTCCTGGTTTTATTTACAACAACTCCTTTATCCCCAGGAGTATCAGGAAAATAACCTGCACTTTATTTACAGCTTCTTCCACAGAGTACATACGGGTTCACTGCACTCCACAGTGCACTTCTAGGGTTCCCTCATTGCTTCCCCACTCCCTTCTCCAGAGCTCCGCAACTCACGGGATAATCCCCTTCCCCCCTGGGCAATGTCCTCCCCCAGGAGTAATTCTAGTTTCCTTTATCCCATTCACTCGTGCTTACTTCCGTTCTGGTCTATAATTCATAACGCACACAGACAACTTGGAAAAGTTAAAGAGAATTTATTTCCAAGTTGGTTAGTCACTGAAGTGCAAACCTCACCTTTAAACAGGGCTAGATTGAGAGGCTGCAGCAGGTAGTACCGTATTTTTCGCTCCATAAGACGCAGCGGACCATAGGACGCATGTGTTTTATGGAGCTAAAAATAGGGGGAAAATATTTGTTGTATTCATGTTGCCAAAAATATTTGTTGTATTCATGTTGCCAAAATGCTGAATTGCAACAGAGCCTTGGGGAATGCTCCAGCATCTTTCCAACCTGATGTTGATCCATTCATTACCACTATCATGCTCCTACAGACAACTCTGCAGCACTCCATCCACCCCCTGCGACTGCCACTAAAGGGCCTTCTTGGCTCCCAGATAGGTCTCCCTTCTATATATGATGAATACGTTTGTAAGAAAACCAGGTAAGGTAAAGGTAAAGGTATCCCCTGACAATTAAGTCCAGTTGTGTCCGACTCTAGGGTGTGGTGCTCATCTCCATTTCAAAGCCGAAGAGCCAGCGTTGTCCGAAGACGCCTCCGTGGTCATGTGGCCGGCATGACTCTCCTTGCCACGTAGCATGCGGCTGGAACACGGAGCGCTGTTTACCTTCCCGCAAGAGGTACCTATTTATCTACTCGCATTGACATGCTTTGGAACTGCTAGGTTGGCAGAAGCTGGCCAAGCAACGAGCGCTCACCCCGTCGCAGAATCGAACTGCCAACCTTTCGATCGACAGCTTATGGTTTAAGCGGTTTAACAGCTGGTAGGCTGCAGTAGCTCCGCGAACCCTCCCAGGTCCGCGAAGGCAACCCCCTCAAAAGATGAGGGGAAGCCATTTCTCCAGCCTCTGCATTGCGGAGCTCGCAGCTGCTCCGCAAGCATCCAAAATGCTGTCAAAGAGCTCTGTGCTCCACTCCGCAGATCCGTGACGCGCATGGATTCCTCTAGTGTGAATCAGGCTTAAGTCTTCACACCTGAGCTAGGTTTTGGTTTCTATCTGTACATCAAAGAAACTGCCATTCTGTTTATCTATTGCCTAGGCAATTCTGGTCATAAACGTTATCTCGTGCTCATGTCCTTGATGACTCTGCATTTCAAAGGAGGTCTGCTTTCTCTCAGGAAATAATCTTTCTACTTCTAACACCCTGAGTGCAAATTACATTTCAAAGAGACAGTGAAACCCGATTCCTTAACTCTCACTCTCCAGCACATATCTTATTACATACAACGGCTTCACAGCAATACACATTCATCATACAGCATAGGAATACACATAAGGGCAGAGGCATTACTCCTTCACGGTTGCTTATAGCTTGTAACCTGTGATGGTCTTTTCCTCCATGAATCTATCCAAACCCCTTTGAAAGGCATCTAGGCCAGGTGCCATCACCACATCTTGTGGCAAGGAGTTCCACAGATGAATTACACACTGGGTGAAGAAATATTTTCTTTGAAATGTTTGAAATAAATGAAGCACAGGTATAGGTGACTGAAAAGTGAGTGTGACCCAATTTCCTCCCTGGAACTAGCAGCTGGGACAAGAATGAGCCTAAAAGCCCAAACTTATCTAAGTCTCCACACGACAATGCAGCAGCGCCAACGCATCTGCTGTAGCCTGTGGGGGCGTTTCCACCTCCCGGAGCCTCCTCAGGATAAGGGGAAATAAGAGGCCAAACAAAAAGGGGATTTTTAGGGAACTGTCAAATATTGTGGCAGGTTAATTTGTGATGTTTTGTCTATCATGGATTGTAGTTGCAGCAAGGAGCGCTATGTCATGCTTCTGAAAGCCACAGACAGCTTCTCCTAGCTTCACACATAGGCTCCTTAGTCCCATCTGCCCTGACTTTATGAAAAGGCATTGCTGGACAGCTTCAATACGGGGCTCTCTTCTAGGTGAAATGAGCAGCAGTCAGCACAACAATTAATGCTCAGACATGGACTAGGTCAACTGCTCCGGGTTAGAGAATCATATTACCCCGAGTATAGGAAGCTCCTGATTATAAGCCACACCCTTAAAGTTTGGTGCTATTTTTTAAAAAATACATTTTTAACTTTGTTTAACTTAAAGAAAATATACACATTAGTAGAACAGTAAAACAGTACAGCTTTAGTAGCCGGGAGGAAAATGGCGGCAGGCGGCGCAATCCGGGATGGCTGCCAAACCTCCCAGGATGCTGGAACCGGACCCCGAAATCCGGGAGACTCCCGGCCATTCCGGGACATATGGTAAGCCTACCCATAGGGCCCCGGCCGGCTTGCACCCAGGGAAAGGGACAAACGTCCCCTTCTCCCGTGGTGTTCTCGGGCAGCCCGGGAACAGGTTAGGATGCGGCAGCCAGACCTTTAGGCTGGCCGCTACATATTACATAGGATTGTACCCTGTGTCTAAATAAATAAACTTTAAAGATACAGGAGGATCTCCTCTTTTGCCTCTGGTTACCCTAGAAACAGTTTGTCCACACATGTCAAGGTAGGAACTTTACACCAGGATTCTACCTTCTGGACCAAACATCCAGTCTGCCTCCCCATCCACAGAATTGGCCTGTGTGTTTCTCCCCCCCCCCCTGCCGCCTCCCATTTATCTCTCTGCCACTTAATATCTTGGGCTATTGCTCTGTACTGTGACTAGTTTTTCATAATTTCCTTTCTTATTTCAGCCTTTCATTTTCACCTAGAAAAGAATATTCCCTTTGCACGTACAATGGAGATAATTAATCAGTCAGCTGCCTATTTTAGAGAGAACAATAGCTTTTGCTAAAAATAGGCAACCTCTGGTGAGCACGGGAAATTGCAAAAAAAAAAAAAAAAACCCACCCTTTACATTTGGCTTTTGGAAAGATCAAGTGAGAGAGTGGGCAAAGTCATTTAGCAAAGCAGGTCCACAACTTTAAATCCATGCTTTAATTGATGCAGGGGTTAAGGCTTGGATGAAAATGGCCTCTTGCAATGAAGTATTCTTCACCTCATCACACATGTGATTGCCAGCTTTGTTCCTGAAGTGAAGACATTGGCTCTTTTTAAAAAGTTCTCCCTCCCTCTCTGCTGCCAAATCTGCTCCCTTCCCAGGTGCATTCCTCCTTCCCCCGCCCAATTCCACTTGCCTCCCACCCCCTGCGTAGCCTTTCCTCAGGCACCAGGTGCCCCCAGTCCATCACCATGCGGACCTGGCCACTTGCCGCTTGTGGCGGTGGCCAGGCTGCGCTCTCCAACATTGTCCCATTTGCGACAGCCAGAAAGCGCATTACACCACCAGAACATGCGTGCCAGTGGCATAACGGCCTGCGGAACGCATGTTCTGGTGGTGTCATGACAGAAAGTCATTCTCCCCGATTCAGAGCCATGTGAATACTTTAGTGTACACTTGCACACCAATAAAACAAGAGTGACCCACAAACAGAAGCAGACTTCTATGCCTGCATCACTTTACTAGATCATGTCCTACATGTGCAAATGAATGCTGCAAGCCTTAAAAAAAAAAAAAGCAAACCCTGCATCCAGCACCCACAGTTGTGCACATGGTGGTCTATGTTGGCTGATCCATGCACATGCACTTTCACTCCCATAAGGGTACATGGAATGGATCCTACCCAGGTGACCTTCATCCCCCTACTCTGATGGAGGTGGGAACAGCTCTGTGCAACCTTTCATAGCTTACGTAATGCCAGCTCAGTAAAGTGTGGGATAAGGAGAATATAATAAATGGCACAATACCTTTGAGATTCTCAGATTGCTTAAAAAAAAAAAATCCTTCTAGCCTTCCTGCTCATGGAGCAAAATCTGAAAGAAGAACTAGGGAACAGCTTGATGGCATCTCCAATGGTCTAGTAGCGCAAGAGACTCCTTCAGTCGATGCATAGGTGTTGCTGCTTTGCTGGTGCTCCTGTGCTGTTGTTCAACATACACAACGAGATTGTTTAGGTTTGGTGATAACAAGATGGGAGAAAGGGCTGGTAGCAGCTCACTGTGTGTCTTCTCCGGGCCATTCAGCTGGAGTGCTAACAACAACAACAACCAGTATTTATATACCGCCTTTTCTTTGATAATCGGATTTCTCCTTTGACTTTAATTCAAAGGCGGTTTACACAGGCAGGCTTTCTAAACCCCGAGGGGTTTTTACAATACAATAATATGTTCTAATCTTTTGTAGAACCCTTCATTTTAGATGGTTTCTTTCACAGTCCAGCTTCTCTTTGTCGTTTGTCTCATCACGCTTCAGCTGACAAGCAACCTTGACTCCCACTCAAGTGCAGCTGCAGCTTCTCTCCCTCGCAGAGGTTCTGCAGCTTATCAGTGGCGTGCCAGCAGCTCTCCAACAGAATTCCGGCCGTCCCGAACTGCTGTCCTTGAGATCTTCAGGCATTTGAGACAGCAGCAATACCAACTATCATTATACTTTATCCATTATACTAGCCTGTACTTTTGAAGTAATAGGGTTGCCTAGCAGATTGGGGAAATGAACACGGTTACTGCATTCAAGGGCTGAAGAGATTCAATTCCCCTCTGCTCATTTTTCAGACAATGTAATAGAAGCTAATGAAGACATCTCCAGAAAGTCACACAGCAGAGGTTTCCGTGGTTGTTGCCTGCCTGTGGATTTGAGGACAGGTTCATTGAATAAAATGAGAATTAAAAGATCGGAGGAACATCTTTTGAATACTATTCTCATGTGTGAAAACCAGCAGGCGGGAGTGTATATTTTCCAAGTAAAGGCCAGGTAGAAAAGGGAAAAAGATGTCCAAGTTATTGTAGAAAAACTGTTAAAATATTACCGTCTTGCAGAGGACTGGAATAAACTAATCATGCTATTATTACTGCTCACTAACTTGACATTATTAGTGCACCGCTGTGTGTCCGTGGACTGTTGTTACTCAGAGAAATAACAACAGAATTTGCACTATGTTGGGAAATTACTTGAATACATCACAGGACAATTTTTCATTGAATGGGAAGAAAATCAACATGTAAACAACTGCCTTAGCTGTAAATTAGAGCAAGACCAGGCTTGCTATATTCAGCTCTTCCTCATACAATTCTGATTTAACCAAGACAATATTCCAGATAATAGCCTGCTTCTTTTAACACATTTCAGATTGAAGTCAGGAACCTCCCATAGAAAACAAGCACAACTGAATTGGTTTTCCTAAACTGGACCTTTTTATCACTGCCGTGTGATCTGGAGTTCATATTTCGTTTTCAGATACAGAGAGATGGTGCTAGCCGTCCACCATTTCCCTGGAGTGGTGGAAAATTCAACTTTATATATTTCATTTTCTCCATGTATAAACAGGCTTTGTTTGTGCCAAAGCACTTCACGTGGTTTGCAGTTACCAGTGGCAAATAATGGCTGACAATTGAATAGGCATGAGCCCAAAAGGAAAAGGGGCACAGATAGAAGGCAAAATCAAATCAGCAGTCAGGGATCATGGCCACTACGCATGGGAAATGGTGGCAGCTGGTTCCAGCCAGGCCAATGGAGGAGGATGTGCGGTTTCATTTCTCCCTCTGAATCAGCCAGGTGAAATGATTGCAGACGGGACAACTCTGGAAGGGGTTGTTCCCAACCAAGCCAAAGGGGGGCGCTTTCATTTCACCCTCTGAAGCTGCCATCAACAGTTGCTATTGCCAAATCAGTTCCTTTCAGATTATCACACGGTCACACCTTTTTAGCACCAGGACCCCCTTTTGTAGAACGACAACCTGTCGGGACCCTCTAAGACCTAGGGCCGGAAGTGATGTCAGTTAGCAGGAAGTGATGTCATTGTTCTTAATAAATTACACTGTTTAATAAATCACACTTTTTAAAATAAATCACATTTTTAAAGTTGTACTCATAAGCATCGCCATGGGGGGGGGGGTTGCAGGAGTGAGCTAATATTAACAGAGATGCTCAAGGACAAGCAGAAGGTAACACAAGGTGAGCAAGCAAGCCCCAAGAGAACATCAGACACTTCTTTCTCTGCAGTGTGTGTGTGTGTGTGTGTGTGTGTGTGTGTGTGTGTGTGTGGGAGTTAGCCACCATCTTGGGTGGTGCCATCCAGTCAACATCCCACACACACACCCCAAATGCTTTGCCCAACCCCTAGGTTGGGAACCACTGGATTATCAGGATCCACTCTAGCTGCATAACGGGGAGCAAAATAATACCTTCCCTCCCTGACCACTCAGTGTGCCTGCCCTGCCACCAGTAGTATATGAGGATAACATCAACCATGCCATATGCACATTAAATCCAGTGTGCAGTAAAATTCAATGCGTGATAAATCCAGGAATCTATTGCACAGTCTGGCCCTACACATGTAGGCCCTACAAGAATGTTGCACCCTCACGCTTGTTATCTGTAGACACAGGAAGTAGGGCAGGCGCACTGGGAGGAGAGGGAAGGCAGATGCATGCTTTCTCCCCACCAAGCGTATGGGATGCATTTGGACAGGTCCAAACTTGGACTCACCTGATCCAAGTTGTCATCAGAATGTTCAAGGCAGGGATTTTAACACTGGGGGTGAGAGAACAAGAGGAGCAGCTATATGGCGCTGCTTTCTATGGAATCAGACCATTGGTTTGTCTAGTTCAGTAGCATCTATACTGACAGCTGTAGCTCTCCCAGCCCTGCCTGGAGATACCAGGGATTGACACGGGGACCTTCTGCACACCCGAAAGCATGTGCTCTTCCACTGAGTTATGGCCCTATCTGGTCCAAGATGAACTGGTGCGCAAAGAGACATGCACATGCCCCAACCCCCTTTACCTCTGTCTCTTTCACTCACTCGTAGTATGTTTCACCCAGCCTGTTTTGAAGAAGTAGGTGGGGAAGCAAGAAGCAGGTGGCAGAGGCAGAGAAATCCTGTTTGGATTGCTCTCTTGGGAGGGGAGTAGTCAGGTCAGGATCACAGTGCCCCCCCTGCTGTTTCTTCCTCAAGCTCCAGCACTGGGATTGCTTGCAGCAGCAACAGTGGAGGAAGAGGGGGATCACCAATCAAAGCTAGCACCTCAACTGGCCTCGTGGGTGGGCCGGCCCTGTTTGCAACCAACTGCTTTCGCTTTTTTGTGTCTGTCTCTATTCCAGAGGTGAAACAAGGGTGGAGCGGAGGCAAGTAGTTCTGCAAGACTCAGTTACACTGGAGTCAGCGGCCCCTCCCCCTTGCTGTTGGAGCCATTCCAGCAGCAACCGGGGAGTGTCCTGCTTGTTGCCTTTGCTGCCAGAATGGCTCCAACAGCAAGGGGGAGGGGCCGCTGACTCCGGTGTAACGGAGTCTTGCACAACTACTTGCCTTCGCTCCACCCTTGTTACGCTTCTGCTCTATTCCCTCATAACTCAGTAGGTGAAAAGCAAAACAGAATTCTTTCGAGGCCAGAACTGAAAGTCCTACAAGACTGAGCTCTTCAATCCTGCTAATTGTATACAGTATAGTAATGAACCAGACCTCCACAAATCTGCGTATTCGAAAATGAAGCAGAGCACATGCTTAGCATGCAGAGCAGAGGGTCTCAGGTTCAATCTCCAGCATCTCCAAAGAGGACAGCTTGAAACCCTGGAGAGCTGCTGCCCAGTCACCAAAGACAACATACTGACCTAGGTGGACAACTCGCCTGACTCATATTTCCATATCTGTCCGTCTTCTCTTCCTGAACTGCTCTGCCACTGTGCTGTGCATGATATTCAGACAACACTTACTAATTTGCAGTGATTGACTCAAAGGGATTATAAAGATGAGTTTCAGCCCATGCAGAGCTGTCCTTTTTTCCTGGCATGCTGAGTTAGTCTGTGGAGTAGCCCAGGCTTTGAGCCAACTTTGTCTAAACTGCCATGATGTTGTATATTAAAAGTTCCGACAGCGACTTAAGGATCAAAGGCAGCCCATGATTGATAGATGTGCAATAGAGGGGGAACGTCTCAAAATTAGAGGAAATGAGAGGGCAGCAAATGATACCACATACAATTTACAAGAAGCCTTTTTCTTTGTTGTTTATTTCCAATTTTAAGTAGCCCTGACTAATATTAATAGCCATGATCAGCCAAAGTTACTTAAATCCCATTGATTTCCACTGGGTATTAAGCACATGCGAAGTTGATGAGATTTCAAAATGCTAACTTTGGCTATAACATGCCCAGAGTTTTAAGGAAGCTCTTTATCTACATTGTAGCCCTGTGGAGCTATGGGTCATGGCTAAAATGTGGTACTAAGCTAAGCATGTTATATTTTGACATGAAATATCAAATGTCAGGCAAGCATGAAACAAAACAACCACCATGAGGGCAGCACCAAAGAACGGAAGAGGCAAGCCTTAAAGTTACACTAGAGGAAAAATTAATTCTATCTCTCAGTTTAATTTGAGGCTTACCTCTTTTGCTTTTCGCATCTAAAGATAGATACATCTCATGTGCCTGGCAAAAGATGCTGCAGTGCTGTGCTGCACACAATCTGTGCACTGTCACACTTTTATTTTTATTTTCATGGATGTCTCCACCTTGTGTGGTGGCTTTGGATATCTGTACAAATGTCAGGGTCATGGGAGGGGCTGCCAGTGACCGCATGCTGAACCAGGGCAGTAGTGCCTAGTGGTTACCATGCTCACTCTCTTCTCGTTCCCCTCTCTCTCCTGATTGGAACACAGTTTACCAGGGAAAAGCCTTGATAGACTGAATCCGCTGCTAATAGCCCAGGAGATCAGGTTAGCCACATGGGCTTCCTGGGCAGAACCCCCCTCCTAGAATAATACTGAACCTCAGTGGTCTCTATCAAAACCACTCTCATAGTAGCGCTTGCCAGCACAGTCACTAGGGCACACGTCACCCTGGGGCTGGGCGCGTGCGTCACCCACGCCCGCCCTAATGTGACATCGCGCGTCACCCTAGTGACCCCCCCCGGGCAACCTCTCCAAAATTTGCCGCGCCGCCAGCGCGGCAAGGACTCACCCCCAAAGCTGCAGCCTGCCAGTGCCGAGCGTCCTCTTCTTCCGGCAGTCCGAGGCCTTCTGAGAAGGTCCAATGCGTCTGCGCATGCGCGAAAAACCTAATAAATGACGCGTCGACGCATGGGCCTTCTCAGAAGGCCCCGGACCGCCGGACGGGGAGGACGCCCTGAGGCCTTCTCCCGGCCTCGGAGAGCCTCCGGAGGGTGACGCGCGCAGCGGCGGTGATGCTCGTGGGTGCGCGAATCACCCCTTCTGCGCGCGTCTGCGCGCGTCACCCCCCGGAGGACCGCCCCTCCCGCCATGTCCTGTTGACGTTACTGGCGCTTGCAGAGCGAGGAAACATGACAATCCACTGAATTTCCCAAAACCAGGCAGTCTCAGAATAAAATGTGAAAACTTTATTAAAAGTCTAATAAAAAGGAACAGGGAAAAGGGGCAAGGGTTGAACTCGTTTTTACGCTGCAATCATACGAACAGCTAGCAGATGGCACTGAGGCATGATGAAATGTCATGCATGTGTTGTAAGAGCTAACTTGCCATGAGTTTTCAAAGAGCTTGTAAGGCACAGAGAAGACAAACTAAAATAACATAAAATCCTTGTGGCTTTTCTGACTAAATACTGTTCTTTATATGATTCTATCTGATCTTATCAGGATCAGATCATCCTTATCAGGATGATGGAACCACCAGTCTCCCCTTGCACTTCCAAGTGAATCTGGTGGGCTCTCTCCCTAGATGTATGGATGACACAGAGAAAGAGCTTTTGGCCAGCACTGTTTCACTTTCTCGGTTGAAATTGCATCATCTCTTACCTGACCTCTACCTCCCCCCTTCTTGGGAGAGGGACTGGCAGGAACATGAGTCAGTCCGTGGGCTCATCCCTGACTCAAATATTCCTGAATTCTAGCAGGAAATACCATGCAAACAAAGTTCTGCAAACACAGGATTTAAGGAGCACTTTTGGGTAGCAAGAGGCAGGGGGACTAAAATACCCACCATTAGGAAACATAGAATGACACAACAAGCAAAACCCCACAGAAAAGAAGAAAACACACATAAAATATAGTGATTTTAAGACAAGTATTTCACCTTCTGTGGAAATCCTTATTATAAGCACTGTGAATGCATTTTGATACATTGTTTTACTTATTGTGGGTGCCCAGGTACATGCACATGTACTGTGTTTTCCCAAAAATAAGACAATGTCTTATATTAATTTTGGCTCCAAAAATGCAGTAGGTCTTATTTTCAAGGAGGTCTTATGAGTGCCAGCAAAAATCACGCAAAAATGACGGTAGGTCTTCCTTTTGGAGGAGGTCTTATTTTCAGGGAAACAGGGTAACTGTTGTAAAGACACCTCTTTTCCGTTGAGAAGCATGTATCTAAACAGAATAAGTCCCACTGGGGTCATGAATGCATGTTAGTAGTTGAAATTGGCTTTATATGGCATCATATTTCCAACTAACACATATTTAAACCATATTTAAACATGGATTCATGAATCATGTTAGTTTAAAGCAGCATCATTTGTTCCACTGGTTACCACATCTCTGAGCAGCATAAACTCCACTGGGAGACAACAACTACATATCATATGGTATGAAATTATAAACATATGAAGCTGCCTTATACTGAGCCAGGTTATTGGTGCATTTTACTTAGCATATGTTGACTGGCAGTGGTTTTCTTGCATCTTAGACTGGTGTCTTTCTTACGTTTTGTCCTAGAACACTTGCCTCATATGCAGAAGTTCTCAGGTTTATTCTACAGCATCTGCAATTAGAAGGGTTTCAATTGACAGGGCTGGGAAGACCCCTGCCTGAGATCCAGGGAGAGCCCCTGCCAATATAGAGCAGATGCCAGGGATTGAAGCTGGTACCTTGGAGGAACACTGCCAGCCTCCTTGGAAATAACAGGGATTGAATGTAGCTCCTTCTGTATGTAAAGTATGTGCCCTGAGTGATGCCCCATCCTCACATTTACAGCGCAATCCTCTTGAACGGTCGGGCGATGGAACGAGCGTTCCGTCGCCCGAAGCCGTTGCGAACGTGCTGTAAAGCACGTTCACGATGACTCGAGAGCAGGGAAGGCCCGCGCAAGGCTGTCCTCCCCTGCTCTGACGCCAGTGCGCCCCAGCGGCCGCCGGAGGACCCAGGTAAGGATCCAGCATGTGGGGGGGTTTCAGCGGGGGAGAGAGGGTGCCCATAGCCCAGACGGCCCACGAGGGGGCGGGGGACGGCCTTGGTCGTAACCTGGTCCCCGCCAGGCGACTGGGCCATTACACGGCCTCCTCTTACTTCCGTCAGCAATTTTGTTGACGGAAATCCAAGGAGGCCTATTGGTCGGGCCTGGATTTACACTTGTGGAAGGGGACGAGTGTCCCCTTCCCCAAATATACCTCCGACTGAGCAACAGACTGGCCGCAGCAGAGGACAGGATCTGGCGGGCGGCCTGGGCCGCTGGCCGGATCCTTATGTAGGATTGCTGTGCGCGAGTAAGGAGGATTTAGGAAAGAACTCATTCTACCCTGTCCCGCTGACTCACATAAGCTTGCACATCTAGTTCCTGCTTTTTTCTCTTTTCTTTCTTGTGGCTCTGATGAAACTCTTCTTGCGCTTGCCATATATCCCAAACATCCACAAAAGCAGGTAGTAGTCTAATCAGAACCTATAAATTGTTTATATTTGCAGCATCTCTCTTTACCTAACTAGGTCTCCTCTCCACAGGTTCTGTATTTAATAGGGTTTCATACAGATCCAACTTTTCCCATGGAAAATATATAAGTAGTACAGAGGACAAACAAGCACATCAAAACAGTCTTATTTTTCAGTGAGGACACCAATTGGGTGCTCAGATTTTGTTGATACTCTATTTCCATTTCAAAGAGATGCTATGTTTCAATGCGACAAAATAATCCCTAATTAGGACCCCCTATAATGTTTGCAAACACATTTCTCCCTATTTTAATAGCAATAAAGTGTCATCTGTTCACTTAAGCTCCCAGTCCGGAGCAGGCTGCAAAACGTCCCTTGCATAAGTGACCTCTGCAACTCTTGAGTCCTCTTCATGCTTCCTTCACACTGTCCAAGGGAATTGTCTAAAAATATTTCCTTCATTCCCAAATCTTCCTCTAATGATTTTGTTATTCTAATGAAGCGATTAGGTCTCCTTATCCCTGCTGTGGATGCTATTAAACGGAGTGCAAATACTTTGCCTGCTGGGACTACCCTCCAGGCAACACTCAAATGACCCTCTCCGGAGTCCACGTGTCGCCAGTTGACATTCTTTGCCCTTGGTAATCTCACGACAAGTTTTAAAAGTAGGCCTGCTGCACAACAGGTGATCCGCAAAGCCAGGCAAGGCCCACCAGCCATGCGTGGTTCTCATGGTCCAATCTACCTACTTTTTTTCTGGACTGCCTGAGGCTGCGAAAATAGGGGTTCGTGCCAAGCATTTGGTAAGTCACACTACATGGTTGATGGATTGTGTTTAGCTTGGCGTGCAGGGCCAACCCAGCCCTGAGGACCGCTGAGATAGCTGCTTCGAGACTGGTAGGGGTGCCAGACTGGTAGGGGTGCCTTGGACCCCGAGCCTGCCACCTCCACCGGCCTGCTGCCACTCAGCCACTTGACTATGCAAGTGGCTGAGTCTTCTTGCTCATTGAACGTGAGACAGAGGAGGGTCAGAGTGGCCTCTGACCACTAGTCACCTCTTCCTCGAGTGCTGCTGCCACAAGCAAGCAGTGATGGTAGCGGGATTGAAGGAAAAAGCAGGAGACTGTTGTCATCGGTTCCAATTGCTGTCATTCCAGCGAAATGACCCAGGCTGCAATCCTATGCACACTTTACTGGGAGTAAGCCCCACTGAACACAATGGGACTTGCTTCTGCGTAGACAGGCATAGGATTGTGCTGTCAAACAGGATCTGGCTCGGTATAAGGCAGCCTTAAGGTAAAGGTGTCCCTTGACATTTAAGTCCAGTCGTGTCCGACTCAAGGGTGCGGTGCTCATCCCCGTTTCGAAGCCGAAGAGCCAGCGCTGTCCGAAGACGCTTCCGTGGTCATGTGGCCAGCTTGACAATATGAAACGCTGTTTACCTTCCCGCAAGCGGTACCTATTTATCTACTCGCATTAACATGCTTTCGAACTGTTATGCTCATAAAGATTGTTTTCTTTCTATCCTGGGCCAGTAACCACTTTCTCCTTCAGTGTCACTGAATTCTAGATCTTGCCAGCCTTGGGACATCACATTCCTTCTGGACAAGACTTAAGAATACCTTCAAGTCCAGTGCTTGCGGGCATCTGGCAGAACGGACTCCCAGCAGTGGCCATTTTGAAACCTGCCTGTGAAATGAACTGGGATCAGACAATATCCCCCCTGGGTGTCCAGCAAATGTGCAAATGGGGGGAGCATAGTAGGGAGAGGAAAAGCAGGCGAGCTGGGGGAAGAGGAAAAAAGAAGGAAAAAGGCATCAGGGGGTTCTGGCCATGACGAAAGGCTTGTGGTTCTCACAGACAAGGAGTGAGCCCCTCAGCATGAACGTAAGAACATAAGAAGAGCCCTGCTGGATCAGGCCAAAGGCCCATCTAGTCCAGCTTCCTGTATCTCACATTGGCCCCACCAGATGCCTCCGAGAGCACACAACCAACAAGATAACCTGTTTCCTGTTGTCACTCCCTTGCACCCGGCACAGAGAAAACATACTTCTAAAGCCAGGAGGTTGCTTATGGCTTGTAACCTGTATTGGTCTTTTCCTCCATGAATCTATCCAAACCCCTTTTAAAGTCGTGGATGTCACCAGGTGCTGTCACCACATCCTGTGGCAAGGAGTTCCACAGATGAATTACACGCTGGGTGAAGAAAACTTTTGTCCATTCTAACTCTCCCTGCACTCAATTTTAGTGCATGTCCATTAAGTCACTTCACTTACTTGCAGTGGGGGAGCTGGTCCTTTTAGCCTGCACAGCAGCTGCTTGAAGGTGATTCCTTCAGGTAACCAAACAGCCTGGCTGCGCAGGTCGTTGCACTGACAGTTCTGGGTGCCCCCCCTCCCAAAGGAGGTCTGAGGCTAATCTCAGGTTTCCTTTAAACCGTTCAAAAATAGACTAAAGTTTCCCAAACGCTTCACACGCACCACACTCATACACAGAAGAAAGATGATAGAGGCGCTAAGCGTGTCCTCAGTTTGACTGAACATGAGACATGAAAAGATCGGCGGGACTTTGTGGGTCGATGCGACACGAGGGTCCTTGGTACCAAGGACCAAGGTTTTCAGTCCATTGCTATTTGTTGTGTTTTGCATTGCCGGAATCGTGGGGCTAAAATGCCAAGACAAAGCAATTCTCCTGTTAAGAAGCAGGATATCAAAGGCTGAAAGGTCAGTAGCTGTTTGGAGGGGGGGGGGAGGCAAGAGAGCCAACACTGTTTTCGTGGAAGGAGGGGCTTTGCAAGGTGGCCCACAAAGAATGGCTGTGCAGCCTGCGCTGGCACAGAGGCTTTTGGTTGTGCTTGGGGAAGGGAAGAAGGTAGGAAAGAAAATGGAGAATGGCTGGTTTCCAGTCCCGGGTGTCAGCTTGGTTAGTGGCTGGAGTGCTTGTGCTTCAGGCAGCACTGGTGATGGGTCGGATGAACAAAAACAGGAGCAGAAAGGCAGGCAGGTAAGCCAGGGATGAAAGACATGAGGGTCTGGTGCCCCAGCTTTCTCTCTCTTTTTCTCCCATAGAACCTATGGGATCTTTTGTGGGATGAGCTCATCAGGGAACCTTCTTTTGTAAGCTGATGGCTCTTGTTAGTTAGTGCCATTTTGCACCTTACCAAAAGGTGCAACAAAGAACTAGTGACAAGTTCTGGAGGCCAATGACTTCATTAGCATGGGCGCCTTGATTGAATGTGGCCATGAGGAGTTGCTGAGGATAACTAGGATTGGAGACCTTTCTTTTGTGTCCGCAGCAAAACTGTGAAGAGTTTCTATATTGGTAGTGCTGCTGTAAAATTTCTATGTCTTTGAATGAATGGAGAGCAGCTAATATTAGGATCAAATTAACATGTAAATTAAAAAAATGTAAAATTACTCCTCTATTTTTGCCAATATAAGAGCCTTGAACATGTGATGCCACGTTTTTGATAGAGAAATTTCTGAGCAAACAATAGGGCAGGCTTTGTATATTCTGAACCAAAGGCTGTCATGTTTGTCAAAAATCTGTACTGGAAGCAAGATAAAATACCTTCTCTCCAGGAATAGCAAATCAAATTATGGAACACAGTGATTATGTCTAAATTGACAAACTATGTGCAAATGAAAGAAGGAAGACAGAAAAAAGCTTTTATGTGAACAATGGGCACTTTTTATTCAATGCTAGAATACACATTGTAAATAGATATATGAAAAAAGAATTGCTCTGTGATGTCATAAGATTAATTAGCTGATATCTCTCCCCATCCCCTTATGTGGTTTACAGACTATTCTATTTTATTTTTTCACATTTTTATACCACCCTTCCTCCAAGGAGCTCAGAGTGGTGTACATATTTCCTCCCCTCCATTTTGTCCTTACAACAACCCTGTGAGGTAGGTGGGGCTGAGAGATAGTGACTGGCCCAAGGTCACCCAGGAAGCTTCGTGGCTGAGCGGCGATTTGAACCTGGATCTTCCAGGTCTAAGTCCGACTCCCAAACCACTACACCATCCTGGCTCCTGCTTTCTTACTCAGAAGAAAGTCCCACTGTGTGCAGGAGTTTGCTCCCAAGGAACTGTGCATAGAATCACTGCTAAGTAGCTTGGCCCTGTAAATGGAGACACAGGAGTAAGTCCTGTTTAGTTCAGAGTATATGCATATACACATATGTTTGAACTTTGTCATAGAAACATGCAAACTAGATATTTGCAGAAATGCACACATGTTGCTGAAAATCAATAATTTCCTCGTGTACTTGTGATGTGTATAATGCCCTCCATGTCCTTGTAATGGGACTCCTCCTGCATTTCAAAACTTGTTCTTGATAAATTGTTGTCCTGTACTGTGCATGTTCACCCATTATAGACATAAATCAGGCCATTTAAAAAAAAGCACTTTGGTACACAAAACCTTCCAGTAGGTACATGTTAACGTACAAATATCTTTTGCTGGAACAAGAAAAGAGCCAGCTCTTCATGTAGACTACCAGTAGTAACATACTTCAATCACCCATTCACCTTTGGAGTATTCTTAGCCACAGGAAATAAGACTATACCAAGATGAAGTGAGGATGTTGGAAATTGCTAAATGACCCTCATTACCAACCAATATCAGACTTTGAGAAGAGATTAACTCCCCATGGGTCTGTCTCAGAAACCTCCTGCTTCTCTGTTTATCTCAGCTCATTTTCAAATTTCATTCTCACCATCTGGAAACTCAGCATGTCCCCAGTTACCAAACCCAGACCTCCTTGTTTAAGACCATTTTGAAAAAAAGAATGAGGGTGGTGGGGAAGGGAGAGGGTTTTTTTTTCCCCTTTGAACAGACATGTCCTCTTCTCCCAAATCAACATCAGCTTTGGAAACATTTTATGTATCCGGCTGGTTATTAAAGTACATTTTCTGCCAAGGCTAGCACTAAAGCAATCACGTGGGATTCAGACTCCAGCGTTCTCATCTAAATAGCAATCACAGAAGTGTGTTTGAAATTATAAGGCTTTAATAATAGCTCAATTGCTTTAGATGAATGAGTCAGACTCACAACTGTTCGGGGAAAAGAAAACCCCAACAGATTAAATCAGCTAAGCTGCCTTTTAATGTTGGCTGGGGGAGGGGGCAGGAGAAAAAAATTAAAAAGGAGGGAACAAATTGAAACCTGACATGAGCAGATGCAACGCTAATAAAGTTGACAGAATTGGAGCCACTTCTACCAGGTTGGCCTCCTAGGTCTTTCCAGGAAGTGATTATGCATGCCATATGAACGATGCCAATGCCAATATTTGTTCCCTGGTGCATGCAAATGCCTCTGGCTGATGGTTAAAAAGAGTGACTTGAACCAATCAATTAGCCCCAAGGAATGTGTAAATGCTTATGATGCAGTTTGTTTCATGTAAATTATTGTGATTAGAGAGACAGAACAACAGACAAAGACCTTGAGCCAGGGAAACTGCATAGAGGTGAACCCTCCTATAAAATCTGTGTTGTTGACTAGGAAAAATCCATCCTTACCAGAGGATATCTTATCCTTTCTGAGACCCACAGAGGAGAGGCTGCCCTGGGCCCTACAAGATAAGGGAGCGGAAGGATGAGGTGGGTCGCAGCCAGCAGCGTCACTGCAGGGGGGCGGAGCTCCAAGTTCCGTCGGGCTCTGACCCTCCGTTACACGACGGGAGAAGCAAGTGCTTTCGTTGGCCGGAATGGCTCCAAAGGCGAGGGGGCGGGGCAGCTTTCTCCCGTTGTGTAACGGAGGGTCAGAGCCCGACGGAACTTGGAGCTCCGCCCCCTTCTGCAGTGATGCTGCTGGTCGCAGCACCAGTGAGTTTGAGAACCGCTGGCTTACAGTAATACAAAATTGTAGTAACTGCACTGCAAACTAGGCCCACAAAGTTGGTGTGTAGTAACCAAGTAGGCATTTTCTTGTACCCTCTTCTAGTACCATGCATGTAAAATCGTTGTAATGTGCTGGTTTGGGTTAGTAGCTTCTTAAATCTATTTTGGTGCAAGTGATTTCATAAGGCCTAATTACCCATTACTGAAAAAGAAGGAGGCAGGTCAAATCTGAGAAAATCAGCTATGGTATAGAATCTGTAACTGAACCCTCTATTCAGTAAACAAAAATCATAGTGCCTACTCATAGGATCAAAGAGTGTGCACTTAGGGAACAAAGGGGCTCATTCATGCAATTTAACTGCAAAACAGTAACACAAGGATTGGATCAATGGTGAGATTTCATGCCTAAGTATGCCTTGCAAACATTAGACAGTATAGACAACTCCAGTCTTGGGGTGAGTTATTTAAAGCTGCAATCCTAAACCTATTTACATGGAAGTAAGTCCCATTACATTCAATAGGTTCTTACTTCCATAGCTACTGCAATTCTGCCAGATGTGAGAGATAAACTATATAATTGGCCAGCTTTAGGAAGAGGGCTCTCAAATATACAATGCCTTTTTCAGTGTCCTTTGTTAAAATGTGTGTGGGGGGGGGCAGGGGTATGGGAGATGGGGGGATGCTGTTCCATGATCAATAAGTGGAACATGACCAAAAGGGCTTACATTCTAAAGGCAGACAGAAATATACAAGGCTAGACATTCACCGATGAATGGATTTCTGTGCAGCTGGGATGAGATGGAAAGGGATTAAATGCTGCACTTTCTGTGATTATGTTTATACAGTCCACATGCCCTAAGCTAGGACTAGAACATTTTAATTCTATAGATATTCTTTAATTCTCTCTGCTCCTGCATTTGGTTCATTTTGTAATTTGCAGTGAGGTTACCAAAGGCCTATCTCCTTACGAGTGTATGAACCCACCCTCTGCCTTTCTTCAGTACAACTGCTGTCTTTGTGACATTTTTGATCCAATTTTCTCTCTCCAGCTCTCTCTTTTTCCATGTGGTCATCTAAATCATTGGGTTCATTTGATTACACTTTTCTTCAGAAATAAAAAGTTGGTTGGGCATTTTCCACCACCAATTAACTGGCCAGATTATTTTTTTATAATAATATTTGATATTTGGATTTTTTTAAAAAACATTTGTGGGAATATTCCATTTGGGAAGGCAGAACAAGGGCAAGAGTTTATAAACCCTTCTCCTCTTGTCCGAGAAGAATTTCTTCTTGTCTGAGAAGTAGATTTTCGTAACTGTTTCTGTTTTTGCATCAACGTGGAAGACAGTTTTGACTGGAATGCCCCAGGGCTCTGTCTTGGCCCGGTTCTCTTTTAAAATCTTCATCAATGACTTGGATGAAGGGATACAAGGAGGCCTCATCAAATTTGCAGATGACACCAAGCTGGGAGTAGTAGCAAACCCAATAGAAGACAGTAGAAGCATTCAAGAAGACCTTGACATAGGCTTACCATCCGTACCGGTTTTTCCGGGACAGTCCCGGGAATCGGCCACAATTCCCGGTTTTGTTCCGGCCCGGTTTCCAGAGGGATCGCCACCGCCACCGCCATCTTCTTTTTTTAAACTTACCTGGGCGCCGGCAGCATCTTGGATCACGAAATCTCGCGTGATCCAAGATGTCTGCGCCCAAATCTCGTGAAGGCATCATGCGCCCGGGTAAGTTTAAAAAAAGAAGATGGCGACGGGGACGGCGAGCGGGTGTCGTCCGCCCGCTCTCTCACCGGCACGGAGCCAGTGAGGGAGCGGGCGAACGACAGCCTGCAGGCTCGTGCCGCGCGGGCAAGCAGGCTGTGTTTCGCCCGGTCTCCCAGCGGCTCCGTGCAGTGCCGCTGGGAGACCGGGCCAGCCTGCTTGCCCGCGCGGCGCGAGCCTCTGGCAGGCTCGCGCTGCGCGGGCAAGCAGGCTGTGATTTGCCCGGGGAGCAGCAGCAGCGTGGGGAGCAGCAAAGGTAAGGCTTCGTGCCCCCGTTAGAGTGAATTTATTCTATTTATTTTTATTTCATTTATTTTTTAATTTTAAATTTTTAGTTATTTAATTGATTGAATGTGCGGGGGGGACTGTGGGGGGAGGTGTCCCGGATGGGGGTAGGGAAATTATAGTAACCCTACTTTGACAGAATGCAATACTGTAGTATCAATTGCATCAAATGTAGTATCAATTAGGAGGCAAGTTTTAGACTGGTGACATACAATGTGATAGGATGGATGTGTCGCACGCCTTGAAACATTGCCATTTAATTCCACACTCCTATGGACATCCAACAACTGTATTTGCATGTGTAGATCCGACAAATAGACAAGACCTTCTGAAAATTCTTAAATTTAGCATGCATCAATAGCAATTAATTAATTCAACGAGAGTGGCCAGTCACCCACGGCTGTATGGATTGTGTATGCCTTATAATGCTATGAAATGCTTTTTTTTTTTGCTTAGCCAGTACTCCCTTAATGTCAGTACGTAAAATTTGATCTTGAATCCAATGAGCCCCATTATAATACAGTCCACTTGTATGAAAAGAGTTTTCTCAAGGCAGATTAATGACTTAGTTCTACTTGAAAGCATTTTGTCATTCACTCCATCCTGAGTCTGCAATTTGTTCTCCTTTCCAGTATTTGAGCATGCAAGCTACAGAGTTCAGCAGTCCATAAGAAAGAGAAACAAAGCTTGATTTATTTTCTGTGCCTCAAGTGGTGGTTAGGAAGGGATTATTTACCTGAAGAGAACTAGTCAGAGAAGGGATGACTACAAAAAAGCGTGCAGGAACTTTGGAAGTTCTTCCTTATGACAAGTATAACTGGCTCAGTCAGGCAGAGGAGGCTACTTGCAGTGAAACCGATTGGAAGGACCGCTCATGTTGCAAGTGAACCCCCCCCCCCCAACACAGTTCCTTCCACCTGCATTACCTTAGTACTGGATGTAATCTTTCTTTAAGGTAAGCAATAGCATGTTGGGAACCTCCTACAGCTGATCTGCATGAGCTCTGCTGTTACTACCTGAGGGTGCAAGACAGAATGCATTTTCAGTTTCAATTTCTAGCAGTTCTTCTTATTAAAAAAAAATCTAAGTTAAAAAAAATAGGCAAGGAAGAAAAGTTAGAGACAACTGGCCTGAAAGTGATCAATTGGCATCTTGCAGGATTCACATTCACTGCTGCTGATAAACTTAACACAGGTAGGGACGTTTTCACAACATTAACATTAGTTGTTGTTTTTTCAAAAAAGAAAAGAAATAAACCTATGTATACCCCCATTGACAATTGAATGGGTAATTGGTTCCAGATGAAAAAAAAAAAGAAACATTGCATTTTCTGTTGGCATTCAAAGCTGTCGGTGGTAGTGGGGGATTGTTACATTTGTTAACTCAACTTAGGGATTTCACAGCTGAAGCCTCCTCTCCAGCTGCTTTCAAACAAGAACAGATAAATATAGCAAAAATACAAACACAAGCAACATAATTGGCTTCTTTCATCAAGACTAGTCAAGCTTTTCTCTCCCACTACAGGGGTGACAGTACCTAGCAAAGTTAGGAATTATTCATAGGCTTACCAGAGTCCCGTTTTTGACCGGGAAAGTCCCGGTATCACCCCTTGTCCCCCCTGAACTCTGTTTTAGTCCCGGCCCCGGCCCGCCAGGCATCGCGGCTGGCCGGAGCTCTTCTGAGACTGTGCTGCCAGTTGCAGTGCGTCTCTCTCTTGATCTCTGTAGTCTCGCGCTCTGAAGATGTCCGAGTGAGCTCGGACAAATTCGGAAACATTCCAGCCTCGCACGCATGCGCGCGAGACTGGAAGCGCTCAGAAGATGTCCGAGTTCACTTCGGACGTCTTCCGAGACGATTGCGCCATCCGATTGGCTGTCGAGGGGGAGGGATGCAGAGGCGTGGGCATCTTTCTTTCCGGAATAAGATGACGTCGGCGATCGCGTTGAGAAACTGTTACCGGGCTGCGGGGCAGCTGGTAAGGAAACGGAGCGCGGTCATTGGGTGACACACGTATGAAAAACGGAAGGGAAAGAAGAGTAATAGGTCCTGTTTTCGAACGATCCTGTGTGCGTTCTTCTTTACCACCAGCGACGCACTGGAGGGGGGGGGAATACCTCTGCTAGCATGCGTTCAGATGCAGGAATTTCCCTCCCTCGTGAGAGGTTACAGGACTCTGTAACCAGAAACGACAACTGCCTGGCTGTCACCAGAGAAATTGCCATTCATTCACCGCCCATCTGTACCTAGCCTGCCTTCCAAAAATATCTAGTCGGCAGTACATTATGCCCACGTTCTGCTGCAGGTGGAAGATCGTCTACAACAGCCTCACTATTCCGAAGCCTTCTGTGCATGTTCTTGTAAATGGCCTTTTAAAAGGATTTTAAAATACAGTATTAAAATACAGTATTTTACCTTTTTTCACGTGCCTCTGAGCACGTGCAGAGTGCCACTGCTGTTTGGCTGGGACAAAAACAGTGGCGGCAATCTGCACGTGCTCAGAGGCACGGAAAAAGGCAAAATACTGTATTTATTTTACAGTGGACACACCCACTTCCGGTGGACACGCCCACTTCCGGCGGAAGTGACAGCACAGTTTTTGACCCGCCTTCTTGTGATGTCACTTGGGGGGGCCAGAATTCTGGTAAGCCTAATTATTCACATGTATTACATGTTGTCAGGAGCCCATCAGATGATCCACCCAGCTGGGCCAGCCCCCAATCCCCCCCCCCCACTAGTCAGCCTCTTGCAACAGTGCTCGCAAAATGGCCACAGACGGAGCGCACCAACAGCAGCCATTTTATGACAGCGAAAGACTATCTTTTGTCTCTGTTTCCTGCCTAGAGCTGAACTGAACCTTACAAGGATATTTGTTTTCAGTGTTGTAACAGAACACAGTACATAACACAAATACAAAATGGAGGAAGCAAGTACTGTTCAATCCTCCAGAGCCCCCTTCCAGATCAGGAAGAATCAGAGTAGATCCAGGGCACTCCCGAGCGTAGGAACACGTTACTGCCAATGGAACAGCCTGAAGCCCTAATGGCAGCCCAAATGGGGCAGGAGCACGTAGATTGGTGAGTTCCCTGCAGTTGCTCCCCAATTTTGTGGTCTCATTTGCATGTTGTGGAAGTGTGGGGGAATTTTGGTGATGGGTGGGAGGCACACTTTTCAGCCAGTTCATGGGTGCTCCACCTTGCAGCTACCATCCTATCATTCTGATTCTGTGGTGAAAGGATGAACAACCGCTGCCTCGACTCTGTTCCCTCCCCAGTTTAACTCAAAAATTCTCATGGAAAAACATTTGCTTCCGTCTAGTTTCTTCTCTTCTTGGTGTTTTACCTGTCCCAAGATTCACGTTCCCAGTTTTCCCTTGTTGGCCTCGTAACCCTAACCCACTGTTTAAAATGACACTCCAGTCTATAGGGACCCACCTAGCCTTACGAGACTTTAAAAATGGTGATCTAGAAAGAAATAATTTATTTATTTATTTATAAGTAGTATTTTATTTATTTATTTATTTATTTGCAAAAAAAGTCCCTCACAATGCATTTTTTGTAATGAGGCAGCCCTAATGATTTGAATAGCCTCAAGGCTTGAGGGGCTTAGTAATGTGACCCAGCCTTCACCAGCCCCCACTACCTGTCATTGAGACTTGAAAACACACACACACACCCCAAAAAGACGCTCAAATATTTATCTTCCTATATTTACACAAGCTTGCAAACTGCAGCAGCTCAGCTGTTTGCAGGGCAATTAGCAGCTATCTGATTTTTAATAGCCTCAGGGCTTGTGGCAATTACTTATCTGATCTTTCCATCACCTGGGACCCACCAGAAATCAGGTCAGGACCAAATACTGCTCTAGGCTGAAGAGTGGATCCAGAAGAGACGGCAGCAGAAGAAGCCCCTGCAGACTCTGGAGAGTGATCATAAAGGGGGAACAAAGGGAACACCTGAAACTCTCATCTTTCCAGGACTGCTGACTTGCCTGGAGAGTGATTCAGAAGGAGGAACGGCAGTCATTGCAGCTGACACGGGGGGGGGGGGCAGTGTATTGTCCAGAAGGCGGATGACTCACAGACTACCTCAGGTAGCCTACTTGTCTCAGACCTTCATTCTTGTCCTCATTGACCTGTTGAGGTGTGCTTGTTTCCTCTCTCTCTCTCTCCTAGCTTCCCAATGCATAAGAGCTCCGTCCATGAGCTCTGTCAGCTGCATGGAGTCCAGCATGCCATGAGGTCTCAACAGCCATGCAAAGTGGATAGCTCTAGAATTACCTGTTCCAGTCTAGTGCACCTGTCCTAACAGAAATGTATATGCTCCTAAACTTTTTTCCCCCTTTGAAACCGTTTTTACTGCCTCTGTGCCTGTTTTATTATTTGCAGCAAACTAGTGAGGGTTGGTGGGGAGTAATCAAAAAAAGGATCCGATGACGCTGTGGAATTTACACCCATAACCCCCTTTTTTCCAACAGTCTCCCCCAACTCGCTGCCTGAACCAGTTGCTTCACTTTGACTCATGGCTGGGCCAACCCTGTCTTGATCCGACAAACACAATTCATGCCCCAGCTGGCCCCTGACCTCACCAGCTAACTTTAGATTACATAGAAAGCTGTACAAAGACTTACAACAACATTTGTATTTTTATTTTACTCCACTGCTGGCAACATTTTATTTCAGATTGCTTGATCCGCTACAGAAGAGACGAGAAGGGCCCGTGACAGAGGCTCTGTTTCGTGTGTTAAAAAGACAAGGACCTGCATAGCATGTAGGCTATAATTTACTTCAGAGGACAGGTGCCTGTAGCCTGTGATTTTAATGATTATCTAAGAATGGGTCATTTTGTCAAGTACCAAATAAAACCTGGTTCACCTAAACATTATCCTTCAATTCTCCAGTTGGACAGTATTTTATTTGATTATTCCAGGGATATCTTTTACGATTTAAGAGGTTGATGCAATGTATAAGGAGACAAAGCAGACTACCGTTCTGAAAACTGGACTTGGAATAAAACACTGCTATAATTTTTAAAAGGATCAGAAGCTCTCATGGCCAGCCATTACGTACATCGATTTAAAATTTACAGGATTAAAAGCCATGTAGGAAAATTTACAGAATTAAAAGCCATTTTTTCCTACGTGGCTTTTAATCCCGTAAATTTTAAATCAATGTTATAATTTTTCTTAGAAGCGAACAGATAAAAACAGGGAGAGAAACTGAAGCAACAATACTTCTGTTTATTTCAGTTTCTCCATTTGTTCACTTATGGAGCATATCATTCCCTGCATCCCACCAATATTTCAAAGACTCATAGCGGATTAGAATCATGAATGACATATTCCATTTCATGCGCATGTAGTGAGATTTCTTCATTGTATTATGGCAGTGGTTCCCAAACTGGGAGGAGTGGAAACCAGGGGAAACCAGCCAGGGGAGCCGTGGAGTGGAAACCAGCCAGGGGAGCCGTGGAGTGCCACGGAGTCCTCTCGATTGGCAGCCATCAACATAATGTAATGAGGAGCTGTGGCCCCTCAAAAGATGGCTTTTCCACATCTTGTACAAGGGAGAGCGCAGCTGCTCCGCTTCCTTCCGAAACGCTGTCAAAGAGCTCCGCGCATCTCCGTAACGTGCCGGGATTCGTGTAGTGTGAATCCGGCCTAAACCACCAGCAAGCAACCTAGGAGAATGCTCATCTGAACCTACCAATTGTGGATGGAATCCGTATCTTTTGTGCACTGTTTAAAAATACTGGTATGATCCAGTCAAAGTTGTTGTTCCTGCAAAGATGGCAGGATCTTAAGGCAACAGATGGGGATGGGCGATGAAAAGAATAAAAAGGAAATGGGGGGGGGGAAATATAGGCAAGCATGAAAATGTATACAGTACTACATCAGGGGCATTTACAGAAATAATTGCTTCAGCACATGGTGCTGAAGAGAAGCAAGGAGGGCCATAGGTGCCCCAGGCTGTGCCTGCATGGGTGGCTCATGGCCGACTGTATTATATAGCGGTATAACTCAGCAACTACCACCTAACGAACAGGTTGTTGAGTGTATCCATTTAACCACAACAGGGGGACGGCTCTAGGCAGGCAATAACACAGTCATCAGACCAGATCCAAGCCATGCCTCCAAGGCTGCATGTCACATTCCTTGGCAAAGACTGCTATTTATTCTCTGCCTCGCCTGCAGTATGGCAGGCATCAGATCTGAAGCCGGTGTGACTTCTTTATCAAGAAGGTAGCCCAGTCTGTCAAAATAAAACAAAAAAACACCCCACAACTTAAGTTGAGCATTTCTAGCTACAATCGCAGGGAGCGGGTGGGAAGACTCTTGCTCCCCCAGAACATCCCACCTTGACTAATGCAACAGCGAGCCACCAAACTGCCTCTCGCCTTTCCCCCGCTGGTGCCCCACATTCCTCTTGGAGTTGGCCCTTTCCCCCCACACTCTCTCCAATCCCTCTGCTCGCTCCAGGAGGATCTTCCCTTTCCTTCGTCGTCCGTCCGTCGTCGTCCGTTTCCTTCCCTTTCTCGTCCGATCCCTTTGTCTGCCTGCCTGCCTTCCCTTCCCTTCCTCCCCCTCTGTGGCTCGCAACTCCTGCCCTCTCCGCACAGACGCCCGGCCATCCAACTGCTCACACTCTCGCCCGCCCTTCGCCGGGCTGTTAATGCCAAAGCGGGCAGTTGATCCCTTGTATTAAGCACAAAACAAGCGCGGGGGGGGGGAAGAGGTGGAAGGAGGAGAAGGGAAGAGAGGAAAGCGCTTCTCTCCGCTTTACGACTGCTGAAAACCCCCCCAAGAGAGCTCAGCGCCGCCGTACAGCGCCCAGGCTCCCTCCTCTCCAAGGTAAATGGATACGCCGCAGAGGGTGGGGGAAGGAGGAGAGGACGCGACTCGCCGGGCAGAGAAAGTTTGTGACATTGTCGCCGCTCTTGCAGCCGCTTCAGCCCAGCGGCAACTCACAATGAAGCCTCTCAGCTGCCCCGGCCGGGTCTTCCCAACCCGACTGTGCCTCCCCCCTGGAGCGGCTGTAATGGGTTGACCGGACCGTTCCAAGCAAAAGGAAGAGGGAGGCGGTGGCCCGAGATTGGAGCAGCAGCAAGTGGTCGCTGCGAGGGGGTGCCTGTGCAAGGGGGAGTGGGTGGTCCTTTGGGGCAGGCAGGGAATTGTGGCTTCATCCTCAGGTGATGGGCGGGGCTTTGACAAAGGGAGCAAGTTGAACCCAAAGGTAGCCCGGAGGCGAGGAAGCACAACAACGCGGTAGTAGTAGTAGAACCACGGGCGCCAAAATGATAGCGCCTCTTCTCGGAAGAGGCTCGCTCCTGCCAGAATGCCAGCTCTTTCCCGAGGCGCTCTGCAAAGCAAGGCACAGTCAGTCATTCACATTTTTCAGAGCTGTTGGCAAACCCATGTGCGGTTGTGTAACAACCCAGAAAAGGACGCAAACAGCCTGATTCAGCTGAACGGAGTTTGGATTTAAGCCAGTTTTCCCTATTCAGGCAAGTCACCACCGTCGAAGCAAAAAACAAAACAAAACACGAAAGCTGCAATGCAGGGCAGTCTCCTTAGGAGTAAGGAACATTCCACTCCGTGGGATTGCCATTACACGATCTATTTGTAAATAAAAACTCTTTGCCCCCCCCCCGTGCGCTACTTACTCATTACATTTTTGTACTAGTACCCTTCCTCCAAAGAGCTCAAAGTGGCATGCAGTGCAGGCTTCATTTTAGAAGAACCGTGTCGCGTGAGGTGGGTTACAGTACACAGAGGCCGCAATCCTATCAACAGTTACCAAAGAATGAGACCTATTGAGCTTCTGAGGCTTACTTCTGAGTAGATAGGTGTAGGATTGCACTGGGAGACCATGCCTAGTCCAGCACTCAAAAACTGCTACATCATGCTGTCTTTCAAATTCTGAGTAAGCATGCAAAAGCTCAGGCTATAGGGAGGCAAATATGCAAAGCAGTTTGCAGAGCTGCATAAAATAAATAAATGGAACTTGGGCTTGGGAACTTCCAACCTAAGAACTCTTACTACTGGAGAGTAAGTAAATAAGTCCCACTGAATCGTGGAACTAACAAGTAATCCTAAAGATGTAGTTAGTTGGAAGTAAGTCCCACCCAAAAAGCCCAGGGGGGGGCTTTCGCGACGATGTTTTGCTGTGGCGGTGCAAAAGTGATGCCCCGCCCCAAAGGGCCGGGCTTGTGACATCACGCCCCTTTGGGGGCAGGACTTATGACATCACAGGGGGGCACGGTTAGTGGGGCCCCCCTCTGGGGGTGTAGCTACGCCTCTGAGTCCTAACCCAACAAGTAAATATTCATGGAATCATGTTTCCACTGAAGTAAAACACATCTAAATAATCAAGGGTTAGATTCATTTGGATCTAAGCAGCATGCTTAGGAGTGAGACGTCAGGCTGGCTAAGCATCTGTCTCCGCCAGGTCTGTCAGAAGCGGGGCAGCCAGTATTGCTGCTGTCTTGGCCTCGGTGGTGGCCTGACTTCTTGACAAAGCAGCCAGGTAGGTAGCGACAGGCGGAGCATCCATCCCTACCCCATCCGGCCCCTTCACCTGCAGCTTTAGTGCCCCCCGTGCCTGCCGCTCCCCTTCCTCCCCGTTGTTTAAAATAAACAGGTTTATTAATAAGCATGCTTATTTTGCACACATGTTGTTTGCGTGCGGGGTGAGGTGTCCCCCAGCCTTCTGCTGGTCTGATCCTTGAGAGAGGTAGTGGAGGTAGGATTGGAGAGCTGGCTGCAGCGGCGAGCTGGCGAGGGACAGCGGGCATATGTGGGGAGCAGGGAAGTCCCCCCCCAGCTTGCAGTTCCCCACCCCACTTGGCACGAGCATTTCAGCTGTCTTCATGGCTGGTCTACCCAATGCTGACCACTGCAAGTAACATGTTGAGTTTCACCATGTGATGAGGATTGAGGATTGCAGCTATTTCCCGGAAATGAAGAATTCCTAGGGTCATAAACTTGACCACTGATTGGGTGGTTTTCTGAAGTGCTTGAATGGGCCCTGGTGTAGCTCCTAGTTGATGGTTCAACCTGACTATCTGGAGGAGATGAAAATCATAGCAAGTGTTGAAATACTAAGCTGGGAAGCAAGTAGGTCCCAATGAGTTCAAGGAGAGTGTGGCAGAGTCAGGAGACTTGCCCAGGGCTGTCAATTCCGATGCAACTGGTGGTGATGTCATTGTTGGGGGCCAAAGAGCTGATGGAGGCCAGGGAGGGCTGGCATTTCAGCTGATTGGGAGGGGCGGAGCCTTGAGAGGCAGGAAGCAGGTGGGGCGAGGGGGGAGGAGGAGAGAAAGAGACAAATGGGCTAAAGGAGAGATGTGGAAAGATGGGGCAAGGAGGGAGAAAAGGAAAGAAAAACTGGGAAGAGGGGGAGCGGAGGAAGTAAAAAGTCAGGAAAGAGAAGGCAGATGGACAAGAGGGAGGGTGATGAGGTGAAGAAATGGGGGTCTTTGGGCTGGGAAGAGACCAATGAAGGACAAAGAGAGGGCGGATAATCGGGAAAGGAAGACAGGAAGGAAGTTGTGGAGGCAAAAGAAGAGTTGCAAAGGAGACTCCCACCCAGAGGATCCCAGGCTAGGGCCCCCTCCGCTTGTAGGGCCACCAGGGCCGAGACCAGGAACGCCGGCAGCACACAGGCAAGGAGAGGTGGCAACACCTAGGGTGCCAAGTTTGGATGGAGTCCCCACTGGGCCCACCCTTGCCTTGTTGGCTAGGTGAAACTCTGTGCCAGGGGCAAGTTCTGAAACTCTCCGTGACGATAGGGGGTGAAGAGGGAGGACAGAGGATGGACTGAAGTCTCCATGGTGTACTGTTACTGGCCTGCACTCCGTTTTTATAAACCCATCCTGCAGAGTAGTGTTCCTGACACAGCCTGGTCCTTTGAAGTAATTGAACCCTGGCATGTCCCGTCCGTCCGTCCCACCCCTTTGGATGTAGATCTTCCCCTGTGGGAAGAGATGGAAGGGGCAGGGGCCGGGCCGCCACAGGGAGTTACAGTACTTCCTAGTAGGTGTCTATAGGATTGTAGCTTTAAAAGAGTTTTCAACTATGGCTGGATTGTGCCCATAATTTCTTGTATCTTCCATATCAGAGCTCAATTTACTGCTACATTTGTTTGCCAATTCAGCAACTCAGCAAGCTGGTTGTCTGCATCTCACTGTTGCATGCTATATTAGATTCAGATAAAACTGGAAATTAATTGTTCTGACATTTTTATCTGCATAATGCAAATAAACGGTGATTCATTCTACACAAAGGCGTATTATTTTTAACTTGGCATGATTTCCTTATTTTTCACTGGATCTTAAATGCTGTCCTGAATTCATTAAAATGTTGCAATGTAACTGGTAATCTGCAAATAGCCTCCACATTAATATGATTGGTGGGACTGTCAAAGTGATTTTTCACTTTATTTTTTAACCTCACTGCCCTCGGTTATTCATCGAGAAAGGTATTTAATTATTTGTTTTCAGTGTGTTAGGGATGTAGATTTTAATGTATGTGCAGTTAATGGGCGAATAGTTAATGTAGCCTTTCGGAATTGAAGATTTTGCTCTGAATTTGGAGAAACTGAACTGCCCATTATTATTTTTAAAATCAGATTAATATCCTGGCATAGCCTAGTGGCACAGGGAAGGTAATAACCATCTATATTGTAATACTCTAATGCGTTATATTGTTTTGGGGTGGTGGTGAAGTATGTGGCAGTGATTGGCTGAGATTTTTGGTCTGTTTAGACAAAAGGGGCTAGGGCAGCAGTTAAGAACATAAGAAGAGCCCTGCTGGATCAGGCCAAAGGCCCATCTAGTCCAGCTTCCTGTATCACACAGTGGCCCCACCAGATGCCTCAGGGAGCACACAGCCAACAAGATAACCTGTTTCCTGCTGCCACTCCCCTGCACCTGGCACAGAGAAAACCTACTCCTACAACCAGGAGGTTGCTTATGGCTTGTAACCTGTGATGGTCTTTTCCTCCATGAATCTGTCCAAACCCCTTTTAAAGGCATCTAGGCCAGGTGCCATCACCACCTCCTGTGGCAAGGAGTTCCACAGATGAATTACACACTGGGTAAAGAAATATTTTCTTTTATCCTTTCTAACTCTCCCTCCACTGAATTTTAGTGCATGTCCCCTGGTTCTGGTGTTGTGCGAGAGGGAGAAGAATTTCCCTCTATCCACTCTCTCCATCTCATGCATAATTTTATACGTCTCAATCATGTCCCCCCTCGGGTGCCTTTTTTCTAGACTGAAAAGCCCCAAACGCTGTATGTAGCCTTTCCTCCTAAGGGAGGTGCTCCAGCCCACGAATCATTCTGGTCGCTCTTTTCTGCACCTTTTCCAAATCAGCTATATCCTTTTTGAGGTGTGGTGATCAGAACTGGACACAATACTCAATGTTGGGGGAGGCTCAATGCTTTGGGAACCTAGAGCACTGGAGACCCAGAAATAAATGCTTACTATATTTAATGTTTTTTTTAAAGCTCATTTCAAGTGTTCAAACAACTTTTGTCTCAGCAGTCATTACAAAAGTGGTAGCGAACCAGTATTCTTTAAGAACTTGCAGATAAGGAAACTTGTGTGCAGCAAGTGAGTTCACCTAGATAGATTTATGGAGGATAGTCTATCACAGGTTACAAGCCATGATGGGGATAAGCAGCCTCCTGGTCTTAGTAATCTTTTAATGCCAGATGCAAGGGAGTTGCAACAAGATACAGGTATCTTGTTGTCTTGTGCTCCCTGAGGTATCTGGTGTGGCCACTGTGAGATACAGGAAGCTGGACTAGATGGGCCTTTGGCCTGATCCAGCAGGGCTCTTCTTATGTTCTTAAGGTGCACGTAGGCAGGCACTGTGAAATGAGGGAGGCCAAAGTTCATTTATATTGAGTTGAAATAATCAGCCAAGTCTTTGGCATCAAGCAATCAGTCGTTACTAATAGCAAACTAGGATGTTGTGTGCAGGTATGAATTAAAGTTTTCTGCCACTGAGGAACACAGTGTGAATTTTTGCAGAAAAAAAAGTTAAAACCATATCCCAAACCTCCACAAAAAAGTTCCCTAAAAACATACCCCGATATCAGGGATTTGGGATAATCACAGTCTGCTTCCCATGCACAAGCCTCAATTGGCCCTTTTTAAGGTGGAGAGGGAGTGCAGTCGCTGTTAACTATAAGGGAGTGCTATAAGCCAGACCGAGCTCCTTCCCCTTCTAAGCCAATTTGAACTTACAAAAAATGTTGTACTGTCTTTACATGAGTATAATAAAAAGTCCAATATACTGTATAATACCTTCAGCTAAAGTTGATGGAATAAATCAGCAACTGCTCTGGCAAATGTATCTGCCTATTTTTCTGTTTCAGCAGTTTCTAAAAGTCTGATTAACCACTCCCTAATTGCTGGGATAGATGCTACTTTCTAATAACAACCCCAGACAGTTTTTGCTGCAGACAAGAGATTTGGCATTAAAAGTGTAGTTTCTTGCTGGTCATCCTCTGAAACGTTCAGATTTCCCCAGGAGCAAAGTAACTCCTACAGTTGAATTCTAGTATGCTTGAATATTAGGACAACTCCACCGTATATGAAAAAGTCTGCATGACGGTTATGACACTTTCTGCGCAATCCTGTGTAACCTTGCACCGGTGTAACAGTAGATGCACCGGTATAAGTGCACTTATGCCACAGCGCAATCCTTTCCAATTTATACCACCGGTGGTGTAACCAGTGGTGCAGCGAGAACGGGAGGCCCCAGGACAGAAAGGGGATTCAAATCCCCTTTGAATCCCCCTTTGGAGGGAATTTTACTCGCTTTCCATTTTGGGGCCTCCTGTACTCGCTGCACCGCTGGTTACACCGGAGGTGTAAGTTGGATAGAATTGCGCTGCCAGTGTAATTGCACTTACACCGGTGCATCTGCTGTTACACTTGTGCAGCTACTGTTACACCAGTCGGTGTAAGGCTACACAGGATTGCGCATGAATTTTTATCCCACCTTTCCCCCAGTGAGGGCACTCAAGGCAGCTTACAACATTTAAATAAATCAGTAAAAACAATAAAACATTAAAACCGGTAAAAACACAATAAAAACAGAGAAACCCAATGGATCCCAGCAAACACTGTAATGAACACATTAAAAATTAAATAATTAAAATGCCAGTCAATCATCGAAAGCCATCCTAAACAAAAATGCCTTGAGGCCCTGTCAAAAGGTCTCCAAAGAGGGAGCAGTTCTTAGTTCCACAACTTTGGTGTCACCACTGAGAAGGCCCTGTTTCTTGCAGCCTTCCCTCTCACTTCCATCAATGTCAGCATAGTTAAAAATGTAAACATGCTTAAGAGGATTGCTGTTTTAGTCTTACAGAAGTATTTACTACTGGAATTATGTGACCTCCTTGAAGGAGGAGCACAAAGAGAATTGTGAAATAGGAGCAATGACTCCCCAAATCTTATCCCGTATATCTCTTATCCCACTCCTGAGAAGTCTCATGAGTCATGCCTGCCCAGGGAGTTGCAGATGTGTTGCAATGGGGGGGGGGGGAAGCTTGGTCCCTTATTACCATGGATATATTCCAAGCCACTCTTAATGTATTGCCAGTGTTGGGGGAGGCTCAATGCTTTGGGAGCCTAGAGCACTGGAGACCCAGAAATAAATGCTTACTATATAACAGGACTTATTTAATGGCTTTTTTACAGCTCATTTCAAGTGTTCAAACAACTTTTGTCTCAGCAGTCATTACAAAAAGTGGTAGCGAAGCAGTATTCTTTAAGATCTTGCAGATAAGGAAACTTGTGTGCAGCAAGTGAATTCACCTAGATTTAACTGGAGATCTCTAGTACCAGTTAGGGCTGTTTCACACGTACATACTCAAACTGTGATATATAGAGGTTTCCTGTGTCTAAACAGTTTGTAGTCTTAATGCCCAATCCTATGCAAGCTTACTTAAGAATAGACCCCTGTTGATCTTGATGAGCCTTCGTTGTGAGAAACAGGTGGGAGGTGGACTGCACATTACTTAGGACATACAGGAAGCAAAGAATAGGAGACATGGAAAAAAACAGAGCCAGCTGTTTTGTTTTGAAGCGATGCGGACAGTGGCTAATGGAATTTTGTAGGCAAAAGCAACTGTTTTATTGCTGAAGGCAGCTGGTAGTCGATGCTCACCAGTGGCAACTATTACCTTTAAAAGTGCCCGAGGCAGCTGGTTGACTCTAATGTAAAGGCTTATCGTAAAGGAATGGAAATCTTACATTGATGAGTGAGCCCTGTTCTTGTGTACTCCCTCCACCTCCGGCTCACCTTCTATGTTCTGTTTTAATTAGTTTTGTTTTCATGGAAACCATAGTTTGTCATTACTGTACAGCCAAACTGGCAAACTAGGATTTGTATAAAACAAGAATTGGATTGGCCATGTTTTGGGGTTTCTGATTTCAATCTATGTATTCTAAAATATTTCTATCTTGCCCTTCTTGCCTATCATGCAACCCACGGCAACTTACAATAAAACAACAATCAAATAAAATGAGTTAAGTCTGAAGAGACGGCATAAAGCCAAACTGAGCTTCACAACTGAAAAGCCACAATTAAATAACGCTGTCACTACTGCTGATTAGCACTCCCGTCCAGAAGCTGAACAGAAAAGCCAGGTCTTTGCATAGCTCTTGAAGGAGTGTAGGGTAGGAGCCAACTGACCCCCTGCGGAGAAGGCATTCCCAAGGTTGGTGCCATCACCGAGAAGGTCATGATCTTGTGGATGCCTGTTGCATCTCTGAAGACAAGGGCAACCGGAGCAAGGTTTGAGATGATAACTGAAGTGCTTGGTAAAGCACATATGGGAGGAGATGGTTCGGTAACCTGATCCCAAATCATTTAAAGCTTTAAAGGTCATAACTAGCTCCTTTAATTGAGCCTGGCAACACATTGGTAGCCAGTGCAATTCATGAAGAATTGGGGTGATGTGTTTCCACTCTGCAGCTCCGAGGACCATCCTGGCTTCTGTGTTTTGCATCAACCGAAACGTCCACATGCTTTTTATAAGCAACCCTAGGTAGAGAGCATTACAGTAGTCCATCTGGGAGGTGACCACAGTGCAGATGACTTGCCAGCCACATTATTGACTTATTGATTTGATCATCTACTGACATGGCTATGAAAATGATCAGACCTGTCCAAACCCTCTGGTATGCCTGAACCTGTGCATCGTCTTGCTGCTGTGGGGTTTGTGCACATGCTAGTGCACATGGTCACATGCCTCCCTGGCCAAGAAGACCTTTGGCTCCTGGGTCCCCTTTTTGACCCTGGGCCTGGGTACAATTTACCCCCTCTCATGGGCCCTGCATACCACCTCTTCCAACTGGGGACCCAAAGCCTGACAGCAGAAAGATGGAGCGTTGGGAGAATCAGATTATTCCTCAGCCATTGGGGAATAGGAAAAGGAAGAGAGGTTGGAGTGGGGACACTAGGCATTCTCACTCCGTCTTCTCCTCTTCCTGTTCATGGCACCTAGAGAATCGTGTGATCCTTTGGCTTCTTTTGGCCTGAGAATTGTCTGCTACTTCAGCTGCTGCTGCCATCTCTTTCTAGTGGTTCCCCCAGGTGCCTGGTTCTGGAGAATCAGATGGTTTTCAGGCTGAATTCATTGCACCTGAGAACTGGGCTAGTTTTCCAGCCACTAAAAAAAAGGTAAAGGTGACCCCTGACAATTAAGTCCAGTCGTGTCCGACTCTAGGGTGTGGTGCTCATCCCCATTTCAAAGCCGAATAGCCAGCGTTGTCTGAAGACGCCTCCGTGGTCATGTGGCTGGCATGACTCTCCTTGCCGCAGCGCGTAGCATGCAGCTGGAACACAGAGTGCTGTTTACCTTCCCGCAAGCGGTACCTATTTATCTACTCACATTAACATGCTTTGGAACTGCTAGGTTGGCAAGAGCTGGCCAAGCAACGAGAGCTCACCCGGTCGCGGATTCGAACTGCCGACCTTTCGATCGACAGCTCATGGTTCAGCGGTTTAACCCATTGCGCCACCCGCTGGCCTTTTCCAGTCACTACCTCTTCCCAAATAGTCCCCAGAGGGAACAGGTTCCAGCAAGCAATCTCAGCTTGACTGGCGCTCAAGCTGACTGACTGACCATTGTGCCATCCCTCCCTCCACCTTCCCCAGCCTGCAGCCCAAAGCATCTGCCTCATGGGTGGCCAGCTTGGAAACGCTGAATTCCACCACAGGTAGAAACGTCGAAATTGGTACATATTTGGATTTTCAGAATGTCTAAAAAGGGGTATTTGAAGCCTTTTCCCCAAAACGTGCACCATGAATGCCACCTTCTAACAGCAGACATCACTCCAACCACAAGCTGTGTGAACGTAGGGGGAAGAGAATGCATGTGCGTCACACATTTGCAACCTTTGATTCTTCAGTGTACCATATTATTAACAGTATTAACAGTAAGTGTCTGTCCTGTGATTGGGGTTCCTATTGTAGGTGTAGGTAGAGAAACATACACAGAGGCAGCACTACTATTTATCTTTATAATTTAATACACCTTACGCTACTTCAAAATGTTCTGGAAATGATGTTTCCCAGTAGCGTCATGTCTACTGGAATCGGTCTTTGAAAACACAGCAGTCTTATGCAGACATTTATCTTATGTTATCTGTCTTCTTGATGCATTTTTTGCCCTTGTAAATGCCTCCCACTTACAAGAAGCTGGGCATTCAATTCCAATGTTTGCTGCTTTCTGCATTAAAACAAATTGCATGATGCAACCTTTGGGGGATTGTTGTTTTTTCAAAATTAATCTTTCTCAGTAAAATTGTGAGTCATTCTTGTATTGTGAATAAATGTTTTGTGGATGTTTAAGAAGTGAACATCAGGGTCGTTTGGTCGAGCAGAAAAAGTCGAGGAACAGAATAACAAGCTATAGTCAGTAATGCTGTTGACAAGGCTGGTATATTTAATATATGCCTTCATATCAAGTCAGTATATTAATAATTACAGACATAATTATTACACCAAAGAAGCTCTAGAGGCATGTATTGCATGACTCAGCGCTAGAGTGACCACCTTTTCTAGAATTAAAATAAAAACCATTCCTCATTAGCAAATTCAAATCAGTTGCATTCAAATCACTTAAAACATATGTCAAATAAGTTAGCTGCAGAAGGCAGGCTGACCGAGGGGAGTAGTACCTAGTGGAAGGGTACTAAGTACTTGGAAGAGGTCCCAACAGGCGTGAGGTTGCCAACCATCTCCTCCTTTCTGTTGGAGAACTTGCAATGGCACAGCAGCCCTGCTAAGAGTCTCTTAGCAGGGCTGTTGTGCCATTGCAAGCTATCCAACAGAAAGCTGAGTAACAGGTGCCTGTGAGGTCTGGCTGTGCCAGTTGGTTCACTGTCTGTCAAGGAGTTTGCAAAGCCACAGGGGCCTGACTGGAATGAGTAGCTCCAACAACCTTGCCAAGCAGCAGCTGGGCTCACAATGGTCACTGCAGGCAAGCAGGCAGGCTGTAGCTGTCCTTTTGGGATTGTACAATGTTAGGTATCAGTTCCTGCCCCGGGCTAGGCAAGGCTCACACTGGCTCATGTATGAGAGATTGAATGGAACCAAACAATTTCAGGTCACTCTCCCAGTACTGCAGCAAATAAGTTTCCAGAACGCACTTCTGTTTTCAGTGCTATCCATTTTTATATGTCTTTGGCAGATTATTAGAAATGTCTGACTCGGTGGAAATACAAGCAGCATTAGGAAGCAATGAAAGAACGATGAATAAGAATCATGAAACCACTTTTTGGCATACGCATTTGACAAGCAGAGCAGAAATCAAGTTGAAAGGTGAAGTCAGATAAGCTGCCAGGTGTCTCATATGAATGCTTTGCCTTTTCTCGAGAGAGGATTTTTAGCAGCCTTAGTAAAACGGAAGGAGAAGGTCACGGAGATAAATGAAATGTGCCGGGGTCATCCCAGATTGCTAAGTGGTGCTGACATTTTTGTGTTTGGAGCTCTTAAGATCACGAGGCAGTGACTGGGGAGGGCTGATTGTACAGGAATATTATGCAGAAGGTGACCAAAAGAGCAAGGAGAATGGCTTTTCAGACGCATGTGACATGAGCGAGCTGGTACATCATGTTCAAAAGTAAAGTGAGAAGAAGAATTTATGTGGAAAAATAGGAACAGACCTATGGTAAATATTTGGTAAATAGGAACAGACCGTGGTAAATATTTTTGGGAAATAATAATATATCGTAAACAGCAGACTGATCAAGATTCAGTTTGTAGTGGGGCTTAAGGACTTAAATGCTGGGAAATGTATAAGCGGGAGAGTTATAACGAGGATCCCCTGTAACAAGAGGGAAAAAAAGACCGAGGGAAAGAAAGAGAAGTGGGAAAAGCACCAAGATTCCTGCCATGGCACAAGACTATGGCTGAATCTGTGTCAGGCTGTGAAAATGCTTCACTCTCTTGTGGTGTGGAAGGTTGTCTCTCCCATCACCTGACTGCTCTTAATGGATGTATCAAGCCTCTGAGATAGAAGGGAAGTGGTAGCATTAATCCTTGTTCTAGGAGTCCTTGATAGATTAGTTAAGGGAAATTGTGCCCTGGAGGCCTGTCGCTAATCTCTAGACCTCCCCGTTAACTAGTAAAAGATAGACCAAAGACACACTCACAACACTCATGTCAATGGAGGATGGGATAGAACACTAAACGTGTCTTCCATTTGACTGCATACGATGAGACACCGACGATAGAGGAGGTTTGAGGGCCAGTGGTCAGAGTTGAAAAGGACCAAGGCTACCTATCCATGTCTGCTGGATGAAGTTAGTGTTGTTGAAGGAATTGCAGGGCTAGGTTGCCAAGACACAGTTCTAAGATGCGGGGGGAGTAGAAAAGAGTTTGAAAAGCAGACCCAGGAGGGCTAGGCAGTCGTGTTAACTTGTTCCAGGGAGGGAAGCAAGGTCAAGAAGCCAGGATTGCTTTCATGGGGGAAGGGTTCCTTAGCAAGGTGGCACGTGAGCTGTGGTTTGTTGTTGCACTTCTGTGAATCCTCGATAGGGAGGGGGTGAGAGCATAGTGATGCTCTCACCTATAGAAGGTGAATTCAGATAGCTCCTTCTCGAAGGGTGACATCACTGTGCTCTCACCCCCTCCCAACGGAGGATTCACAGGTGTCCCTCGTTGGCACTAAATGCTGACCTTGAGGTGCACACTGGGCTGAACAAAGAATTCTGACATGCGCCGAACAGCATGGCCACTTCCATTAAGCGACAGCAGAATGTCACATCCGCCACATAGGCTTCTGACAATTTACTGCTGCACAATAAATAATGTGTGGCAGCAAACAGAAAGTACCATCCCATACCAAACAGGGATTCAAACCAAACTGGAGACATGGTTAACTTCACAGGGAAGAGGGGAGGGGACATGGTAAAAGGCTAGAAAAGAGGAGAGTGGTGGTCTGATAACTTTCCTGGGTGCTGGCCAGCACAGTGCTTCTTGGGTAGTGGAGGGAAGAACAGCACATGTTCTTGATTGCCAATGGCCCCTCCCCCACCACTCTGGCCTGCCCTCTTTACCCCCTCCTGCCACCTGGAGCAGGACTTACCTCTGCTCAGCGGCGCGAGGTCTAGGGGATGGCGCAGTAAGCAGCGCTGGCCTCTGCGCCGGCGTCACTTACTTGCAGGGTGCCGTGAAAGTGCTTTGCCACGCCCAACGCCGGTGGAGAGGGAGCTCCTGCAGCATGACGTTTAGGTAGGGTTGCACCCACAATCTGCTAACCAGGCAAAGGGTGGCTGATTATTGAATTTTTCCAGGAAGGTAAGACTTCTCCTAAGCTAGCCAATGTAATTCTAAGCTAGCCTAAGTGAGTGGTGGTGGTGGTGGTTGCTCTGATGAACCAAAGTTTATCCTCTTCTTTAAGGCCTGAGACCTGATGCTTCCATGATATGAGGGCAATCAAACTACCATGAGGCTGATCTGGGTCATGTTCACCTGGCATTCACTCAGAACACACAAAAAACAAATGTATCAGGCAGCAAAAGAGCCTTAGTTGTGTCCCACTTGGGTAGAAGAGGCCACACGGCGGTTGATTGGCTGAGGACCCTGCAGTTCTGGAGCCAGCCATGCACATGACTCCCCTATTTTGAGTGGGAGGTGTGCTAATGTCTCATGCTCTGATTTTTCTCAATCACATTGCCATGTATTATTTATTGACCAATTTCCAAGGCTCTAGTCGATCAGAACGTACCCTAATAATGTCAGTCAAGCTCTCTCTATAATATAATAAATACAACAATGACTTGACTTTCATCGCTTTGCTCTTTCAGCCATTTTCAATTATAACCACATTTCAAATTTCATCCATGCTCTTTCATCAGTTTCATCCAACCTTCCACTACGGACGGTTGAAGTTCTGATGTTTATTTTTTCTTTTATTTCTGTTTATTTAGGTTTTACACGCATTCACATGTGTTATATAGTTATTTGCGTTTTTCACCATACAAAATAAATGTGCAAGCTAAATAAGGCTATGCTTTGACATTCATCCATTTTTTACTTTTATCCCTAACCAGGCGAAAGTGCAAGGTACTGCTGTAGTAAAATTCTAGCAATCTGTTCAGACGTCGTTTGCTCTCCCCCTACTGCAAAAGTAGCAGTGCAATAATGCATCTATTATAAAGACAAAAATTTTAAACCCCGACTGAATACTTAGTGGTTAGACAAGGATTACTTTGACAATCCTCTAACTAGATATCCATATAATATAATTAATGAGGAATGGGGTTTCCGCTTGAAGAAAAACCACATGTGTATTAGCAGTGTTCATGTGGAGTCAAGCATATTTTAGCAGCCTCTTGCTTGTCTCCGTTCAAGGTGTGCTTGCTAAGCACAGTTTAGGGGAAAGTTCATTTGACCATATGTTTCTGTATTTACAGTATTCTCTGTGTAAGGTGTATACTTCTGTTCTGCTAAAAGTATTATTGTGCAGGAAGTAGGATGAAAGGAGTGTGTTATTTTTTCTCAGAAATATTATACCTTTATTTGAGAGAGCAGATGGTGTTTGTAGAGAATGCTTCAGTGAAGTTTTTGTAGGCTGGTAAAGTTGCAGTGTTCTGCCAGAAGTGAAAACAGTGATGCTTCTATATCATCACCGACAGGTGTGTATTTGCAATTATCAGCCAGAATTCCCGTTTCTTTATGGGAGACGTATGTTCTCAGTTTGTAATGTTTGCTTTGGGGGGTTGTTGAATAGGGTTTTTCTTCTTCCTCTTTGTATTTTCTTTGGTGTGCAAAATTTGCATTTTCCTTTATTAAATAGCTGCTGCATTTTCAGTTTGAATTCTGTGGTTAAAAGTGAGACTTTTTTTGACATGTTTTTAAAAAAATTAGGAAAGATATTCAGCTTCTTAAGTTACTGTGAACAACTGGGGAATTAATTTGGCTGAATATTGGAGCATGCTCCCCACTTGAGCTAGCAGTGAGAAGTTTGAGGGGCAGTGCCAGTGGTGTATGCTAAGGGGGGACTGGGGGTGCTGTGCCCCAGCGGATAAAAAGGTCCGACTGTATGTAGTCCAGTATGCAGTCCCAGTTGGTCACGGAGGATGCAGTCGGCCAGCCGGGAAAGGCCAGCTGGGGCCCGGACTATGGTAAGCCTATTACAGTGAATTGTATTATCTTTATCTTAATTTGACTTCACAACAACCCTGGGAGACTGGTCAGTATTGTCCCCATTTCGTATATCTCAGGCTGAAAAATAATGACTGTAAAAATACAAGACAGCAACTGTGGAGGATATGTCAAGACACTGGGCTCCCAGTGCAACTGCAAGGGAATGTATATCTTCTACCCCATGTCCTGGAAGTATGAGTTGGGCATGTCCCTTGTGCTGGGGCCACCAACAGTCACTGGTGTTGCCATGCTAGCAGGGCCAGCCCAACTGGGTCTGCTGCCCATCACCGCCCCTTACTCACTGCTGCCATCTGTGCTGGGGGGGGGTACGCATCCATCTTCCAGAAAAGAAAAAGCTCCTTCCCTCCCCGCTGTGCTATTTCCTTGCATGGGGTTTGACATTTAAAGGGATGTGTTTCTGTGCGAGGAAGGAGTGTTTTGCTACCCGCTCCCTTTGCCCTGTCTTCACAGCGCTTTTCAGACGTTTCTCCAAATGAATAAAAATATACTTCAGTGGGCTGTAGCAACAGGCTGTTAACCCTTAAAGCCGGAGTATCAAACTCGTTTCATACAGCAGGCTGAATAAGATTTATGGTGCCTGCTGCAGGCTGGTTTTGTACATTGTATTTGTATAACAGTGGAGACAATGATAAGTAGATGGATAAGCACTATTGGTAGCCATTGTAAGTTATTACGGCTATATCGACCTATACTCCTATAGTGTTGTATACTGAGTCAATATTATTCATGTCTTAGGCCATAGGTTTGACACCCTTGCACTACTGTGTTTGAAAACTAAGCAATTGAGAACATGTTGTTCAACACTCAAAATCTACTACTTTCCTCCACATCTCCTCTTCTGCTCTGCTCCCCTTCCTTTTCCAGTCCATCCAGTCCAGGAAGTGGAAGAGTAGAGGCTGGCATGTTGTCTCAGATGTCAGGAGGTCTTTGGCAGAGGCATTGCTATGGTAGGGGCGGAACCATACGTTGCGCCCTGTCCTAGTCCTGTTTACAAGCCGGCACGAGGCGGCCCCGCCCCCTCACCGTCGGAGCCATTCCGTGCAGAGAAGGCTCCTGCCCGCTGCCTTCTCTGCACAGAATGGCTCCGACGGCGAGGGGGCGGGGCCGCCTCGTGCCGGCTTGTAAACGGGACTAGGACGGGGCGCAACTTACGGTACCGCCCCTACCGTAGTGACGCCTCTGGTCTTCTGCTGGCCCTGCCCGCAAGGCAGTCTCAGGGTACCAAAGGAGGTGATGGTGTGGGAAATCACTGCTCTGATTGCAGTACGGACAAAAGCAAAGGATCCCCGAGCACAGTGGGTATTTGCTGAGGTTTTTCACGTTTAGTTTACAGTAGGCGTGGACTGTAATTAAAAGACATGTAAGACATGAAGTTAAAAGACGCTTACTCCTTGGAAGGAAAGCTATGGCAAACTTAGTCAGCATAATAAAAAGCAGAGATATCACCATGCCAACAAAAGTTCATATAGTCAGGGCGATGGTGTTCTCAGTAGCAATGTATGGTTGCGAGAGTTGGACCATAAGGAAGGCTGAGCGCCGAAGAATAGATGCTTTCGAACTGTGGTGCTGGAGAAGACTCCTGAGAGTCCCTTGGACTGCTAGGAGATCAAATCAGTCAATCCTAAATGAAATCAACCCTGACTGCTCCCTGGAAGGACAGGTACTGAGGCTGAAACTCAAATATTTTGGCCACCTAATGTGAAGAGAGGACTCTCTGGAGAAGACTCTGATGCTGGGAAAGATTGAAGGCAAAAGGAGAAGGGGAAGGCAAAGGATGAGATGGTTAGACAGCATCACCGCTGCAACAAACATGAAAATGAGCGAACTCAGGAAGATAGTGGAGGACAGGAAGGCCTGGCGGGATATGGTTCATGGGATCACGAAGGGTCAGAAACGACTTAACGACTGAACAACAACAACAAGGCGTGGACTGCCAGGTGTGCTTCCTCCAATCACCTTATCTGGTTGAGATAATGAAGGTTGTGAAATGCCATGGATGAGCTTCCGTCCCCTTTACCACAGAGTTGTTCCTTTCAGCTTCTCTCCCACCCAGTCATCATGTGGGCTGGATAAAATAGCTTCCATGGGCCATACGTGGGACACCCCTGCCCTAAAGCATCAAAAGCGGCCTGAACACACTCACTCACTCACTCTTCAAGACTACAGTGGTTGTTTGCAACCTTCCACTTACAATCTCATTCTCCAACTGCTGCCAGTCATATGTGTCTCTCCATAGATAGCTAGGAGGCTTCGTGTTTGTTTTCGGTTTGTTGTACTGTGTGGAAGAGAGCATGATTATTCTGAAGGGATGCACAACCAGATGTGAGTGTTTTTGTAAGTCAACAAAGAGAAAAGGCCCTGTGTCATTATGGTTTTAGTGGTTTGCCTCTGCGATTACTGGAGATGAAGTGCAGCTTTAAGACACAGTTACTTCATTTTTTCACCCTTTTCTCAACAACAAATTTTGTTTGACTGTTTTCTTCGCTGGCAGCCTTCCAAGGTGGGTTTGTTGTTCGGTTTTTTGGAAAATCATGAGCAAGTTGTGTGAAGTTGTGTGATGAGGCTTTTCTTTTTAAAATTGTCGTGCTCCTTCTTGTATCATACATTTTTATGAGTAAATGCATTTCAGAGAGTTTTCTTTCCCTTGCAAATATTGAAGTGAATCCACTACTGCTCAGTAATTTCTAGGTGCTTGTATAACTTTAAAAAAAATGCCAGAAGTAAGCACTTCACTTTCACTGTAGTCCTGCATGGAGATTTTTTTAAAAAAATATAAATTTGAATTAAATTGGGCCATTAGCTTGGTAGTTATGAATATTTAAACTTGGCAATTTTGCACATGCATATTACATGGGGCTGGTTTTTAAAAGACACATTTCTAATATACCCCTTTTCACTTCTAATGCTCTGAAGATACATTAAACATTATATAAAAATGTTACCACGAAAAGATGATATTAATGCTGCAGTTAGTCATTCCAACAATAAGCAGTCTTTCCAAATGAAAGCAGAATCTGTATTTTGAGGTTAACTGAATCACTTGAAGCAAACATATTTTCTAAGTCAGTAAAATCATTTATCTTAAGATACAAATCATTTTATTAACTGTGATATCAGTTGAGGATTTGACTTCAGCATACGTTTATAATCTCTAGCTCGGTTTTTGTGGGAAGAACAGCAATTGTGAATCCTCTTGTTGCTCAAATCGAGGGGCACATCCCTGCCTAATGTCTAATTTGTAGAAAAGGGGAAGAAAGCTGAAATAATAGTCTGGGAGTTCAGCAAGACTTTTATCCTGAAGCGAACAATACTACCCTTGTAAGAGAGCTTGAGAATTGTGTCCTACCTAGAAGAAACTGTTATAAGACAACAGAAATGCTGTGTTGCTTGAATGAATGCATTTGAAGCACAGTAATCAATGGACCAATGTCACACTGAAAGTGGTATCCAGTGAGATTCGGCAGGGGTTGGTGCCCGGCTCAACGCTGTTTTTTACTGTTGTCATGATTAATTTGAATGAGAAATGGAAACATACTTATTAAATTAGATATGTGAGCGCTATAAAACTAAACAGTAAAAGAAAATCAGAGTAATTGGGAGAGGTTTGCATATGGCAACAGAATGCAACTCAATAAGGCTGTTACCAGCAGTGCTTTTGTGTGTGTGTGTGTGTGTGTGTGTGTGTGTGTGTGTGTGTGCGGGACTGTCCCGCCGAAACCAGGACGAATGGTAAGCCTACCATTCAGCTAAGGGGGCCTGTTTGAGAAGGAGGCCTGAGGCTGATCTGGAGTCTCGACCAAAAATGGTTGAAAAACAGAACAATTCTCTCTCTCACAGAGAGAGAGAGAGAGCAGCATTCACAAAGAGAAAGAAAGCCACAAACACTAAGCAGGACTAAACACAAGACAAAGACAAGGAAAGATAGTAGGTGGGGGCTTTGGCAAGGCTGCGCCTAGGACCAAGGTTACCGATCCATTTCTGCGAGGCTTAAGAATATATATTGCACTTCAGAGGCTGTGGCAGCAGGAGAGCCAAGACCAGGTGAATCTCCTGCCTGAAAGTGGGGTCTTCAAGCCAGAAAGAGGTCTATGAAGCAAGCCCTAGCATGCAATTAGGAAGATCATTGCCTGAGGGGGTTTAGGCGGGTGACTGTCCCTTACCTCCACAAAGGGAGGAGGGAAACAATTATAAGGCCTGCCCCCAGAACCTGGTGGATCCTGATGGTTTTCTGAGGGCTCTGGGGGATTTCATTGTCACCAAGGCTGGCAGCTCATCCACCACCCTAGTTGACCTCTGGAATGAACAAATGGCTAGGGTGGTGGATCAAGATCTGCTTTCAATCAACCTTCACCTTGCTGCTGAGCCAAGATGCCCTCTGGTTCACTGCGGGGCTGTGAGTGATGAAGCAACAGGGGTAGATGCCTGAAGCAACAGTAGAGGGATATTTTCAACAAATCTGACCGTATATGGGCCATTTTTGGGATACTCCATGGTGGTGATGGTAGCAAAGGTTTTTTTTTTTTTTTTTCTCAGCCATTGTCCTGCTGAGTGCTTTCCAGCCGGGCTTTAGCATGTCAGGCAAAGCTTGCTTCGTTCAGCTCCAGGGATAGATGACATGGATTTTACAGGAGCTCACTTTTATGAGTTTGCTAAGCACTTTGAGGATAAATGCTCATATCCACCGCAGCCTGGACTCTACTTTGGCAGGATTGATTCATTGATGTCTCTTGGGTAAATACAATATTTTCGTTTTTTTTCTTTGTTTTAAAATGCATTTAAGGCGCAATCCTATACATGTTTACTCAGAAGTAGGTCCCATTGTGTTCAGTAAGACTTACACCCAGGAAAGAGCGTATAGGGTTGCAGTGTTAGAAAATGATAATAGGTACATGCATATCTGGTTGAAAACTTGCTTTGAATGGATCATAATTCATACACCAGGGTTTAGCTTCAGGGAAGTTACAAGCATAGGAACTATTCTTATATGTTTAATATTTTAGTGCTTGGAGGAGAAAGCATTTCAGTCAGTTCAATAGGCCTCAATATTAGGGATATGCCACCCCCACCCCCCCGAATAATTCTACTTGTCTTATAGAAACTCATTTGGTTTCCCTTGAAAACTCTCAGACGTTTCCCTAAGGCGAAACCATGATATTTGCTTTGAATTTTTTTTTTCTGAAATTTTGGTACCAACTCAAACACGGCTTCCTCACCATGTCACAAACCTCTGGATATGTGAGATTGGTGTTGGGGGCCTGGGGACATTTCAGGCAGTGCTAAGTCCTACATCATGTCAGCAGCAGCAGCAGAAAAAATTGTGTGTGTGTGTGTGTGTGTGTGTGTGTGTGTGAGTGAGAAGGAGAACAAAAAGTGCATTTCAAGGTGGAGAACAACACCTTTGTCTTGCATATTAGATCTTGGAGGAACTAAAGGAAAAAAATGTGCATTTCACATTAATGCTTCCATTTTAAACAAGAATAGAAGTGGGCCTAGGGGGACCAGCCCTTTATTGATGTTTTCTGTATATAATATTGTTGATAATAAAGAAAAGCACTCCAACTATGTGAAAAGATTTTTTTCTTCATGTTACTACAGGAATGAGGTGGTAGCAGCGGCAAAGGAAACACTTTTCTGGGCAGTAGCATCAGAATGCCTGGGCGGCAAGCAGGGGTGACAACCCCACCGTGCCTGCGGCAAAAACGGCATGAAAAAGTCCCCGCCTGCCTTGGCTCCAGTTACTGTATTATGCGGCGACAATGGCATCAGGGCCGGGGCGGGTAACGTCGCTTCCGGTGGTGCTGTGACGCTGCCCTCCCTCACGCAGGGCATCGCCACTGTTTTTGGGAGCACTTTCTTTTCTAGCCCCCCCCCCCAGCACTGCCTCTGGCAGGCAAGGGGCTGGGAAGGCTGTCTCAGATGCTATTTCCAGAATGAGTCATTGGTCCTTTCTGAAATCCTGCTAGGACTGGTGGCCTACTTGGAGGCCCCAGATTGCAGATTGGATTCCGTTTGGGGCATAACTCCTGTGTATTCATTTTGAGATCGTCCGTTTTATTAATTTTTGTTGCATTTTAGTGTGGGTTTTTTTTTTTTTTTTTGTAGTACAGAAAATATAATTTTCTCATGCCATACTTGAGATCACTGAATGGTTGAAACATGTAGTTAGTGTTTGGACAACTTTTGAAGACTAAAATGCCAAACTGTAGATCTCAAAATCTGAATCTACAACAGGTTTGAGTCCAAATGCTGGCAAATCTGTATATGCTCTTAATTTCAGGGCAAAGCAGATTATTTGGTTATTGTGTTTATGGTTACCTTATCTTACGTCTGGTCCAAAAAATTTCCTGAATGATACATAGCTGGTGTTTTTCTATTTCAGATATTTCAAAGAGACAATTTGAATAAATAGTCCATATGTGGTTCATTTACCAAGATAAAAATCTAGCTGTTCAACGGGAACTCCCTTTTGAAGAAAACTGTACTATTTCAAAAAGTTTCAGAGTAGTTTATGACTAGGAAGTAGAGCTGAAAGCATCTTTGTGCCACTTATTGCCTGAACTTTTGCATGTTTACTCAAAAGTAATTTCCAACAGATTCAGAGGGACTTTGCTCCTAGTAAGTTGTGTTTATTATTATTATTATTATTATTATTATTATTATTATTATTATTATTATTATTATTATTATTATTATTATTATTATTATATTGTAAGTAGAAAGTTAGCATAGCAGTCAGCAGCTATGTCAGTCAGTCCGCTTTAATATGCTAAAGCAGTCAGTCAGGTTTAATATGCTAGTTTACTTAGAGGTGTGTGTTTTTTAGTATGGGGGAACACTGCAAAATAGAATCTTCCAGCTACAGGCTGAAGTGATACAGCTCAGCCATTTTTTCAGCTCAGGATTCAACCATCCCTTTCGGCTGTATGTTTATATGCCAGATCTTGGGCATAGACGCGACTATGCATAGAATTGGACGGTTTATGTCATACTCCACTTGTAGTTGAAGAAAGGCTCAACTGAAATCAAGGAATGCATGAAGTCAACAGTTTGAGAGAGGCCCATTCTGGCAGGTTTTGTCCTGGAGGTAATTCTTGGAGTCCGACTCGAGACATGCAAAAGCTGAGAGCCCTGCAGATTAGTCAAGGCAAGGCTAGGTAGAAGGAGGGAAGTCAGGCCAACAGCTGCAAGTCAAAAATTCCCTCCCCATAGAAAATAACAAAGGGGGCGGGGGGGGGAGGCACATAAGAAAATCCTACTGGATCATTCCAAAGGTCTGCCTAGTCCTGCATTCTGTTTTCCACAGTGGTCACCAACGTATATTTAGGGAGCACATCCTTCCTTATCTGCATTGGTGCACAGCCTGGAAAGAAGAAGATTTTGTTGTCCTGTTGAACTGGGACAAGGGAATAATCCAGGAGAAATTCCCCTCTTTGATAGAGCAAAGATTGGGCAATATGAATGAAACCTTTATTGGCATAAAGATTGGGCAATATGTTTAACCATACATACAGCACAATCCTGTGTAACCTTGCACCGGTGTAATAGTAGATGCACCGGTGTAAGTGCACTTACACTGGCATAAGTGCACTTACACCAGTGCATCTACTGTTACACTGGTGCAAGTTTACACAGGATTGCACTGATAGATGTATTAGGTGAGGTTTGGATTGCAAGCTCTGTATTCAGTTTCGATGTTAGCAATCTTCCTAGGGAGGATGCTGTCTGAAGTGAATTCCCTTGGAGAATTTGTGATAATTTCATGCATAAATAATAATTTGCAATTAGCTGTTTTAAAAACGAGGATTCATTGATCTGAACATGGATGTCATCGTTTAAAGCAGGCCCTAGAGGATGCTAACAGTTTTATAACACTCTGCTCATGCTGGGAATATCAAAAAAATGAGTCCCCTCTGACATGTACGTTTTTTGTTTAGTGCTGTGGAAGTTGTCGCCCGCATTCTGGCTTCAGGATTTCCTGGCACCAAATAAAAGTTTGGAGATTTGGAGAGATGGATTCAGGGTTCAGCTGCTGGAAACTGATAAGACATAGGAGCGTTATCTAGCTAGGCAGTGAAATGTACCCCCAAGGGAGTGAAGCTCCAGCTGTTTCCCTACTAACACCTGTCTGAAAGCACAGAGGCAGGTGTATGGCTTTTAATATGAAAGATGTAGGATCCAAAGTCAGGTCTGACAACTCTACCTTTAAACGGATTGGAGGCGGCGGAAGTAGGGTACAATATTATGACTGCGGAATCTGAACTATCATGTATTTTACTCTTCAAGTCTTTTCAGTTATGGTACCCGCTTTATGCAATTCAGGGTCCTCTGGAAGTCCGAAATATTAAGCCTCGTGGTACAAGAAAGCTTGAAAGCCTGCAAGGACCTTATAGTCAGCTGGTTCCTTGCAGGCTTTCAAGCTTTCTTGTACCACGAGGCTTAATATTTCGGTAAATAGCTGTCAGCTTTTAACACAGTGCTGCTTAAGCACAGTGGTTCACATTTTGTTTTTAACTACTAATGGCCCAATCCTACCCAGGCCAACTGCCAGCGGAACATGCATTCCACCCGTGCTGAATGCCTTGCGGCAGTCGTAAACAATAATAAACAGTACTCCGGCAGTGCACGAACTTGCGCGCTGCAGGAGTACCAGCAGAGAGGCCCTGGTGGATTGTTGCAAGCCTGCCGACAAAGGTGGACTGGTGGGGGAGGCAACGGGGTGGATCTGGTCTGGGAAGGGGCGGGTTCAGCAGTAGTGGTGGCTGCCAAATCCTAACCCCATCCCGAACCCGATCCTATGGCATGGGTTCATGTGATTTTGCTGGTGCAGGTCCAAGTAGACCCATCTGTGCTACAGAGGCTTATCCAGAGGAGACCTCCGGGACTCCCCCACACACACACACACACCGCAGGATGAAGCAGTAGCCTTTTTGGTGCTGCTGCATCAGTGGGTGGGAAGTATAGGATTGGTCTGTTAAACAGTGGTTGCTGTTTCTTCCTGGATTAGTCACATGGCTTATTCTTCCCCATCAGAGTTCATGTAGTAAATGGGATGCTGTCATAACTCTACATGTATGTATTTATTTAAGCAGTTATGTGCCTCCTCACGAATGCCTCAAGGCAGCCATTATACCAATCAATACTTAATCATATAGATTAGAAATTTTAAAAATACAACCCTCCCACCCAGAAACAACAGAGATAGCTTTGAAATAACCATAGGCATAGCTAGGCTTACCTTTGTCCCAGAATCGAGCCTGGCTTCGGCCTAGAGCGGACCCGAGCCACTCCCAAGTGTGCACTGTGGCTGCCCAATAGGCTTCCGGCACTTCCGGTCGATGACGTGACCAAAGCCGGAACCCCATTGGCCAGCCGCGGTGCACCCTTGGGAGCGGCTCGGGTCCGCTCTACGCCGAAGCCAGGCTCGATTCCGGGACGAAGGTAAGCCTAGGCATAGCAAATAAGAATCTTTAAAATGCATTTTAATTTATGAGTGGGGAAATGAATATAACTTGAAAAGCAATCTGATACAATTAAGAACCTGAGTTAGATGGACTTTGCCTGGTCCCTAAAGGATAGCAGTGAAGACACCAAGTAAATACACCAGGTAAATACACCAGGTCTGGTGTAAATACACAGGTCCGCAGACACCAGGTAAACACCAGGTCTGGTGGGGCCTCAAGTCCTTTTTATTTCAGATGGCCTTCAGTTGCTGACATGATGGGCTGACATTTTTAATGTATTTCAATTTTAATCAATTTTAGGTGCTCCACTGGGGGCTGTCTATTTTACTGTTTTAATGTTTTATGTTTTTAATATTTTAATTTATATTTGTATTGTGTTTAATGTTGTTAAGCCACCTTGAGTGCCCTGAATGCGGGAGAAAGGTACAAATTCTTCTAATTAAATTAATCTGATTAAAAATTAAGAATGAAGGAAATGACTAGGGAGATCCAGAGTTTAGGCACCACCACTGAGAAGGCCCTCTTTCTGGTAGCCACCTCATTCACCTCAGAAGGTGGGGACACCCTAAGAAGGGCCTCTGATTGGCAGGGAGATCCATATGGAAGAAGGTGGTCCTTTCGATACCCTAGTTCTAAGGCTTTAAAGGCCAAGACCAACATAGCTAATCAGATTTGCCTTCGCAATTACATCATAGATGAGACGGGAGAGTAATGATGTAAAATCAACAAACAGGAGCTGAAGAATAACCAAAAAGGGGAACATCTGTAATGTTTACGGTCGTATATAGTTGGTTGGAAGTAAATGCTACTGAATTCTGTGAGATTTATTCCCAAGTAATCCATCCACTGTGGCCGTAATCTCAGCCCTAATGAAAACCAACACACAAGCATACACAGAAACTTGTTCCTTTGTGATACATGAATGACCGCGCAATCCTATCCAGCTTACACCACTGGTGTAACCAGCGGTGCAGCGAGAACGGGAGGCCCCAAAACAGAAAGGGGATTCAAACTCCCTTTGAATTCCCCTTTGGAGGGGATTTTAATCCCCCTTCCATTTTGGGGCCTCCCGTTCTCGCTGTACCACTGGTTACACCGGTGGTGTAACTTGGATAGGATTGCTCTGTGAGAGCTGGCAGAAATTTTCTGCGTTCTTAATGTTTGATGTTTCTAGTTTGGAGGTAAAGCTGTAGCAGTTCTTTTACTACAGGCAAATGCACAAAGGCAGTTAGTTATCTTTTCCAGTCTTGATCCTGATATACCTAACTGATGGGCCATCTCTTAAGAGAAATTCTTTTGTATTTTTATCCTGATGCAAATGAATGAAAAGGTGGAAAGATCCCCTTGTAAAAATTCACCATCACTATCTCCATAATCTCTCCTTCAGTGAGCTTCATCCAGGTGCGAAAATGAAAAATTTTAACCTGCCAAGCATCAGTGGCAGACTGAAATGAAAAAATTGCAAGTTAATAACAGCAATGCATCCTAAAAAAAATGCTGGTCAATTTAGCGTTGTTTTGTCCAAGGTCACATTTAGATGTTTATTTTTATTTATTTTAGTTGTGGAAAGTCAAGAGTAAGAAAGTGGCAGGCAAGGTTTAATCCTCAAGGTTATCTGATGTCTAAAATGAGAAATAAGTGACTCTTCTAGCTTTATTTGCTTAAAAGTGGGCAGAGGGATCCTTTCCACAGCAATGAAGTGTAAAGTCTATGCTATTCTTTACGGTAATGATAAAGTCAATGGAACATAAAATCTGAAAGGGAAGGAAAGGAGAAAGAGAGAAGGAAAAGATTTGAATTATGTCTCCTAAAACCATATTTCACCTTCACAATGGACATCTGATAATATATACCTGATAGCATCATTTGGAAAGTTCAACTCCAGCCAAAATCTATGCATAGCCAGTGCAGAAAGTGATAGCCTACTTCAGAAAGAGGTGCATTATTGGGGGCAACGCTGCCTATCACTGTTGTTTCAGATACAATTCAAGGAACTTAATTTACCCTATAAAATCCTCACTTGCTTTCCTCAAAGTGCTTTGGAGATCACCTCCTTTACTAGTTCATCAGAGACTCTATGATATGACATTCCCGGAGTTCATCAGAGACTCTATGATATGACACTCCCATTTCAAGCCTAACAGGACTTAGGGTGGGAGGACTCAGGGCGTTTATGCTCCACGGCTGCAAACGTAACCTTCCGGTTGCAAAAAAGCTGCCGTGGAGCATGAAAATCCCACCGTGGCTCCTTCTCGCAAGGAGGCCACGGTTGTCACCCAGGGGCACAGCATCCCCCCAACCCCCCCTTAGCGAAGCCACTGAGCGGGCCTGTTTTTAATACACAGCTTTAAGCCACAAACATGCATCTTTGCTGCATTTGTATTCCCACCAATGTACTCTCTGAAGGACTTCTAGGGTGGCTTTCATCAAGGCTGTTGGCAAACCCAGACCAGCGTAGCTTCAGAAGTGCATTGTATAGAAGGTGAAAGAGAGACTTTGTATTATGTCACTTCATACATACATACACAGCAGTCTCCCGTAGCCTGGTGTTGTCCTTGATTGGCTAGTTCAAAATGCAGAACTCCCAGCCCTCCTTTTTCTCTGACACCTGAGCCTGTAAGCAACTTCCCCACTCTGTTACTAATGTGCTTTGAGCTCTTTGGCTTCTGAAGATCTGACGAGTTCACAGCTTGAGGGCTTTTAATTTTTCTAGCTGTCATATAATGTAGCAGATCAAGTCAGTTCAATAGGCTTAATCTAATGCTCAGTGCAATAAAACTGTGAATGCATCAGTCAATACATTTTAAAGCATATGTAAAATCAGGGGGAAAAAATAACCTCCTAGGTATCACTTCTATGTGCCTTTTTTCCATGTCTCTTTATTTTGGGCCAAAATCTGACTCTTAAAAGCTTCCACATTTCTTCCGACTTGTGTAACTTGTCTTCAATCATTAGATCACTTGGATGCCAGCAGCTGTATTTCTTTCCAAAGGAAGTCCTCGGCAGTGTGTTGGGTTAATCGGCTGTGTGCCCTTGTGCAAGAATGAAACCACATGTTCACTGACCCAGCCAGGCACTAGGGCCAGGACAATAGGCAAGATAATACAAAAGTTCAACCTGTGTTCATTGCCCTGTTTTGTCACTTTAATACCCGTTTGAGTTCTTCAACGTAATTACGCTCTGGAATGTTTATCAAATCCCCACCCTTGCTATTTAGCGTGATCCTGAACCAATCACCCTTCCAACCCACCCTACCTTATTTGTCTAATAGCCATTCTAAGTCCTCGGGGATTGGTTCACACTGCGCCACTGTGTATGTTATATGTGCAGGGCCATAGGAATGAGTCTTGCAGCCCAATTCTATCCATTCCCTCTGTCAACATGGCGGCTCCAAAATGGCGACCACCACATCCTATGGAGGGGGCGAATTGGGAGGCTTTGGCAGGGAAAGGGGATTTTAAATCCCCTTACCCCCCAACACAAGCCTCCTGACCCACAACGTGTATCCTTGGATCTGCGCTAGCGATTTTGGTAGCACAAGTCTGAGGAGAGAAAGGGGGAGGGGAGGCTGCAGGAATAATATAATATAATAATAGCACTTTGCATTGCTATAACATTTTTTGAGCGTAAATCGTTCACATATGTTATCTCCGTATGTCAGGATCCCTAAAAGGTAGATCAGTGGTATAAATCCCATTCAGGAAGTGGGGACAGTAGATTAAGAGTTGAAGCTGAGAGATGTTCACTTGCCTAAAGCTACCTGGTGAGTTCATAGCAGATGTGTCATGTGAACTGGTGTTCCTGATCTTGACTGGGACCCCACAGTAGAGGCAAGAGAGCAGAAGAACAGCCCAATCCTAGCCAGGATTGGGCAGAGCGCTCCATCAGTGGCCATTTTGGGAGTGCTGCCACAAGAGGCAGCAGCGCTCCCCGTCCGTCACCAGACACATCCGCCGCCACTGGAGCAGGTAAGGCTGCAGAGGGGGCAGGGAAGGGGCAAAACGGCGCGGGGAGGCTACTGGAGGGGATGGATCCGGCGGTGATTGTGCGCGCTAGTTTCTATCCCCGCCATCAACAGCCTCCTTGCCTCATTTCTCTGCTCAGACTTGCACCAGCTAAAGAGTTGACGCAGGTCCAAGGAGACCCATTGGAGAGCAGGAGGCTTATGGAGGGAAAAGGAGTTTAAACCCCTTTCCCCTCAGAAGCTAAAAACAGTGAGGACATCAATAGAACACCAGCTGAGAAAGGTGGGTTGCTTAAAGACCAGCAATGACTGGATGACTTATTGTTTACAGAGTGATCTTATCACCACTGTAAACAGAGCCTACATGCAAAGCCTACACAAAGGGAACCTAAGAAAGAACTATTTCACTTCTGTGGTTATATAAAAACTACCACACCCTTAGAGTCCAATCCTATCCAGGCCTTATGCTGGCAAATACGTGAGGCCAGTGCCACTGGCGTGGCAAGTGCTCTGGCATTCAGCTGGCTGCCGTCGCCAGCACAATGTCCCGGAGGCCACATGCGGGTGAAAGTGGTGGAAAATGTCACGTGCGCACTGGAGTCATTTCCTCTTCCAACAGCTCTTGCATCTATTCCTCAAACTGCTTTTCAACACAAGGAAGTTTCAAGAACAGTTTTGCTGTTGGAGAGGGGAGGCCTTTGAAAAGGAAATTTTTGGAAAAACCAGCCATGCATAAGAGATGTAGATGTGTATGTTTCTGGATTTTGGCCAAAGTTAAATAAAGCTGGTGTCTTCTCACATGCATATTTCTATTGGATTTTATTAGCTTTCTTTCTTTCTTTCTTTCTTTCTTTCTTTCTTTCTTTCTTTCTTTCTTTCTTTCTTTCTTTCTGTCTGTCTGTCTGTCTGTCTGTCTGTCTGTCTGTCTGTCTGTCTGTCTGTCTGTGATGAAACAAAACAAATTTATGGCCCAATCCAATGTAGATCTAGGCTGGCAGAGCGCATGCTCCATTGGCCTTCAGAGTCGCAAAAGTGCCATAAAGCACTTTTGCAGCATCGAATGAGTAAGTGGTGCTGGCGCGGAGGCCGGCACTGCTGACTAGGCTGTCCCGCACAACCCAGGCCACCGGACTGGGTCAGTCCAGATAGGTAGGTCCTGTGCCGGGTGGCGGGAGGACAGGCCAAGGTGGCAGGGAGGGGGAGATTGGCCAGGCTGGCCCGGGAAGGCGTGGGGATATCGGTAAGGCGCTCCGCCATATCCCAGTTCCCTTCCCGGGCCGGCATTATAAGGCCTCCCTGGACGTGCAACAGCTAAAGAGCTGGCGCACATCTGAGGAGGCCCATTGGGGCCTCCAGTGCTTACACCAGGAAAAGGGGATGAATGTCCCCTTCCCCCAAAGTGAGCCCCGGCTGCACTGGTGCGGGCCACATCCTACACAGGATCCAGTGGCCGGCCATTAAGGCCAGCCACTGCATCCTGTTCAGGATTGGGCTGTTAACATCCTATTGAAAATCAAAAAGAAGATACTCTGGAGACTTTACATTGTGTATCAGGGCTGTCTAATCATACTATAGGAATATACTTTTGTCAGCAGATTGCATAATGTATTTCCATGACATTTATAACTGCAGTGCTTCCAGAACAATGGGCCTGGCAGTTCATTTTCATATTGTTTGGGATTTTATTTGATAGTTAGATTTAATTGAAAACTGTGTTGGTACACTGCTCGCTACACTGGCCTGATGATGCTTATGAAATAGCAGAGCCATTCAGTGATTTTGGAAAAAGACATATATTTTATCTCACTTACTAGACTCCATCTGCCTCTTAACTCTTGTCCCTGGATTTCATTCTTCCCATTTACAGTCCAATCCTGCCTAGCTAGGCTGCAGCATGGATGTAAAGCCTGCACTGCATCCTATCTAGATACGACCCAGCACCAGTGTGGCTGGAGCACTCCTCGGAGGAAGGGGACATTTGTCCCCTTACCCTGAGTAGAGCTCCAGCTGGCCCAATGGATCTACTCGAATGTGTGCCAGCTATTTTGCTGGTGCACATTTGAGAGGGCCATGTAACAGCGGCCAGGCCTGGGAAAGGGATAGGATTTCGCTGGAGTCGCTGCTGTGGATCCCTGCCCCTTCCCGGGCTCGGCTGACCAATTTCCCCTCCCGGAATGCCGCGGAACGCCCTCCCACCGCCACCCTGTGGAGAACCTATCTTCCCCCGTGGGCGCTCCAAGTGTTCTGGGGCGAGTAGAGCGGCACTGCCCCCAGCGCACCCTACTCACCAGATGCTACAAATGTGCTTTGCGGCACATTTGCAACACCCTAGACCGGCGGAGCGGTGGTTGTTATTGTTATTATTACAATGTCTGAGATTGGGCTGAGCTGACTCAGAAGAGCTCTCAGCTAATCAAGACTGGAAAGATCCTGCAGCAGTACAGAAAGATCAATAAATTGCACACAGACAGGTCTTTCATGTTGGCCAATGGATAGAGAGTTTTGTCTCCAAATCTCAAGATTCCAGGATTTGCTTTTCAGCGGCCAGTCCTTGGCAGTAAGCATATTCATTTGTGCCTGACAGGTGATTTGCAGTGACAAACAGGATGACATTCGCAACTCGGCTCATGCAGCTGAAATGAACTGATTTCACTGGATTTCTGTGATTTGCACACCAGTTCAGAAATGTGAGCCTATTCCACTTGTAAAGAATAAAACAGCAAAGCAGAGTCTTCTTAAGAATATCTTACATTCTTTGGCTTCTGGCAATTTCCTTTCCCCGTGATTCTATGTGGGAGCCGCAACACCCTCTTCTTGTGTTCTTTTTAAAGAGGTCTATCAAGCACATCATTTGATGAGCCCTTGGCGGCTCCACGTGGAGACTGAGATTCAGAAAATGGTGTCTACAGAGAGTGCAGAAAAGAGAATTAATAGGAGGGAAGATATGGTGCCAAGGGAAAAGGTTAAGCAGATTCATGAATGCAAAATACAAAAAGAAAAAACACACACACCACATTCTTCTTAAGCGAAAGTCAGCTGTGTAAGTTAAATCAGATACAAGCATGACTTTTTCTCTGAGACAGCCTGTGGATGGACATGTCAAAAACCTAGATGTGTCCTTTGTTAAGATGAATTGTTTCAGTTCCATTTGAAATAAAACAGTTGACTGTGTTGAGGATATGTGCATATTCTTTCTGTGCAGAGAAGGTTTTACCAACTTGCTCTAGGGCCAAACAAGGTTTCAAAGATGGGAGGGAGACCACAACATACTCACTGGACAATAAGGGACAGTGGTGTCCTTAACTCCTGGCATTGTACACCCTGTACTTGAGTACCAGTGTGATGCAGTGAGGGTAGAGATTTGATCTTAGACTGGAGAGAAATGACTCAAACCCTCACTCAGCTGTGAAACTCTTCTGGAAAGAGTGGAACACAGGACAGAGCAAACCAAACCAGAGAAACTAAAGGAATGGGATGGAGAAAATCATCCCTACTTGAGAGAGATTAGTAGGCTTAGGCTTGGAAGTAAACCTCATTAGACTCTGAGTAGACATGGGCCAGCGGGTGGCGCAGTGGGTTAAACCGCTGAACCATGAGCTGTTGATCGAAAGGTCGGCAGTTTGAATCTGCGACGGGGTGAGCTCTCATTGCTTGGCCAGCTCCTGCCAACCTAGCAGTTCCAAAGCATGTTAATGCGAGTAGATAAATAGGTACCGCTTGCAGGAAGGTAAATAGCGCTCCGTGTTCCAGCCGCATGCTACGTGCTGTGGCAAGGAGAGTCATGCCGGCCACATGACCACGGAGGCTTCTTCGGACAACGCTGGCTCTTCGGCTTTGAAATGGGGATGGGCACCACACCCTAGAGTCGGACACGACTGGACTTAATTGTCAGGGGAAACCTTTACCTTTTTAGACATGCTTCAGATCATGCAGTTAGCTTACCTCACAGAATGTGGCTGAGGACAGAGTTAGAAAACCCTTTTGTGTACTCCTTAGAGTGAGATCAGGGTAGGCATCTGTTAGTTGGTTTTGTGTGCGTGTGCGTATGCGCACGTGTGCATGCACCAAAACGGTACCCGAAACAGTGAACAACAATCTAAGGATAATAAAATCAATTAAAAATATCAGCACACTCAGAAACCCAGTTAAAGCCCACAAAAAAACCACCAGGCAGGCTTAGAAGCCTTCCTGAACCACCAATGATCAACCTTTTCCAGGGGTGAGAGTATTGCCTGGCTTGCTTTGGCCTCCAGCTACCCAGAGGCTTCCTTCTCTGGAATGACTCTCCTCACCTCGGCCCAACTGCACAAATCAAGGTACCATCATGCAAGCAACCCCTCCCCGCCAAAAGGCCCCGGGGGGCAGGCTGAGTGGCGGTAGGAGCAGAGGCTCCTCATCCCCCCACTCCCCGCCGTTCCCTACTTTGGCCAGCACTGGGTGATATAATACGTACACAGTCTGAATCCCCACCTGGTATCTCACAAGTCAATAGTTTGAGACCTGCTGTGGGATCTATGGAATGTGATTAATAGTAGCGATACTCCGGAGGTATCAAATGTGACTAACAGTCATGATATTCAATTTATCTCTAATTACAGGCTAGCTAGAGCAGAGAGAGTTAGGCACACATTTTATATTTTGTGGTGTTTCTCTCAAGGCAAACACTTTTAGTTCCAATGCAATGCTACAGGTTTTCAGCAGTTCATCTTTGTTGATTCTTTTTGGCCTTTGATGAACTTTTATTTAGCTGTAGCATAAGACTCTCCATTAAGCAAATGAGAGAATTATCTTACCTTGTTCTTTGCTCAGACATAAGAACTTTAAAAGAGCCTTGCTGGATCAGGCCAAAGGCCCATCTAGTCCAGCTTCCTGTATCACACAGTGGCCCCACCAGATGCCTCAGGGAGCACACGAGACAACAAGATAACCTGTTTCCTGTTGTCACTCCCTTGCACCTGGCACAGAGAAACCTACTTCTAAAGCCAGGAGGTTGCTTATGACTAGTAACCTGTGATGGTCTTTTCCTCCATGAATCTATCCAAACCCCTTTTAAAGGCATCTAGACCAGGTGCAATCACCACCTCCTGTGGCAAGGAGTTCCACAGAAGAATTACACGCTGGGTGAAGAAATATTTTCTTTTGTCTGTTCTAACTCTCCCTCCACTCAATTTTAGTGCATGTCCCCTGGTTCTGGTGTTGTGCGAGAGGGTGAAGAAATATTTTCTTTTGTCTGTTCTAATTCTCCCTCCACTCAATTTTAGTGCATGTCCCCTGGTTCCGGTGTTGTGGTGTTGTGTTTCCTGTTGTCACTCCCTTGCACCTGGCACAGAGAAGCCTACTTCTAAAGCCAGGAGGTTGCTTATGACTAGTAAACCTGTGATGGTCTTTTCCTCCATGAATCTATCCAAACCCCTTTTAAAGGAATCTAGGCTAGGTGCCATCACCACATCCTGTGGCAAAGAGTTCCACAGATGAATTACACGCTGGGTGAAGAAATATTTTCTTTTGTCTGTTCTAACTCTCCCTCCACTCAATTTTAGTGCATGTCTCCTGGTTCTGGTGTTGTGCGAGAGGGAGAAGAATTTCCCTCTATCCACTCTCTCCATCCCATGCATAATTTTATACATCTCAATCATGTCCCCCCTCAGGCGCCTTTTTTCTAGACTGGAGAGCCTGCTGCTTTCTCCGCAGGGGAATGGCTCCGACAGTGAGGGGGCGGGGCCGCCTCCTGCTCGCTCAGTAAAGGGACTCCGACGGATCGAAACTTACAGCCCTGCCCCTACCGGAGCGACGCCTCTGAATTGAGCTATTTTTTACCCCCAAGTGACTGTACGAGGTCTTAATTGTAGCTTAACTACTTACCATCAGTGTTTAACCACAAGAGATAGTTTGCATTTCACAAAACCGAATTGCATTTCCAAGCTTCAGACCTTTGCAAAGATCTAGTAACATTTGAAATGACCAAATCCATTTTTCTTTTAAATCTCTGCAAGGTAACAGGCAGCCTTGCAAATAGATTCAGTCTAACAGATCTGATAAAGGAAGGGCACAGAGTGCTCTATCAAAGCCATTGCTGAAGGCAAACAGGAGCCTCTTCAGGCAGGATTGTTTTGTGTATTCCTATGGGGTCCAAACCTTGTCAGTTTCATAGCAGAGAGGGGTTTTTTGGCATGAGAATACTGCTAAAAGGTGAACTTTTGTTTTGTGTTGGTTTCAGAGTGAGTAGACTATCTCTAGGTAACATTTATGTCACTTTTGGCACAATCCTATGGAACACTAGTGCCGGCGCAGCACATGCTGCACCAACACTAGCTGTCGCAAATTTGTCATAAGGCCTGCAATCCTATTCCTCGTCAGCACTAGTGCTGCAACCTCAGCAGGACCTATCTGCTCCACAGCGCTGTCTTTGGGATTCAGCGCTAGTGGGACAGTGCAGGCCTTCCCGCCGGCGCTGCTTGCTCCGGAGTTGTTGCAACGCACTTTACGGTGAGTTTGGGGCATAGGATATCAGTGCATCTCAACGCCAATATGCTCACCCCTTCTAGCCCGGGCTGGCCAATGGCCCCCTCCCTAACCACCCCTGGTCTGCCCTCCCCTGCACCGACTGGTGTGGGACTCCCCTGCAGTGGCCGGCAGAAGTCTGGGATGCTGGTGGTGTGAGTGGTGCTGGCCTCAGTGTTGGAGCCGCTTACATGCGAGGAGCTACAAATGTGCTTTCTGGCACGTTTGCGACTCCTTAGGCTGGCGGAGCGCTCTGCTGGCCTACTGTTCAGCAGGATTGTGCCGTAAGGCTGTAATCTTATGCAAATTTACCTGGGAGTAACAGCCCAATCTTACCTAACTTCCCACCCCACCAATGCAGGTGCAATACCTTTCAAAGTAGAAATAAGTGAAGAAAACACTCTCATGAAGAAATTTTAAAGTTGATTACCGCTTGCGGGAAGGTAAACACCGCTCCGTGTTCCAGCTGCATGCTACACGCTGCGGCAAGGAGAGTGATGCCGGCCACATGACCACGGAGGCGTCTTCGGACACCGCTGGCTCTTCGGCTTTGAAATGGGGATGAGCACTACACCCTAAAGTCGGACACGACTGGACTTAATTGTCAGGGGTCACCTTTACCTTTTTACCTTAGAGCTTTTTTATAGGGTCTGTGGCTCTTGCACTTTAACATTTACCACTTTTGTTGTTCAGTCGTTAAGTCATGTCCAACCCTTCGTGATCCCATGAACCATATCCCGCCAGGCCATCCTGTCCTCCACTATCTTCCTGAGTTCGCTCATTTTCATGTTCGTTGCATCGGTGATGCTGTCTAACCATCTCATCCTTTGCCTTCCCCTTCTCCTTTTGCCTTCAATCTTTCCCAGCATCAGAGTCTTCTCCAGAGACTCCTCTCTTCGCATTAGGTGGCCAAAATATTTGAGCTTCAGCCTCAGTACCTGTCCTTCCAGGGAACAGTCAGGGTTGATTTCATTTAGGATTGACTGATTTGATCTCCTAGCAGTCCAAGGGACTCTCAGGAGTCTTCTCCAGCACCACAGTTCGAAAGCATCTATTCTTCGGCGCTCAGCCTTCCTTATGGTCCAACTCTCACAACCATACATTGCTACTGGGAACACCATCGCCCTGACTATACGAACTTTTGTTGGCATGGTGATATCTCTGCTTTTTATTATGCTGTCTAAGTTTGCCATAGCTTTTCTTCCAAGGAGTAAGCGTCTTTTAATTTCATGGCTGCTGTCTCCGTCTGCAGTGATCTTGGAGCCCAGAAAAGTAAAATCTGTTACTGCTTCCATTTCTGCCCCTTCTATTTGCCAGGAATTGATGGGACCAGATGCCATGATCTTAGTTTTATTAATGTTGAGTTTCAAGCCAACTTTTGCACTCTCCTCTTTCACCCTCATCAAGAGGCTCTTTAGTTCTTCACTTTCTGCCATTAGGGTGGTATCGTCTGCATATCTAAGGTTGTTGATATTTCTCCCGGCAATCTTGATTCCGGCTTGTGATTCATTCAGCCCTGTATTTCTCATAATGTACTCTGCATATAAGTTAAATAGGCAGGGTGACAATATACAGCCTTGCCATACTCCCTTCCCAATTTTGAACCAGTCGGTTGTTCCATGGCCAGTCCGAACTGTTGCTTCTTGACCCGCATACAGGTTTCTCAGGAGACAGGTAAGGTGGTCTGGTACCCCCATCTCTTTAAGAATTTGCCACAGTTTGTTGTGATCCACACAATCAAAGGCTTTTGCGTAGTCAATGAAGCAGAAGTAGGTGTTTTTTTGGAACTCTCGTGCTTTCTCCATGATCCAGCGCATGTTGGCAATTTGTTCCTCTGCCTCTGCCTCTTCGAAACCCAGCTTGTACATCCAGTAGTTCTCGGTCCACGTACTGCTGAAGCCTAGCTTGTAGGATTTTGAGCATAACCTTGCTAGCATGTGAAATGAGTGCAATTGTGCGATAGTTTGAGCACTCTTTGGCACTGTCCTTTTTTGGAATTGGAACGTAAACTGACCTTTTCCAATCCTTTGGCCACTGCTGAGTTTTCCAAATTTGTTGGCATATTGAGTGCAGCACTTTCACAGCATCATCATTTAGGATTTTAAGTAGCTCAGCTGGGATATTATCATCTCCGCTAGCTTTGTTGTTAGTACACCACTACTAATGGGAAGCAGAATTCTTACACATGATCCAGGCAATGTATCTTGTATTTCATTGCATCCTGCCTACTTTCCTTTATGATGTTTACAGTGATGGTAGCTTTCAGGTGCAGAAATATGGAACCATCAGTTTTGAGGAAAGGGTAATAGTGTCCTATCTTCCTCTCCGGAGATGTCATAACGCCAGCTCTTTACGTTTCACCAGAGCTTTTGATAGTGGAAGTAGGAACCAGTTTTACATTTGAAAACAAGGTCCAAACACCAACAATAACCAAACGTCATCAAGATTGACTACACTGAACTTGCTGGATGAGGAAAAAACTGATAAAATACTAATCCTATCTCATGGGATTTCACTCCCTGCTGGAACTAATCTCATTAAGTTAAAACCACCTGAGGCTTACCAGAGAGAGAGAGAGAGAGAGAGACACATGAGAAATTGTATTTATCCCAACTGCGAGAAGAAGGGGGGGAGCACGGTTTATACCTTTGCTTTTGACTTTTCCCGTCTTGAATTACTGGGTCGTTCGTATCCCTTGGGAAAGTTATTATATCATCTAGCCGCACAATTATGTATCTTATCTGAACTTTAGTTACATGCCTGCTCAATTTCATGGGTTGGCATTTTTTAAACCACTTCTTTTGAAATGATTTCCTAAAGAAAATAATGATTGGAAACCTAATACGATCAAATGGCGGTTGATTACTTGGAAATAAACAAGGCTCTCCTTTCAGGGTTAGAGAGGTAACCTTCCTCAAGTGGAGGCACAGTATATATAAAAAAAGGTTTTGTCACTTGACAGTGAGTCCTTGAGGAAAAAAAAGGAAGAAAGAAAACCATGTAATGCGCAATTAGTATAATTCTTTGAGACTGTGTAAAGAAAATTGCCTGTTAAACGATAGCTTGAATGTATTTATATATTTATCATGAATCATCTTTATTATGTATTGTTATGGGGGGTTTGTTTTTTGTTTTTGTTCTGTGACACTACTTATGTATAGGCTAACCAGATTTCACGCGACGCAGGGGGGTGGCGGCAGTGATATCACCGGGGGCGGGGCAGAGCCGGAGCCGGGGCGGAGCCAGGGGCGGGAAATCCTGACGTCACCGGGGGCGGGTTTAAAGCGTCCGAGTTCACTCGGACGCTTTCCGAGACCTTCCAGCCTCACACGCACTCGCGTGAGGCTGGAAGGCAGAGGCGAAACTAGGGCGGAGCAAGTGGAGCACCGGCTCCGGGCGCCATCGCCCGAAGGGCGCCCCGCCCGGGAGTCCGACTCGGAGACTCGAGTCCGACCGCCCCCTCAATCGGGAGAGCCGGCTAGGGGACGTCTTCCCCGGCCGGCTGCCCGGGGCCTTCTGGAAGGCCCGCGCGAGAACGGTATTTATACCGTTCTTTTTGCGCATGCTCAGACTGTTACTGAGGGAAAAAGGCTGCCCTTTTTCCCTCAGTAACAGTCTGAGCATGTGCCTGAGCATGCGCAAAAATGGTAAATACCTAAAAAAAACGGTAAATAAACTTCAAGATGACTTTGGAGGCCCTTGCCAAGGAAAAACATCTGAAAATATTCAAGGAAAGCAGAGAAATGTCAGTTTTCAAGAGGTTTCTTTCTTACCCCCCCCCCAATTTATCCCCTTGCAAAAATTCATTTTCTGAGACAATCATATTGTTTGTCATCACAACTGCATTGACTATGGTTTGCATTTGCTTTTCAAACTAGGATTGCAAACCAGTTTCAAATAGGGTCTGTTTCTATAGCACCACTAAACTGTGGCTTGGTGTTATTGTCTGAACTTCGCCATAGACGTGACTATAGTGAACAAAGAAAACATCAAAACTCCATATTAATTGTGCCACATTATTTAAAAGTAAGAGTTTCAAACACCAGGCCCTTTAAAATAAACTGAGATAATAGCCGGCCTGTAGGGGCAATAATTAGGAGCAATTGTATACAAATTAAAGTAATAATGAATGAAAACTTAAAATCCATCCTTCCTGTCTCAGCTTGATGGATTATGAATTGATCACAGAAAAAAGGGGACTGTTAAGGCAACCCACAGATTCATTATCACTGATTTACTAAAGTAAAACAATGAATAAAGCATAATTTAAATGTGTGGAGAACTAATCTTTCCTATGATGTCGGAATAAATGTAGTCTTGAGTGTAACACTTGATATCTTTGGAAAGAGCCTGAAGCCGGGCAGCACAATCCTGCCTAAAGATCCGCTAGGGCCGCCCGCTGGATCCTATCCTTGTTCCGGGCGGATCCGGAGCGGCTTGGCGGTCTCCTTGGGGGAAGGGGACATTCGTCCTCTTCCCCCAGTGTAGCGCTGGGAGGCCCCAATGGCGTAAGAGAGCTGGCGTAAATCCAAGGTGGCCGTGTAATGGCCACAGAGCCTGGGAACAGGATGGAGATGCGGCGGCCGACATCCCTGCCCCCTCTCGGCCAACTCGGCCAACCGCCGCCCTCCCTTGCCATCTGGTCCCGCTCTTGCACCCGCCAGCGGGAGACTTACCTTCCCCGGTGGCGGCTGGGTCACTCTGGCATCGGAGTGTGGGCTGCCGGCCTCTGCGCCGGCGGCCCTTACTCGAAAGTAGTTGCAAACGTGCTCCACCATTAGACAGGATTGTGCTCTGTTGTAGTTATAGCCTTGTTGGAAGTACCAGATAATTGCAGTGGTTTTCAAACGTCCCTACCCTCAGAGAGAACCATTGCCCTAGACCAGGATTTCTGAACCTCCATAAAATGTTTGTGTACAAGTACCACCTTTTTTGAGGTACCACTTTTGCAAATGCCATTGCTGCCAGAAAGCTGTGTGCAGAAGTGGGCAATTTGCCCAACAGGTTTCTCTGTCATAAGGAAGAGGCTTCTCCTGTTGCCTCCTGCTTCCACTTTGTACCTTCCCTCGCTGGTCCTCACCATTTTGAAGGACTGGCTACTGCACTGCCACCCCACTGGCATCTCAACCTTGCTGGATCAGACCAGGCACAGTAGTGCCATGCACTCCAAGTGGCAATAGGTCCAAGCACCACCTGCCCTACTATGACACTGACTGGAAAAAACTGCGCCGTGCAGTCGAAAAAGCTATGCATTAGAGGGGAGGGCGGCAGATAATTCTGAGAAATTTAAATAACAATAGCAAATATTGATTTTCGCACTGAGCCACTTGATGTCTTCGTGAAGAACCCTAAAGTTCTGTGGATGATCACCTTTATTGCAGTTTGTTCATGTGCACTTGTACTGTAGCTCCTGAAATTAACAACTTGGGTAAATGCTAGTGCAAGAAGAAAGGAAGAAACCAAATACCGTAACACAAAACAACAAGATCTCAAAGTGTAGAGAAAATAATTTATTGCCCAGTGCTTTTCAAGTATGCTAACTCTTTTTCAGCGATGACTCTAATTTAGTTCATTTGGGGAGAGATCAGAACTGTCGTCTACAGAACCTCAAAATAACAGCCATATATGTACCATTCCTACCCCCCTGAAAAAATTGGGATGAACAGGAGTTTTGTCCAAAACACACATTTTTGACCTTATTGTCATGACTCTTCACATGCATGTTTGTATCCCTTTTGCTGTTTCTCTGGTGTCATTTTCACCTCCCTCAATGCAATCATGTCGTGAGTAAAAGGACATCATGAAGACAGACTTGGGTCCGGCGATGTGTTCCCTTGTCCTCACACAATGTGTGGGCAATTTCATGAAGAAGGATCCTCTGTTCTGTCTCAACACCATTATTATATGTGCAGGTTCAAAATGGAAAATGGAACTATCCTTTCCATTAATAGGGATCGTTTCCACCGAGAGACATTGTGCTCAGTGCCTGGCAAATCTAAGACACCTTACCACAGGGGAAGCTTGTAAGGCAGTTTGTGTGTGCATGATGAATTATGGGCTGCTCAACTCTTCAGATGGTAGGACTACCAAGGACACCAACATATTGGGGTGGGGGCCGCAAACAGGTGTGTGCTGGCAAGCCACACCCCTCTCCAGTATGCTCTCTGGACATGTTGCAATGCCTCTGTATGTTTGGTGCTTGTCTGCAGAGATCAGTGCTGGCACCGATAGGTGTGCATGTGGATTCCTGGAGATTCAGGGTTAAACATAAGAACAGCCCTGCTGGATCAGGCCAAAGTCCCATCTAGTCCAGCTTCCTGTATCACACAGTGGCCCCACCAGATGCCTCAGGGAGCACACAGCCAACAAGATACTTGTATCCTGTCGCCACTCCATTTATATATATATATAAAATTAAGCACTCCAATTTAAAAGTTGGCCAGTAATGGCAGGGCATTTTTAGGTGCCATTGGTCAGCTTGCTTTAGACCAGGCTTATAAGAGCTTGGGCATAGGAGGTGCTGGAGACTTTGGAATCAAATTCCACTATTGACAAACATCCTAGGGTTCCAAGGTTGTGTGGAGGAATAGTTTAGGGCTGCGCTCTACAAACTAGCAGTGAACATGCAGCTGCCTGGAGGACCGATTAGGGAACACATTGGTTGTGATGCGTGGCCAACTGGCACACTGTCATTTGCCCCCCTCACACATTGGTGTCACTAGTGGTCCTAACGTCTCAAGCAGACTTGAGCCAGTTACAACTCCCATGAAAGTTGCAGCACATTGGAGCCTGTTTTGGGGTTGTATGAATTTTCCCTCAGCAATCACCTATAAGAGAAAGTTCAGATGGGATTATAAGCTCCCTGGTAATAAGTAAGAACAATGAAAAGACAGTCGCATTCATAACTGAGAAGTTTTGGCAGGCACCTTAAAAAAAACATGTTAACACCACCAAAGTGTAGGGAGAAAAAAGTCCCAAACACTGATCGTTCTACAAAGTAGGTTGTGCATTCCCTTGCTAATTCTGAGTAGCAGGCCAAAGATCTCATTTTCTTCAGCGGAATTGCTTACTGAGTAAGATAACTCATGAAGTGGTGAAATGGGTGGAATTGCGCCAGAAGATAATCAATGTTCTGTACTATTTACATTTTGTTGAAATACTACTTTGTGTGGCTTTTGTTTTAGAGGGAGGAAAGATGGGCTAGAAGCAGGATGCAATGAACTCAAAATGGAAATTGACAAAAGGGCAAGGTGAGGTTTCCGTACATCAGATGCTTTTCCAAATTAGGGGGACGGGAGGCTAAGAGTTGAATGGGCAGAGGGGAAAAGTGTTAGAGTGCTCTTAACGCAGAATCTCATTAAAGCAGCTGTCAGAGTTCCTCTATTTTGCCATCACCTCCTCGGTTCTGTAAGAGGCAACTGTCGTTTTGAGTGAGCGTCCTGCCAAAGAGGCATTTACAAATAAATGAAAAATGTCACAATTGATTTTGCTCCTTTTGGAGTCCTGAGTGTCAGCTTTGTCACAAACTGTCTTTGTTACTTTCCCTTTCAGATTTTCTCAGGTGGACACTGGAAATAGCTTTTGATGGTACTGGACCTATTTAATTTGACCCAGGGTAAGCATTTTGTCTCTGACCTTTTGGTACAATCTGTGTAACAATTTGGGGGCCATTGGGAGTCGGAGGTCATCCTCTTCCTTTGCCCAGACTTCCGGGACAAGCCAAACAAAAGCAATATTGCAAGGTAACACCATAAGCACGACAATCCTTGTAGGAAAATGTTGCTAGAAAGAATGACATTTCATAACCTTTTCCATTGTGAAGTGTTACAGGTATTATGTAAAGAATATTGCAAACAACAGCTGTTGGTTAAAAAAAATCACATTCAATCTTTTTTTAAAAAAAAAATCCTTATTCAACTCTTCAAATCATTAATAATGCTTTTTGTGATGCATTTTACTACAGAACATTAGCTCTGTCCATTTCAATCCTTGCAAACAATGAAGGAAGAAGAGCAAGCTGTATTTGAAATGTCCTTTGCTCAGAAAAGAAAGAATAGATTTTGTTGTTATTCTTTATTACTTGAATTTATACTCTACCTCTTCTTGTTTGGTTTCCAGAGTGACTTGTAAAAGTCAAACGCAACCCCCCCCCCCACTGATCAAAATAAAACAGCTCCAATAGAAGTATCAGCAATGATTGAGACTCTTGTCTCGTCTTTTATAAACTTGAAGTGAGTTGCCCAGACGGAGCTTCCTAGGAGCGCCATAGTAATAGCATATGAACATCTAAAGCCACCTTATATTGAATCAAATCAAGAGTCCAACTAGCTCAGTATTGTCTGCACTTCCTTGAGGAGACAGCAATTAAATGAGGAGAGGCCAGGAAATACATATTATTATTATTATTATTATTATTATTATTATTATTATTATTATTATTATTATTATTATTATTATTATTAAACAGTATTTATATACCGCCTTTCTTGGTGATTGGATTTCTCCTCTGACTTTAATCCAAGGCGGTATACATGGGCAGGCTTTCCTATCCTTCCAGTGTTTTGTTTTGTTTTTTTTAAAAAAAAACAAAATGAAAGCAATGGTGGGAGAGAAGTATGCCTCTCGATCCTGCTTGTGGACTTCCCAAAGGTGAACCACTGTGGGAAACAGGATGCTGAACTAGATGGGCTTTTGAGCTGATCCAGCAGAAATACAGAAATTCTTCAAATCTCCTCTCTCTCTCTCTCTCTCTCTCTCTCTCTCTCTCTCTCTCTCTCTCTCTCTCTCTCTCTCTGTCTCTCTCTGTGTGTGCGTGTGTGTGTGTGTGTGTGTCTGTCTGTCTGTCTGTCTGTCTGTCAGCGCAATCTTATCCAACATACACCACCGGTGTAGCCAGCAGTGCAGCGAAAACAGGAGACCTCAGAATGGAAAGGGGATTCAAATCCCCTCCAAAGGGGGATTCAAAGGGGATTTAAATCTCCCCTCCCCTCCAAACCCTCCCGCCCTGCCCTCCCCCGCTGGTTACACTGGTGGTGTAAGTTGGATAGGATTGCGCTGTGTGTGTGGTTTTAGCAGTCGCATATAGGAAAAATATTTTGGTGAAATAAATATCTGCCCCAGTAGCATTTGATGGACTCACACAGAATTTGAGGGAGGCATTCAATAGCAGCTGCTGTGCTTGTACTGATAATGCCGAATTTAAATTTTAAATGGACGACATGCATTTTTCTTGTTTTTCTGCATTTTTAATGCATTTTTGTTGTGGAGTACAGAAACCTCTCGTTCAGTAATTGCAATGTGCGAATGGTAATATCAGTGTGCATATGAAACAAACGCATTTTGTTATCACTACATGATGCTCCACTTAAGATGGTCACAGTTAGAGCAGGCAGTTTTCACAGACTGCATTAAAATAGAAACCAGTGCCAAGCCAGGGTATGGATTGACAGGGCATCAGGCAGAGAAGTGAAGTCCGTCTGAGTTCGGTCAGTGCCTGGATGGGACCACCTGGGACCCCCCTGTACATCCCCATGAGTTCCACCGAAGGAAGGCGAACTAGACGTGAAATAAATAAATGAGCCTCATAGTTGAGTAACGAAATGCAAACGATTTTATATAGCTGTCTGGGCAACAGTCCATTTGTGTGATGGAAGAATGAGTGCGCACCCATCACCTTCAGCACTCCCTAAAGCAACATGTGATTGTGGCGCACCACATGCTAGCCTACACATGTGTTGGCCCAATCTGTGTGATGTTATTTATTTCTTTAAGATCCGGCATTGGACTTCAGCTCCCTTCAGCTCCCAGAGCAGCTTCCGTAAAATAAAACAGTGGGAAATCATTAACGAGAGCAAGTGGGCGGGGAAGAGGGGGCATTGTGTTGCTCGCTTGTTTTCAGCTTGTCACAGGCCAGTTGATGGACCTATGGTCACTTTCCAAAGAGACAACAACAGGTAGATGTGCCAATGAAGGTTTCTTGCCTTTCAAGTATTTATTCCTCCTCCGCTTCCACAGGGCAGTTGATGGTTCTGTGACCACTGTAAGGAGGGAGAGACCCACTCCAAGGGATTTTCCTTTCCTTTTTTTTTTTTTTTTTTTGAGGGGGTTTCCACTTATGGTTCTGCATCACAGACGTATGTGGCGGGCAGCCCAATTCTACCCAGCACTAGTGCAGTGGGGCCATGTAGTCTCCTTGGGGTAAGAGGATACTTTTCCCCTTATCCCGGGTAAACTCCCAGTCTGTGCAATGGGGCTACTCGGAACTCCACCAGCTCAATCATTGGCGCAGATCCGAGAAACCCCGTGTCGGGCTTTCAAGTCCGAAAGGGGGAATAGGATTTGATGTGCACCAAGACCGCCGAACCCGCCCCCTCTCGGGCCCGATCTGCCTCATCTTCACCCTTCCCACCCCACTGCCATCCCCCAGCCCCCACACCGCTTGGAGAAGTACTCAGCCGCTCCGTGGTGCAGTCCGGTGGATGCCGTGCTGGTGGAATGGTGCAGGCTTTCCTGCCAGTACTGGCTCCTCTCTGGGTGTTGCACCATGCTTTATGGCACGTTTGCAATATCCAACGCCGGTGTTGAGGCCGCAGTGCTGGCGCCGGATCAGCATATGATTGCACTGTTATTTGGGCGTCACTCTGTGTTTGAAAGCATGTTCACTAGACAGTGTAGTGAAGATTGAACTATTCATGTTGTACTCTATAGTTGCACAACATCTTGTGCAATTAAGCTTCTTCTTCTTCTTCTTCTTCTTCTTCTTCTTCTTCTTCTTCTTCTTCTTCTTCTTCTTCTTCTTCTTCTTAATGAATATGATTAAAATAAAGAACCATCTCAAGACTTATTGTAATGGAGAATATGTAGTTTCCACTTCTCAAACAGAAAGCTGTGGAAATTGCAGCATTTGTACTGTTGAGAAGAGACAGGCTGTACCTTTATTCATGTAAAGATCATAATTTAATTGTTTGAAAGTTTCATTGTTCCAGTTTTAGAGCCTAGAATTTACTCCCATTGGTAGGTACTAGCATTGTAATGTCAACATGTGACATTTCTGTGTGCTGAGTGGATTTACTTTTCCAGGAAATGTTGCAGGAGCTATTTCTTTCCTGGAGTCGTTTTTGTGTGTGCATACGTACATCTCAGTAGAGACTCGCACTAGTGTGGGTGGTGAGAATAGAAATGTCTGTATGTAAGTAAAGTCTTTCTTCTGGAAGAAAGTCTCTTTCTGAGAAGTGGGATTTTGCTTTCAAGTAACAAATGTTGTTTGAAATGTCACCAAATGTAAGCTGTACCTCGCTCGCTACACGTTTAGATTGCTTATTTGATCTTGTCAATTAATGCTCATTTTAAAATGCTTGTTCAAGTATAATTTTTAATTGCTCATAAAATGCTTTTTAAATGCTTTTATAGGAACGATTTGATTTTAATGGCCAATTATTGCTTCCAAATAAAGCGTTAGCACTTAGAAAGGAGCATTGAAATGCTTCTCGGTGACTTGAGATGAGTGCCTGTGAGAGTATTCCCTCCGTTGTCAGAGAGATCTCTTGCACATGGAACAGTGCACTAAAGTGGCATGTGCCATGCACCTGCCATATCTATTTTTGAAAATGCAGCCTCCACTTAATGTGAAAATGAGAATCAAACCTGTTATTAAATCTCTTCATGATAAAGAAAATGTGACCAGGACAGTGTTGAACATCTAAACACAATTGCTAATGTGCATAGACTCAAGAGGACAACCTGTCGGATCTCTATAAACATCAATGCTTGCCACATTGTCAAGTATGAGGCATCCTGTTACAGTCTTAATGCAGTTCCTGTCAGTTCTGACTCCAATTCTGACCATAATCCATTTGAACTCCTGTTTCCCATACCTTTCTCAGTGAGAAGGTGGATGATATGCAGACAGTTCAGCTGCAGGGCTACTGCCACATGATTTCGGTCCTTTTGCATGACAGCCATACTATACACACAGCACACCCAAAGTGGTGGTGTTTTAGTAGTGGCACCTTCTTGGAATGGCCAGTGGCTATACCACACATGCACAGGATACACGGACACCAAATGGCAGTGACCTTCCTGGAAGAGGCAAATGAGGCTACATTGGTAAAGTGAGATTCAAGAAAGGCTTTGCGGAAGAGGAAGAAGAAGAAGAAGGTTAGGCAACTTGACAAAAAGATGGAAGCTGCTCCGGGCATAGCAGCTTGGCAGAAGTCATAACAATAAACAAAGAATAAAATTATAATGTTGATGTCGTGCCTGCAGAATTTCCTCTATGGTAAAACTGAAATTAGAATGAAACAAAAATGGGCAGCCCAATCCTATCCATTCCCTCCCCGTCAACATGACTGCCGCATCCTATGGAGGGGGGGGGGTTGGCTGGCTGGGAGGCTTCAGCAGGGTAAGGGAGTTTTAAATCCCCTTACCCCCACGTAAGCCTCCCCCCAAAAAGCACACGTCCACTCTGCCTTCCAATGTATAAGAAGGGGCAGCAGAGCTGGAGCAAGAAGATGTAAGCTATCCCATCCTCCTCTCTCTCATTCTCTCTGTCTATGTGAGAGAGATGGGGCAGCCAGATGGAACAGCTGGGGAGGTGATAGATCTGGGGATGTGATAGGCAGGTGAGGGGCATCCCCTGCCAGCTTGCCACCTCCTCCAGCCTACCACCTGCAGCAAGGGCTTTAGTTGGCCTCATGACTGGGCCACCCCTGTGGATCTCCCATCGTTTTTTCTTCATAAATAATGGCCATAGGGGATGCAATTCAAATAAAAACTGTAGTAGGTTTATTTTCACTCCTTTCCCCATGCTGTTTCCCCAGTGTAAATCATGCCTCCGAAGCTGCTACTTTTCCTCTTAGGGGGAAAAAAACTGTATTTGAAGAATCTCCAGCTTTGATCTAGTACAGCGGTGGGGAACCTCCGGCCCACGGGCCATTTCCGGACCCCGGGGCGATCCGGTCCGGCCCACGCGAGACCAGACCGGAGGCTCCGGATGCCCAGCACTCACCTCGGCAGCGACTCCTTCTGAAACCGGCGGTTCTATACATGTGCAGAACGCTGCTAAGGCCAAGAGGGCAAGATTGGTACTAGAACCAAGATTGCCCTCTCTTGGCCTCAGTGGCATTCTGCGCATGTACAGAACTACTGATTTCAGAAGGTGGAGGTGCCGAGGTGAGCGCAGAGCCGCCGCCGGCGGTGGTGGTGGCGGCCCGGAGCCTGGAAGGTAAGGAGAGCGATGGGGGGGCGTAAAAAAGGCAGGGGGAATCTGCGGTGGGCGGGGTGGGCAGGGTGCAAAATTTGCGGTGGGCAGGGCAAACATTTTGGGCTTCCACTGCAAATAGGTTCCCCATCCTTGATCTAGTACCTCGTAATAAAATAGCCTTGGGCCAAATTTGCTGCCATTTTGAAATTATGAGTTGAAAAGGGGGATAAATTTCTCCCCTTCCTCCCACAGCATTTTTCTACCTGGCTCTTTCTCTTCTCAGGGCCAGTCTCCGCATCAGTAATATCTTTAATCATCACCTCAAACCACCACCTCACTTTGGTCTCCAAAGGAGCAGTAAGTTAACTGCTTAACCTAACAGACGTATGAAGCTTTAAGTACTTCTCTTTTTGAACAGTTTGAACATAAGCATAAATACTTATGGAAATGTGTTGAAATCCATTGGGAACTTATCAACACACACAACTGTCTTTTTGGTGATGTTATTGTGCAGCAGCTACCATCTCAGAAGTGTTCAGGTTCAAGAAACCAGTGCTTCTGTCTTGACCTCCTATTATTATTTTTATTTTATTTTTCACATTTTTATACCGCCCTTCCTCCAAGGAGCTCAGAGTGGTGTACATATTTCCTCCCCTCCTTTTTGTCCTCACAAAAACCCTGTGAGGTAGGTGGGGCTGAGAGATAGTGACTGGCCCAAGGTCACCCAGGAAGCTTCGTGGCTGAGCGGGGATTTGAACCTGGATCTTCCAGGTCTAAGTCCGACTCCCAAACCACTACACCATCCTGGCATCCTATAGCTTTTGACTCTGGCCTGATGCCTCAGGCTGAATAGAAGACTTCATTAGTTGGGTAAAGATCAAACTAATCTGTGATCAAACTGTCTGTGGTCAGAAATGGGCCACCTACACTGGAAATTGCGGGCAGAACTGAAGCCTGAAAATGATCACGCTCCAAGTCTTGGTCACAAAGGTCAACTGATAACTGTAATCATAAAACAAGGCACATATGTGTGGTGCTATAGGGACGGACAGAGTAGAAGGGTCAGTCTAGATGGTCAATTGAGTTTCTTCTAGTTTTATAATTTAATTTCTGCATATCTGGTATGACATGAAAAAACTCGACCGAATCTATTTTCATTGCACTACATTGCAAGATGCCGGTACAGTGCTGGATTATTCTGGAGGTGAAAGTTGCTATGGAGAAATTGCTATATCACTTGTTTAGTAGATCAACATGAGATCTCGTTATTGCCTTTAGCCATCATTGCGCATTCTATAACATCCAAGAAGGTTAACCATAAAAGACCAGCATGAGATGCCGCTTCTTAATAAGAGGGAAGGGAACATTTAGAGAGAGCAACAAGAAAACAGTTGAGGAACAAATTAACACACTTGTCTTCAGGTGCAAAGAATGCTGTTGGACTTGAGATCCAACGAAAGGTTACTTGAATGGTGTACTCATCTAAATTATGATTCCCACACCCTGCACAAATAGAGTTCAGGGTTTGGAGTGGCCCCCACAAACCTTCGTAATAACCCTTCTCTCCCCCAGAAAGCTCTTGCACTGGCTGTGCCATTTCAAGAACATGATCCAGCACAGTCTGATGATTCTCTGAAGATCAGACCAGACAAGCTGGAGACATGACTGGTTCCTGGCTGGTTCATCTGACCAAGGAGAGGACATTCACCTTTTACTTTCCCAGGCCCTATTCAAAATCAGGCAAATATGAATTTGGTTTTATTCTGCTCCAGTGCTGGTTATTATTACTGATCACTTCTGCTATTTTTGTCTTTATCGTTATACTGTACAGTACTCCCCCCCCATATCCGCTGGGGATATGTTCCAGGCCCCTCCGTGGATACTTGAAACCGTGGATAGGAGTGAACACCCCCTCCATGGTTTCCTGAGGGCAATGCATGCGCGCGCCCCCAGTTTAAAACAAACAGAGAAGCAGCCTCCATTGCAGGCAAGTAAAACGAGACTAAGTCCTAGAGAGGCTCTGCAAGGTTTCTGTTAACCTTGCAGAGCTTCTCTAGGACTTCGTCTCGTTCTCCTTGCCTGCAATAAGCAGCCAGAGGCTGCTTTTCCTGTTTGTTTAAGGAAGAAATGAAACTTACTGGGGAAAAAGTAAAAGCCTGGGGGGGGGGGTCTCCACGATCCGTAGATAACTGAAACCGTGGATAGCGAATCCGTGGATATGGGGGCCCACCTGTATTCTCATTTTGTTTTTTAACTGCTTTGAGTTTAGCTGCTCTGAGAGCATATCACTGAAAGGCAGGAGGCAACTTTTAAATCAAAATCTTTCAGCACCTCCCTTAGGAGCAACTGGCTGCTCATTCTTCCCCAGGCCCCCCTCACACAGCTCTACTCCTCTTTTTCCTGCAGGTATTTATGCACCAAGTATCAATGGAAAGGGTTCAGAGCATCCTTTCATTTGGAATGGAGAGGGACCCCTGCCACGTCCGAAGCAGTGCTTCATGCCATGCTGTCGGCCAAGACAGCACGGTTTCCTGAGCAAGTTGGAAAGATTCAGAGTGGAAGCTGGGTTTGACTCACAGGTCACCAGTTCTCCATCACTGGTCTGGAAGAGAAATCAAGATAATGAGGTGAAAGTTAAAAAAAATGCAAAAAGTGTGTCCCGATAACCATGAATGCAACTCATAACCTGTTTTCTGGAGCATCCAAGCAGAAACACCAAACAGTCAATTAAGTGCTAAACTTGAATAGTTGTTACTTCGGAGACTTGGATTAAAATGTTCTGAAGTGATATCTAGATATCCTGTATACAGTATATTTTTTTAAAAGCCTGAAGGAAGCCGCAATTCAAAATATATCACAATGCATCATCTTATTAAAAGGACCCATAAGACAACGTCTTGTTTTCTCTAAAAGTGGTAGCTATTTATTTTTTTCTCTGTAGTGTAGTGCTTCACAAGTAATTAAATGGGACCATAACATAATCCTTTAGCATTGCATATTAATTCCAAAGAGGGGTGAATTAATCTTCTCTGATTGCATGGTAATTCACAGCTCGCCATGCTAATACCAGAAGGCTATAAATTAATCCTATAGAATAATGTAGCATTGTGCCCTTCTCCTCCACGACTCCTTAATACAGCACATTAATGTAATATAACTCTAAGTGAACTACACATTGTCCTGATGGTGGTTCTGGTTGAAACACAATTGAAGGGACTGTCTTTACTTCTCGCTAAAGTCCTAAGCAAACTTACTTGGAACTAGGGGTCAATGGAATTTCATCATCATAAATATACAAGAGATCAGAGTTTAGAATTTGAAATTGACTGTTCTGCACTGCATGTACCCATAACATGTTTCTGTTTTACTGGAATATTGGTAGGCTGCCTCACCTTTCAATTGTCAAATCACAATCAAAGCAATTTACATACATACAAATGTCAAGCACTTTAGTTGGTGTTCAGTGGCATTTTATCAGCTTTAGAAACGATTCAAAAATAAAAGGATCAGCTAAATGCCCACTTGCAGTGCTAGAGATTTCAGTTAAAAAATATCGAGCACCCCACAAATGCTATTTCTTTGGATAGGGACAGACACCTGGAACAAGGTCATTGTTGCTGATCTTAAAAGACCCACATAGTTCCATATGGGGAGAAGAATTTCCTCAGGGAGACTGGTTCCAGAGCCTTTCGGCCCCTTTAGTTTAGTTTAGCTGACTAATGCAGCTGACTTATTTTCTTCCTTTTGGAGCCAGTGTTGTGGGACTCATAGCCCAATCCTATCCTATGCCGGTGTGCAGGATGCTGGGCTGCTGATGCAGCAGTGACTGTATCATGCATGCCTGAAAATGTTACTTATATCCCTGGCCACTGCCTGGTAACCTATGGACTTCATCAGACTACACCACCTCTTTTGCCTGCATAGATTTGAGATCACTACCGGAGCCGTGTCAGGCCTGGGATGGGGGCTTGCATACGGCAGATACTGGCACTGTCACAATCGGCCCCATCCCGCCCTGATCCCTGCCCCTTGTTGGCCCCTCTGCTGGCCGGTCTGCGTGGCATGCGGCGGGCGGCGCGTGCCCTTCTGGCCTTTGCACAGGTGGCAGCATTCCACACACTGGCAGAGACACTCCCAGTGTACTGCGAGGATAGAATTGGGCCATTAGTGTTGGGACACATATCTGGCACTGCCGCCATTTTTGTTTGTTTGTTTGTTTGTGTAGAGCCCTTTTTATGTAACAGAAAAAGATAGAATGGGGAGGGAGGATGATGAATGAATAGGAGAAAGGCAGACAGCAAGAAATAATGAAAGACATAATAGTTGGTGAGTTCCATGGGGCAGGTTGAGGTTACAGGTGGGCCCCAGATCTCAAAGTTTGAAGACTCCTCTTTTAGACATACCCTAAAGCAGTGGTTCTCAAACATTTTAGCACCGGGACCCACTTTTTAAAATGACACTCTATCGGGACCCACCTAGCTTTACGAGACACTCAAAAACATTTATCTCCCTATATTTACACAAGCTTGCAAACTGCAGGAGCTAAGCTCCTAAGCTCCTTGCAAACTGCAGGAGCTCAGCTGTTTGCAGGGCAATTAGCAGCTATCTTGTAAACTGCAGGAGCTCAGCTCTTTGAAGGGCAATTAGCAGCTATCTGATATTTGAATAGCCTCAGGGCTTGTGGCAATTACTTATCTGTTCTTTCCATCACCTGGGACCCACCAGAAGTTACGTTGCGACCCACCAAGTGGGTCCCGACCCACAGTTTGAGAAACACTGCCCTGAAGGCAGCTTTGGAAAGGGCTGTTCATTGTGTTCTTTTTTTATTTTTCTTTGCTTACACAGAACTATCATGGACTCTTCAGTAATACTACAGTAACTAGAAACAAGAACAACTGTTTTTAGGCTGTCTTGGCTAAACGAGAAGGTTGGATATACTGTAAGCAAAAACATCCAGTCAAGTCGTTAGCTTTGGTGCTGAATGTTGCATATCAAAGTTGCACATTCTGAAAGAGAAGTATCTGAGGAAAAGGGAGGAATGCTTCTCTTAAAATAAAAACCACCTGACAGACTTAGTTGTGTGGAATAGTGTACTGTATATGCATGGGAAGGATCTGGGAGAAAGAAAGGCGGATGTACTGGTTGTCTTCTTACTCTCCTTCTGAAAAAAAAGCCTCCCTCATCTTCTGCCTAAAATAAAACCCATCCAGATGTTATGGTAGCAAGCAAGAGGAAACAGCTGTTAATCCCAGCAGGTTTGCCTGTTTCAGTATTGCCCAGAGTTGGGGATGTGCATTTATTTATTTATTTAAATGATTTTTACCCGGCCTTTCTCTCAATAAGGGCAATCAAGGCGGCTTTTTATGTTCCAGTGCAAGTGAAGATTTATGTGTGGGAGAGGTGAGCATACAAATAAAAAGTATTGGGAGGAGAAGATCTTTCCGTAAAATTCAGATCAGGGATGCGCTACAAGCAGGGTTTGAGGTTATACGTAGACTGATGAACTTGGAAGTAAATCAGTGATCAAACAGTTCATCATTTTGATATTAAATAGATTTTATCAAGCAGGGATGATAAACATGATGCCCAGGGACCCACTGGTGTTGCTCGAGGTGGGGCGGAATAGTAAGTTCTGCACTGTGCTAACCTCCATTTACTCCCCGGCACGAGGCGGCCTCGCTGTCAGAGCCATTCAGTGCTGGACTAGCTGACCTAGTCCAGACCAGGGATGTGGGTCAAGTCTCTGACTTCAAGTCTCTCATTTCTGATTTACAGTATTTTTATTTAGTTTTATTTAGATAGTACCTTATTTATGTCAGTCAATAGAGTAATAAAGCATGCCCTCCAACTGACCCTAATAAGTACAGAATGAAGAACAACACTAATAATCAAGTGTGTTTCTGCCTTCTGTACCAAGTCTCTGGGTCCAAGTTTCAAGTGAAGCCCCAAGTCTTTGCCCCCAAGTCCCGAGTCTTTGGTCATGAGTTGCGAGTCCCTATCTATTTAATGGGGAGAACGGGTTAAAACCTGAATAAAATTTGACTTGTCGTAAAAGGCTCCAAGTTTCGAGTCAAGTCTTTCGAGTCTTTTACAATTGCCAAGTCAAGTACGAGTCAAGTCATTGATGCGACTTGAGTCTGACTCAAGTCCGAGTCAATAGTCTCAAGTCTACATCACTGGTCCAGACTTGCACAACTTGTAACTCTCAAGCCAAATAGCCCATCTGGAATGTCTGGTAGCCCCCAGCAACTGGGGCTGCAAAAATGGAGTGTTGCCATGCATTCTTCTGGTCATGAAGGAGACTGCTTTGTTGTTGCTGGCCATAATTTATGGCAGGTGAGCTGTGTTTAGCTTGGTGGGACACAACTTGAGCAAACCTGCACTTAGGGTATAATTCCTCTAGTGGCCCGGAGCAACCACAAATGGGGTGGTGGGTATCCATCAGTTGAACACTAGCCTGTAGAGGTGTATTGCCCTATCAAAAGTGAGATTTTGTTTTTACTGCCTTGTTTCTAAAATCCGTGAGTGAACTCATTTTGGTGCTCAGCTGTGAGAAAGCAATAAAGGCTTTATAACATTTTCAAATTGCATTTGAACCCAGCTTGAATTAACCTGAGACCCAGCAGTGAAGCTAAGGTGAATCTTTGGTCCATTCTGCAAAGCCTAATTAAAAGGCCTTTGGGGTGTGTGAGTGCATCTTCGTTTGAGAGCGTGCAGTTTCCTCTGCGAATCTCATCTCAAGCAGGGAGTACTTTGAATATGTGTATTAAAAGATCACCTTGGCGATGATAGTAGTGTTGCTTAAGTATAGAGAGCTTATATGAATTAACACAGTGACCAATTTATATATGGGATTTATGCATTAGCACATTGAATTGCTGTCAGTCCCAATCTGGGAGGAATGTTTTATGGCAAGTTGCTTTGCAGAGCCAGTGCACAGAATATTGAAACCGTAATTCTTGTTCTTTTGTACCTTTCTTGATAATTAAATGCAGAGCTGGATTGAGAATCTGACATCTAGGAACGTTGGCCTCAGAGTTCTGTTCTTTGAGCATTGGGAGGTTGTTTTGCACGCATTTTCTTTTCTGGGGACTTTAAAAAACTTGCCATAATTTGGTGAAAATATTATTACTACTTTATAGGTTGAGACAGAATGATAAGAGGATCAACCCAACACATTTGTGCTACAGTTCTAGTCCTAAGGGTTAGTTCACACATGCATGCCCAGCACTTGATTTTGCTAAACCTGGTAATTGGCAGCTGAATGTATGAACAGTTTCCTTTGAAAGGCAAAGCACTTGAAATGACCTTGGGTGATGACACAATCTCTGCCTGCAGCATTAGGTTGGTGATGCATTGCCTCTATAGTCAATGTATGAAGGACCTCAAGCGTGTCTGAACCAGCCCTAAGAGCATTAATTAGGCTGCCTCTTTGGGCTGTGATGTCCATCGTTTAGCCACAAAATCAGTGACTTGCAATGTCCCAGTAGCCAAAGAAGAGTCAGATACTGTTCTGCTTCAGGTGAGTTCTGTTGGTTGGTTCAGAATGCCAATTGCCTGGATCGTCCTCCATCGTCTCCTGTTTACTACTGCCTCCATTCATGTTCTTTTCTCTGTCGCCTCACTAGTACAGTATTGAATTATAGATAGTACATCCTTTGGAACAGGGATCTATATATTTTGGTTATGCATCGGGCACATACCTGGTGCTATATAATGGTGTTATACAAATAATTATGATGATGATGAGGAGGAGGAGGTGTGTGTGTGTGTGTGTGTGTGTGTGTGTGTGTGTGTGTGTGTGTGTGTGTGTGTGTGTGTGTGTGTGTGTGTTAGAAGAACTTTCGCAAATCTGAGATACCACAGTTAGAACTTTCATATGACCTCATGTCACCTTAAACATAGTAATTTTCAGTAGACTCTGTTCACACTTTCAGCTATCAACAGTCAAACAACAGGAAGCCAAATGAGGTGTATGTATCAAGTAGTGCTGGGCAAACATTATTTGCTCTCAGCATTTTTGCTAACTTTCAAGGTGCTGGAGGATTTCTAGGAGTAGGGGGGGAGAAACAAAAAGTTTAGGAGGACATGAAAATATTGAAAATGTTCAGGGGTGGTTGTTGTTGTTATTTTCTTTCACTGAGAATGCAGTTTGTTGTGCTTGTGGGTCGCAGTAGCTGTGCTTCAAGAGTTGCTTGTCCTCACAGGGGCTGTTGGCCACCATTTTATTTGATCCAGTATCACACTGAGCCTGAAATAAACAGCCAGGCTCTGATCCCACCTATCCAGGGTTAAAAATGGTGTTCAGGGGGAGGCAAGCACCCAGGCCGTTTACCTCCCTGCAGCACCCTTTCAATGATGAAAGACTGGTTCTGGTCCTAGCCTCCACAGGTGCTGCAGGGAGATAAGTGCGCCCCATGTAAACCTTTTTAACCTATAATACTTTCCGTTTTTCATTAGCCTTCCAGGTTTAGAAAGGGTGTACATAAACAGCCTGACCATTTATCTCACTGCAACATCCTTTGTATCGGACTTCCAATCCTCCCCTTCCAGCATTTAAGAGTGGTGCAAAAACAGCCAGGCTGCTTATCTCTCCACGGCGCACCATTTTTTTTTTAACCCTGAAAGGCTGAGATCAGAGGTCTGATCCCAGCCTTCCAGCATTGAAAAGCTTAAAGCTCTGCTGCTATGCTACCCCCCCCCCCAGAAGCAGTGGCATTTTCAGCCAAAAAAGAAAGAAGATGCTATCCTAACACTGCTGACAGTAACCTTCCCAACCCCTGAAAATATTCAATACTTTTGTGGATCGCCCCTTCCACAAGAGTGTCCAACAACCTTATCCCTCATTTTTACTGCCTGCAGGAGGAGGTTTGACCCAGCTGTAGTATCTAGTAGCTGTGAACTAGCTTTTTAGCTTCAACATCCAACCCAGCTAGTGCAGCCTGCAAACCAGAGGTGAGGATTTTTCTTTTTGCGTAAAGTGGACATCAAAATCTGATACAACAAGACCAGCAATTTTCTTCATGTATAAAACTAACCATTAGACAGTGCAATGAGACATTAATAATCAGATAAATTCATTATTGGCCCAGGCCAGACTGAAGTGACCCAGCGAAAAGCTTTTAAATCCAATCATCAGTCATCCAAATGCTCTATTTCCTTGTGTTACAGTTCATTTTTTAGTAGATTTGGGGGTAATTTTGGTTAGAGCAATAGAGCTGAATTGTTCATGAGTCCCTTAAAAGTCACTTCGTCGATTTCTTTCCCAAAAGAGTAAACTGAAAATACTGAAGGACTGCAGACCCATAGTGCAATTTGGCGTCTGTGAATGGCTTGCTTATAGTGTAAAATGTACTTAACCTAAAGTACATAAAAAATGCATGGGATGTTTTAGATGTCAGACCAGATTACATCTAAAGAAGCAGAGAAGGGTGGGAGGGGATTCCTTCTAAAAGTAAGTAAAATCTTCGCTCTTAAAATTGTCACAGTGACTGTGTTCCGGAGCCCTTGCATTAATAGGGATCTCCCAGTGGCGTCATTATGTGGCCCCCATAATGTCACTACTGGAAGTGATGTCACCACCACTGCACATCTTGACGGAGACGTAGGGTGGGAGGGTTGGCCAAACCCATCGCCGCTGTTCCCACCCCCAAAATGGAGCGATTGTTGCCTTCACCACCCACTTTGTCACACACACCCGCATGTCCCCCTGGGGGCAGACTGTCCCCCCCCCAGGCGATGCCTCTGGTATCTCCTGGAATCTAGTATCAAGTTGTGTGTTTTTAAATATACCCCTTAATTTCTTCCAAGGAGCTCAGGCAGCGTACATGGCTCCCCCACCCTGTCCATTTATCCTCACAACAGCCTTGTGTGATAGATTAGACCGAGAGAGAATGTGACTGGCCCAAGGTCACCCAGTGAGTTTCATGGTTGAGTAGGGATTTGAATTCAAGTTTCCTTATTCTTAGTTCAACACTCAAACTACCACACCATACTGGCTTTCAAAACATGGTGTCTGATGCATGAACTCCACATTCAGGATCAGTTCATGCATCATTCATCATGTTTTGAAAGCCGGTATGGTGTGGTAGTTTGCTGAAATAAGGGCAGGATATAAATGAAGTAAATACTGTGGGGGAGATGCACAGGATCCCCCTTCACACCTTAGCCCGGACACACATGAAAAAGGAACTGCAAGCTACTGACCCTTCTCATAGAGGGATTCTTCTCCCTCTCGCACAACACCAGAACCAGGGGACATGTACTAAAATTGAGTGGAGGGAGAGTTAGAACAGACAAAGGAAAATATTTCTTTACCCAGCATGTAATTCATCTGTGGAACTCCTTGCCACAGGATGTGGTGATGGCATCTGGCCTAGATGCCTTTAAAAGGGGTTTGGACAGATTCATGGAGGAAAAGACCATCACAGGTTACAAGCCATAAGCAACCTCCTGGTTTTTAGAAGTGGGTTTTCTCTGTGCCAGGTGCAGGGGAGTGGCAACGGGAAACAGGTTATCTTGTTGTCTTGTGCTCCCTGAGGCATCTGGTGGGGCCACTGTGTGACACAGGAAGCTGGACTAGATGGGCTTTTGGCCTGATCCAGCAGGGCTCTTCTTATGTTCTTATGTTCTCTTTTGGAATTTCCCCTTGACACATGAAGCTGCTCTGAGACGAATGTTTCCAGGCATTTACAGCCATGTTCCTTGGGCGATGAGAGGGCATAACATGACCATGGTGCTTCTATCTGAAGCGGGGTTCAGAACCAAGTTGGAACCAGTCCTTCCCCACCACATTGTCATTTAATGAGTAAAGGGCCATGCATTGCAACCCCTCCTGCTTCCTGCAGGGCTGGCCACAACATGAAGCGACCTGATGTGTGGGAGGAGCGGTGGCTTTCAGCAAGGCTCTCTTAGCAAGGTTCTCTCAGCAGTGGCTCTCAGCAAGGTTGCTCTCAAAGGATCTCAGCAAGGATGCGTAAGTGCAGCCAGCCTTTCTAGCGCCTAGCTGGGCCTGTGCAACAAGAAGAAGGCTGCATCCGGGCTTGGGAGGGGAGGGTGTGCACGAAGCCTGGGTGAGTCCCGTTTCTGCTGTCGCCCCAGCACTGCCCGCTCATGCACCCCCCCGGCTCGTGGATGAGGGGTGCACGAGCTGCCGAACTGGCAGCAATTTGGCAGTTTTGCCGCTGAATTGCCGCCGAACCAGCGGCTTGTGCACCCCCAACTGCATTCGCCCCCGACACCCGGGGGCCCACCACCACCACCCACAATGCCATTGGGTGGATTCAGGGTACCCTGCTATTGCCTCCCTCCGTCCCTCCCTCCCTCTTGCCACAGATCCAAGCTGCATTGCTCTGCTTCCCACTCACTAACATCAAGCATGAAATGGATCATACACTTCACTACCCCCTCCTCTCAGTCCTTCCTTGTGTGGCCGGACCACATGAGGAAAGAGTAAGGGGAGTGAACTGGTTCGCCACTGCCAGTGCTGAAAAAATTGCGCGGGCAGCAGCACGCTGCTTGGCTCCCCCCTCCCCTTGTTTCTTCCGTGCGTGGTTGGACCGAACGAGAAAGGAGTGAAGGGTGTGTACTGGCTTACCACTGCCTGTATACTGAAAAACTGCTCTTGCAGTTTTGAGCCACTTCACTATCCCCTCCCCTTGTTCCTTTAAACTTAAAGGGACTGCGCAAGGAGGAAGAGCGAGGGAGCAGCCAATTCCTTGGTCCTCCTTTCTTTGCCATTCCTGTAAGTAAAACAGAAAGTGCAGGGAACACGGAGTTCTCAGCATGAACTGCACTTCCTATTTTACCAGGAGGACTCCAAGGGAAGGAGCTAAATAGCTGCGTTTTTTCCCCTCTGTTGGGAGGCGGCATCAAACAGGGCCGCAGCAGGCATTGGCATTGGTTCGGCCATTCCTGGCCTCCTGGCACATCAGAGTGAAAGCGGCACGAGGAATAGATAGACCCTTAGATTTCCCACTCTACAGGATAGACCCAAATGATGTACAGTATTTTCTTCAACTGAATAGCAGTCAATATAAAACCCCACTATGATTTCTTGCAGATTGATTTTTATTCTGTTAATTTTTTGACTAGGGCATGAAAAATAAACGTTAATAAATGTTTGTGCCTATGTAGGAAAAGGAGAACATTTGGCAGCTTTAAGACTCACATTTTTTTTAAAAAAAAATAGATCAACCAAACCTTAATTTCTGTCTCCTGCTGTTGCTCCCACAGGGAAGAGATGCTGCTGCCACAAAAAGACAAATATGAAAGCAGTTTTAAAAACCTTTTTCCGCAACTGTTGTGCCTTTTAAAAGTTTCTTTGGCAGGGCATCTCGAAGAGCGTTCTGTTCATTTCTTTTCACTTTTGCCAAAGTTTCTTTCCAGCTGGTAATCACAGGTGGATGTTTTTCTTTGCGGGCAAAGAAATCCCCAAGCTACTTAGGCATTTGGAAAGTGAAAAGATGTTTTGTCTTCACCGTCATCATGTGATTCATAATTCACGTCAAGTTTGTTACATGCGTGCTCGCACACACACACACACACACACACACACACACACACACACACACACACACACACACACACACACACACACACACACCATTAGGGACCTATATGGAATTAGAAGAAGCCAGGTCCATTCCTGTTACACTGCAAATGAAAATAGGTCAGTGACTCTGGGTAGACAAAAAAAAAAAAAAGTGGCATATGATATACAGGGTTTCCAAACCAAGCTTGGCTGGGTAATGGTCCTGCAGAGTGGGTTGCAAGGTGGAGGAGAGGCTGCTTAACTCTTCCCCACTCAATATTGAAACTGGTGAAACCAGGAAAAAACGGTTGTGGGAAAACAGACCTTAGGGAAGGGATAAGGGGCAGATGAGGGGAAAGAAAGGGAGTTTTGTGCTGCTGACTGTCAACAATTGATGTTGATCTTTTTTTTTCTTTTGCTAATAGAATCCTGTTAACTTCATTATGGCTGTGTGTTAAAGTGGTTTGTGTTATTAGTTTGAAATATCTTCATATGGAGATGTATATTGTTGTATTTTGTTGCACACCTCCTTGGGTGCCACTGTGTTTGGAAAGAATGCAGTTCATAAATTGGACAAAAATAGCTCTTATGTAGTAGTTCTTATAGGATTAAGGTAGCTTTGAAGCAGACTTTTTCTGATATTTCGCTCAGGCACAGTCCTTAACGGTTTGGACAAGTTACAAGCAAAACTCCCATGGATTTCAATGGGACTGTGATTTGCTCCACTGAGATTCTTTTTTTAATATGTAAACACTTATCGGTGCTTAAAGCAAAATTTCATGCCATCCTACTATGAGCATTTTAATTGCTTTCCTTCTCCATGCATCAAGGAAAGAAAGCTCATCTCCAGTGAAGCAAATATTTTGCACCTGCTTTTATTTTCACAAACTTAATTGGACTGGTACCAACTTATTCCGAGTGAAACACACACACACACACACACACACACACACACACACACACACACACACACAATCAAAATTGACCCAATTTATTTCTTTCATATATATATATATATATATATATATATATATATATATATATATATATATATATATATATATATATATATATATATATATATATATATATATATACATGACTTTTGCAGTTTGCCCTGCTATGGTTTTCATCCTGATCCCGACTTTCAGTAGAAATTTTATTCAAAATGGTGCATGGGGGGGGGGGGGGGGAGAGATGCGATTGGGATGAAAACTATGGCAAACTGTTAACACCCCACCCACCCACAGTTTCAGCCTGTTTGGCAGTCCCCCATTTCCTATTTGTAAATAAATCAAATTTCTGTTCAGGTGCAATTAAGCACACATCTAACTAGATCTTAACACAGTTTTTGCATTTAAAAGAAATTAGTTAAAACTTGAGAGGAAATGGAATAAACATTGGATCTATTACTGCATTAGGTGGAATGGCAACACCAAAATTAGCCAATCAGCTACACATTCAATATCTTGTGTCTGGATGTGCCTGTCCTTTGACCGAAAGCATCCTTCTCATAGTAGTGCTTATTGTCTTTATTCTTATTTCATTTATATCCTATACTTCCTTCCTCATTTTTTTCTGTAACTTATGTACATCACACCAATAACAACTTAGTATTTTTATATTCATTTCTGTTCTTGTTTTTGTTTCAAAGGTACATTTTGTTCTTTTATTTTTGGTTCAAATTAGGGGTTTTGAAACCATTCCTTAGTATTTTTACCACACTGAAAAATGACATCACTTGTCCCGGAGATTTAATTGCAATGCAGGGTTGTGGTTTCTTTTTAAAGGGCGAAATCCTGTGTAAGGATCCGGCTGGCGGCCCAGGGCCGCCAGCCAGTTCCTGTGCTCGCCGCAGACCACCATGTGGCGGGGCGGAGGTCTATTCAGGGAAGTGGACGTTCGTCCCCTTCCCTGGGTGTAAACTGGAGCCAGCCCTATCGGCCTCCTCGGATTTCCGCCAGCTAAATAGCTGGTGGAAGTAGGAGGAGACCGTGTAACAGCCGAGCCGGCCTGGCGGGGACGGGGATGTGGTAGAAGCCATCCCCACCCTCTTCCGGGCCGGCTTGGCCAATGGCCCCCCTCCCTCGCCACCTGGACTGCCCATGTGGCCGCCGGCAGGAGCCTTACCTCCGGCGCCCACATGGTTGTCCCGGTGGCGGAGTGAGGGAGGCCAGCCTTGCGCCGGCCTCCCTTACTCCCGGGTCATCGCAAACGCCAGAGTGCTTGCTTCAGTGCCGGAAAATTACACAGGATCTGGCTGTCCATTGAGAACTTGTTATTATTTAGGACACTGATCCACAGCTGTAAATGTGAAGTCTACTCACTTTGAATGAAAATCATAGACATTTGTTGCATTCCTTTTGAGCCAAATTGAGTTTGAATTATAGCCTGAGAAAAGTAGCCATTTCATTTCAGTGATTTGGTGTGTTATCTTTGCCTAATAGGCATTTGTGCTCCTAACATGTGCATTCTCATTCTATCGCTAACCATTCTGTCTTTTAAGCAAATTCTGTATGGGGTGCTCTTTAGATGCAGGATGGTCATTCATTGTGTTCACTCATGATCCTTTTTGGCAGTGGTTGTTGAGCTGTTCCGCGGTTTCTCAAGGGATAGATCAGTAATGGCAGGCAAGAGACCTTGAAATATATTTTGTTCACCTACTATTACTACTGTACTTTCCCCACATTGTAGAGCCACAGTTGAGCATTGGATGTGTTCTGGCCACACACTCCATCCACACGAGCCCAACAAACTAGCCTGTACACTATGAATGTACCCTAGAACTCATCCTCAAATCCTCTGCAGTGTACAGGAGTTCCTCATTATATTCATATGCAGAGCCCCCCCCCCCGAGAAATTTCACTTGTCTTAATAATAATACCAGTATTTATATACCACCTTTCTTGGTCATTGGATTTCTCCTCTGGTCGTTTACATGGGCAGGCAATTTCTAAACCAAGCGGTTTTTACAATAAATGTTATAGTCTTTCATAGAACGCTTCATTCTAGGTGGTTTCCTTTCACGGTCTGGCCTCTCTCTGGCATTCACCTCCCACGCTTCGACTGACAGGCAAACTCTGCCTCCCACACAGAGAGCCAGCTGCATCTTTCTCTCACACACAGAGACTCTGTAGCTTGTCAACGGCGTGTTGACAGCTCTTTGACTGTTCACGGATTCTTCTGGGTGTCTCGAACTTCCATCCTTAGATCTTCTGGCATATGAGGCTGCAGCTCTACCAACTGAGCCAGACCTCTTGCCCTTATATAGTATTATAGAAATGTGTTTAAGTTGTATTCTCCCACTCTCCCAAATTTTATTCTTGATACTTGTCAGTAAAAATGTTTAGTCCCTCCAGAACATTAAAGTTACATACATATCGTACAGAAAACAGAAGGCAGATTTTACAAATAATATTAATAATAATGAGGGAAATGTAATGCTATAATTACACGAAGAAATAAAATGAGCTCAAGAAAGGCAAATTGTTCTCTTAATAGCTTGGATTATGTGGATACAAAATGGTTCCCTCATTTTGAAAAGGCTGGAGGTTTTAAAAATTCTGCATCATTTTAAGAGAACTTATTATATAGCACAGCTTGACAAAATGCCTTGAATGGTACTATTTTTGAATCACACACACACACACACACACACACACACACACACACACACACACACACACACACACACACACACACACACAGAGTGTCTATTCCAAGTAAACATAAATGTAATCAAAACACTGAACATTTTCTGTGTCTGAGTGCATGGCATATGCATAATGAGAGTCTTTCAATAGTTCTTAAAAAAAAAACCCACAAAAAACTCCGAGTTTATTATCCAAACTAGACATGATGACCATCTGTTTCTCTGAATGTGGGTTTCCCCCAACCCAGTATAAAGCAGGGCCCCCGATTTTAAGATTTTAAGTTTTAAATGTAATCTTTTTAAATCAATTTTTAGACGTTTTTATTAGTTTTGTTAATTGTTTTTTACTGTTTTAAAAAGTAATTATCTATATTTATTTTTTTTCGTATTTTCTGTTTTGTTGTAAGCCACCTTGTTGTTGTTGTTTTATTTCTGTTGACTCATATTTGCAGATTTAAGGGTTATTGCCTGGTATTGAAGTTGAGGTGGAGGGGGAAACACCATGTTGGACGAAAATGACCAGAAATAAAAGCCTAGTTAGAATGGATCAAGACTCACTAGTTAACTAGAATTAAAATCATGGAAATACTGTAGGTGCCTCCTAGTGTGAGTGAGCTTGAGTACTTTAGTATCCAGTTCACATATGAAAGTGCACCTGACTATTAAAATTGCTTGTGTGGAGAAAAAAAAGTAATGAACAAACTGGTCCATGAAATGAAAGATGCATATTATCAAGCCCTATTTCTTGCCAAAGGTACATAGCTTTCATGCTCTCTTCTGGGAGCATACTTGTTTGGAATGGTGGTTATGGCACTCTTGAAATGCAAAGTGGGACATAACATGGAATGGTGTGACTTCATGGTGGAGGTGTCAAGAAATTTAAAGTAAATGTTCTTTTCTTAGCGGGAAGTACCCAAAACTTTAGGCCAGTAGAAGCTTGACGTCAGTAAGAGTTGTATCGTTTTCTTTCCAAGCCGTTGATACTGGTGAAGTTTTTCTCCCTTCCTTTTACAATAAGAAATATCTGTTAAAATGTTTCTATTGCTGCTTTATGATCGGCATTTCAGATGCCTGCTGCAGTATAAATAAAAATGTCTTCCTAGATTAAAGGCACCATTTAAACAAGGGAGAAGAAAGTCTGCCGTAGTTGAGAAGAGGATTGGTTGTCAAAGCCAAGGAGATGGCATCCCACTGAAATGAAACAATAATCATTTTTACCTTTCTTGAGACTTGGGAACTATTACTTAAACCTCTCCATAGATGTATTATCACTAACAAGGTCTCCTGAGAAAGATGGCAAAACCGCTAAGCTATCAACTCGAGAACTGAATGGCTGAACTCCCAGGGGTTTGCTTCAGTTTGAAATTAGATGGGGAAGAGTTGAAGAAATATAACGCAATCTGGGGAAGGAACTGCAACATAATTCCAGTGGTCTTGGGAGCAGTCACGTATAAGGAGAAAAAGACATATCATTAACCCGGAATGTAGGGAGCATTGTAAAATACTTGCACCCAAGTTCGCTTACTTTATATTGCACAACATATATCTCGCTCTGGAGCCTGTCTTGTTCTGATCGGTTTATTGTGCTCTTGAAATGCGAGGCAGGCTTCCTAACAATGGTAGATGATTTCTAGGAAGGAGATGCAAGCTTCCTGATCTCTTCCACTCTCAACCATCTTTTACATTTTGAGTAGAGCGTAAGTGGTGAACGTAACCAGTTGAGTGCCCATTCACTAGCTGAACAATGTTGATAGCTAGCGGGGCGACCTTTTATTTTTCATGGACATTGTGGTTCATCAGTGTTCCTTCCACAAGGATGTTAAGCCCTGTTGTAGATCTGCATGTCCAAGACCCCTCTTTTACCCTTCGATCTGCCTATGTGTGACACCAATGTATCCACCATTGCATTGCAATTTACATCGCATTGCATTGCAGTGACACCAATGCATTGCAATTTACTTCATTTCCTGCAGAGATCATTTTGTTTCCGGTTTACATCTTGCTAACTATGACTGCATTTTTCACCTCAGAGATAGCAGAAAGTGACGTTCTTAGCATGCTTGTAGCATGCTCTAAGCGCGGCTCTCCACAAGAACGGAAATGCCGAAAATCAAAATGGCTGCTGTTGCTCCTCGTCCCTCGTACTACATCTCCCAAGCTCCTTTGCAGCCAAGCAGCCTTCCTCTTGGTCCATGAGGCGGCCATCTTTTCTAACTTCAAGCTTGCAGTTCAAATTGCTAGCGTGGCAAGCGTGCTATGGGCAAAAAAAAAAAAAAAAAGCAACCTGAGCATGCTGGAGGGAGAAAAAAAACACTCTCCAGCGCTCCTAGTGCAGGAAGGTAACAAACAAACGCAGCCTATGATTTGGCCATGAAAGATGGTTGATTCTAGGTTCCTAAACCTCCCTTTTTGGGGGTAGGATCCTGACTTCCATTGGAAAATGCAGTAAACTAGTGCTGAACTGATATTTGCAGGATTTTCTGCCTCAGATTTGAGGTGATGGACGACATTTGGGGGGACCAGATATTTTGTGGAGGATCATGATAAATTGAGAAGTTGGGGGAGTTTATTTCTGGATAGAGACAGGTGACTGAGCTTCTCCCCCCCCCCCACTATCTCTTGCCCCGCTCCCTCTGAGGTAGTTGCGTTGGCAGAAGCAGTAGCATGGAGCTCTTCTTGGTGGCGAACTCCTTCTGCTGCCATGACTCCTGCCTCCCAGAATGCCGTGTGAATAATGCATTGTGATGTAGTGTCATTTCAAGGGTGCTGCCTTTCTGGGAAGAAAAAGGCAGCCTCCAATGGATCGAGAAATGTTTCTGAATTTTTTTATTTTTATTTTTGTAATTTCTCAACCCTCCCTTGAAAAAAAAAATCACCTAAATTGACCTGCATTCTCACCACCGGAGAATGTGACAGAGAAAATGAGATGCATTTTGAATTGCATGATGTGGATACTCCAGAGTTATGCAATCTGTCCTCATCTATTTGAAAGGGAAAGATTATGCAATTCAGTGCATTGTGCATAGGGAACATTATGCATTCGAATCAAGGCATTGTGTGGAGCACTCACATTGCACATTCTTTGAGGTGTATAGTGGAAGAGAGGAATGTCCACTTGCTCACTCCTCCACCATACAAAGTAAATATATGAACTGGGTCTGAAAGATGGGTTCACCTGTTTTCTCCCCATTATACATCAATACAATGAATGTCAACCCACTATCTACTCAACCCACTTCATTTGTTCGATGAGAGAGTCATTTGTCTATAGAAGCGCCTGAGTTAACCTCCTACATCTGATGTTATTCTTTGTCTTTTTTTCCCCTCCTTGAATGTATGTTGCACTCAGTAATGTCTGATATGTTCCCACAAAGATTACAAAGCTTGGCAAATTATCGCACCTTTGAGCACCTATAGAAATTAGCTTTTAATAAAAGCTAATTAATGTCATTAACCTTGGCTTCCATTTCCATTCTAATAACTATTCATGCACACACGTTGGGCTGTAATTTAATCAATGTGCTTTAAAGCAGATAGGGGACTCTTCTCTTGTCAGCAGCATGGGTTTTGTCTCATTGTGGAATCTTCATAGCAAACATCTCTGTTTTTCTGGGCCAACCCTATACTGAGATGTGATGGGATCGTGGGTCCATGGTGTCACCAAGGTGCTCTCCCTGATGGTCCACTGTGAACTGTGGCCACCATCATAGCCACCTTTTGCTCCTCTCAGCTGCTGCCTGCCACACTTTCAAAGGGAAATGAGAGCAAAGGCAATCATAGAATCATAGAGGTCATCTAGTCCAACCCCCTGCCTGTAGCAAGAATCCCTCCTAGAGCCTCTCCAGCAGGTGTCCGTCGAGCATCTGCTTGAAGATCTCCAGTGAGGGAGAATTCACCACCTCCCTTGACAATCTGTTCCACTGCCGAACCGCCCTTACCTTCAAAAATGTCTTCCTTACACGGGAAGGAGCCAAAACTAGTGCAGCTCCCCCCTTCCCCCCCCCACCATGGAAGGTTGGAAATCTGGGAGGAAGAGGATCTGCAACTGTTTACCCTCACCCTCCTGACTCTCTGCCAAGAGATCCTTTTGACTCTCTATCAGAAGGTGGGGGGAGGAAAGAAGTGAGGGGTGGAGTCGGTCACCAGTCTCTGCTCCTCTCCCACCTCCTCTCTCCTACCCCTCCCACCGGTGCCTTTTTAAAGGATAGTCTCCTACATTTTATCTGGTCACTCTGCTCCCATGTCAATCTCCTCCCTGTTTTGGCCTCTCTGCTGGCAGAGTTGCGCTGGCATCTGAGTGATGGCCAAACTACATCAGTGTGGCGTTTTCCCAGCATTGCACCAGCATCCATGGTGCATCTAATGGTGGATGGGCTCCTACACTTGTGGGACTGTCATTTCATTGGCGGAGGTGAAGATAAACTAGGTATCTCGAGGCTCGAATGTGGCTGTTATTGTCTTTTTCTATTGTCAGAAACCTTTCCCTACCTATTGCAAATCACCCAGGGATCTATCAGTAGACCCTGAACTCCTGTTGCCCACCTCTGATCTCTGTTATAGGAACAAGCTGCCGTGTAATGTTCAATTTAGGAAAAGAACCTGTCAGCTAGCAGCAGCGTTTTAATTCTCTTCAAATACAGAACGGGTTAAATCATGGTGTCTCCAGAGAGGTCGTAATTACTCCTTAGCCAATGCTAACTCATCCATCGTTTCAGGTAAATTCACATCAGTTTAATGGTTCTCTAATGGCTAGACTCAAAGACCACCAGCTCAGTCATACATCCCTAAAGGTTGTTATGTTGCACCAGTGGCTGCAAGACTTGGTTCCAGTCTTTTTCAAATGTGTACCTGAGCTTGTTAGTAGATCACCCGGGTGTAATCTGTTATTACTCTAATAGTTTGCCCACAGGCAACAAGAGACTTGCTGCTATTAGCAGGTGACTGAGTTTTCTTTTTAAGTCAAGGCTTGTGTTTATGGACCTGAAGAAACCGAACCAAGTCCCTTCTCCCCAGATACGTGGGCTATGTGTGATTTACACAGTAATTGTATCTGCTATTGGCAGCACACTGAATTTGGATGCAGCAGCCTGATGAGGTGCTGCTTCCATTCCCTAAAGAGAAATAAATAGCACATACTTTATTGTAGGTGCACAAAACGGCATGATAAACCACTGCATTGGGGAGCATAGTGGCTTGTAGGGGCAACATGAGGTGGGCTGCAGAGCTACCATTTCATATTCTGGTAGAGACGGGAAGGAAAGTTCTCAACAATGTCAAAAAGACCACTCTGGGATACGGTCAAGGTTAAATTGCCAGGTATGCTGCACCTATATAATAACAGAAGTATCTATCTGTGGTAGTAGATTTTTAGATTGTGAGCCCTTTTGAGACGGGACCATTTGTTTATTATTTATGCTCTATAAACAGCTTTCTGAGCTTCTTTTTTTGTTGAAAAGTGGTATTATAAATATTTGTTGTAGTAGTGGTAGTAGTAATAGGAAGTTGGTCAAAAACCGAATGTAGGCACTCCTGAGGAAAAATCACATATACAGGTGGGCCCCCATATCCACAGATTCACTATCCACAGTTTCTGTTATCCATGGATTGTGGGGACCCCCCCCCAGGCTTTTACTTTTTTCCCCAGTAAGCTTCGTTTCTTTCTTAAACAAACAGGAGAAGCAGCCTCTGACTGCTTATTGCAGGCAAGTAGAATGAGACTAAGTCCTAGAGAGGCTCTGCAAGGTTAACAGAAACAACAGAACAAACAGTCTCGTTCTACTTGCCTGCAATGGAGGCTGCTTCTCTGTTTGTTTTAAGGAAGAAACAAAGCTTGCTGAAAGAAAAATAAGAGCTGGGGGACGCACGCCTGCCTGCCTGCCTGCAGGGGAGGCAGGGCGGGGGGCCCTCAGGAAACCATGGTGGGGGTGTTCGCTCCTATCCACGGTTTCAAGTATCCACGGAGGGGCCTGGAACATTTCCCCAACGGATATGGGGTGGCAGGACGTCTGGCTCAGTTGCTTAGAGCATTCGTCTCACAAATGCCTGAAGATCTGCAGGACAGCAGTTCAAGACAACCGGAAGTCTGTCGGAGAGCTGCTGGGTCGCCAAGCTGATAAGCTACAGAGCCCTGTGGGGGAGTGGAGCAGCTGAAGCTGAAGCGTGCTGAGGCGAACGCCAGAGAGAGAGAGAGAGAGAGAGAGAGAGAGAGAGAGAGAGAGAGAGAGAGCTGGACTGTGAAAGTAACATCTCGAATGAAGGGTTATATGAAAGATTAGAACGTTATTATATTGTAAAAACCCTTTGGGGTTTAGAACAGCCTGCCCATGTACACTGTCTTGAATAAAGTTGGAGGAAAAATCTAATGACCAGAAAGGCGGTATATAAATACTGTATATTATTATATTATATTACTGTAAAGTGAAAATTAGGGAGAATGGCCCAATACCTGGCCCAAGGTGACCTGGTGCTGTTCCCCAATTTCTCACCCCCCCTTTTTAATGTGAATGCATCGGTGTGCACACGCCCTGCCCTGTCTCTGTTTCTCCTGCTGCCTTGTCTGCCTGGCCACTACTTCTCCCCACTTGAGGTGAGCCTTTTAGTCAGCATCATGGGTGGGCCAGCCCTGAGATGGCGCATACTGGGCATGCTCTGCAAGGCCTGTCTTGAAGAAGAGACCAGACAGGCAAGGAGGCAGCAGTGCGATCCCAGAGTGAGAAGCAATGAAGGGGGAAGTGATCACCAGCCTGCTGCTTGAATCAGCTTCTTTACCAGCCTTGCACTGGATGACCCCGCTTGTTCCCACCTACGTGATGTAAGGGCTGCTAACTCTGGTGAAGACTCAGGGAGCCAGAATGGTCCCACAGGCAGAGCTAGGGGACAGGACGCATTGTAAGGAGTGAGCCCAAGGGTTTCACCCAGCATAAAAACTGTCTGTTGCAGAGGTAGCCAACCTTCCACCATTAGGGCCTCTGCATTCTTAAGAGTTGAGTAGAAGACAGAATCTGGGCAGCTGCAATTGCTGATGGTGCTGCTAAAGCAGCTGCACCTGCTGAAATGCCCTCACCTATACAATCATTAAATGGCCAGGAGAATTCATATTGAAAGGTTGCCCACCCCTGGTCCAGAGGCGGAAGGACGGAGCGCGTGGAGCAGCTGCTCCAGGCGGGGGGCGCCGACATATTTTTTGGGGGTACTACTTACCGCACGATGTTTCGGCCCTCCCACCCTCCCTGGAGCTCGTTTGGCTCCAAAAAGGCGCCAAAACCGGCGGGGTGAGTGTGTGTTTGGAGTCGTGCTGGGCGCGACGACTTCACGCCACTTAGGCCCCGCCCCTTGGCTCGGGCGCCGGGAGGGCTCATGGCATTACTGCCCTGGTCTATTGACTTGCAGCCCACTCCTATCACCCCTCCTCCCCCCCCCATCGATGCAGCCGTGCCACTGGAGTGTGTGCTGCAGCATACTGTGGGGGTGTGGTGGTCCTGGAGGTCTCCTCTGGTTGAAACATTTTTTCCCTTGCCTGGCGGTAAGCCTCTGATGCCTGAATGGGTCTACTTGGAATTTTGCCAGCGATTTAGCTAGCACAAGTCCAAGTGGACATGGGAAAAGGGATAGGATATCAGTGGTTCCACTGCTACCAATTCCACCCCCTTCCTGGCCTTGATCCGCCCTCCTCCTCGCCCGTCTCCGCCCTGTTCCTCCCTATCCTGCCACATTCCACCCACCCCTAACCTTCCTCTTCCCCCCCTCCCCCCCACTGACTTACCAGCAACAGGGCTCTTCGGGAAGCCTTGGGAGCGGAGCTATGGCTGTTTGTTGCCTGCAGCAACAGCCTGGCTGTGCAAAATGGCGTGTCAAGTTTTGCAACAGCCATAGAGGACCTTGCGCTGCCAGAACGCTAATTCCAGCTGCACAAGGCTTGCATAGCATTGGGCCATTAACCTTGCTTCCGTAAATGTTAATGGCAAAATAGGTTTAAGCCTTTTGGTGGGGTCATGAATAATATTTTCCAACGTGCTTTTGTACAAAAAAAATGGAGCAAATAAACTCTTTGCTCCTGAGTGAATATAATCATCCCCCCCCCCCATATTTGAACGGTATGCATTTTCCCTCCTCACCCTTTTTCTCTCTTTCTTTGCTCTTTTGTTCCTGGAGTTCTATTGTTCAGGATTTCTTTTATTTCTCACAATCAACACATTTGGTTTTTGCCCAGCTCTTTCACATCCCTTGTGTTTTTAATTAACATTTCAAAAATCTTGGCTTCTTTCACTATTTCGAATAACCCAAACTCATCTGCATTTCAATGGCATACCTCTAAAATCGTGCAGGTTTCATATTAAACACCAATTAACATTTTTCTTTCTCCGCCTGAAATGGCCTAGTCTCCCTAAAAAAGTTTAATCACAGCCGTTACATTCATATGTATGGCACTTAAAATATTTAAACAAAGGGTATTATAGGTGGTGGAAATTAAATCCAAATAGCTAGTATGAACAAGGACTAATAAATGTATTATGTTAAGCACTGAACATTATTTATAATGATATAGTACTGACTATAGTTCATTCTTTATTTAGATAAATACACTGTGATTTTGACCATCTCTCTAACAGCATCATTCCATGCATGTTTACTTTTGAAGAAAGTCCCACTGTGCTCAGTATGACTGAGAGCCCAATCCTATGCCGGCAGGACTGGGCTCTGCTCTGTCACAAATGTGCCGTAAAGAACATAACAAGAGCCCTGCTGGATCAGGCCAAAGGCCCATCTAGTCCAGCTTCCTGTATCTCACAGTGGCCCCACCAGATGCAGAAGGTCTCGAGTTCAATCCCTGGAGTCTCCAGGTAGGGGTAAGAAAGACCCCCCCCTTCTGAAATCCCACGGCGCCACTGTCCATCAGGGTAGACAATGCTGAGCTAGATGGACCGATGGTACAAGGCACCTTCATATGTTGGTTTATTTATGTCCATATGCGGTGGTGACAATGAGGGAGTCTTGAAATCCAACATTGCACCAACAGCAATGCAGAAACTAACCCATGTGAGCTCTGACCTGGCTGCAACATCACTCTTGCTTGCATGCTTGGAAGTGGAATGGAAAATGTATATCACTTTCAGGATGCATCATGCAATATAAAGTCATGGTGGTCAGAATGAAAGGAGGTGATCAAGGCGGGCAGTAATCCTGACTTCCTGTCTCCACAATACCAGATGTAGGGCCAGCATCAGAAGATTGGTCAGGTCAGGCAACCTGAAAGTTTGGATATGGTGTGATGATGTCATCACCGAACGTCCGGCCCCTTTGCCCAGAAACATGCAGACCCCCGTTATAAAGGATAGAGCTGGGGTGTAAGAAGTTAGTGGGGTTTATTTTTATTTTTATTTTTCGTCTCTGTTATTGCTGATTTGGGAAGTTTTGCTTTGTTTTCTTTTAGAGCCTCGAGTAAACCAGAAACTAGCACTGCAAATGCTTCAAGAAGCTGCATCAAGAATCTGTTTTCAGCTAATTATAAATTATGCTTTAGGGGCTTGATAAGTGATGGTGGTTTTTCTTTTTGGGGGGTTGTACATCTGTCTTTCCTTTATACAACAACGTAGCTGAGAACAGCAGGCATTACCATTTCATTAAGAAATGAAATGGAGAATGGTGAAAAGAAAAATCTTGCCTTATGCTGCTCTCCTCAAGCAAGCAATCCGGAGCCAGATGACTCAAACAACCAGGTTTCAAGATAAAGAGGGTTGCAGATCACAGAGGTTTGAAGGAGGGTTTTGTAAAGCATTGGCCAGTCTTAACAGGGCTGCTGCCCTGTTTCCTGTTACATGTCACCAGTTTAGCCTGTCCTGTTCTGTACTAAATCACTGCTATTGTTTTCCGGTATAAATTAAAAAGAAACAAACCAGGGCTGAGCTAAAATGGCTCATTAGTCTAGCGAAGACATAATTGTCCACATGTACAGTGGGTTAAACCGCTGAACCATGAGCTGTCGATCGAAAGGTCGGCAGTTCGAATCTGCGACAGGGTGAGCTCTCGTTGCTTGGCCAGCTCCTGCCAACCTAGCAGTTCCAAAGCATGTTAATGCAAGTAGATAAATAGGTACCGCTTGCAGGAAGGTAAACAGCGCTCCGTGTTCCAGCCACATGCTACACGCTGCAGCAAGGAGAGTCATGCCGGCCACATGACCACGGAGGCGTCTTCGGACAACGCTGGCTCTTCGGCTTTGAAATAGGGATGAGTACCACACCCTAGAGTGAGACACGACTGGACTTAATTGTCAGGGGTCACCTTTACCTTTACTACAGTGAACATGGGGGGGGGATGGGTGGCAGGGTCTGCTTCAATCCTGATGTGCTCATTTATTGCCTGAAGAGGCATAGGGCCCTGTTTTGGCGTTCAGTGAACATGCAAGGATGAGGGGCAGATCAAGCCCCCACCATGCATGTTGCTTAGTGGACACGTAGATGGTAAAGCCCCTTGTTTTTGTCCCCTGGCGTGACTTTTGGCGCTCCAAGCATGTTAATGTGTTCTTTTAAATGGCGCTTGCTGTCAGTCAGATCCTCATACAGCACAGATTGATTGTTTTGTAACGATGCCATGCTCATCATGTGTACCCTCGGATTGAGACTAATCCAGGAAGGAGGATGCACCAAAACAGCAGCAGCCAGGGAGGTGTGTGTGTGTGTGTGTGTGTGTGTGTGTGTGTGTGTGTGTGTGTTTGTTTGTTTGTTTGTTTCAATGCGACTATCTCCCTGGCTGCTGCTGTATATATATACACCTTATATATATAAGGTGAGCAGCAGCGGCGGAACATCGGTGGAGCATGTGGAGCAGGAATTCCAGGTGCTTGGGCGGGAGAGCGCGATCGGAGGAAGTGACAAAGCGCTGGATCGGCCCTCCCTCCCTCCCTTGAGCCTGTTAGGCTCTGAAATGCGTGGTAAACGGGTGGGGGGGCGCGTTGACGTCACGCGAGGGCGCAGGTCCCGCCCCCGCGCGCCTGGCGCCAGGCGCGTGCCCGTCATCTCTGGTTAGCAGGCCTGTGACACCTGTTAGGATCTAGGCTACAGCAACATCCCATGATCAATGGGATCAAACTTTTAGCATGTCATTGGGGCTGGCCTGCTTATTTGTTTTTTTTTTTTGTTTTTTTCCTGTAAATTGCCAGAATGTTTCCCCCCACAGATCAGAATCATGGAAGAGGAAGTTACCTCTGTCCTTGCCATGGTCCCAGTCCAGATTTTTTTGGGGGGTCTCCTAGTTTTCCCAGTGCTCGCTCCAGTTATGTGCTAAAAGTCACATCTAGTCTGACCAACCAATGACATAAAACAAATGCAAAAACCACAGAAATATCTAACTCAAAATGTTTCTTGTATTTTGGTCTAAAGTCATCAATTGAATGATGATCTTCATTCCTAACATTATATGCAGGTTAGGAATTCGCAGGTTAAGCAGTGCAACACACGTGCCCAACTTCACACCGCTTAGGGAATTAGGGATCTCCCTGGGCTTAGGGATCCCGCTTAGGGATCTCCCTGGGCAGCCCAATCCTGCCTAAGTTGCATTGGCCAGCCAAATTGGCCAGCTGCTGTGTTCTAGGCAGGATGCGGCCTGTACTGGTGCAGCCGGGGATCACCTCGGGGGAGGGAGACATTTGTCCCCTTCCCCCCCCCGGTGTAAGCCCCGGAGGCTCCAATGGGCCTCCTCAGATGTGCACCAGCTCTTTAGCTGCTTCATAACCAGGGAGGCCGTGTAAGGTCGGCCTAGCCCGGGAAGGGGCTTGCACACCGGTACCGAAATCCTCGCTCCCTCCCAGGCCTGGCCAGCCAATGACCCCCCCACTACCCTTCCCCCTCCCTATGGCCTCCCACCACCAGGCTCATGGCTTACCTGTGTCCGGTGGCGCAAGTCCTGAAGGATGGCGTTGTAGTTGTACGCGGTACCGGCCTCTGCTTACATGCGAGGCACTTTCAGCCTATTTCTAGGCTGGATTGCGGCATTCATCTCTCACTTGGGCTGTGATTCACAGAAAGAAAACTGTTGTCAAACTCTTTTAATTTGAAGGGTGGTGTTAACAAATACACTGCTACTCACAGGGGTTCACACACACCACCGGTATTTTCCTTCATCCTCAACAATATGTAGTTATTAGAAAAGAAATATGAATGCATTTCAAGAACTGGAGTAAAGAGAGAGTGGTGGAAATATATAATTATGCTGCATTGATAGACTGGATGATTTTGTGAAGCTGATGAAAAAATTGCTGGTTCTGTGGATATGCTTAAGGACAATTGATTATTCTGAAACTATTAACATTCTCTTCAAACTCACATAAATGTATAATATTGACAATCTCATCCCATGCATGCATTTTCTACCAGATCCTTGAAAATAATGAACTCTTTAGTGATCTCTGAATTCAGTGAAGAAAATGAACCAATAAAAACAGGCAACATGGAGTAAACTGATGCAAAAGGAAAGGAAGCCATCCAGTGGCAGTGAGTTGCCCTTTCTTGGGGGCATAGATCCTGCTTTTATACGTCATGATATGCATTTGATTCCAATTTGATTCCAATGTAGTGTGAGATGGCCAAACATGTGGGGTTCCGTTTGGGTTTTCTGTGAATGAAGACTCCAGGACTCAAACTAGGAACCCTCAAATGTGTGGCAAGCTGCCTTTTGTGGTGAGCCACCAGACTGCAGACCAAAGCATCTTCTAAGGCAGGGGTGGCCAACCTTCCACCATTAGGGCCTCTGTGTTCTTAAGAGTTGAGTAGAAGACAGAATCTTGGCAGCTGCCAGTGCTGATGGTGCTGCTAAAGCAGCTGCACCTGCTGAAAAGCCCTCACCTATACAACCGTTAAAGGGCCAGGAGCATTCAGGTTGAAAGGTTGCCCACCCCTGTTCTAAGGCAATAAGCACTCGTGGGCCCAGGGCTGGTTCAAATCTTCCTGTTTGGACTAAGAACAGAAGTAGCCCAAGATCCGGAAGTACCTGAGGTGGATCATCTTCTTTGTCTCCTGCCTACTCATCATCCTCTTCCTTTCCTGCCACTCTTGCTCTCTTCAGTTTGAAAGGGAAGATGGGAATGAACCAGAGGAGGCAGCCTGGAGGGGAGAGGAGAGGAGAGTCTGGCCTGAAGAGTTTCCCAGGAGATGCTCTAGAGCAGGGGCATCAAACTTGAGGCCTGTGGGCCAGAAACAGCCCACGGAAGGTCTTTATCTGCCCCTCATGATAATTGGGCTCTACCACCACTGCCCTTTCAGCAGAGTTGCTTCTGCTGAGGCTCTGGGAAGGAGAAACAGAAGGAGGCTTCAGTAGGCAACGACTGGGAGAAGGGGCAGATCAAGAGCGGTGAGAGAGGGAGACGCTGCCAAAGTGCTGAGAAGAGAAAATATGCAAATCTTGATCATATTTTGAAGATATGAGAGAGCCCAGTTATCACGATGGGGGAGCCCAAATATCACACAGGCCACCCTTTCAGCAGTGCCACTTCTGCTAAGGCATCACCTTACAGAGCTCCTCTCAGCTGATGAGATATGAAGTGTTGCCCTCGGCAGAAATGGCACAGCTGAAAGGTTGGCCCACATGATAATTGGGCTCTCCCAGCATGATAATTGGGCTTTTTCATATCTTGAAAATATGATCAAGAATTGCATATTTTCTCTTCTGTCATTTGCAGCTGATGAGTTCCTACATGAGAAGAAAGTGCTTATTTCTGGCCATCATCTGATTTAATGACATCACTTCCTGCTTAATGATGTCACTTCCGACCCTCAGCAGGCACCATGAAAGGTACTATTCAGCCACTATGTGAAATGAGTTCCACCACTCAAGAGGTGACTCAAGAGGCCACCACTCTCCTCTCCTCCACCCTTCCTCTTCTGCTCCACTCCCTTCTCCTTTTTCAAATTGAGGAAGCATGGGAGGAGAGTGGTGGAGGCACAGGACAAGGCAGAGTGAGGCAGACAGCCACAATGTTCCCCACAAAGCCACCATCTGAGGCATCCTGTGGGCTGGGCAGCCGTGGTGAAGGCCTTGTTTGCACAACATTTGCCTCCCAGCTGTGGCTTCTGACCCTTGGATCATCTCCTAGGTCAGGTCCATCTCCTGGCTCCTTATTCCACCCTGACTACTGTGCACAGACCAGTCGTAACAGGGGAGCTGGCCCAGCTCCTCTGAAGGAGGAGGCGGCATGAGGCAGTCTGTTGCAGGGAACACAGGAATCGAGCTCTCTTCTTGCTCATAACCAGAGTGGTTTTCTACCATCTGAGAGTCTTGTATGACCAGCTCAGGATTGCTGTTGCTAGGAGACTTCCTTGCTGATCTGCTTGAGTTGCTGATCTGCTTAACTTTCCTAAAGTTACCTCCTTAGGCTGATGGTGCACATCCAAATGGACATTCCTCAAGTCCCAGATTCAGGACATTACAATGGGGTTCAATAAAGAAGAGCTGTGGCATTTGTTAGCTGTGATCTCAGAAGAACTGGCTGACACTAAATCCCACTGAAGTCAAATGTGGTCAGCTGCTTTAAAGATGTTAATACATTTGCTGCTTAGCTGAAAGCTTCAGCCAAGTTTTCTCTGGATTTTATAAGTTTAATGATGTGTTTTCTCCCCTGTGTGTGATAAAAGAAATTTGATCTTTTTCTTACATATGGAAATTCTTTGTACTGATTCGGAATATTAGCCCTGTCTAGCGTAGCATTGTGTTTTATTTTTTTCCCTTACATGAATCGCCATAGATAGGCTTACCATATCGCCTACCGGGATGTTCCGTTTTGCCCTTAAGGGAGGTGGGGGGAGGGGCGATAGAAGCCGGAGCGTCCCCCCGCCTCCCTTAAGGGCAAAACGGAACGTCCCAGTCGGCGATATGGTAAGCTTAGCCATAGAAGTCTGGCCAAAGCAAAGACAACCCTTGGCTAAAGACTACTTGGAAGGAATCATGAGAAAAGTCTCTTGCCTCCAGCACAAACAGTCTGCTTGAACCTCTGTTTGGAACTTGCAGCCCAAACTTGCAGCCCAGCAAGACAGCTGCTAATTACCCTACAAGCAGCTGAGCTCTTTACTTGTAAATGTATGTATTTATTTATTTCGAGATCACCTTTTGTAAAAAAAAAAAGTCTCATAAGGCTAGGTGGGTCCCGATAGAGTGTCATTTTAAAAAGTGGGTCTCGTGCTAAAACGTTTAAGAACCACTGCTCTAGTCTATGTGTGTGTGTGTGTGGGGGGGGGGTGATGGTAGTGGTATTTTAGAGGCCAGAGATCAGCCTCAGGTCTCCAGCAGATGATTCCTCTTAATTGATCTCTCACGAACACCGAGTACAAAAGAAAAGGCTCCTTCTCATTGTTTCCCACTCATGGGTCAAGAGGGAGAATAGGTCTCCCACTGTAAGTAAGTGAAGTTTCATGGCTCGCCGAGGGGCTCAGTTCTTGTCTGTAGCTCTTGGTTCAGGTTACAGAGAACTATCATTCAACCACTACCTTCTGCCATGGCCAGAACTTTGGGCTCCTACCTCTCTGGCCTCTTTCTTTCCCCTTCCCCCCCCCAGCTTTTCTTCTCTCTCCCTACCTTCCCACTACTTTTAGAGCCCCAGTTCTTCAGCTCCAGTTCCCCTTAGGTAGCCAGCCATCCTGATTTCCCGACATTCCTTTCCCCATCCTTTCTCCCCTCCTTGCTTGTACCATTACGTGCCCCTTTTCCCTTTTAAGGATCCCCCTCTCTCTTTCCTTTCCCTGCACATAGCAACTGCTTATGTTTAGAGCCTAGCTCAGAGGTTCCCAAACTTTCCCCCCAATAAGTCTTTGCGGGGTGTGTGTGTGGCGATGGCAGTGGCGATGCTTCTGGAATTGCGCCATGGCCCAGACAAAAAAAGGGGTGCAACAATTATCCAGTGGTTGCTCCAGGCTTCCAGAGGGTGCAGGGGGGGGCGTGATTCTCTCTGCGGGCCTCCGTGTGCCCCAAAATGGCTCCCTGACATGATCGCAACCCACTTCTGATTTTGGACAAGGTGTAGGTTTTTGAGGTGCAGGGAGGCCCGCAGAGGAGATAGCGGCCCTCCACACCCTCCGGAAGCCTAGCGCAACCACCGGGTTAGTGTTAACCCCCTTTTTTTGTCTCGGTGGTAGCGTGATCCCAGAAGTGCCACCACCATCACTGCACGTCGCCACCCCCCTTAAGGGGGTAAAGGTAAAGGTATCCCCTGACAATTAAGTCCAGTCATGTCCGACTCTAGGTTGTGGTGCTCATCTTCATTTCAAAGCCGGAGAGCCAGCGTTGTCCGAAGACGCCTCCGTGGTCATGTGGCCGGCGTGACTCTCCTTGCCGCAGCGCGTAGCATGCGGCTGGAACACGGAGCGCTGTTTACCTTCCCGCAAGCGGTACCTATTTATCTACTCGCATTGACATGCTTTGGAACTGCTAGGTTGGCAGGAGCTGGCCAAGCAATGAGTGCTCACCCCGTTGCGGGAATCGAACTGCCGACCTTTCGATCGACAGCTTATGATTCAGCAGTTTAACCCGCTGCGCCACCCGCTGGCCTGCTTAAATGGGCCGTGACCATTAAACCCTGACAGTTTGGGAACCTCTCGCCTAGCTGTTAGGAAACATTGAATTGTATTTCATTCTTTATTTCCCTTCCCTGCATTTGTAAATGTGATTGTCCACAGTGTAAGGAAAAGGCAGGGTATCAATGCATTAAATAAAATAAATAAAATTATTCCCACAATAAAAGTGTGTTGTTGCACCTTCACCCTCACCTTTCTCTCCTTTTCCTGCAGAACCATTGAGCTGTGCCATTGACCACAACACAGGGTCCCAGCACACGCAATGAATTTCCCCCGTGCGCACATGTCATATGTTCCAAAAAGGCACACCTGGTAATGGAGACAGTGTGTCTTGGTTAATTTCCCCTGTAGATTCCGTGCTCCTCCTCCTAGTCTCCAGAGCAGAACCAGTTCAGCTATTGCTACTCTATTTCTTTACATGCCTTTTCCACTTCCCTATTATGTTAAACAATCCTTTCAATAAACTGTTTATGTGCTTCACCTTGGATCGAACTCTTCCTTTTTTTTCCCCACTACCAGGTTGGGAGGTGAATGCACCATGGCCAATAGTCAAAGATCCCTTAACATGTGCATTTGTGGGAGCATGTGCATTGCTCATACATGTATCCCCGAACACGTGGTAACAGTTGGCTATTCTAACTGGGTTCTGAAGCTCTCAGGTCTTAGCCAGACATCGAGTGTGGAACCCTCCATATGCTTAATGCTACCTTAAAATATGCTCCCTTCCCTTGTTTCTTGGAAAGGCAATATAATTTATCCTGAGAAGTTAAAGTGTTTGTTGTTTAGTTTGGAGGGTTTTTTTTTTAGTTTTAATTGTCTTGGTTAGCATAGGATTTTTTCCCCCTCATGTTCTCAATTTGCTTTTCCAAGTATAGTTGCCATGGTAGTGGATGTTATTGGAGAAGCCAGAAGCTGTTTCTCTGCATTTTGTGTCTGTCTGTGCCTGTACACATAGTTGTTGTTTTTTTTTTCCAAAAATGACACTAGCCAGGGCCCAGGAATATCTGGAAATCACCCTGGCTGATCTTGAAACATTTCCCATCTACCTGTCAGACTTTGGCCAAGCTCTGAGACTGGCCACAGCGTGGAGAGCAGGTGCAGGTGAAGGAGGGTCGAGGCATGGCAGGTGATGTGGTTGTGGCTGACTGGGGTCAGGTCCTAGTGCAGGCAGATGAGGACCTGAAGGTGGGGAAGTGGAATACATGGTTGAGCTGGTGGTTGGGTACCAGATTGGGTAGAATCCTAAGATTGGCAGGTCCTAAGAACACCGCGAAGCATCTGAAGTGCCCCCCCCCCAGTGCACTCATGTTCCTGTATACTTTTGAACAGGCATGTCATACTGCCATATTTGAAAATAAATACAAATCAGGTAGCAAGGAAGGTAAGGGCATTAATGATGCAATCCTGTGCATGTCTACTCAGAAGCAAGCAGTGATGTAGACTTGAGTCTGTTGACTCGGACTCGAGTCGGAATGAAGTCGCTTCAATGACTTGACCCGAACTTGACTTCGCGATTGTAAAAGACTTGACTTGAGACTTGAAGCCTTTTACGACAAGTCGAATTTTATTCAGGTTTAAACCTGTTTTCCCCATTAAATAGATAGGGATGCGCAACTCGCAACCAAAGACTTGGGGGCAAAGACTTGGGGCTTGACTTGAGACTTGGAGTCAGTATCTTGATCCACATCCCTGGAAGCAAGTCCTATTGAGTTAAATGGGACTTACTCTCAGGGAAGTGTGTGTAGGATTGCAGCTGAAAGGAATCTAAAAAAGCTAAAGGACACCAATCAATCTGGTTTTCCAAAACAGACCAGGCCTTTTATGGTGGGTGGTGGGAGGAGGAAGGAGCCCATATTATAAAGTTGTCTCAGGTCCAGTGATGTTTGGGCACCATATCCTACCCACCCTCCCAGGCCTCTTGCCCCAACTCGGGGCTTCCTGGGTCAGCATCGCCAAATTAGGTAGCACTGACCTGAGTAGCCCCATCACAGAGGCTGGGGCATTACTCGGGGTAAGTGGACAAATGTCCCCTTACTCCAAGGAGACCCCTGGCCCGCTCCTCTCCAGCACTGGATACAGCATGAGCCTGGTGCCCAAGCGGCACCAGTACTGGATGGGATCGCACTGCCCATCGCTGTCATTCTCCTGTTTAGGAATACTTCAGCTGTGTGGGACAGGGAGGCTGAGGGAAGACAAGAAGAAAGAGGCAAAGCAGAAGTGAATTGGGTTTAAACATTCCCGACCTTTTCTGTCTTGCATATCAGATTCATTTTTCTCCCCTGGTTTCTGCATTGTGCTACATTTAATTTCACATTGCATATTCTTTCTTCATTATATAGTCCTGGTAATAACACAAAATTACATTTTTAATTCCCAGTGATACCTTAATCTAACATTGCATTTACCTCTCTTCTTAACTAATCTTCTGCCCTCCTGAGCAGACTTGATTAAAATTATTGCATTTATTAAAAAGATATGGCCCAAAATAGATCATCTTGAATATTGCTATGCATAGGACCAAGCAACCTTTATTGAAGATTGCCCAGTACGCAAAAGGGTGTCTGGGAGGAACACAGTCTTGTATTGCTTTCCTGCAGGGAATACTGATTCACACAGGAACTCTTTTGCACTCTTATGGACTCTTACGTTTTGTCGATGATTGCAAGGATCCTGCTACAGCCAATCTGCACGACCAAGGGGAGTCCTCGAAGGTTTAGATTGTCGTTCTAAAAATATATCATGTGTGGGGCCCAAATGTAAGGTGACCAAGTATTTTGAAGCTGCACCATGTCCCAGAAGTCCAATGCAAGCATCTTTTTTTGCACTAATGCTTTGATGCAGTGATGCATCTTTTATTAGACTGCTGCCACTCCTGTGGGAGGCTCTGTTGTTCACTTACTTCAGATCCCATCTTAAAAGCAAACTTTCCCACAAAGTCTTTGACACTATGCCTTAGGACACAATACTATCCTCTGGCAGCCCATAGCATGCAGTGCTGCATGCTAGGGGGCGACGGGGACGGGGGGGGGATGCGGGGACGGGAACAAAATGGCTCAGATTTTTAATTATTATTTTTTTCTTACCTCCCTGTAGGCTGCCTGGCCTCCAATGGGTCTCCTCAGACCTATGCCAGCTATTTAACTGGCATAAGTCTGAAGCGACTCAGGAAAGGTGGATAGGATCTGAGTGTGCGCAGCTGCCACCAAGATCCTCTCTCTGCCTGACGTGGTCTCTCCCCTGAACTGCCCATAATCCTCACCCTGCCACTGTCATGCACACAGGGCTTCTGAGCTTGTGCTGGTGGCCCTGGCGTGCACAACAGCAGTGCAGCTATTCTGCTGGCATAAGTCCAAGGAGACTTGGGGTGGTTTGAGTAGGGAAAAGGGGGGTAGGATGTTGGTGTGCACCACTACCGCCAAGATTCTTCCCCTCCCACACCCAAGCCACCCCTGGCCCCGCCTGGTTTCTGCCCCAAACCGCCCACTATCCTCCACCCACTATTGCCCCCGCTGCTGATCTACCTGCTCTGGTGGGTTGCCTGGGTGCCATTGTCATGCGCGCAGAGCCTTGGCAGCCCCAAAGCCCCAGCAGCCCCAAAGTGCAGCTCCAGCAGCTCCAGCAGCCCCAAAGTGCATGATGTTGGCACAGCTTTTGCACCGCTAGTGCAGGGCTTCCAGTAGCAGTTTACAGGATCCGTGACTGTAAGACCTGGATAGAATTGGGCTGTACGTTGCCCTCCAACTGAAAACTCTGTTTGTAGAGCACTATGTTTTATTTATTTAATTGTATCATTCCTTTCCTCCAAAGGGCAATGTACATGGCCTCTTCCCTTCTATCCTCACAACAGTCCTGTAAGGGAGAGAGAGAATGTCTTTGCTACTGAAAATCCCATTTTGCTGCCTGAAAGTTTAATTATAAATTGCCTGATACTTCTTCTCATTCACCCTCGTCCAGGGGTTCTCAACCTTTGGAGGCCAAGGTACCCCCTATCACGTTACAATTTTCTGGCACACCCTGCTAATTAGCATAATTAATTAGCTATTTTTTAATTTATCCCAAATCTTCCCAAATTCAGTTCTTCCACCCCACCAATGCAGTTTCCAGAGTAAAAAACATAAATCTCATGCACAAATCTCCCCAAATTCAGCCCTTCCCCCCACCAATGCAGTTTCTTGTCTACTCTATTTTATGCCTCTGATTGCTACTCCCAGAATATTTCAATGAAACAGTGCTCTGATTGCTGTTAGACAAACAACACACATATCAGCCTCTGATTACCTGAGCATCACTGTAATGTATCAAATTATTGGCTGCTTGATAAAAAGAAGAAAAAGAGAATAGCTGAAGTAAAATACTGCAAACTCCTAAGATGCAAAAGAGCAGCTACTAGCTTTGCTATTTCATTCAATATGTTGAGATTCTATTCATATGGCCTTCAAAAAAGTGTTGGCACATTAAAAAAAAGTGTTGGTTCAGGAACCAACTCAGATGAGCTATAATATGCCCTCCCGTCCTCCCTCGCTCCTGGAAGGCTCTAAATCAGTGGTGGCCAACCTTTCAACATGAATGCTGGCCCTTTAAATGGTTGCATAGGTGAGGGCATTTCAGCAGGTGCAGCTGCTTTAGCAGCACCATCAGCACTTGCAGCTGCCAAGATTCTGTCTTCTATACGACTCTTAAGAACGCAGAGGTTCTAATGGTGGAATGTTGGCCACCCCTAAACGGAGCCTTGCAATCCAGTGTGGCTATTTGAAAGAAAACTAGAGGCACTTTGGGTTGGAAACTCACCTCTGGATGGATCAGAATATGGCTACCTGCTCATATAGTTTGGCACTGAGAATGCATGGACGTTTCTGGGCATACTCAGGCTGGGAGGAATGAATGTCTTTTCATTCAGTCAATAGGACTGATGGCAACGAGGAACTCCGAAGATGAGGATAAGGCAAAGAAAAGAGGGGGAATATGGAGCCCACACGTATATTTCTTGCTGATCTAATTATTTCTGCTTTCCCTTTTTCTTTTGTTTCTCTTTCATGTTGTTTATCTGTTTGTTAGTCTTTGTCCCAGAATTAATTCTGGTAATTGTACTAAATGGTTTGAAATGAGCAGTGTGTTCTCTAATTAAATTGTGAAGAGATGAAGCACTTGGATATTCCTTCTCCCTCACTGAGCAAAAGGATCCCAGTCACAACAGCTACATTCAGAGTAAATTAAATTCGCAGCGATTTGTCTAGCAAAACTCACAATTTGTCTAGCAAAGAGAAGGAAAGAAAACAAAATGTAAAGACAGCCGGTAAAGTGCTCCTAATGTCTTTGGCCTTCTGCCATGCTGGCTTCTGAAATGCCTCGTGTGGATGCCATGTTAGGGTATTTGTAGCTGTAGAGAGATGGGTGAGGGGGTCTAAATAAAGCATAACACAGGCATATTCCCTGAAATACAGCACTTTTGCCAAGTAGCTCCAATAGATACACAGCACAATCCTGCGCAAGGATCTGGCCAGCGGCCCACAGACGTCTACTCAGGGGAGGGGACGCTCGTCCCCTTCCCCGGGTGTAAATCCAGGCCCTTAATCCATGTGGCTCAGTTTTGTCAACATTGACTTTTAGCAGCTCTTCAACATTTCAGACAGGATTTTTGTCTGCCCCACATGGAAATATCAGGGACTGAAACTGGGACTTCTGTATGCAAAGCAGATTTTCTTCACTGAGTTACAGTCTCCCCCTAAACTGTAGAGGTTGACTGTACTTTCAGAAATTAACCACAAATAATGAACAGTAGTTGGATATTATTAACAACAACAGCAGCAGCAGCAGCAGCAGCAACAACAACAACAACAACAATATAGTGCCATCAAAGTGCATGATGCTTTACATACAGTAAAACGACAGGTGCCTCCCTTGAGGGGCTAACAATTTAGATATTGGCACAAAAGAGCTGGACGGAAGGGGAATAGAGGCTCAGGAGATAGGGGAAGCACATGCAATTGTTTCAGTTACATGTACGTAGCTAAAAGAACCCAATCCTATTCGTTTCCCCCTGCTGATGTAGCAGTGCTGAAATAGTTACTGCTGTATCCTGCAGAAGGCAGTAGCGGAGGTCTCCTCTGGGTAAGGGTAAGCCTCTGCGGTGCAAGGGGGGGGTCTGCTTGGAGCTGCACCAGCGAAATTGCTGGTGCACGTCCACATGGACCTGCACCGTGGGATCGGGCCCAGGAAAGGGATTAGGATTTGGTGGCAGCCACCACTACCACTGAACCCACCCCCTTCTCTCCCCCCATCATGTCTCCGCTCCACTCTAATTCTGCCCTCCCCCCAACCCATCCCGCCTCCCCTGCCAACTTACCTGCCTTGGAGGGTCCTCCTGGAAATGCCGGCATGTACGGGAAGGCTCCAGCCTTCCTGCCGGCGCTCCAGCAGTACACGCCTCTGCATGCTGCCGGAGTAGTGCTGGTAGAATGCTCATTCACCAAGGTAGCTGCACTAATTGTATCTGAGTTCATTGTCACCAAGAATGACTCTGATAACAAAAAAAAAATGCCTATTATATTGAACTAAGCTGAAGAGTCATCTGCAAAATACACAAAGTAGAGATTCAATTCAAACATATTAGCCTGTATGAGACTGTTGGTTTTCAACAAAGTCATAATATATGCCAACCTCTCATAATTGTTTCAGGCTTGGGTGAGACTTTCGGTTTTACCATCCTACCATAAAGTTCCTATTTGAATGGAAAATGTGATGTCCTTTATGGACCCGCCAGAGTGTGATTGCTGCGTTTGCCCCACACAATATCTATAGCCTAGATAATTTGTTTCACTTGATCAAACTCTACATTCAAAGCACACTTCAAGATCAGCAGTAGCGGTATGGTGACTTGCGATTTAATATTTAATTAAATCGGAGCTATAGAGTTCAAGACTGGCATTAAATCTCTAAAATCAATTTTTGATCCCCAAATCTTAATCTAGACTGGTGTTTCTCACAGTTCTCCACATGAGGCAGGGGTGGGGACAGTGGCGACAATCCTGAGAATTGCTGTCACCACCAGGGGAAAACATGTACTTACAGGTAGTCCTGACGGGGCTCCGGAAGGAGCAAGGAGACAAACAGCCCCCTCTGTGGGTCTCAGTGCGCTGTAGATCGCCGTGGAGCAGCAATTGCGCCCACTTCCGGTTTTCGTCTGAAAACCAGGTGGTCGCAATTGCCATTCTGCGGCAATCTACAGCACAGCGAGGCCTGCAAAGGGGGCCACGTGCCTCCCTGCACCCACCGGAGCCCCACCAGGACCCATGGTAAAATCAACATTCCAATCAAGATTGTTTTCATTTCGTTCTTAAGTAAAATCTCACAAAAAAGTATGTTGTATGAATTTTCAGAGCACAAGCTTAGTAGCCAATCTTCCAGTGCAAGGGGGCCGCCTGTCATAGCTCTGTGGTATAGCCCTTGCTTTGTGTACAGAAGGTTTCAGATTTTGGTCCCACCCAGCATCCCCACTGAAAAGGATCTCAGATAACAGGGGCTGAGAAAGACCTCTATTTAAGACCCCAGAGAGCAGTTACCTGTTAAACAGCCCAGTCCTACCTGAATCCCCGCACAGTGATGCAGCAGCACCGGTGTGTCTTCCACTGCATCCCAGGGTGGAGCGGGCTGGGGGTCTCCTCGGGATAAGGGGACATTTGTCCCCTTGCCTGGGGTAAGCCCCAGCAGCCGCTATGGGGCAACTCAGATTTGCACCTGGTCAATCGCTGGCGCTAGCCTGTGTTACTCCGTGCAGGTGGATCAGGCCTGGGAAGGGGGCTTGGATTCAGCTTGCACCACCACTGCCCAACCCGCCCCCCTCGTAGGCCCAATCCGTCCATCCTCACCCCATCTCCATCCCGTTCTGCCCACCCCCACTGCTGGGGCAGTTGCCCCTCAAGCTCCACCCTTGATACGCCCCTGCTAACAGCAACTAAACCTCTTTCCCCATTCACCTTGACTGTCTTGCTGGCAGGCATTTCGGAAGTAGACTATAGTTAAGAAAACCTGCTTGACTTTGGGAGGGGGGAACTGATCTTACGAAGTGGATTTGTTAATAATCTTGTTTTGAAGGCTTCTGCTTTTGGAGGCTGTTTGAACTGTTTATGACTTGGAGAAGGAATTGCTGCCCTGTAATCTGACAATTTTGGATTTATCTAATTGCTGGGAATTATAAATGCCCAAACCAAGAATGAATTGCACCTGCTTTACCGTTCTGCCTGCCTCCTCTGGTTTCTCTATTGTTGTATGATTTGGAGACCGTCATTTAGTTTTGTCTTTTTCACGTTGTTGTTCGGTTTACTTCATGGTATTTGCTGAGAAGCATTATGTCACTTTCTGAACCAATGGGCTGTTTTCCTTGAGACAACGGAACCACATTGGCTGGCAGGAGTTCACGATGGCTCTTTTCCAGAGCTGTAGCTCAAGCTGGCCGTTTTCTGCTGAAACATTAGCTTCTATTTTATCTTCTTTTCCCCATCCTCCTTCCCATTGTTTAGATGATTAATTGAATTGAAAGTGTCTGTTACTGTTCCTCAGCTATTAGACCTATTCCTGGAAACTCATTCTTATGGGATTTTGTGCTGCCTGCAAAGGCATTTCGGAACCCTTTGTCAAGCACCCATTAAGAAGGTTGGCTACCCATTTGTTAAACACTCTTCAGCTAGGTAATTAACAAGTGTCAGCTTTTATGGCATTGCACCCCTCCCTGAAGAAAAAAGACTGCTGACACTTTCCATCATTTGCATTCATTTCTTTCACTCTCCTTCCACCTGTCTCGGTTTTTTTTTTTTTTCATTTTGTGCTATCATGAATAGATAAAGCTAAAGTGATGCTTACTGAAGACTGGAAGCAGTTGTGATGATGATCAGGGAATTGCTGCCCCAAACAGCAACTGCCCACACCAACTTCCCATCTTTGGGAACATCTTCCCAAAATATGCAGCTAAGGAAGTGTGCTGTACGATATCACCATGTGTGTTTTCGCACACACACATCCTCGAGCACATGGAAGAACATTTTATTTTATTTTATTGTTTACATGTCTATACTGCCCTCCCTCCAAGAAGCTTAGGGCAGTGTATGTGGCTCTTCTCCCACCTTTTGTCCTCACAACACCTGTGAGGAAGGCTAAGCTACCGTTGTTAAGCTGCCTTGGGTGCTTTCAGTACAAAGTGTGAAAGGTGAGATATAAAATGAATAAATGCTGACTGGCCCAAGGCCAACCGGTAAGTTTCATGGCTGAGTCAAGTCCAACACTACCTCTACACCAGTGGTTCTCAAACTGGTGGGTCGCGACCTAGCAGGAACTCCGGATGCTTCCCCTGCCCCCTGAAGGGGTGGGGGAAGTATGCTGGCAGCGGCAACGATCCCAGGGATCGCTGCCGGCACAGGGAAAAAAGCACCCGAAAATGGCATTTTGTTTTAGTCACCGGGACTTCGGGGGGGGGGGTGCAGGGAGGCTTGCGCAACCCTCCGCAGGCCTCCCAATGTTTAGATCGCCAAAACCCGGCGATTTTAGGCCACTTCCGGTTTTCATGAATCCGTTTTCATCAGAAACAGGCACAACTGGCACACTAGTTAAAGCTGGGCAAACATGTTCCTCACCATCCCTCACATCTGACCCTTCAGGGTCAGGGATCAGTCCAGGAGTACTCCCAAATTGCAACCTTGAAGGGGAGTGCAACCCCACCCAGAACCGGTTGTACTCCCAGTTCTCAATCATCTCGCCTGTTGACCTAGATTACCTCTGGCTTGTCTGGATTGAGTTTTGGTTTATTAACCCACATCCAGTTCTTCACTGCAGCCAAGCACTGGTTCAGAACTGCTGCAGCTTCCCACATTGAAATCTTTTGTCTGACATTGATTTCCTCAGATTTGCCCTCATTGAGGTTTCCCAAACACGTTTAGCAACCAAGATGTAAGATTATAGCAAAGCATTTCCTAAGAAAGGCAGTTCCTTTTTCAGCAGATTCAACTTTGTTACAGCAATCAGATTTGGTTATGACATGACATCATGTAGCCCATGAAGGTCACCAACTTTTTTGGCCAAAAGGGTCAGATGTTTGGTGATGGCATCATCACATCATCCCCAAACCTTTGGGTTACCAAGCTCCCAGAAGTGGCTGTATGGAGTTCGGCTTGGGAGAGGAAGCCTCCCGTCCAATTTGCTCTGCCATGCCCTGTCCAGCGCGCAACAAATTGGGCAGGAGACTTTGCCTCCCAAGCCGAGCTCCATCTGGGCCAGATGACTTTGGGTGGTGGGCCACATTCGTCCCACAGGCTGTAGGTTGCCAACCCCTGATGCAGCCCAATATAGTGAGGGCAATGCCTCCTGCTCTTCTCTAAATGGATAAACATTTTAAATTTGTTTTGCATGCGCTCCTCGGAACAATCACAGAAACAGCATGTTATGTGTGTGCATGTGTGCACAAATTTTGCGGGCTCAAGTTTTTAGCAACACACACACACACACACACACACATGCACACACTTAATTTCATTCCTAATTTTTTTACCAAATGAAAAGGTGGTTCCGGAAAACGCCACAATCACCTGGGTGCCATCACTATAAAGATTGCCATATAGCTTGTTGTTTTTCTATCTATGTTGGATAAGATGATCATCTGAGAGTAAGTAATACACATGCCTCATTGTAAATGTTGCTTTGAAGAACTAAACCAAATGAAGGGATCATCTATTTAATTTCACACAACCGATAGGGGCATGTGCATTTGGATATGAAACCTTATTTTTCTTGCAAGAAAGGGTGCCTGGGTTTGTGTTCAGTAGTAATTGGGTGTCTGGAGCCCTTGGATTCATTGCAGTAGGACAGAAGATAGAAAGCTCTATCAGTCTTTCATTGGGTGTACTAGAAAGCATAACACCGCAGCTCTTACTGCCTGGGGATAGGGAAAGCATTTGAGAATTCAGAGCTCTGCCTTTGTTTCCTACAAGACCGGTTTACAACCCAAGGTGTCTCATTTTATTTCAGCTGTAACCAATATACTTTTTTTAAACTCAAGAATAAAACCTTGAGGGTGAAGTCTGTCTGAATGAAAAACCATTTGTTGTTGTTGTTGTTGTTGTTGTGGCGGAAGCATCTAATGCACCAAACCGGATCACACGCTTATTTTAAATAAACCTGAAGCATTACAAGGACAAAGAAAGCGTAGAAAAATTACAAAGCTGGCTTTCTTTGTCTGTTTTGTTTCAAACGGGTTTTATTATTCTGTCTGCAAAATGAATGCAAAAGGAGAACATATGGCGACATGTATATTAAAATTGGAATGTTTCCGTGAAGATTGGCATGGTCCCTGTGCGAGGATGACATGCAGATTCGTGAAATGTTCCCTCAGTGGTGGAGCACATGCTTTGCATGCGGAAGGTCCCAGGTTCATCTCCAAATAGGGCAGAGGAGATGTTCCTATCTGAAAGCCTGCCTGGAGAGCATTGCTGATCTGTGTTGACAAGACCAACCTCAGCCAATGGTCTGAGTCATTGACAGATGTCATCTGCACAGCCTTGCTGGTCTGTACCTAGAAAATGTCCTGAAGACAGGATGAAACGTTGGTGTCTGTTATTAGCCTGTGATTTTAAGAAATTATCCTGTGGTTCTAACTTTCTAACTTTTATAGTTGTTTTGGAATCCCTGGATATCTGTGTTTTAACTTGTTCTTAATTGCATTTTACTGGCTATATACCATTTTTACATGGCTTTTATACCCATAAATCCCCTGTCTTGCAAGAAATAATCATTTTCTTTGTCCAAAACTGGACGTGCCCAATGGGGACAGGCCATCTGACCCTGCAGCTGGGTTATGAAGAGAGGCTGTGTGGGCTGTTGCCCTTCAGGCAGAGCTGAAAGGAGTTGCATCTCAGCCTGGCGTGTGACCTGCTGGAGGCACGGGCAGCTGCTCGGTTGCCCAGGCAACCAGGATGCAATGGCCGGAGGCAGCATGGGGAATGGCAGGATGCTGGTAGGGGAAGGCAGGTCCATAAGTGGTGGGAAATATGGAAGAAATAAGGATGAGGCAGATGGCCTGAGGCAAGGCAGAGGGCGAGAGCCAACTGGGCCACTATGGAGGAACCAACTGAGGACCACTATTGAGGAACCAGAGGGCGAGAGCCAACCGGACCACTATTATACTAAACATCTAAATGCAGTCTATAACATCTAAATGCAGGTGACCCACTGGGGTTGTTTATTTTAACTTAAATTGTTTTAATTAATTAATTAATTAATTTAATGTGTTTATTAATTTTAATGTGTTCTTGTGTATTTTAATATGTTGTAAGCCGCCTTGAGTGCCCTCGGGAGAAAGGCAGGCTACAATTTTTTTAAATAAATAAAATAAAATATTGAGGAACCAACTGAGGACCACTATTGAGGAACCAACTGGGCCACTATTGAGGAACCAGAGGGCGAGAGCCAACTGGGCCACTATTGAGGAACCAGAGGGTGAGAGCCAACTGGGCCACTATTGAGGACCAACTGAGGACCACTATTGAGGAACCAACTGAGGACCACTATTGAGGAACCAACTGGGCCACTATTGAGGAACCAGAGGGTGAGAGCCAACTGGGCCACTATTGAGGACCAACTGAGGACCACTATTGAGGAACCAACTGAGGACCACTATTGAGGAACCAACTGGGCCACTATTGAGGAACCAGAGGGTGAGAGCCAACTGGGCCACTATTGAAGAGCCCCGGGAGGCATGGCAGCCAGGCCTTGTGGAAGAGGAAATGGGGGCCTGTGGAAACCCCCTCCCTGCACCTACTCTGAGTCCTCTGCCTGAAAGGGGCAACAATAAGGGCGAAGTGAAAAAGGAGGTCACAACAACTGCCTCCTGGTTTGGGGCCCACCCTGAGACCATCTTCCATGAATATTCTCTTCCTTTCATTCCAGGCTACAATCCTATGCACATTTTCCTGAGAGTAAGCCCCATTGAACACAGTGGGACTTACTTACTTCTCAGTAGACAGGCATAGGATTGCACTGTCATTCCGGATTATTGTTTAAAACTAGGAGAATTCTATAAGCAATTCTGGAACTGAAGTCTGTGCAGCTTCTCCCCCCTTCAGTTTGTTTGCATCTTTTTTCCATCAACATTACTAGTTCCCAGATGTGCATTGATAAAAACTTTGCAAAAGAGCAGTCTTGGTGTGATCGTATCTACAATTGCATAAACATTAGTCACATTTAACACTTATCTAATGCTTTCTGAGTGTGCAAAGTGTTTCATGTTTATTATATTGATGTCTTGACAATAACCCTGTGTTATTATTATTATTCCCACATTGCAGATGGGGACCTTAGGCTGAGGGGAAGTGACTTGCTTAGGGCCACCTAGTGAGCTCATGGCAAACAGGATATTTGAGCCAGACCAAAGCCTAATTTACTGCAGCTTCATTCTTTTTTTTTTTGTGCATTGATGTGTATGTTTGCTCCACATGGGAATCTTGATACAGCTGTACATACAATCACATCAGTGTGCCGACCTGCCGTACTCACGAGTTGTCAAAACGTGCCTTGCGACGGCTTCCGGCAACGGAACGCACGTTCCGTTGTCATCACCGTGCGCTGGATTGTGCTCTCAGTTGCAGAGGAGCTGTTGAACTTCCTGCAGATTAATTTTTCTGCCAGAGTAAAAGAACTCGGTGGTGGTGGTGGTGGTGTTGAGTTGTTTTCCAGAGAACTGGCTTTAGCAATCTGCATCAGTGCAGGTGCATAGCGAGTGACATCACAATAAAGTCACATGCTGACTTTTTTGAAGCAGTCACATTGCTTTGAGTTCCATATAGATTTCCTTTCTTGGTCAACAGTGTGATTGCTTAAGACGTGGGTCCCTTATGCACTGATGTTCAGGACCCTCTGGGAATTGTCAAGATTCCTGCAACTGATGGGATCAGAGTGATCAATAAATGCCAACTGGGAACTACTCCTCCCAACCCTGCTCACCCTCAGTTTGACTGGAGCATCTCTGACAGGCTCTAGAAGTTTGAGTAAGGCTGCAATCCTATACATACTTACCTGAGAGTAAATCCCACTGAAATAAATTGGACTCTGAATAGACATGCATAGAATTTCATGGTTAGTCTAGTTGTAAGTGTTTTCCTTAAGGAAAAAAATACACTTGGCATCTATTTTTCAATGTGTGTTAGGAAGGATTGAACTTCTGACAGTAGACCATGTGCACGCTGTCTATGGTTGCTGTTTGGAGACTTATGGTTGTGCCACCATGCGCCATGCTACAAGTCCCTTATCTATTGTTGTGTGACAAATAATTCTGCACAGCTTGTCAGTGGTGACAGTTGAGGCTTTTTGCTTAGATGCTTTGACAGTGCTTGTATTAAACAGCCAGAACCCTACACTCCATTAAGTTTTTGTAAAATGAACTGTCTGCAACTTGCTGTTTCCCTGATAGTGGCAGTGATGGCAACGGTTGCAAGCTAATCCTCTCCAGTTGGTTGGGTTGGTTTAGTGAGAGCCTTCAGTCATACGACAGGTAGCAGATCTCTTTCAGCATCTAGTGCAGTGACTTCAGGGCTAAATATTAACTATGATAGACAAGGAGTAATTTAACGCAGAACAAACTTTTTTTTTAAGAATGGCAGTGCATTCTAAACCAGAGCTAAGTAAAATAAGCTGTTTTCTTAAATAGATAGGCTACAGAGGTTTTTTATTATTATTATTATTTACAATTCACTAATAGAAATTTTCCAATGGAGAATCTGCCAGAATATTATGAATTTAAAGAATAGCGTTAATTAAGATAATTTTCCACCTATGCTGGTTTTCTTTTCCAAAATCTTCTACTTCATGTCCCTCCAGTTAAATGTAGAGAAGACATTGACACACAGCCCAATCCAATGTGGAATCTTTTGTGAATCGTGTGGAAGAGTTCCGCTGTCACAAAATGGCTGCCGATAGATAGTGCATGGAACGCTTTGTCAACAGCCAATTTGGGAGTGCTGCCACAAGACATGGTAGCAGTCCCTGTCTGTTGCTGGGGTCCACTGCGGCTGCCGGAGCAGGTAAGGCAGTGGCAGGAGAGGGACATACCTGGGTGCAGAGGGATGGGGGCAGGGAGACTACATGAGGGGTGGATTCGGCGATGGCGTTCACCGGATCCTATCCCTTCTTTTTCAGGCCTCGTCGCCCCCTTTCTCTCCTCAGACTTGTGCCAGGCTGCCAGCTAAAGAGCTGGTGCAGGTCAGAGAAAACCCATTGTGGAGCGGGAGGCTTACAGAGGGATAAGGGGATTTAAATCTCTTTTCCTCTCTGATCCCCTCCCCGCTGGATAGAGCATGCACCAGCAGGGGGAAAGGGTAGGATTGGGCTCAAAGCCTCCTAAAGGAGGAGATTTGGGCCTTCCATATAAAGCACTTTGTTAGTACACTCCTCAACTATGGTTTCTGGCCCAGTGTATATTAGGAGGGCATATCTCTTAGCAGAGGGAATTTAAGAAACTTTGAAATATCTCTGAGTGACTAAAGAGATGTAGCATTAAGATGACAAAATCCTATCCTAGTAGTTGAACATCTTTAAAAAATGTGGAAAAAGTGGAGACAGAAGTTAAGTCCAAGGACATTGCCATTGTTGGGAGCTTTGTAAATGGGAAACTTTAATGAAGACGGAATAATAGGGAACTTTGACAGTTCGTCAGCTAGTCCAGTGAGGTTAATGAATGTATGGAAGGATGGTTGATCTAGCAACATGATCTATCAGCATGCACCAGTGGGTGCATACGATCACTCCTAGAGAAACCCACTGTTCCATATTTTTTAAAGGCATTATTTGCAAGAAAGAACTACAGTAAGATACACTGGCCGATGAGTTCTGACAGCACTGGAGGAACAAATCTTACTGAAAATGAATAAAAGAGGTAATGTCGCTAAAACAGATGATACGATTTCTTCTAGAAATATAGTATATCTAGCAGTGGCAAGGAGGTACATCATGACAGGAGCAATCCTGGCAATACGACTTGAATCAAAACCTCTTCCAGACAACTTTGAGCTGAGCCCTCATTATTATCAGCAATAATATTGACAGGATGTGGTGCTGAGCTCTGGCTCAGAATAACCCCCGGTGCGTGCTTGGATAGTACAGCATTGTCTCAAAAAGTGTGACACTAATATATGCAAGTCAAGTGAAACACCGTTTCCCCCCCCCCCCCGGGAGTATCAAATTGCACAGAGAAAAAAAGAAAGAAGAGCTAGGACTCTGAAATATAGTTACCTCTGACATGCTCCTGTGATTCCCATTAATGCTAATATATGAGTTATAGAAGTGACACAAGAGATGATTTACTATTCAGTCACTTTCCTCTGCCGTAACTGGGTGTTTCTGAAATTAGGGTGCAGAGTTACGTGGCATATGAGCTTGTCTAATGAGGCACAGCAGGAGAAGTTGGAACTGGACTAGAAGCCTTAACTCTGTAATTCTTGACCGCTGTGGGATCCATCCCTCCTTTCCTTAGCTGCGAAACAGCCACCGTCGTGGAAGCAAGTAAATTTTTTCCATTCGGATACTTATAAAGACACCTTCTGACACCTTTCTTTTCAGTGAAAATGAAATTCAGTGTGTATGGGGGGGTTGAATGTTGCTTGGGCAAAATATCTGAGGAATTTGCAGTTTCAAAATTTCAACAAGATTGCATTTCAATAAGATATGCACATTTTCCAAGGAGTCAGATCCACTGAATCCAATGAGGCTTACGTCTGAGTGAACATGCATAGGATTGTGCTGTTAGTGAACTTTTTCAGGGCAGGGGAGTTGCTGCAGTACGATTGTAGTCAACTAGGATAAGAATTGGTCCCAAAGGTTTTTGAACATCCTTAGGTTACCACTGAATTCATCCTACAGCTACATTCAAGGTTTGAAGTTTCCTACTTGGAGAAAAATCTGATGCTTTTCTAGGGAGGATTGAAAACTCTTCAAGTCTTGGAGGGTGGGGATTGCACCGCCCCTGAACACATGAAGCTGCCTTTATCATTTCCATCAGATCATTGATCTGTGTACCTCAGGGGTTCCCAAACTTTCAGCTGCCTGGGCCACTTCATTCACAATACAATCCTACGTGTGTCTACTCAGAAGTAAGTCTCATTAAGTTCAAGGGAACTTACTCCCAGGTATGTGTGTGTAGGATTGCAGCCGCAGTCTTGCTCTGATGGTAGACCAGAGTCAGTCATGGATTAAATAGTATATGCATTCTGTACAGAATGCCACAATCGGAGAATTTTTTTTTGGCAATATTTGCAGCTGCAATATTCGCAGGGTTGCCTGCTCTCTCTCTCTCTCTCTCTCTCTCTCTCTCTCTCTCTCACACACACACACACACACACACACACACACACACACACACACACACACACACACACACACACTCACTCACTCACTCACAAAATGCCACAGCAAATACTGATACCATAGTCACCACTCCCTCCAAGTCCCTCTTTAATCTCCAAATTGGCTCCTTCTTCCTCTGAGGGCTTCCAGTGGTTGACCTTTACTCTCCATTCAGTGGTGTTGTTAGGGGTGTGTGGGCGGGGGGCACCTGGGCAGAGGGGGAAATATGCGGAGGGGGGTGCATGAGCCACCACTTTGGTAAATCTGCCAAATTGCTGCCAAATTGGTGGCTCATGCACCTCCCCTCTGCATGTCACAATACGTCCTAGGCGTCCACGAGCCGGGGATGCACATTTTGGCAGTGCTGGGGCGACGGTGGTGACAGAAATGGCACTTACCCAGCCTTCGTGGTGTACCTCCCCAAGGCTGGATGCAGCCTTCTTGTTGACCAGCTAGGTGCTAGAGAGGCTGCGCCTGCACAATTATTGCAGAGCCTCTCTAGCTCCTAGTCTCGCTGGCTGGAGGACTCCTCCACCAGCAAGACTAGGAGCTGCAAGCTAGAAAGGCTCTGCAATAATTGACTCTGCACAGCCTCTCTAGTGCTGAGCTGGGCAGCAAGAAGGCTGTGCTGCATCCGGGTTTGGGGGTGCATGAAGGCTGGGTAAGTGCCATTTCTGCCACCGCCACCCCAGCGTTGCCAAATCATGTACCCCCCCCCAGGGACATGATCCACCGTTTCTGAAGCAATTCGGTGGCTTTGCCTAAAGCTGATCTAAAACCCCTGTGAGGGTGCTTTCACGCTACTGCATTTGCCGACGAATTTCAGCAGCGCAAAAAGTGATGTCATGCCCCCAGGGGCCAGGGCTTGTGACATCACGTGGGGGGTGTCTCGTTGACACACACACACACACACACACACACACACACACCCCGCTCGGGGTGTAGCTACACCCCTGTTTCCATTTATTCCCCATTTGGTCCAAAGAACAAACTAGAGACACCAAGCAAGACCTTTGCACTGAAGCAGCTACAACTTGATCGTTTCCAGGATCACAGTAGTTGGGAGCTTCTATCAGGGTATATAGTGGTTTTGGTGAGGCAGAACTCAATGAAACTTGCAGAGTACTCAGGGAGGAATGACTGAAGTTCATACAGTCACCTATGAAAGAACGGCAGCAATTCACACTTATCTGACTGACTATATCAATGGTCAATAGTAGGGTTAGAACTTCCTCATATTGCAGAACTCCTCATTTCTGCTTCTTCTTCTCATCGTCTTATCCCCAGGGAATCTTGACAAAACATTGATACATTGGGAACTCAAAAGTTTCTGGAGATTTTTTTTTTAATCCATGGCTGTTTATAGTATCGTTTCCTTCAAAGAGGTTTTTTTTTTCCCTTGAAGGAAGAGTTTGATGAAACTTCATGGTGTCAGGTCTTTTGTCACTGACCAGTTTCCATGGAAACATGCTGGCTACTGATAGTCATGCCCAGCTGAGACAGAACTTTGTTTTCTAAAAATAATCTAGTTAAATCTGTAGATTCTCCTCAAAACTCAGTATTAGATTCTGTGGTAGTTAAGTCTGGGGTAGTTAATCTCTCTTAATCGCTAAACTCAGGTGTAAAAACTAATAGTTAGGGTGGTATATTTTTTAAACACCAGAATTTACATTTTCCTTTCTCAAATAAACTTTGTTTAATATTATTTTGGTTGTTCGAGGTTCTCATCAACCCAAAATGTGTTTGACCGGAGCTTTGATTGACATTTCACTTGATCTTATATTTAGGAGTGAGATGAAATTAGAAATCCACCTGGATTAAGCATGGAAGAATAAGGAGAAATAGTATTAAATGTGATATGATAGATTATAATTTGTTGCCTGGTACCTATTTAAAAAGAAACCACAAGTACAGCGGAGGCAGCTGGCAGCATTTTCTCCAGCGTAAAAATGTCTTGATCAGGTCTCAGGTAATTCCAGAGTGGTTCTGGAAGAGACAATATACGAAGTTGCCTTGTTTGACCTACCTAGTTTGGTATTGTCAACACTGACTGGCGCTAGCTCTCTAGCAGTCCAATCCTACCAAAATCCCCGCGTAGCAATGCAGCAGCCCAGCTTCCGCTGCATCCCACATGGGATTTTCAGCTGCTGAATGTCTCTTTGGGGTTAAGGGGACAATAGCCATTATGGGGCAACTCGCAGCCTAACCCTTGCCACCCGCTTTCACCCAAGTAAGAGGGTGGTGCACGTACAATCTCAGGGTTATATATATATAACCTTGTACGCGTTTATTGGGCTTACAGAAAGGTAGCAAAATCATCTGTATAGAGCATTGACCCTGTGAAGTGGAAGAGGATTATGGTAGAGTGACCTGAGGATTGGGCTCTTGCGGCTCCTAAATTGCTTAGGTGCTCTTGATATTTTACACACAGTCTTATAAATTAACTCATTAATCAAGCATTAATGGCCTAGTCGAGGCAGATGTTGGATCCAGCTGCTAAACATGGTTTTAATGGGCTTTCTCTTTCTTTTTTTATCGAGCTAATTAATTCCAGTATAATGTTATACTCCCAGGAAAAAAAAGTCTAGTATTTGTCAGCCAAGGAAGGCAATAGCATCAACTTCTGAACAAGTATGATTTAATGACTTAAGGTTAGCTAGATTGCTTATTAATTCTAGAGTGATGCTCTGAGAGCAGGAAGATGGGAAGATCACATTCCTCCAGGTGGCTCTGTTGGGCATCCACCTTGAATAAGTATAGCATTACCTCAATTTTGTCATCATTTTACTTCGTGGGAAGCAGTTTTACCATATTATGATGAGGCTTATTAATTAATTTCTGGATAGAATTACCAAAATTCAAGGTGAATTTGGAGAGTCTTGATCAGTTGAAATATCTAAGAAGTTTGAGGAAAATGAAAAGAAACCCAGATTCACACTGACTTTGTTATCCTAAACATGTGGGAAACCTTTGCATCAAAAGCAGAACATGCCAGAGTCAAGTAACACTCTAGAGAAAGCCCATGGAAGGGAGAGTGAGGGAAAACAAACATAAATTACTTCAAAGCAAATATTATTCAACAGCATGAACTAACTGCATTGCCCTCTCCACTATTGGCATTCTATTATGTGATGAACAATTTAATAAAGTCAGTATTTCTGGGGTGTTTCCCCCCTCCCTTGCAGACACTAGCAAGAAGCTTTCTTTGTTTCTTATATCCAAAGATGTAATACATTATATTCTCCTTGTCACCATTTATATGCTGTTAGCCTGTTACATGTTTTGTTTGGTAGGGTACAGATGATTTTCCTCAGTAGCCTTGTCAGTGGCTTCTGTGTAGCAGTGCTGTTGCACTGGGAGGAGACGGGGGGACTAGCTAGCACCAATCTTGTAGCCGTAGTGTGGCTATTAGGCAAGTGTTATGAAGAAAGGAAAAAGGAATCTTTTCTTCAGGGAGACCAGCCTGTTCACTACTTGGTGTTCCCAAGTAAATGTGTAGGAGAGGGTGTTTATTTGTAATTGTAATTTATGACACCAGCATATACATGTATGTTGACTTATGACATCAGCATACTGGGAAATAACATAAGGGAGAAGAAGTCAGAGGTGAGGGTAACAGGGGAAGAATGTTCAAAGGAGCGGCACGACTTGGAGCGCCACCTACTGCTGCCTTGGATCCATCTCTGCCGCCTCTGCACTATAATGTTTTTTTTAAAGCTCTTTACCGTGCTTCTCGCGTGGTTTCTTCAATTGTGGGAGTGTGGGACTGTTGGTTTTATTTAAAGGGATTAGAACATAAGAGCCCTGCTGGATCAGGCCAAAGGCCCATCTAGTCCAGCTTTCTGTATCACACAGTGGCCCCACCAGATGCCTCAGGGAGCACACAAGACAACAAGATACCTGTATCCTGTCGCCACTCCCTTGCATCTGGCACAAAGAAAACCTATTCCTACAACCAGGAGATTGCACGAATGAAGGAGTTCCTTTGTTACGCAGACCCTGTAAATCAAACTGGAAGTGCTGCACTTCTGTGTTTGAATATACACATGAGGAACACAGTAAGGAGGTGGGTGGTCTGCTTTCCTCTTGCTTTTCGAGGGCGGAAAGCAGTTCAATGCAGCTCTTGTCCACAGTGGGCTGGAGGGGGGGGCAGTGGCAGCAGCAGAAGGGAACCCTGAATCTGCCACCCTCTTGACCCCCCCCCCCGGCGATCTGCCCCTGTTGCAACCGGCATCACGTCCCTCTATGTTCAGTTCAGCTGCACACACTTGAGCTTATTTTCAGTAGGGTATGAAAACTATTGGGTAATGATGGAAGAGAGCAAAAGGCATGTGGGGCCTTGAACCAGAAACTTGGTAGCAAGGCTCAAGCACCTCACTCCCTGTGCGACCAGGGCAGCTCCCAAGGAATTATCGGCCTGTCCTGCAGCAGCCCCTAAAACCGGTGACACATCAAGCACGTCCCGCGTCCGGCGTGTCCAGCGCGTCCGCATTCGTGTGGTGTGACATACCTCCGGTCGGAATGCATAGGGGTACCGGGAGCAGCCAGGAGTCACATTCCTGTTCACACGTCTGTAGCCCCATGCTCTATTTTTGCCAGCGTGTGTTACGTTCAGCCAATCAGAGCCCGCATTTGGAATTCTGGGGGTGGGATGCGGAGCGAACGCGGTAGCCAATCAGAATCAAGTCTGAATAGTCTCAATTCTGATTGGCTAAAAAGAGAGGGGCGGGGCAGAATGTCTTCTCTTCTCCGTGCAGCTTTCGTTGGTGTGCCTGAGGTTTGGCCTCTCAAGCAGCGCACCGGACGCGACGCACGCAAGGACGTGCTCGGTGTTTCACAAGCTTTATAATGGCCAGAGCTGGTACTGTGACTTGAGGAACCAACAGGGATCTGGCCTCTCTGGACCAGTCATAGCACTATTTTTGTGGAGGCCAGGTGGATGCTGAAATGTAATTAGCTATTCATGTTAGGACAACAATGGGTGAAAATAAAATGGAAAGGATTACACATCTCTTGCTGTGGAGTAGTCTGGCAACCTCCTTGAATTGTATAGGTCTTTGATCAGGCTTAATGAGCCATTACTGGCCCAGGAAAGAAGGCATAACAGCAAACACACTAAACTGAACCTGTTTGATCAAAGGGCAAGGGCATAACAAAAGACTGTAAAAGGAAACTGCATTTACATTTCTGATGCTTAGGATCAAAGAGAAGGACAGATTACTGACCATGTCAGGCTGGCAGCTCTTTTTTGGCTGAAAGAGGCCAAACAGAATAGCCAAAAAGGTTTTGCTTTAGCTACGTAGTGGTAGCAACATTAATAATGGCATAATTATAAGGCCATTTTCACTGCAAGCGTGTATTCAAATGAAATGTTCACTGTATGATATGGAGGTGGTAAAAAGAGCCTCATGGTGATTGTCTCGTTTTATTTCTGTCATAAGAATCAGGCCTGCAGGCAGCAAATGCAAGAGGGGATGAGTGGCTTGTAGTCTGGTTTTATTACCCATTGATTGATTTAATACATGTATATCCCAGCTTCTCAACATTGAGTTCGTTAGGGTGGCTGGCAAACCTGTTTAGATAAAGTTGATCTTCCACCTGAGACTAAACTAAAGGATTCCCACCCTGCATCTTTGGAGGGACAACTAAATGGGCCAATGCCCTTTAGCACTGCCCTGTAGGAATGCTTCGGTGGTAAGCCAGGATGGTGTAGTGGTTTGGGAGTCGAACTTAGACCTGGAAGATCCAGGTTCAAATCCCCGCTCAGCCATGAAGCTTCCTGGGTGACCTTGGGCCAGTCACTATCTCTCAGCCCCACCTACCTCACAGGGTTGTTGTGAGGACAAAAGGAGGGGAGGAAATATGTACACCACTCTGAGCTCCTTGGAGGAAGGGCGGTATAAAAATGTGAAAAATAGATAAATAAATAAAGGACAATCCCTCCCCTCCCCAAAGCACCCATGCCCGGACCAATCCAGGAATGGAGCAGGTAACAGTTTGGGGTCAGAACTGCTCCTGTCATTCATTTCTTTTCACAGGCAGCTGCCTTGATGACAGAATCTTCATGGGGGATAGGGAATTGCCCTCCTCCCTTGCAGGGGTCAGTGCTGGTTCTGGCTCTCTTGACCTTGGCAGTGGGGCAAAGAGTAAGTCCTTACTAGAAGCACCACCTGCTGCAGAACAATCTGAGATTGGAGAAGATAACAGTGCCTTGTTCAGGGGCTCAGAGGCAGTTGACTGTGCAAACATAGCATTTGGCCGTTCATGAATGTGAGTAAGGTACTTAGTCCAGAAGAACTCTGAGCACTTTTCTTATCAATTTGGGGGGCTACAGGAATTGTCCTCGCAGGTGGCTACAACGTCGCTTCCCCCGAATGTTCCCTTCCCCCGAGGTGAGCCTGGGCTGCATTGGCACGGGCCGCAATCCACACAGGATGCAACGGCCGGCCATTTAGGCTGGCTGTGCATACTTGCGCAGGATTGCACTGTACATTTGACAGTGTTAAACACATCTGGGATGCAAGCCATTGCTCTTTGAAGTCAGAAGTAGTCTTAATATTGGACTCTTGCAGGCCACGGGCTTAAACAGCCGTCTAGGGAGAAAATCACCATCAGTACTGCCTACACACCATTATTGCAAAAGGCTTGCATTTACTTACAGCCCAATCCTATGGGTGGGATGCAAAGTGCATTGCCTTCGCCGCTGGAATGGCTCCGGGGGTGAGTGGGAGGGACTGCATTACACCGGTTTGCAAGGCGCGGTACAACGCTTTGCACCACTTACGGTGCCGCACCCCTTCCAGCAATGCCACTGTAAATGCCTGTTTGCTTCCCTTGTTCCCTTAGTTGCTCCTGCCTGCAGTTGACAGGGGGAAGGACAGCTGATGCCCCAGAGGTTGTCCCAATCATTCACTGAATCAGCCTACATTTGGGAAGGTTTGGTGCAGTGGCATCCCTATGCTGGTGTGTGTGTGTGGGTGTGTGTGTGTGCAGACTGCACCATGTGACACCTTCAGGGGGGTAACATCACTAGTGGCCAAAATTGTGAAAACCTTTGTCCTTATGAATAATATCATCATGTTATATATCATTTGATGTGTAATCCCTTGCAGAATGCATATGTTATGGCCAAATAACCGGAAACAGAAAGCATAGCTTCCTTGTGTAACAAAAAAGTGGATTTCCTTATCTCAGAACAGACCAATGAGACTCATGGGGGTGGGATGATGATGTGTTTCCCTGCCCACTGCATGGGAGAAGGTTCATCATGGAGGTGATGCACTGACTTCCCGCACCAGGTGACACAAACCCTAGGAACGCCCTTAGTTTAGTGGTGTGGGTTATGGCAAGACAATTCAGATGATGAATATACACTAGTTAAATCCGGGCAGGAACACGTGTAGAATATCCCTGAGTAGAATGGTGGTCCTAGAATAGTTCATGAGCTCAACTCAAACAGGAAGGATGTTTACCAACATAACTGCTGCATGGATAATGTACGTAGTAGAAGCTGTGTCCACGATGAGAGTATTGAATGGTTAGCTGTGGAATACAGGTTATCTTGTTGTCTTGTGTGCTCCCTGGGTCATCTGGTGGGGCCACTGTGGGATACAGGAGGCTGGACTGGATGGGCCTTTGGCCTGATCCAGCAGGGCTCTTCTTATGTTCTTATGAATTTCCTGTAACTTGAAAAAAGAAGGCATACTTTCATAAGGTTTGGGTACCTCAGTGTAGTAATAGTTCTGATCATCTCCTGGCAAGCGCCTGTGAATGGTTTTCAAAATCCACTCCATGTATGTTAACGGCATTGTTTGAGGAACAGCTTCGTTCTACCACCAACAAATGTTAAAAGAGGAGGGCATGCTATTTCGATAATGCACATCTCCTGATGTGTGCTGTCAGCAATTTCTCAAAACAGCTTTGGGGATGATGTTGCTAACACACTGCGAAGAGGCCTGAGTCAATGGCTGACCAGCGGTTTCGGAGCTGGGGGCAACCCAAGATACTTTGATGCAGGTTGCTGGTCAAATATTTAGAAAACATTTCAGGCAAATAGGATACTTTATAAGAAGCTTTCTCTTGGACAACAGGCTTTTGCTGATAGTGGGCAGGCACACCAAAAATTGCTTCCATGGAACAACAAAATTGGAGACAGGAAAGTGTCTGCTGAGAGTGTGCCAATGCAGAAGTTATCAGTAGAGTGACTTGGATTTTGTTTAGAAAGTTCTCCAATGAGGATGGAGAAAATCTTTAAGAGGGCAGGAGAACTATGTAACCACAAAGAATTGTTCTTTCCTAACCAAGAAAAGTCTGTGTTGCCATCTCTTGGTAGAAGTGGAAAATTGCTGCACTCAGCTGTGATGCTAATTTTGTATGGTGCTGGGTTTCTTTTTGTGTTGGATGTGAACAACTTTGAATTGTCATTAAGAGTCCCAGGACAGTGTGGTGCATTCTATCTGTAAGGCAATGGTGGAAATTCTTAATCTGAGTTTAGGTTCCTCCAGGATTATATAGTTGGTCACTTAGGGAAAGAAGGAGCTAAGTGGTTTTGTGGTTTGAAATGCAACTTGAGAAATCAAAGGCCCAATCCTGTCCAAAGTTCCAGCACCAATGCAGCCACAATACAGTCCCAAGGTAAGGGAACAAACATTCCCTTCACTTGAGGAGGCCTCTGTGACTGCTCCCCCCCCCACAGGATGCAGCGCATGCCCTGTTGGCATGGCTGCATCAGTGTTGGATAGGACTGGGCCCCAACTATAGTTTTACATGTTCTGTCCAGTTCGTCAATATAACTTTGCTGCTGAGAAAATCTGGACAATGGCTAGAGACATGGAATGACCTAATTCATTTTGGTTGATATGGATGACAATACCCATGGGGTACAGAAAGCTGCAAAATGATAAATTATTTATTCTATTTGTTTAAAGAATTTATACCCCGCCTTTCTCCCACAGTCAGGGCACTCAAGGTGGCTTACGACATTAAAAACAATACAGATGTAAATTTAAAATATGAAAACATTAAAAACATAAAAGTTTAAAACAGTAAAACAAATAGACCCCAATGGACCACATAAAACTGATTAAAATTGTGATTCATTAAAAACGCCAGCACATTATGTCAGCAATCGAAGGCCATTCTGAATAAAAAGGTCTTGAGGCCCCACCGAAATATCTCCAGCGAGAGAGCCATTCTTAATTCCCGGGGGAGGGGATTTCATAATCAGGGTGCTACCACCGATAAGGCCCTATTCTTCACCACCATCCCCCTCAACTCCATCAGGTGAGGTTAGGTTACAATTGACTCTATTGTATAGAGCGTATAAGAGCAGAATATATCAACCAGGGATTTGAGGAACCCTTCTGATAAAACTGGTTGAATTGTAGGACATCTCTTTGCTTTTCATGAAAATCTGCCGTTGTTTCTCCAACAGGAGCCTCCATGTCCGTCCCCAATTCTGCTTTAGATGAAATTCCATGGCAGTTGTAATCCTTGTTCTTATCAGCTTTGCCTACTGCATGTTCCTTACTTTGAAATCCATCAGATGTCTCACCCAACCTCCAAATTCACCTTGAAATTTCACTTTATCTGGCTGCAATTCTGTTGTCAACCATGGAGTTGGCCTCTTTTAGTTTGACTGTCATAAGGTTAAATTAAAAGCTTTAGGCTTTTAGAAATTCCAGGGTTCAAAATCACAGAAAGCTTAGCCAAAGATATTCCTGCATCTGCACTGTAAAATGAAATTCAAGCCTGTCTGGAAATGGTATTGTCTAGCCTGTTAGTCCACCTTCCACCAGAAAATGCACTTTGCTCATGCTCAAAGGCTCTGCCTGTGGCATCACTTCACATCCTCCAGGTTGAGCCTTGGCATTAAAACAGACTCTGGTGCTTAGTTCAGGTGAGTTTCAGTTCAAATGACGGTCTAGTTCTTGAGCACTAGACCCGCCGATGGTTGTCAGTAGTGTCATATGAAAACAGATTCTTCTTGAATCGAAACTAGAAACATTTCTTTATGACAGAAGGCAAACGGATTTACATTGATCGACATTTTGTACACTCTGATTACTTAATAACCCGCTGAACTTTAAAAGAAACACAAGTAAGTAAAAAGCTCATTTTCGGAAACAACTTGCAGCCTACAGCAGATTTTAAGTGGCTTAGTTATAAATCCCAAGAGAGACTGATCCAGTCTTAACTACTCTGTACAAACTGTGCCACGCTCTAATAAATGCAAAGGTATGTTTGTAGTACAGTGTTACCATTTGCCCCTCATTTGCATCTTTCCCAAGAGGTAGCAACTTTCTGTGTCTGTTCTTTTATTTTCTCTGGAGCAGAATAAAGTGGAAAGGAAGAAATATCTGATAACCTTAATCATTGGCCATATTTAAAATCTGGCCTTTTAAGGTTATGCAAAAGCATTGTGCATATTGACTTTCATTAACTGCAAGCTAATCTCTGCAGCTATCAGGAAAAAAATGTAAAACATTGCCATTGAATTTGTGCATGTGAAATGATATAATTACAGTCTTATAATTATAGTGATTATAGAACCAAGGGAAAAAATGATTCTTTTTTCGTTTTTCTTAATGATCTTTGAGTACAACAATAATAAAAGAGAGAGCTGAATGTCTTAGCATTCTTGCATCTTAGTGAGCTTGAGAAGTGATGCATTTTTTCCACTTCAAATATTTATCAGTCTTTCCTAGACATGTTGTATATAAAGTAATGAATAAAACACAACAAGAACAGCAAAGGACCATGTTTTAATTCATTGCACATGAATGGTCACAGTTGCAAGAAGCAATAACTGGCCCCTGCATTATTTAAGGAGAAGTAATCTACAGACTTTTTCCCAGGGACGGATTCTGTTAGATTTATTCCATTTATGAGTGAAGATCTGGTGGTGGTGGTTCTTCCCTATAAAATTATACGTATAAAATTATGCATGGGATGGAGAAAGTGGATAGAGGAAAATTCTTCTCCCTCTCGCACATCACCAGAACCAGGGGACATGCACTAAAATTGAATGGAGGGAGAGTTAGAACGGATAAAAGAAAATATTTCTTTACCCAGCGTGTAATTCATCTGTGGAACTCCTTGCCACAGGATGTGGTGATGGCACCTGGCCTATATGCCTTTAAAAGGGGTTTGGATAGATTCATGGAGGAAAAGACCATCACAGGTTACAAGCCATAAGCAACCTCCTGGCTTTAGAAGTAGGTTTTCTCTGTGCCAGGTGCAAGGGAGTAACAACAGGAAACAGGTTATCTTGTTGCCTGAGGCATCTGGTGGGGCCACTGTGAGATACAGGAAGATGGACTAGATGGACCTTTGGCCTGATCCAGCAGGGCTCTTCTTATGTTCTTATGTTCCCTGTGGCTGGGAGCGATTTTGCAACTGTAGATTGAAAGCTTTCCATTTCAGTTTCCAGTTTTTTTTATTTTATATGAGAGATTTTCCATTTATCATCAACTCCCATTACTTCCTCTGATTATATGTTGACATAATAGTTTATTTCCAAAATCACGCAAGAACACATTTTGTTATTAGTAGCAAAAAATAGCAACATACTTTTCAAATATTGTCTTTCTTCATATTTTCCATGTGAAGTGGCAAAGTTTATACAAGGTGACTGTACAACCTTCCATTCACAGAGGAAGATATTTGGATAGAATACGTTACCATTCTGTCCTCCATGAAAAATGGGAAAGGTACCCCAATAGAGAAGAAATTACAAGGCTTTTGCTCCTCAAGTTTATGCCCAGATTTTTCTAGGAGAACTATTATTTTAGGTTCATGGAACAGTTCTTTATAAAAAACAAAATAAAATATCTGGTTTTGTCCAAGATCTTGCAAATCATTTAAATTACTGGGTAAAAGAGCATTATGGTTACAATTCAGCCAAAGTGAAATCGGTTAAGTTGCATTGATTTCATGGAAGTGTTAAGCACATGCTTGAATGTATTCCACCCAGATCAATAAAAGTGCTTACTGTGTTGTAAGAGTAACCTGTTTCAGGAGTACATAACAATATACCATAGTCATATTGATTATCTGTTGACAATTTTAAATATAATAAATATGTGCAGGATTTCCATAATTGGTTAATTTCAAGAGATCCATCCCTGCTTTATTGTTATTTTATTTTTTGCACGTTCATTCTGCATTGATTCATTTTTTGAAGTTTAAGACATGCCATAAGATCCAGCTCCCCAACAACAACCCAGTATCAAGGACAAGAATACAGCATACTGCTTGGTTTATGTTCTTAGAACAGGGGTTCCCAACCTTTGTCACCCAGTGTACTCCATATCATGGTCCAATTTTCTGAAGTACCCCCTATTGGGGGAAAATTTTAATTAGCTAAGTAATCGGATTAATTAATTAATTAGCTGATCAATCCCCAAAATTAAAAAAAAAGTATTAAGCATAACAACCCCAGCACGAATGTTATTATTATAGATGGTCGGAAGGACTGAGAATGTGGTGGTAAGTCCCACTAATCCATCCCCAAGGCTCACTCCCCTCCCCCGGGAAAGATTCTTCCCAGGAAGCGGTGGGGGAAATGCTGTGTGTGTGTTGGGGGTCACAAGTATGTTCAGTGGCAGAACAAGGGCGGAGCGCGTGGAGCAGCAGCGCTGGGCAGGGGCGGGAGCGGCACGCTCGTCGTTCTTACCACGATCTCCCTCGCCGACCGTCCTGGTGTGGGCCCTCCCACCCGCCCTGGAGCTCGTTCGGCTCCAATATGACCAGGAAACCGGTGGGGGGAAGTGCGGAGCCGCGCTGGGCGCGGCGACATCACAGGCCCCGCCCCTTGGTCCGGGCGCCGATAGGGCTCGCCTCCCCGCTGAGTATATTAACACAGGGGTGGGACTTTCTGTCACCCTTTCGCTTCCTTGACCGAGCAGTGTTAATCACAAGGATGAGTTACAATATTAACCAGTTATAACAAAATCATAAAGGTTTGTAATGAAGGGATTATTGTGGCTTACTTGAGCACTGTAGCAGAGTCATAATGAATAAGTTAGTCAGCAAGATGCTACAAGATTCTTTGTGGGTTTTGCTTGTTTAGATAGCGGAGGAGGCAGTATGGAGGCAAGATAGATGTCTACAACTGCCACTAGTCTACAGGTGTAAATTGGTTTTAAATCGTTTTTGCAGTAGTTACGTTCCATTCTTACAGCCCAATGTTACCGCCCCCATTTGAAACAGTAGGAGGAGCATCCCACTGCCGGGCTAGTTTGAGCCACTGCTGCAAAGCAGTGCTGTGGCAGTTCCAGAGCCACGCTGCCACAGACTCTGGGCTGCATCAGCCTTGGTAAGTCAGTGGGGGAGGCGTGCTGTGGGCAGGGAGGGTGTGGGCAGGGGGAGTTTCAGGGCAGTTTTGGGGAGAAGGTAGGGGATGGTCCGGGGAGAAAGGGGGTGGATCCTGGTAGTACTAGCATGTGCCAGGATTGTATCCCCTCTTTTTCAACTGGTTCCTCCTTTTTTTTTCTCAGACCTACGTAAGTCTGAGGAGAGACCCATAGGCCATCAGGAGGCCTATGGAGAGATGAGGGGAAAATAGATTTCCTCACCTCTCAAAGGCCTCCTGATTGCTGCCCCCTCCAAGGATAGCTTGCAGTGCATCCATGGCATGGCTAGAGCATGCATAGGATTGGGCTTTAACAGCGCAATCCTGCGCAAATAAAGGCCAGCTGAGTGCACGCTCCGCCAGCCTAGGGTGTTATGAAAGTGCCTTTGCGGCACCCTTGGAGTAAGCGGTGGTGACGCTGAGGCCTGCGCCGCTCAATCCACTGCCGGCCCTGGACCCGGCCACCAGACACAGGTAAGTGCTGCTGCAGGAGGGCATGGGGAGGGATGGCTGGGGGGTGGGTGGGGAGATTGACTCACCAGGCTAGGGAGGGGGGATGGATTATCGGCATATCCTCACCAGGCCTGTCCGGCCTTACATTACCTCCCCGCACATGCGCCAGCAAAATAGCTGGCACGTTTCCAAAGATACCCATTGTGGCCGCTGAGGCCAACACTGGGGGAAGGGATGAACTTCCCTTTCCCGAGTTGTGCACCAGCACCGCCGACATGGGCCACATCCTGTGTAGAATGCAGTGGATGGCCATTTAGGCAGGCCGGTGCATCTTACACAGGGTTGTGCTGTTAATCTTGTAAAAATGCTAATTTAGTAATTTTTTTAAAAAATGAAGTTCACATTATTTATTCTGTATGCAAAAGTCAGATTTTCTTTAGATGATTTTAAATTGCATTTCCTGCAACAGCTCAGTAGGTCAATTATGCCACTCGCAGTACCTTGTTTGTTTGTTCCCTTTCAGAAATGTATAGTTCTTCATAAGAGCTCTTTGCCAAGTGGCCTGGAGCCATCGTGAAATTACTTTTCTGTGAAAGCTGCACCTTTGCAAATAGCATGTGGAATTGCTAAAATGCATTTAGTTAAAACAAGAGCAGCAACAACAAAAATAAATGAGAAACTAAAGTAAGAAAAACCATAGGAAAAGCTCCCCCCCCTCCATTTCTGACAGGATACGATCTTGTAGAACAACTAATGGTTCCAAACTTTCTCCTTTTCTGCATTTTTTAAAAGCAATGAATTGTTTTAGAATGCACGGCCAGGTTCTACATCCACTTTCACTCCCTACTGTTCACATTTGCTCTTGCTTTTAGCCTTCATATATTTAACTCTTTGGAAATCAATTGCACAACATACAAAAGAGGACTTAATGGGGCAGAGAATTGGTCCCACACTCACCATAATCCTAATTGAGGGGGATTTCATCATAACCCGCATTTCGTCTTGTCTCTAAATTCCATTTTAAGGCTTTTGAGGCCAAGTCAATCACTGCAGAAATGTTTCACTTGCTTAACAAGACTCCCCCTCTCCCCCCCCCCCCCCAGTAATTTGGCTTTGGAACATTACATGGAAATTTGCTTCTGGTTTTGACTCAGTCAAAGAAAATGCAAAATTGGGGCAGGGGTTTGGAGAATGGTGGGAGTAAGACTTTTTTTTGAGTCATGCTTTAAAGAAATGAAAACACTCAGGAATAAAATTAGCTGTTCTTTAGGCAGGGCAGTTCTGCTTTCATTACTTCTCATTACCTTAGAGCAGAAGTTCTCAAAATGTGCGTCGTGACACCCTGGGACACCACGATGAGTCTCCAGGGGCATTGCGGGATGCATGGCAGCCGAGATGGTTGGCAGTGCTACTGGCATGTGAGGTAGGAGATCACGGCGCAGAGACTCTGCTGAGTCCGCTGCACACCATGTTTTCCTGGTTCTGGTGGCCTCCCTGCCCGCCCTGGCCACCTTAAGCAGGATTTTAAGGTCTTCTTAGGCCGTGGAACCTGTAAGTAACCGCCAATGATGTCATCACGTCATGCATCATCACGCCATTGGCACTTACTTCCAGGTTCTGCGACCGGCGCTAGCAGGAGCAGGGCATCGCGTTCCCAGTATGTTTTGGAAACGCTGCCTTAGAAGGATGTAAACAGCATAGTCTGGGTAAATAACAGCACAAGCCTGGGTATGTCTACTAATTCAGTGGGATTTACTTCCAGGTACAAGTGTATAGGGTAGGGTTAGGGTTTCTTCCAGAGAGTTCAAGATGGCATAGATGGTCCCACCATCCTTTTGTCATAACAACAGTCCTGTGAGTTAGGTTAGCCTGAGAGATGTCAGCTGGCCCAAGACCACACAGTGAGGTTTGTGGCTGAGCAGGGATTTGAACCTGGATCACTCTGGTGTAAGTTCAACAGACTAACGACTATCTGCGTGCCGGCAGCCCTTACTCCCCGGGTGTCAAAAATCTGCTTTAAAGCACATTTACAACATCCGGTGCCTGCAGAGTGTGCACTCCACAGGCGCTTCTTTACGGAGGATTGTGCCTGAGCATTCCCTACATACCATGTTCATGATTTCACTGGTTTTCAAAATGCAACGTTTTATCTCCTATCTTCTACTTAATTCCCATTTCAATAGGTTTTATTTTTTTTGGCATGGCAGTAGATTTTCATGCCACTCTTTAATCAAAAGGAATCTTATATGTCTATTCATTGTTTGAGCATTGATATTTGAAATCATGATATTAATTGACAGAATTTTTCTACAGTAATATTCCCTCTGTATTTGTCTGATTGCATTAACAAAGCTATATGGAGTTACAAGATATTATTCATTTATGGGATTCCCTCACTCCACAAGCTAATCACTCTAAAGGCTTGAATTGATTTTGAATGGCGGGTGATGAGACACTGCAGCCCTGATCGGATTTTGCTCCCCCTCATCGGCTTTTTGAAAAATGTGAAGGCATTGGAAGTTTCAATCACAAAACACCCCCGCCATGTCTAGTTTGTTCCTTAGAAGGACTGCTAAGTATTTGCATCCCTTACAGAAAGATGTATTGCTAGCGTATTGTTGCAATTTCAAATGACTGAAAGAACATTTGCATTTGCTGCTAAATTTTCCGTGGCCTATTGTAATTCATTCCTAAACATGTTTAGGTGTTAAACTGCCCAATCCTCTCCGCCACCATTGGTACCGATGCAGCCGTGCTGACAGAGTGCGTGCTGCACCTGATGGTGGGGGGAGGGGCGATTGGACAACCAGCAAGAGGTAACTAAAAATATTTGTTTACTTAACCGCCTGGTAGGCTGCTTGATCGCCTATGGGTCTCCTCAGACATACACCAGCTGTTTGGCTGGCATATGTCCAGGGAGTAAAAAGGGATAGGGCTGCTTGAGAAAGGGGAGATAACTCCCCATGCCCTCCCCACCCATGACATGTCTCTGCTGCAAACTTACCAGCACTGATGGAGGCCTCTGGCAGCGGCGTAGTAACGCCACCCCCGCCTGGGAGCAGCAGGCTGTGGTGCCCCCCTGGCAGAAGCCACACCCCCGGGGTATCAGTGGCCTTTGAGAGGCCGAAATTCACCCCAGGGGGTGGGCGGGAGGGCAGGAAACACCTCCGGAAGCCTCCGGAGGCCTTCGCAAGCCCTCCGGAATAAAGAAAAAAGAAGAAAAAATCGATGTGAATGGAGCCTCTGCCCCGCCAATGGCGGAATGCCACCAAAACACCCCACACCGGGGTGAGTGCTGCCCCCTGGGACGTGATGTCTGGGGGAGGACCGCCCCCCATTACTACATCTCTGGCCTCTGGAGCCGTTGCTACATGTACCACACTGCTGCCCATTTGTGGCAACAGCCTGGAAGCATGCGACAGTGGCCCGTCATCCGCACCACTGAAAAGTGCCCTGCACTGGCAGAATGCAAGTTCCGACAACGTGGGGCAACCATCAAATTGGGCCAAAATTATAGTTTTTTTAAAACTATAAAAATGAATGTGATGACTTTCAGCAAAAAAAAAAAAGTGAGTTGCTTTACACAAATTAATTAGGAAAAAATCAAAGGTTTTTCTGAAATGAACATTAGCTGTAGGCATTTTGAATTTGAGTGAATAAGGATGATTTGTTCCGTGTCTGGGACAGAATCTGAGAGACTTGAAATGTGGTCCAGATCAGTCCTTGCTGATGCCAAAAGCAGAATCAAATTCTCCTGCCTACGATTGCCTTGTTTTCTTTTGGCACTGATCCTGGAAGCAGAACAGCTCTGCCATTGTCATCTTCAGCTGAGCCGCTGGAGGAGGAGGTAGTAAGGCGTCCCCCATTCTCCTCTCACTTACTCTCCAAACCGTATATTGCTTCACATCCCAGGATTTTGTTTTGTCCATCTTCTTCTTATCTGTTTCTACAGATACAGCTGGTGTGTCACAGCCCTAACTCCCATCTCTATTGCTTGCTTGTATAGGTGCTATACAACTTTCAACCACTAGGTGGCACAGGCAAGAACACACAGGCAAGCCTTTCTTTTAACAATCTTTCTTTTAAAGCAGCCCTTCTTTTGCTTCACAAGGCAACACTTTTGTTATTTCTTCAAGATGAGGAAGCTATCGTTTTCAGGTCTAACTATTTTGCCTAAAACTAAATGAACGGTGCCAGTTATAAGAAAGGCTGCAACATTTGAAATTTATAAAATTAAGCGTGGTGTGGAGAGAGAAAGTTTTTTTCTCTCTCACACACAATAACAGAAACAGGGTTGTCCAATGAAACTGATTAGTAGGAGATTTGGGATGAATAAAAGGACATACTTCATATAATTAGCCTGTGGAATTCATTGTCACATGATGTTTTGATGGCCGCTAGCCTGGATGGCTTTAAAAGGGGGTTGGACATATTCATGGCAGTCGGGTCTGTCAGTGGCTACCAGTCATGATGGCGACGTACCGCCTTCGAAGCCAATGGAGATGCCTCTGGATTCCAGTTGCAGGGGAACAATGGCGAAAGAGCAGCCTGACTTTCTTTCTTGCCAGTGGTAGCTACTGGGCCACTGTTGGAAATGGGATGCTGGACTAGAAAGGTCTTTCTCCTGATCCAGCAGGGTTTTTTTTTTATGTCCTTATGTTCACTCTGAGCAACTCTGTCAGAATATAGGAGAAGATAAATGGGAGTTTGCTTTTCTTTTCTGAAAGAACTGCAAAGTTTGAAAATCAGCTAGGGGTCTCACACTCTTGTCTCCTTCAAGGCACATCTCTTCAGTAGAGAGTCTTACATCTGTGGGAGTAATTGTTATAAATGTTGAGCTGTTTCGTTTTTCAGCAAAACCATTTGAAGACGATAGTTGCTTTCTCTTCTTCTGTTTTGTTTTAACACAGTAAAAGGAGTGGTTTTTTTTTTCCTTTTGACCCTCCCTGCCCCCCCTTTCTTCTTCTCTTGTTGTGTCAAAACATTTCAGACAGGCACGGTTTGTCCTTTGCGTCAGTTAGAACAATGTGTCTTAGGCATCACGTTATGTATTTGCAAAGAAGTCTTTATTATATAGCACTGTGCTAAGTAGACAGTCCATTAAGGAATGTGCACTGAATTCTAGCATATTGCTGATGAAATAACGTCAACAGTAGAACTCGCTCAAGGACACCCATCACAAAGACAAATGCAAGGGTGCCGGCTGGAGTAAACTGTTGTAGTAAAAATACAGCAGAAAAAAATGTACTTCATATATCAGTTTTCCAGCTCACCACGCATAGCAGAGAACTCTGAACACAGGACTTAATGGAGCGAATGAGCTCCAGGCAGTTCTATGGAAGAATAGATGGGTCTGTTCTGGAAAAGTGTTTGGGGGAGTGTGAATGGGTATGCGAGTGGTTCGGTGGGCGTGTGAGGCAGACTTTGAATGTGTGTGAATGAGCTTACTGCTGAGTGAACTTGGGTATATACATTTTGTGTTTGCATACTGTGGGGGTTGTGTGAGAGGCAAAGAAGTCTTTTTATGATGAGGGGTGTGTGTGTGTGTGTGTGTGTGTGTGTGTGTGTGTGTGTGTGTGTGTGTGTGTGTGTGTGTGAGTGAATGGGGATAGGTGGAAATTGGGAAAGGATTGCCAGAAAAACTATATTAGAATATGCTCTGTCTGTTTTTAATTTGAGCTATAGATCTACTTCAGTTGTCATGTAACCCCCCCCTTTTTTGGATTAATCCATAATTTGCATAATTAAAACATAATTTGCAAAAAAAATGTGAAAAAAATAATTTGCACTGCCACCCCAACCCTCTCCATCCTAAGTGTGTGCATGCATGGATGCAAGGGTATTAAAAGAAAGAGAAGTGGGTCACTTTTAGAGCATATGCTGCATTGCATAAATATGAAGGCCCCTCAGATTTTGGAAAGAAAGAAAGGTGAGTGGTGAGAAGAGACATGCCCATTTAGATGGTGATAAGGTAACCCATCTCTGGAACCCCATCCCATTACCCAAATGTAGGCTTACCAGATCTCCAACCAGGACAGAGTGCTAGACCTTTAGGAGAAGGAACGTGGGCAGGTGTAGCTTGTTAAACCTTAGAGCACAATCCTGGGCATGTCTACTCAGAAGCAAGCTACTGTTCAGTGGGGCTTGTTTCTCAGTAGACATGCCTAGGATTGTGCTTTAAGGTTTAACAAGCTACACCTGCCCACATTCCTTCTCCTAAAGGTCTAGCACTCTGTCCTGGTTGGAGATCTGGTAAGTCTACCTAAATGGCCCCTTCTCTTAGGACACAACTAAAAATGTGCTTCCTCCCCTATCAGGGCGACCAGATACGATGGAGGACAAAGTGCCTATACCTTTAAGCATTGTATAGAAAAGGAAATTTGGAAATTTGGACAGGTGCAACTCATCATGGAGGGGTGCAAAAAGCTGCACCTGCCAAAATCCCCTCTTCTATACAATGCTTAAAGGTACAAAGACTCCTGAGAGTCCCTTGGACTGCTGGGAGATCAAATCAGTCAATCCTAAATGAAATCAACCCTGACTGTTCCCTGGAAGGACAGGTACTGAGGCTGAAGCTCAAATATTTTGGCCACCTAATGCGAAGAGAGGACTCTCTGGAGAAGACTCTGATGCTGGGAAAGACTGAAGGCAAAAGGAGAAGGGGAAGGCAAAGGATGAGATGGTTAGACAGCATCACCGATGCAACGAACATGAAAATGAGCGAACTCAGGAAGATAGTGGAGGACAGGAAGGCCTGGCGGGATATGGTTCATGGGATCACAAAGGGTCGGACACGACTTAACGACTGAACAACAACAACAACAATAGGCACTTTGTCCTCCATCGTATCTGGTCACCCTGTCCCCCATTAGCTTTTAGTGGATTGGTATTTGCTGACGAAGTGGATTTGTTGATTCCTTTCATCTGCTGCGTACAACTGGCTTTTATATTCTTAGTTGCCTAAAGAAACCTTGTAACTGAGAGGCAGGCTGTAACTACAGGTTAAGTAAATAGATAAATAGAGCCGATAAATATAAATGACTAGATTCCAGAAAGAATGATGCCTGTTTTTTTATTATTTGAGATTAGAGAAGGTCCCTTCAGGAGGATGGTGGGACAGCCATGTCATATTTGCATTTGTAGTAGCCTCTTTGGGTAGAGCGAAGCTGCCTGTCAAAGCCACCGTGCAGGTTGTCGAGACATCACTAGGGAGCAAATCGTTTCCACATGGAGTGAACCTGAAAAGGAAAGAAGTGCCTCTGATATGCTACAACTGGAAATACGCATTCTTGGGAGGAATGGTAATTAAACTTTTAAAAGGGGCGAGATTTGTTTTCTTTCCTCGACTAAAATAAGAGTGATTTGAGTGAACATGGAAGGGAAGGAATGTAAAGCGTGGCTCTGTTGCGCAGAGATACTGCATAAACTATTACAAGGAGTGATAGAACCATCGTACTGATGAATGGCTGCATTCAGTGGCATTAAGAAAATTTATGTTAGAACAACTGTCACTAAAAACATTAATTAATCAAAGGCACTTGCATACTAGTCCTTAATTTGATTTCTATTAGTGAGCCATCAATATTACATTAGCTAATCCTCGTGTTTAATGACAGTTGTGATGCTCTTCCGTCACTCCCCCCCCCCAGTACTCCAGCACCCAGAAGCCCAATAAGTTTTGCAATTTTTCTTATTATTGTGACTCATCTTGGATTTTGATGGAATTTCTGCAGATTGATGTTTCAGCCCTCAGCAATCTACGCTTATATTCATCTAATTTGAGGCTCTAAGATGAGCCCCACTTTAATTGCTCCACTGTAGAAAATCTCTCTCGTTTCCTCCAAAGTTCTGTTTTAGAGAAACGTCATTCCGGTCATGTAGGGAGCACACACAGATATACGCAAGCACGTATGCTCATAAGCTAAGGGTCAGCTTATATTTCAGTTTTGATGGGCAAATATCACACTGTAGGTGTAGGGTAACATGTTTTCCATCATTCTTCTGCAGTCATCTGTTGTAGTAAATGTGCATCCATATCATCACTCAATTACACCTGTAGTATTCCTGAACCAGCTACTCTGACTCTCTTGAATGGCAGCTTCCTGGGTTGCTCAGAAATATTGCTACATCTACCAGTGATAATGAAATGAGATTTAACAGCAACCTGCCAGTCTACTGCTGCTGAAGGGCCAACATGGTGGTGGGATCTATACCCATCCTTGCGCCAGTGGTAAACTGCAAATGCAAACTATATTGACATGTTCTCTGTAGGCCTGTATTCTGTTCTCAGCAAATGTGTTGTTGATTTCATTTCATTACCTTCAATCAGTTCTACTGATGATACCACTGTCCAATGTAATAGCATTTCAATATTGATTTTCCAGACAGTCCTAAATAATGCTGTCATATTAATAACCTCCCAGGCATTCATGGGGTCAGGCTTCATGTATCTTCCTTAAGATAACACAATTGCAATGATCACCATTACTTAGAGGTCTCCAGGTCAACAACATCTTATTTAACCCGACAGGTTATTACATAAACTGCTTGAGCCTAGGAGGGAAAAACATCAATACATTTGTTTAGTTTAATGAAACAGCATGTTGTTGTTGTTGTTTTAAAAAAGATTGATACAGCAATCTGCTGTTATATTTACCATACAGCATTAGAGAATCATGCAATGGATGCACCCACCTCAACACCCTTCTCACGTTCCATTTCATCTTATTTTGTAAAGTCCTGCCCGTAGTGTCCCTATAGGCAATCCCACCATCCACTTTGTGTACCACTCTAAACTTTAGAATTACATCTAAATATAGCCAATGTATGCCCCAAGCAAGTTTTATGATTTACATGATACTGTACAGTGGATCCTTTCTATCCAAGGATCCGTGATCCACAGATTTGTCTCATTGTGGATCCCGGATCCGTGGGGTCCACTTTAGGAAGGTTTTTAAAAGTACGAAAAAAGCTCTTCAATAGCTGTTTTTACCTTTGTGCAGGCAAACCGCATGGTTTCCAAGCCTCTGCAGGACTTTTCAAGCTGAACGACCCACTTCTGGGTTGTGCGAAGACTCTCCTCCCAGCCTCTCTCTTCCCAGCCAGGATGCATTCTGGGGTGAGTCTGAGAGGAAAGAATAGCCTTCGTGTGACCCGGAAGTGAATTGTTCAGCTTGAAAAAGCCCTGCAGGTTTGCGGTTTGCCCGCGCAAAAGTAAAAACAACAATTTGGGGGCTTTTTTCCTACTTTTAAAAACCTTCCTAGCACGGACCCCTGTACCGGGGATTCTCGGTATCCGGGGGGGTGGGGGTTGAACGCAACCCCCCTGGATACCGAGATCCCACTGTATTCCCTAAAGTTCTCACACAGCAATACCGTATGTCAATAGATGCACCATCTAGAGGATTATTGTATGTTTCCTGGCAGAAAATATTGCATTTTGAGTTATCAGAAAATGTGAAATCTGCACAAAAGAAGCACAGTCCCTAAGGAAAATGTGTAGGAAGTATAGAGCCAATGAGGAACAAATATGATCTGCAAATAAGCATGAGTCTTCAGAAATGTATCAAAATGTAACAGTTTTCTTTCATCCTTAATACTTTATAATTATCAGCATTAAAAAAGTGTAGTATCAGCTGCTTTAATTATTTTCACACCCACAAGGAAACTTAACAGTAGATTAATTGGAAGATTTAATAAAACTTGCAAACATCAGCTTTGAAGGTACTTCAGCCTTTTCTCAAATGTATACAGTGTGGCTGCTCAATAAGAGACAGTACACAGTTGTGTTGAGAAAGGAAGAAATCAACACAAATATGGGTGCCTTATTATTATTATTATTATTATTATTATTATTATTATTATTATTATTATTATTATTATTAAACAGTATTTATATACCGCCTTTCAACAAAAAGTTCACAAACCTTATTTGATGACTGCTCCAGATGGTGGCATAGCATGTAAAGGGGCTTGTCACAAGGATTTCCTGAACGATGTGGACAACCTTCATACCACTGCCAGCCATTGCAGTGCTTTTGAGGGCACAACTAGAAGTTACATTCAGCTCTGCAGAGAGTTGCCATTTTGGCAATACCTCAAGTTCTTCCTTCTTCCTCTTTCCCACTGGGGTTTGGGCATACTTACCTAAGGGCCCTATCCTATCCACTATCTGTGGAGCACAGCTACTGGTGCAGAGGCCATGAGGCTGTACACTGGCAGCAACACCAGCTGTTGACATAGTCATTGTGGTAGTAGGGGAGGATCAGTAGTAGGGGATTGGGCTGGGCAAGGGCTGGGGTGGATATCATAAGAACATAAGAAGAGCCCTGCTGGATCAGGCCAAAGGCCCCTCTAGTCCAGCTTCCTGTATCACACAGCGGCCCCACCAGATGCCTCAGGGAGCACACAGCCAACAAGATAACCTGTTTCCTGCTGCCACTCCCCTGCACCTGGCACAGAGAAAACCTACTCCTGCAACCAGGAGGTTGCTTATGGCTTGTAACCTGTGATGGTCTTTTCCTCCATGAATCTGTCCAAACCCCTTTTAAAGGCATCTAGGCCAGGTGCCATCACCACATCCTGTGGCAAGGAGTTCCACAGATGAATTACACGCTGGGTGAAGAAATATTTTCTTTTGTCCGTTCTAACTCTCCCTCCACTCAATTTTAGTGCATGTCCCCTGGTTCTGGTGTTGTGCGAGAGGGAGAAGAATGTCCCTCTATCCACTCTCTCCATCCCATGCATAATTTTATATGTCTCAATCATGTCCATATCAGTGGCAGTGATGTCTTCCAGATCCAGTGCTCCTATTCCTAGCCCAATATGTCCCCTCCACCCTAACAGGTCTATGGCAGCTGTGAGTAGGCCCATAGTGACCAGAGAGCAGCAGAGGAGATTTCTTTACTTACCTCTCCTGGCTGGCTTGGACCCCAGCCAGCCAGCGGGATGCTGTGGACACTGCGGCAGCAGCCCTGCACTGTGCAGTCCGCCCCTGGATAGGATTGGCTGTAAGTCACAGCATTATCAAGTTATACATTTCTTTGCCAGTGGTAGTGAATTATAGGAGCAGGGTAAAGAACTGTGCAACATGGCGTGGAACTGTAGCTCAATGGAAGAGCACATACTTTGCATGCAAAAGATCCCAGGTATCTCCAGGTAGAGCTGGGAGAAGAGTTGGACGTCTGTCAGAAGCCCTTCGAGAACCGCTGCTACTCTGTGTAGACAATACTGAGCTAGATAGACCAATAGTCTGACCTGGTATAAGGCAGCTGTCTATGCTCCTTTCATGACAGAGGGAAGTGTGCTGACATGTTACATGGAGAGGAGGGAAAGCGCTGCCATTTCAGTGTGTCTAATTTTAATGTTTAATTCCTCCCTGATAACTCCATGCAATGCAGACATTCCAGGTGGGGAGCCAATAAGCCCGCTGCAGGGATTAGTTACCAATTTCAACCTCATTGTGAATTAACAAAGAATTTGACCCAGAGAGCTACTGTACCTCCAGGGTTCAAACATTTGCCACAGCCTGTGAAGCCTGATTTACAATAAGACACCAGGCAAGTGAGAATTTCCTCCTGCAGCATTGCATGCTAGGTTGCCCAGCCTATGTGTGCACTCTTGTCATGCTACAGATCTGTAGCCCAGCAGGGTGGTGCCCTGATGCATTAACACTGGGTATGTAGCAAGTGTCCATCTCATCATCTTATCTTCATCTCATCAAGACACAAGGCATGTACAATGCCTCACTTAGAAGTTGAATATCTCATCTTATACCAAGCTAGACCATTGGTCCTCTAGCTCAGGGGTTCTCAATGTAGTTAGAGCGGCGTACCACCTGCTTGGCCTCCGCTGCTCTGCGTGCCACCTGTCCCTCTTTCTAAGACTAAGCCATAGGATAAGTAGCAGTGCAGTATGAGAAAGACTGGTACGAATGTAGCTCTGACTATATGCCATAAATAGACCCGCAAATCTTCCTCTTTCTGCCTAGCTGATGGCATGTCACCATTTTTGTTTGTTTGTTTCCCGCATCTGGCCAGCATCAGCATGCCACACTGTGGCTACCCATTCTGAATTAACTGCTGAGTGCATGGATTCTAGTTCCAGTTGTTTCCTGATAACTGGACTAAGAGGCACCTTTTAAGTGGTGATTCACTTATAGTAGTAGGGGAGGGTAACTGCCCCATTCCAGAGGCGTAACAAGGGTGGAGCGAAGGCAAGTAGTTCTGCAAGACTCCGTTACACTGGAGTCAGCGGCCCCTCCCCCTTGCTGTTGGAGCCATTCTGGCAGCAAAGGCAACACGCAGGACACTCCCCTGTTGCTGCTGGAATGGCTCCAACAGCAAGGGGGAGGGGCCGCTGACTCCAGTGTAACAGAGTCTTGCAGAACTACTTGCCTTCGCTCCACCCTTGTTTCACCACTGCCCCATTCACTTCAGGTATATTTTCGGTGACTGTTTCTGGTGTCTTGCTTGCATTTTTTTTCTTAGATTGGGAATCATCCAGGACAAGAAAACACCTTTTCTTTTCATTTGCTACCTACACTATTCTGTGAACTCTTTTGTTGAAAAGTGACATACAAATACATTTAATTATCATTAACTCTATAAACGTTTTGAGAAATTATCTGGGCAATGTTTATGTCACTTACTAAGCAGGTAAAATTTCAAATTGTTGTTATTCCATCAGGTCTTTAACAAAATGATTGAGATGTATGTTTCTTTATGCATTTCTTTAAAATGTTCCAGATCAATAATAATGTATAGCAGTTGAACCACACTTTGTGAGCATGCAAAGCCTTCTTCCACATATGTTATCTTGATTTAATCCTTCCACAACCCTGTAAGGTAAATGAAAGTTATCTCCACGTTACATCTGGACAGCTGAGACTGTCAGTAAGTACATAGCGTGACTTGGCTTAGAAGCTACTTCATATAGATGACTGTCCCACATGCTTTGGTTTATGTGATAATTCTACTTAGTTCAGTGTCTTGGTTTCATTTATAGACATCTGCTTCAGTGGTTGGAAGCTCTGGTTCAATTAGGAGACTTTTTAGCAGAGAGACATCTCAGGAGACTTACCAGCAGATTTTATTAACGGTCTACGCTCTGGGCTCTGACTTTCCACTCAGCGGTAAACAGGAGAGGAAATTTATTATATTAAATGCAAAGGCCATGCCCTGTAAGATGCACACAACCACTTTAGCATCAGAAAGGTTAGAACAAACTGAGATGCAAGCAAATGAGCAAGAACCCAGGGACACTGAACAGTAAACAGTTTCAAAGTTTGGGGGTGGACAGAGCAAAAAGAAGAGACAAAGAGGAAATATGTAGGGCCAGTTCATATAATTGCCACCTTTAAGCCAGGACAATTATCCAGCCAGCCATTGTGCTAATAGAGCAAAATGAGTAGGACCCAGAGGGGTTTACTGGGACCACGTGGCTATATAGTCACATTGTTCTGATGATACATTCCATGTCTATCCTGCCTTTCGTCAATAGAATGCAAGGTAGTGGAGGGATCCCAGGTGGGTATTCCCACCCAGGCACTGATCACATCCAGACCTGTTTAACTTAAGTAACAGTGTTGTATCCTGTGCCTATACGCGGGACAATACGGTATTTGTTACACAGGTCTGTAGCTAGTATAGAATACAATTTCATGTTTTAAAAAGGATCAGTCCTACATTTACAGCCCAATCCAGTGCATGTCTACTCTGAAGTAAGTCCCATCATAGTCAATAGAGCTTACTCCCAGGTAAGTGTGGATAAGATTGCCGCTCTAAACATCCTAAAATTAAAAATTGTGAGCTTGTTAGCATAAGGTAATGTATCCAAATTAATTTGGAGCAATACAAAAATATTTATATATGTACTGCTTTTAAGCAAAATGTTCGCAATGTGATTGACAGAGAAAATCGAATAAATAAGTGGTTTCCTGTCCCCAAAGTCCTCACAATCTTAAAAAGGTGCAGAACAGACACCAGCAAACAGCCACTAGGAAAGATACTGAACTGGGATGAAAGGGGGGGCAGTTACTCTCCCCCTGCTAAATATAAGACGAGCACCACTTGAAAAAGTGCCTCCAATATCTAAGTGTAGCATTTGCGAATTAATTATTCAGTCTTAGCCTTGTGATGACATTTCCAAAGTGTTGGATGCAGGAATAGATTAATCACCGTGCTAAGTTCCTAATTAAACCGCTGTTAAACCGCTTAAATCATAAGCTGTCGATCGAAAGGTCGGCAGTTCGATTCCCGCGACGGGGTGAGCGCTCGTTGCTTGGCCAGCTCCTGCCAACCTAGCAGTTCCAAAGCATGTCAATGCGAGTAGATAAATAGTTACCGCTTGCGGGAAGGTAAACAGCGCTCCATGTTCCAGCTGCATGCTATGCGCTGCGGCAAGGAGAGTCATGCCGGCCACATGAACACGGAGGCGTCTTCGGACAACGCTGGCTCTTCGGCTTTGAAATGGCGATGAGCACCACACCCTAGAGTCGGACACGACTGGACTTAATTGTCAGGGGATACCTTTACCTTTTTAAGTTCCTAATAGAGTAGGACCTGTGCCTGACTTGGTTGCAGTGTAATTGTCTGGGACTTATAGGGGTCCATTTTGTGGCCTGGTCTGGAATTCTTTAAAATTCTTTTTCTACCCAGAAATGGTCATTTTAACTTTCCTCCATGCTGCAGACCAGTGCTGGCATTGCAGAAAACCAATCCTACTTCCTATACCCAAAGGGTGATGAATGTGTCTAAATGGGGTTCCCAAAGTGATCCCCTCAATCCTAAATGAAATCAACCCTGACTGTTCCCTGGAAGGACAGGTACTGAGGCTGAAGCTCAAATATTTTGGCCACCTAATGCGAAGAGAGGACTCTCTGGAGAAGACTCTGATGCTGGGAAAGATTGAAGGCAAAAGGAGAAGGGGAAGGCAAAGGATGAGATGGTTAGACAGCATCACCGATGCAACGAACATGAAAATGAGCAAACTCAGGAAGATAGTGGAGGACAGGAAGGCCTGGCGGGATATGGTTCATGGGATCACAAAGGGTCGGACACGACTTAACGACTGAACAACAACAACAACAACAAAAGTGATCCTCATTTGTACCCATTCATTACGCATCACATTCCATTGGGATCGTATGGGAAGGGACCAAATGGGTCTCAATCAGTTCTTTTCCCACTCAGCGCACACGCCTACATGCCACTGACACATTGATTTCTGAGTGTCAGCAGCAGAAGTCCTGGCTATTTTTACCATTGCCCAAAGGGCATGTTCATCACACCGCTGGCTGCATCAAAGGGTTTAGCTTTTCACTTGTTGCTCATGTATGTCAGCTGAGGTGAGGAAGTTCAGAACGAGAGAAGACTTGCTTTGAGTGAGGATTGAGCTGCATTGGTTTCCTGGTAAATGAAAAAAAAAAAAAAACCCATTGATGTGATGTTTCCTCCCAGAAAACCAAAATCCCTAAAGTATATTAAATGTAATCCCCACAAAGAACACTTCCCTGAGTGCCAAGGAGAGGCCATTAAAGAGACATACTGTGCATAACAAGCAGGGCTTAAAATGTGACGGGGAGGGGAAGCTGATTGCCAAACAGTAATGGGTCAGTAGGAACAGCACATATAACGCTTGCTCCTTAAAACCAGCCAAGAAGTATAGTCAATTGGCAATGGGCTTTGAGATACTAAAATAATTGCTCCGTTAATTGCCAAGAACCGGGGCGGGAGGAACGCTTTGAAATACCATTTTAAAGCTTTGGGTGTAGAAATTATGAAAGTGCCTCAAAAGGAGATCAGCGCAAGATTGGGAGGGGGGGAAACCACTTGCAGCAATTATCCTTTCACAAGACCTTGCTTAACTTGGAAGTCATTAAATCATTCTTTGTAGAAGGAAAATCTCCTGACTTGAAATCTGCCAAAGCACAGATATTTGGAGCAAAGACGATAATGTCAGAGACAGCCCTCCACTCTTCATCCCAATCCGAAAAGCCTTTAAAAAATAGCATTTGCCTCATTAGTTGCAGGGCAAAGCTCTTGAACTTCATAGTACTCTCTGCTTAACATATACAAATGACTTTCTGAAGATAGGCTCAACGCGCGTCGTCAGGCTGTTGTTAACGCAGCATGCGTGGACTTTGTGTGAAGTCCGAGGGTGGCACCCTGAGCACGGAAAGGAAGTACACTTTGAGAACGCAAACTCCCTCAGAGAGCGGAGGAAGCATCCTCTTGGTTTAGAGTGAAAACTTTCATGGCCAGCAACAATTTTCAAAGAAGTGGGCAATACAGGTTTAAAAGCCATGTAAAAAGATAAAAATGTAATAAGACCAATCTAAATACGATAAAATCACGTTAAAACACGTCAATAACAGTTAAAAAACACATTAAAAATCACATTAAAACAGGATCCAACTCATGTGCACACTGGCATCAAAACATAATTAACAGAACACAATGTTTTTGGGTTGGTGTTGGCACAAGGGTCCTGTTGGTGTTGGCACAAGGGTCCTGGCAGGAGTCGCCCGCATCTCTGGGAGCAAGGCAGGGTAGCAGCAGTCCCTTCGCTCTTAGGGGGGGGGAGAACTGCCCCATCCATCACATCCCTCCCTCTGCCCACCTGGGGAAGACTGGGGATGGGGACCTGTGCCTATGACATGAGAGCTATGCCCCCTCCATGCATAAGTTGTCTGTGACTGATTAGGAGAGAGATCTTGGGGTGCTGGTGGACCGGTCGATGAAAGTGTTGACCCAGTGTGCGGCGGCTGTGAAGAAGGCCAATTCCATGCTCGGGATCATTAAAAAAGGGATTGAGAATAAAACAGCCAATATCATTATGCCTTTGTACAAATCGATGGTAAGGCCACATCTGGAGTATTGCGTCCAGTTCTGGTCGCTGCATCTCAAAAAGGATATAGTTGAATTGGAAAAGGTGCAGAAAAGAGCGACCAGAATGATTCGTGGGCTGGAGCACCTCCCTTACGAGGAAAGGCTACAGCGTCTGGGGCTTTTCAGCCTAGAAAAAAGGCGCCTGAGGGGGGACATGATTGAGACGTATAAAATTATGCATGAGATGGAGAGAGTGGAGAGAGGGAAATTCTTCTCCCTCTCGCACAACACCAGAACCAGGGGACATGCACTAAAATTGAGTGGAGGGAGAGTTAGAACGGATAAAAGAAAATATTTCTTTACCCAGTGTGTAATTCATCTGTGGAACTCCTTGCCACAGGATGTGGTGATGGCACCTGGCCTAGATGCCTTTAAAAGGGGTTTGGCTGTGTGCTCCCGGAGGCATCTGGTGGGGCCACTGTGTGATACAGGAAGCTGGACTAGATGGGCCTTTGGCCTGATTCAGCAGGGTCTTCTTATGTTCTTATGAGAGAGAGAAAGAGAGATATTCTGTCAGACTCTTCCTCTTTCGCCGCCATCTCTTCCCCTCACCCAGGTAACTCAATAAGGAAAGCTGCCAGCTAACAGGGAAATACCAGGCTGGGTGAAAGGCTTGGCACATGGCCTACATTCATGTTTCTGGTGGCAATGAAACATGAACCATGACATTGGTGTGTGAGGTATTTTAAAGTGACCCAATGGTGGAAGGAAAGTTCCGGTCCAGGGAGGTAAGCCAAAATCCTTCCCAGCACAGCCTGTTGGGTCATTACAGCTTCTCAGTACATTTATGGCACCCGGGGAAACTTAACCCAGTTGTAACCCCCACCTGCTGCACCACACTTATTCTCTCTTAAATAAGGCCTTTGTGTTGCTGTTTTTCCTCCAGCAATAGAATCACTTTTCCATAAAGACAGATTGCAGTTGTGAATCCTGATTTCGTGGCTTTAGGTCGAATGATTGCTTACCTGCCTAGGAACAAATTGCCACAATTGGACCTTTAAATTACATTATGTCCATACAAGAAAACAATAAAGATTGTTTTGTTTTGTTTAGGTCATCTTGTCGAATTCTAAAGAGTGAGTCTGAGCTTCTGGTTTTAACCTTGTTCCTCAGTTTGTCACATTGATCCACTTCTGTGTAATATGAAAAGGCAGCTTTTGTGAGGCATACTGCAGAAAAAAAAAACAAGTTCAGCACTCGCAGGTAATTGGGAATCCCAAACACCCACAGCCCCATACAAAGAACGAGGTCAAAACTGGAAACGGCTTCATTCTTGGTGAATTGCTTTGCACCCAAAGGTGGAACAACAGGTCCCAATCAATGAGGCCAGTTGTAGCCTTTTCAGAACACCACCTTCCTCTAAATGTGCACCACCCGCACGGTCTGATTAGAACAGTCGAGGGGAGCAAAGGGCTCTGACTTGGAGGTTGATGAGGCAGATCCTGGGCTGTCATCTACCGTACAGAGCTCCAGAGTGCACGTCTACACCGTCTCCATGTTGTGCACGCACAGCTTCTGTCCAGGTGTTTCACACACAGGTTGATGCCCGGCCTGACTGCTGTAGTACAGCTCTAGGTATATTCTCTTGCTTCCCTAAGAACAGAGACCAGCTTCTTATGCAGAATACCAAAGTGATGGTTACTAATGCAACAAGAAGAGTCGCTAACTGCAATAGTTCCAACAGCCACCTCGCCAGACCCTAAGCAGCCGCTTCTTCCCAAGCTGTGCCGGGACGCCAGTGGGCCCTCCTCCAAATATAACTTCTCAACTCACAAAACAGTACAGTTGCATATTCTTCTTTACCACACCGATGTTGTTCTGCCTTTGGTTAGGTCTTGTGGGTTTCTTGGCCTGGTGGTGCCTTGAGTTGTACCTTTCATCTTCCAGCCTTGAAAACCTAGCTAGAATATAAATAGATCTACCGTAATAATACTATAATATAGATGCACAGATACCAATTCAGCACATGTCATTTGCCTTATTTTTTTAAAAAAAGCCCCAAACACCTCCTTATTCACTTATGCTCCCTTTTCATTTTAGGATAATAAAATGCACTTGGCACAGGGCATTTCCTGGGGATTAATGACTGGCTGAGGTTAATGGCCCTTGGCTATGCACTGGGCCATCAACTCCTCCCAGCTGGTCATTAATCCGCAGGAAATGCCAAGCACCAAGATGATTATTGCTTTATTTGGGTTCTTCTTTCAGAGCAGAATTCAAGAGCCCTCCGTGTTCTAAATGCATGAAGACCTGCTGCTTTGAGCTGCATTTAGAGCTTATGGGGCTGCATCTTCTAATGTTTTCAGATTTTTCCACTTAATGGCAACCGAAGAGTGCTGTGCTTTAGAGTCTTTTCAAAGAACATCTAGAAAGCTGTTGGAGACTGAGCACAACCTGGCTAAGAGGTAAGTGACTGCTGAGGCAGCTTACCAACACAGGCCACATTAGTATGCTGTACAGAACTCGCAAACCCAACTCCTCCTACCTTCATGTGGCATGCAAGCAACACTGGTACAAGGCTAAGAGATGGCAAGCTGCAGAAGGCCGTTTATTTTTTGACTTCATTTGACTTTTCATTTTACAGAACCACATCTTGGATAACAACAACCAAACACTTAAGCAAGATACTATCAAAAATAATACACAGCAGAATATATTAGAATAGGAACAAAAATGAAACCAGAAAAGTAAATGCCTGGTTCGGATCTCTCTCCCTCTCTGTATATACAGTATCCTGCTCTTCCACAGAGATCGAAGTGGCCTGGTCTCGCAGTTATATTTCTGACCACGTGGACTCATGTTTAGCTTCAGAAATGCTGTGCACCGATTTGGTCTGCTCAAACGTTTCACTGTGCTCATCTTCTCATTCCATAGAGCAGCCCGAACATTCCGTAGAACAGCCTGCCTAACTATAGGCCATCAGTGCTCTTGCTCCGCTGGCCTAAGGAGTTGCAAAAATGCCAGAAAGCACTTTTGCGGCTCCTTTAGAATAAGTGGCGCCGGCACGGAGGCAGGCACCGCTTATTCCGCTATCGTCCCGGACCCATGCCAGCCGATGCAGGTGAGCGCTGCGCCGGTCAGTGCAGGGGCATGGGGAGGGCAGGCAGGGGTGGTGAGTGAGAGGGCCATTGGCCTGGCCGGCCTGGGAGGGGGCGGGGATATTGGCGCTGACTTGCACCGATATCCTGAGCCCCTTCCTAGATCAGTCCAGCCTTATACAGCCTCCCCGGTTGTGCGCCAGCTAAATAGCTGGTGCACATCTGAGGAGGCCCATTGGGGCCCACACCGCTTTCATTGGGGGGATGAATGTCCCCTTCCCCCAAGGTGAGTCTGGACTGTGCCGGCGTGGGCTGCGACCTGTGCAGGATGCAGCGGCCAGCAATTTAGGTCAGCCGTGCAACTTGCGCAGGATTGCACTGTCGGAGAAAGCAGAATTGTATTTATGGGACTTACTGCCTAGTAAGAGTTGTGTATTCTGAGAGGAAGAAGTTTGTTTTACTTGTACCTGTCTTGCGATCAAGCAGCATTCCATATGAGATAATGTTCATTCACTAAAGGATGAAGTGGGAAGATATGAGGCTTCAGAAAAGAGTGTTTTATTTACTTAGCTACAGAAGTGCCCTGTGATATGATAGAATAACCCAGTGCAACACACGTTAAACTAAGCAAGGGGGATGTAGTCAGTACAAAATAACAGGAGTGAATCATTACATCTGTTGACGCCTGTGTTCATTCATTTCATGGTTCCCATCATATACAGTCCAGGCCTTAAAAACCATCTGATCTAAGCAAGATTGTCTCTAGGGCCATCTGACAGGGAGTTTCTGGAAAGGAGAAGTAGAAGAACAACACAGTCCTCACTAACACTCTCCCTTGGATTTCTTTATGTTGTTTAGAAAGGTGCACAATAAGGCTCTGTATTTAGAAGACTTTGTCACCATTACAGAAACAGGCCTGCTCTCCACTCCTACAGAAGAGTGTATTCACAAAAGAATATACAGGACATGGTCTCACTGACAACATTCTCAACATTTGGGGAGATTTACATGGGAGCAGGCAGTCCATAACATACAGTGAGTGAGCTGAAGTCCATTGACCCAGTTCAGTCAACAAACCAAACCATGGTTAAGGAAACTTAACCGTGGTTTAACATGATGTCTAAATTGACCAATCGTAGTTTGTCAACCAGCAAACCAGAATCGGAAATAATGGTTTGGTGTGTGGGATCTCTGTGTTTAGAGGCAGTGTGCCTCTAAACACTCATTGATGACAAATAGCAGGAAGAGAGGCCTATTGCCTTTATGCCCTACCTAGGAAGCTGCCTTTTATTGAGTCGGACCACTGGTCTATCTAGCTCAGGATAGTCAGTACTGACTGGAAGTGGCTCTCCAGAGTTTCAGGCAGAATATTTTTTTCTCTAACTGGAGATGCCAGGGATTGAACCAAAGACTTTCTGCATGCAAAACATGTGTTCTTCCTCTGAACTGCAGCCTTTCCCTCTTGCTAGTTTTTCAGAAGCATCTAGTTCAGTGATGGCGAACCATCACTTGGTGTGTCAAAATTTTTGAAAATGCCTAACTTGACTCTGCTGGTGTGTCAAACCCGCCCCCTCCAACTTTTAATAGTACTTTGACTATTGTTACTTTTAATAGTAATTTTGAATTGAACTGAACTGAAAACAACTATAGAACACATTGCATTTTATTTAACATCAATTAGTGACTTTTTTGCTGAGTGCTACTAGATAATAATTTGAAAGAGGTCTGCCAAAATCCCTGTCCTAAATGTTCAAGACAAACCTGTAAAACATTTGTGAAAATGTAAGGTGTGTCAGGGCCCTGGGGGAAACGCTGACGTGTCACCCAAAACGACCCCACGCGTGTCATAGGTTCACCATGATGGATCTAGTTGGTCACTGTGGGGAAAAAAGATGCCAGAGTAGATGGAGTTTTGGTCTGACCTAGCAGAGTTTTTCTTTAGTTCTTATGTTTTTTTTTGACTTTTTGACAACTTTTTTTGACAGCTTTGAAAACATCTATAAAATTACTGTAACAAGACTATAAATAGGAAAGAAGTCCCAAAGAGGAACCTCGAAAACTCAAGAACAATTAACCCCTAACCACTAACATATAAACTTGCTTAAATGAACATTTCTTGACCTGCCATTCAAAATACACCAATAAGTGAGCCAGCTGGCCCAGATTAGGAAGGTAGGTGAATGAGTCATCATTCACACTTTCTTGCCATCTCTGGAAGGAGAATTATAAACAGAACCTGAGGCTAGAAAGCTCTTGTGTGTGTGTGTTTTTCCCCAAGTTATCTATAATGTAGGATCCTCCCTTCCAGTCCCAGCTCCCTCAGAACATATTTATTTAGCTTTGCCAAGCTTGGTTGGTAGGTAATAAACACTGTAGTTCAAGCTTGTGAACTCTGAATGTCAGAGGTTTGGATCGCCGAATAAAGAACACGTCCTCTTGTAATTACACTTTTGATGGGTCAGTTTACCTCCCTGTCCTGAAAGCAGCTCGACTTGACTTCTGTCACACTTGACTTCTTTGTAAAAAATGACCTTTTGGTCTCTCTAGCATTTAATGAACAGTTAAGATAAGACCGTGTCTAAAGGGGACAGTCATGTAACTCAAACAATATGCAATTTAGAAGCATTTAATAAGAACCACAATGCTGGTAGAATTCCATTCAGAGCCGCTTCGCTTTTCTTGTCTGAAGACAGGTTCACAATATGCAGATAATAAACCATTCGACATATTATCTTAGGTAGTTCAGAAATCCAGCATCTGTAGTGTGGCAGTAACAGAAAATGCTTTTTATTTGAAAATATTCTATTGCTGACCCCAGAGTCAAGCTGGAGCTACACTGCACGCGTCTCGGCACGTATGCGTCTGGTGTCCCGCCCCCAGGCTCAAACAACGGGCTCTGATTGGCTGAACGAAACACGAGTTGGACTACACTTTCCCAGCGTTCACGTTTCGTTCAGCCAATCAGAGCCCGTTGTTTGAACCTGGGGGCAGGACACCAGACACATACGCGCCAAGACGCATGCGGTGTAGCTCTGGCTTCAGTGTCAGGGGCTGGCATGGTCAGACACCTACCAAGGCAGGGGGCTCACTCTCAAGAACCCACAGGACCTGCTGCTTCTCCTCCTTGTCATGGCCAACCTCTTGCTTGCCCATCTTCTCTCTGCAGCCTCGAGGGGATGAACAAGTGAGCAGCATCTGCGGTGAGACGGAGGACCAACCACGGCCTGCTGTTCACTTCCTGGCATTCTGCCTGGCAGAAAGCCACATGAACGGTTGCCACGTGATTGGTTGGTTACAGCAGGTAAACTGGAGGAAGAGGAGGAGAAATCATTGACCGAGAGAGAACTAAGCCCCCCCCCAAAAAAATTAGGAGCTGATACTGCATCCCCCCCTCTTTACATACTGAATCCAATCTTACTTAACAAGATCTTCAAATAATTTACTTGTCAACAATTGCATTCATAATGGATCTGTATGAAAAATGGTAATGTGTTTCTTAGTATTTTTCTCTCCACTGTTATTTCCATTCATAGAGTACTTCATAATTTTGGCTCTCGCCTTCAGCTTTAGAAGAGTTGTTTATAAAGGGCAGAGGTGCCCTCCTGATACAGTTTAACTCCCTTGTGCGCTTTGTTTTTACCTTTTTGTCTTAATGCTTACAAAGAGTAGAAACATTATCTTTCTTTTCAGTTTTTTTTCCTAAACGGTTAGATGTTGTAAAGTACATTTTCCTGCTTTTACTTTTTATCGTTTTAAACGTGAAAGCTATCATAATTGACTAAACACTGCAATCACAGTAATACCCAAAGAATACAGTAAAGGGTTTTATTTATTTAAATGTATTTAAAATATTTACATGTTGCCTTTCCCCATCCAAATGGGGGCATTCAATGTGGCTTACAATGACAGTGGAAAAAAACAATAAATAAAATACATTGAAACAAATCAAGATAATATATTTAAAAAGGGAAACTATGGTCCTGTCAGAGAATTAACAAAAAAAAAATCAGCCCCCCAAAGGGAAGGCAGCCCAAATCACCAAGGCAGAGAGAAAAGGAAAAGTTTTCAAATGCCACCCAAACATATGCAGAGAGGGGGCAACACGCAGCCCAATCCTGCGCTGGATTGGGTGCTGGCCATAGCGTTTGCGACAGCAGAACAGAGTTCCCCTGTTACAAAATGGCTGCTGATGGAGCTCTCAATTAGTGGCCATTTTGTGAGTGCTGCCGCAAGAGGCAGCGGTACTACTCCCTGGATGTTGCCGGACTTTGTTGGGCCCGCTGGAGCAGGCAGAGCAGCGGTGGGGCCTAAATGGGGCAGGAAGGGGGTGGAACTGGGCATGTTGGGGAGGCTGTGGGAGGGGGTGGATCCGGTGGCAATGGCGCATGCTGGATCCTATCCTCCCTTTTGGCAGCCTCGCCATCCCCTTTCTCTCCTCAGACCTGCACCAGCTAAAGAGCTGGTGCAGGTCTGAGGATTCCCATTGCAGAGCGGGAGGCTTATGGCGGGGTAAGGGATCCCCTTTCCCCTCCAAAGCCTCTCGATCTGCCCCACCAATGGATACATCACATGCCTTTTGGGCTGCACCAGCACAGGTGTGTGTGTGGAAGATAGGATTGGGCCCCTAATCTCAGAAAGGTGGGAGTTCCACATTTGGGGTGCCACCACAGAGAAGGCTATCCTTTCTGTTGCTGCCAGCCAAGTGTCTGATAACAATGGCACCTGCACCATAACCACCTGCTACCCTGGCCCTAAGCTGGGTAGGGCTTTAAAGGTAATCACCATCACTTTGAACTGTACACAGAAACAAACTGACAGCCATTTGAATTTCAGTAGTATCATTATTTTAGTTAAATAATTGAACTGTAAAGCAGTTGTTCCTGGTTCAGCTCTTACCCTTCCCATGAACTCACTAGGTGGCCTTGGGGAATCTCTTATCCTCTACTCTCCTTTCCAGAAATGTGGGCACATTGTTTCCATATGGTAAGTATTATTCTACAAAGAAAGCAAATTTGCATAGGTGTACTAAATTTGTCACTTCCTTTCTGCTTTTTCACATTACGTTGGAGTTGTGAGGGCTGTTGTAGCCTGGCTCCTTCTCCCTTTATTGCCTGGGGCTTTTCACATTACTCAGCAGTTCCACCATCGCCAGTGTAAGGCAAGGAGGAAGCCAGAGTTAGCATTCTCTGGCTCTTCCTCTCTGATCCAATCCAAGTGTTTTTCTTTGCTTATATCTTGAGCTCTTTATACCTGTCATTCATTGCTGTGCTGATTTCTCTGTTTAACAGCATCATGCTGTGGGTCTTTCTTGGGTCAATAGCAAAGCCTCTGATCTTTGGAATGCCACTGAGTAGGAGATTTGAATACAGCAAACAGCACAGCAGATGTGGAGAGATCAAGGTGTAGATGTTTCCTATAGCAGAGGAAAAAAGGTAGTGTTTTTTTTTCCCGGATGCAGAAGAAGCATTGGACTAGGCAGTAATGCAAAGGATCATGGATGTGACTATTTAAGAAACCCGGAGTTTATAAAGCCTTTTCTCTCCTCACTGTAACCCCAGGAACTCTCCCATCCCATGATCCAGACTTAAAAAAAAACTTTAAAAAACCTGCCAGTGGTATAATTTGCTATCATTTATTTCTCATTTTGGAGTCAAAAGGTTTACAATATATTCACACTCATGGCAGTCCCTTTCAAGCAAGGTCAAATGTAGGGGTTGGTGACCAAATGGGTGCCAGGCACATTTTTGAGGCTATGACTTAAAAAAAAAACTTTTTTCCTGCACCTGGCTGGCATAGCGCAAGGCATGCTGGGGCACAAAATTATTTAAAATTTTGTATAAAATTACCTTCAGGCTATGTGTATAAGGTGTATATGAGAAATAAATGAATTTCGTGTTTAGACTTGGGTCCCCCCCCCAATATCTCTCATTATATTTATGCAAATATTCCAAAATCCAGACAAATCCAAAATCCTGACAACTTCCCGTCCCAAGCAGTCCAGATAAGTGATACTCAACCTGTGTACCCTTCCCCAAAACAGCCTGCTAATTTAGTAATATTTGATTATTATTTTTTAAATAAACAACAAATGTTGAAAATCAGTATATAATTAATCTTAACAAAAATAAAAGATAGCTTTCTCTGACAGGTTTGCTCTCTCTTGCTCTGCAAAGTTAGCAAATAGTCATGGGCTGAACCCAACCCGTTTATGCATTTTAAAAAGCCCTATATGAACCCCCGTGGCTAGCGGGTGGCGCAGCAGGTTAAACCGCTGAACCATAAGCTGTCGATCGAAAGGTCGGCAGTTCGATTCCCGCGACGGGGTGAGCGCTCGTTGCTTGGCCAGCTCCTGCCAACCTAGCAGTTCCAAAGCATGTCAATGCGAGTAGATAAATAGGTATCGCTTGCGGGAAGGTAAACAGCGCTCCGTGTTCCAGCTGCATGCTACGCGCTGTAGCAAGGAGAGTCATGCCGGCCACATGACCACGGAGGCGACTTTGGACAACGCTGGCTCTTCGGCTTTGAAATGGAGATGAGCACCACACCCTAGAGTCGGACACGACTGGACTTAATTGTCAGGGGATTGTTGTTGGGTTTTTTTGACTATATATTTATATTTTATTGATATATTAAAACATAAAAACAATACATATTTCATAAAGTTATAGCAAGCACGAAGCAATACATCCTACTAGCATACTATTCATTATTTTCTACATATAATATCCAACTAAGCCAAAATAACACCCACGTTCTATTCATTAAATCCGCATATCATCACATCGTTCTTCTCTCTCTCTCTCTTAAAAAATCAATAAATGGTTTCCAGTTATTCACGAAAAGGTTAACTGATTTTTCCTTAATTAAAATTGTAAGTTTATCCATTTCAGCATAGTCCAAAACTTTCAGCCACCAATCTTCCAGCGAAGGTATCTTCCAATATTGTGCATATAAAATTCTTGCTGCAGCTGTCATATATAAAAACAAAATTTGAAATTTTTCGCCTACATGATCATCCCTCATGCCCAACAAAAAGGTTTCCGGTTTCATTTGAACCTTAATCTTTAAAATCAACTCAATCTGTTTATGAATCTGAGTCCAATACTTCTTTGCTTGGGGGCATGTCCACCACATATGATAAAAAGTTCCTTCTTGCTTTTTACATTTCCAACATCTATTCGTCACCTTCTCATACATTTTTGCTAATTTGCTTGGGGTTATATACCATCTATACATCATTTTATATATATTTTCTTTAATATTAACATTTAACGTAAATTTCAACTGTTTTAACCATAGTTGTTCCTATTGGTCCATTAAAATAACATGACCTACATTTTTCGCCCAATGAATCGTACATTCTTTAACCTGTTCTTCTTCTGTCTCAAACTTCAAAAGCAATTTATACATTTTTGAGATTACCTGGTCTTCAGATTTTAATTGTACCTCCAATATTGATTCTTCTTCTACAAATCCATATGCCTTCTTGTCCACTTTAAATCTCTCCAAAATTTGAGCATATACAAACCATTGGCAATTAAAGTCTTCTTCCATTAATTTTTCTCTTGACTTCATTGTACAGTCTCCTTGTGAAAAAATTAATAAATTTCTGTACAGTAGTCCTTTCTCTTTTGGCACGCTACTTCCACCAAAGTGTGCTTCATATGGTGCAACCCATAATGGTACTTTCTGATAAAACCTCATTTTATATCTATTCCAAATTCTCCATAATGCATGTCTAACATAATGATTTTTAAATTCTAAATTTGCTTTCACTTTATCATACCACAAATACCCATGCCAACCAAATCTCAGGCCTTCCTGTCCTCCACTATCTTCCTGAGTTCGCTCATTTTCATGTTCGTTGCATCGGTGATGCTGTCTAACCATCTCATCCTTTGCCTTCCCCTTCTCCTTTTGCCTTCAATCTTTCCCAGCATCAGAGTCTTCTCCAGAGACTCCTCTCTTCACATTAGGTGGCCAAAATATTTGAGCTTCAGCCTCAGTACCCGTCCTTCCAGGGAATAGTCAGGGTTGATTTCATTTAGGATTGACTGATTTGATCTCCTAGCAGTCCAAGGGACTCTCAGGAGTCTTCTCCAGCACCACAGTTCAAAAGCATCTATTCTTCGGCGCTCAGCCTTCCTTATGGTCCAACTCTCGCAACCATACATTGTTACTGGGAACACCATCGCCCTGGCTATACGAACTTTTGTTGGCATGGTGATATCTCTGCTTTTTATTATGCTATCTAAATTTGCCATAGCTTTCCTTCCAAGGAGTAAGCGTCTTTTAATTTCATGGCTGCTGTCTCCGTCTGCAGTGATCTTGGAACCCAAAAAAGTACCTTTACCTTTATATGAACCCCAATATGCCTGTATCTGCCACACCCTCCCTCCCTAGCAGGATTACCAAGCCATCCATTGCATCAGGGTATGGTGCCACTGCCTATAAATTCAACCTGGTACCAATAATAAAAACCTGTTATTTTTTGTTTAATTATTTTTAAATTCCTAATTAGAGAACTGGAGAGGAAGCCTTGGTTTTGCTATTGTCCTTTTTTTTTTTTTTCATGCCTTCTTGTTTTTATTTTGAAGCTGTCAATTCCCAATGAGCCTCATTAGGGGTTTGGAGATAGGAAGAACAAATTAATTTAGAAAGGTTAGTTAGATGCTAGTCTTGATGCACTTGAGAATGCCTGCCTGCTAGAGTGTAAAAACCATATTGCAGAAGGCAGGACAATAACAATAGGATGGAGGCCAGACAGGAGGAAGATTCCTTCCTACAAAGCAGAAATGGAGAGGGCAAAGGCATCTATCCACTAATGATAAGAGAGCCTAGATCTAATTAACAGCCAGATGAGCAAAGATCAAGTAGATAATCTGTCAGCTAAGTACAGTACAAGCCTTCATTTTGTAGACATTTGCGAGTGATTCTTAATGTCTGTGACAGCTGCCTTCATTAAGGAGTCCTGGGCAGCTGACAGGGTAGTGCTGGGCTTCTTCCCAGCATCTCTTATTGCATCTCTTTCCCAGCATCTCGTATCAGCCCCTTGTTGCGAGTCCAGGAAATGAGACTCTCTGCCCAATCCCCACCCCTCACCCTTGGCGCCAATGCAGCCACGCTGGTGGAGCACTCACTGCATCCAGTTGGTGGGGGAGGCAAACAGGAGGCTTGCCAGAGATAAGTAAAAAATATTTTCTACTTATTTCTGCTTAGGCCCCCTGATGGCCTGTGGGTCCCCTCAGACCCTCAGCAGCTATATGGCTGGTGCATGTCCGAGGAGAGAAAGGGGTCAGGGCAGCCCCAAAAATGAGGGCTAAGATCCACCATGTGTGTTCACCACCGCTATCCTCCCACTCCTCGCCCTCTGCCCTCCCTCCCCTCTCAGCCTGAGAATGTCCCCGAACCACTCTGCCCTGCTGCCAACTTACCAGGACCCTCCCGGAGCTGCTCTTCTTGCTGTTTGTGGCAGTGGCCTGGCTACACATGACAGCTGCCCGGCGTTTGTGCCACACTAAAGGACAGGGATGTATCTAAGTAACTAGGTCACGAGTGCGAGTGCGAGTACGAGTCATTTTTGCAAGAGTGCGAGTCCGAGTGCGAGTCAGTGTCAAAATTTTTGGGCAAGTACGAGTCAAGTGCGAGTCATTTTTGCACGAGTGCGAGTCGAGTACGAGTAAGGCCAGAAACCACGAGTCACAAGTCACGAGTCGAGTCACTTTGGGGAAAATGACTTTTCCCCTGAAAATGGGGTGGGTGGGTGTCTGTGTGTGGGGTGTGTGTGGGGACCTCTGAGACTTTTAAAGCACCCACTTGGCTCCCCCTATGCCCTTTCCCTCACTTCTCAGTCTTGTCACCACCCATCTGGTTTGGGAAAAACAAGCGTGTCTACATTCAAACCATTTATTATTCCCTCCCTGCACCTTCCCCTTGCTGAGCCAAGCATCCCTTGGGCTCGGAGTTTTGGTCAATGAGGAGGAACTGCTGCGGCAGCTTCGCCTTCCCTCACTCCTCCCTACCCCTCGCGCTCGGAGTTGTGGCCAATGCCAAACATACAGCAACAAAGGGGGGGGACTCAGAGCCAGGCTTGCTTTCCCACCCCCTTGAAAACCCTTCCTCCCTGCTGCCCTCCTCCTCCGAGGTCTCCACTGCGCCTGCCTGCCTGCCTGCCTGCCTGTGTTGATGCCGGCCATTAAAGGAAAATGACTCAGAAATGGCAAGTCGTTACCCCCACGAGTGCAAGTCAAGTACGAGTCCCGTGGGTCACGAGTGCGAGTACGAGTGCGAGTCAGTGGGTCACGAGTACAAGTACGAGTACGAGTCAGGGAAAAAGTGGCTAAGTCACACTTGCGAGTCGAGTCATTTGACTCGAGTCCCCATCACTGCTAAAGGAACTTGCATTGCTGGATTGGAATGCTAGTTCTGGAAGCGCAAGGCAATAGTGTTGCCTAAATCTTCATCCTTTGCTAAATTGCCAATATAGTACAAGGAATCATTGGAGAAAGTTATTTGTTGTGGAAATTTCGCTTAGAGTTGGCATCAAATATAGATCCAAAAGGCCGTGCTTTTGTCTAATTGGAATAATATTCTAAAACTGCAGGCATCTGTACCAAAACCATCAGTACTTTTGTCAAATCACCTACTTGCACATCTATATCACAGCAGTAATCATTTGTGATCACTGTATTCTCAGAATCCATTTTATACCAAGAAGCATAATTTCATTTAATGTTGTTCATTCCTATCATCACTTTTTTAAATGCTGTGAATGCCAATTTTAAAGGTTGAATATTTACTCCCCAAACATAAGCAAAACACACATGAACCTGAGCAGTACATCATTCGTGCATATTTAAGACTACCAAGCCTATAATGCAGTGCAGTGTGAGGAAAAAAAAAACATTTGCATGAAAACACAGAGCTTTGACTTAAAGAGTACAAGTAAAAAAAACTGGAAAGGATAGAAGCTGACTTTTGAAATGAGGAATAGATTTTTGGCAAAATTCTTACTTGGGTCCAGAAATTGAATTTTTTTCTGGATGTTCTGCATGTCCCATTTTCTTCTTCTTTGTGTACAGATACCTTAAATACATTTGGCACAATATAAAATCCCCATAGCATGTGGAGAACATATTTTCACTCATAAAACGGAATAGCTGAATACCAACTGAATACCTAATCATGCTTTAAAACCGCTACCGATGCACAAAAGTTCCAAAATTATTGTATGTATATAGCTATCGATCATGCTAAAAATTGAAGAAAGTAAGTTTAAATCATGGAGAAGTTTGCATAAGTTTTTGACAACAATACTTGTGCAGCGAGATCGGAGGTATGGGTAAAGAAGCCATGTCAAACCTCCGATCTCATACCCATACCTCCGATCTCGCTGCAAATTGTAACAAGCCATGGAAACCTGCATACAACAACAATACTTGTCACCATATGTGGGTGCCATATCTGTGTATATTGGTTCTGATGTGACAGAGCTCATATCTAGCCCTTTCAAAGAAATTCCACCAATCCTCTTTGGTATTATTTTTATTTTTATGTATTTTTCACATTTTTATACCGCCCTTCCTCCAAGGAGCTCAGAGTGGTGTACATATTTCCTCCCCTTCTTTTGTCCTCACAACAACCCTGTGAGGTAGGTGGGGCTGAGAGATAGTGACTGGCCCAAGGTCACCCAGGAAGCTTCGTAGCTGAGCGGGGATTTGAACCTGGATCTTCCAGGTCTAAGTCCGACTCCCAAACCACTACACCATCCTGGTGTAGAAAAAGGACAGTGGGGTGGCTGCTTTCAGCCATACACCTCTCCTCTATTGGTGGGATGTTTTAAAGGGCTATGCACCCAGAGTCCCCACTGTCAGACTGGCATGGATAATAATCACACAGAAAGCATTCGTTTGCATGCGTGATTCACTATTCTTCTATGGTTGATCTGATTCTGTGCACTTATGGCCCCTAGTCAGAGCATATATGTTTTGTGAGGAATTGTTTCGTTTCCTTTGAAAAGTATAGACTCCTATGCAGAAGCCTTTTGAGTAGATCACAAGAAGCTGTCTTGCACTGACTCAGGCCATTGGCCCACCTAGTTCAGTATGGTCTATGTCAGTGGTTCTCAAAGTGGTGGTGATCCCACCACCTTGAGAAGCAGCAGGTAGCTACCCCCATAAGGGGAGTGGCGACCTGCAATGGCAGCAGCAGCGATCCCGGGATCGCACTGCCGTTGGGGACAAAAGGGTTTGCTACACACTTACCAGGAGTCGTGCTGTCCTCTGGAGGGTGCAGGGGGCCTCCTGTGCTTCCAAACAGCCCCCTGAAGAGATTGAGGCCCACTTTCCAGTTTTCCGACGAAAACCGGAAGTGGGCCTCAATCACTACAGACGGCCATTCAGAAGCACGGGGAGGCTCGCAGAGCGGTCTGCAGCCCCCCCACCCTCCGGAGGGCAGCGTGACCCCTGGTAAGTGTCTAGCAAACCCTTTTGTCCCCGGCGGCGGCGCCAACTTGATCCTGGGATCACTGCTGCTGCCATCACCCTGTCCCCGCAAGTACTCAATGTTCTCCCCTGTTTGTGGGGAGAACTTTGAGAACCGCTGGTCTATGTTGGCTGGCGACAGCCCTTCAGGATTGCATCCAGTCCTACCAGGAGATATCAGGCACCGAATCTGGGATGTTCTGCATGCAAAGCACGAGTTTTATTAGTGAGCTGCAGCCTCTCCACAATGATACTTAAGGTCCCATGATTCTAAGAGATTTTGGCTTGTAGGCTTAAAGGTGGAGTAGTCACTACCGATGAACTGGTGGAAGAATTAAGAGTGAATGAGGAAAAATGGTTGTGAATGAGTGATATATATAATGAATGATAAAAAATATTTGTCATCATGAAAGTGGGGCATTGGGATGCAAATGGGACAGCTGTATTCTTTAATTGCAGCTGGATTAATAAAATGTAATTTTTACAACCCATTTGCAACAGACCGCTGGGGAATACATTTTATTACCACTCTGGGTGTCTTCTAGTTAATAAATTCGTGTCTTTTGAGCATAAGCGTTTGGCTTCAAATCCCAGATACAAGTTTATTAAAATTGTAATAGTTCTTGGAGACTATAAAATGAAATGAAGTGCACAAAATGTGCATGGCTTTCAAACCATTTTTACATGACTAATTTCAGCATTTCCAACTTAGGCAGTGTGTGGTTGAATTTAAATAATAAATATTTAACCAGCTGCAGATCGTCGTCTAAATGAATTTCAATAGTTGGTTATTTTGCCCTCCCCCCTTCCCCAATTATCTTATTTACATTTGTTAGTTAAAGTCTAAACATTACAGCATTATTGAAATATTAACTAGAGTTAGTAGAAACCTCTAAGCCATTTCCTATGAAGTAATGGAAAATTTAAGATTAGATTATTATAACACATAGTGCACCAATAGCTTGCTTGCTTGTTTTTTGCTAAACCAGGGAGCCATTATGGGCATCGTAACATAACTACAGTGAAAAAAATTCAGGTATTGTTCTTTTTATGTTAGTGACTAGCAGGATGTCCATATTACAAGTGTAAATCAGCATTAAGCATAATTGTGATGACTCACCGCTAAGGAATCCTGGGAAACATGGTTCTATGAAGGGCCTAAGAGTGTTTCCCAAACTTTTTTGACCTGTGGCTCCCTTGACCATTGGCGACCATTGGCTGTGGCTCCCCATTACATTATGTTGATGCCTGACAATTGGCATTCCACTGTTTTCCGAGAAGATTCCGTGGCACTCGGCGGCTCCCCTGGCTGGTTTTCGCGGCTCCCCTGGGAGCCACGCCTCCCAGTTTGTGAACCACTAGCCTAAGGAATAACTAAAATAGAGTTCTCACTGTCTTTCCAATACTACAGTGAATATAGCAGACTCCCTACATCCAGCATATGCTGTCAAACGTGTTACTCCCCAGCTCTGTCAGCTGCACTGAATACCAGTTCATTTCTAGGTACAATTCAAGGTGCTGGTTATTATGGTGAGGGTTGATCTCATGCTTTGATCATTATTCTGAATCCAGTAAAGAGAGCCTGACTATCGCTAGGGTCAGTGTTGCACTAGGGTAGGGGTGCACAACATGCGGCCCCAGGGCCGCTTGCGGCCCTCCGAAGGATTTCCGGTGGCTCCCGAAGAAATCGGGGATCCCTTGGTGCGCGTTGCTTACGAAGAGAGCGCCGAGGGATCTCCGATGTCTTCGTTCCAGCCGCGTAGCTGTGCAGCCTTCTTGCTCGGGTCGCCGAGCGAGAAGGACAAAGTCACTGAGCCTTGCGAGCCCATTAGCCCGGAGGCTTTGAGGCCGTTGCTGAAGGCGGAGTTTAAACACCGCCGATCAGCTGGAGTCTCCTGGCATTCAGCCAGGAGCCGGAAGAGCCGCGTCTCCTCTTGTGTGCCAACAGGCGCAGAGGTTTTGGGGCTTGTCCCGTTGGCGCTGTCACTGCTCTGTGTGAGGAGGAGGCTCGGATTCGCAGTGGGAGGGCAAATCCGAATTTTTAATTCTGTAAATATCTTTATTTATTAATTAATATGTTGCTTTTCCGGATATTTTCTGGCTCATGGACACCCCCCCTGTGATGTCACTTCCTGAGGAAGTGACATCACGGTTCCTTGACACGCCCCCCCGTGCGGCCCCGAAGAAGTTTAATCTATTCATTTTGGCCCCTACCTACTTCCAAGCTGTGCACCCCTGCACTAGGGAGACAAAATGTGCCCCAGCTTCCAGTGATGGGGGCCCCAGGAAGGGTCACACGGAATGCACTGAACAACTTTACAGCCTCTGTCCTCAGGAGCTCTTTGCCCTCTTCAGGCCCTCCATACGCACGGCTGACCTGTCAAAGATGAGCAGTTCACAAGTAAAGGATATTTTGGTCTCGTTCGATATTTACAGAGCTTGAGACTCTAAAATACATCTCAGTATACAAACATAATTAGTGCACTCCTGTTGACAGAGGAAAAAGATAGCGACACTTTGCAAATTTCCTCTAGATGAGTCAGTCGATAGATTCTCTATATTGATTGACACATCTCTTCCATAACCTTTACTCAGGGGCTCTCTTCAATTGATTGCAGCATCTCAGTGTTATTTTGTCCTCTGTGATATTCTTGCTGAAGATTCTTTATGAAGACACCTTCACACACAACCTCTGATCCAGATGTTTACTGTTGTTCATGGTTTGTATTTTGTATCCCATCCAAAAGGATCTTGGACAATAGTGATGGGTTGGAGAGAGGTGAATGTGCTATGCAGCCACCGCAATGAGTCGAGACTGGTGTGTGTGGGAGGGGGGATAGAGTGCTCTGCTGTTACAGGAGGGTATTGGTCATGTGGTGAAAATCCTTGGATTGCTTCTTCTCTGTTCTACACAGGACTAGTGAATACTTTAGGATCATTGCCATTAAAAGCCAGGACATGGTCTGTTGTTTAGGGGGAATAAACTGGGATGAAGAAAAGGCTGGGTTGAAGACCTTGATTTAGTGCACCCTTACTGCTTGAGTTGGCATGAGATGAAATTGGGTATCCCTGTCTGCCTGACCTGGATCTGAAGGCAGGTAGGAATGCCCAGGTGACCATGACTTGACCACAGAAGGTGGAATGGTGACATATAAGTGCATGTAAATTTAAACAGAAGGATTATCTTGGCTCTTGACCCTGACTGAGCCGGTGATCAATGCATTGTCAAGATTCAGTCCATTTTGAGAGAGAAGAGTGCTATAGCAGTGGGAAACATTGTCTGGAATACGTAAGATTAGGGATTAAGGATTGTTCCAATGTGTGACAGCAGCAGTATGTTCCATTGAAATCTGCACTTATTTCTGAGTAAACATGCATAGGATTGCCGTGTGTAGGGCCTATTCCTATTGGGGCCTTGCACTTCCGGAACTAGCATTTTGTTTAGTTTTCTGATTTCTCTTTGTACCTAACTGTAAGGACCATGCCTAGATCTTCCATCACCTGTCTTTTTGCAAATGCCTGCCTGTAACTGCCTTGTTTCCCTTTTGTGTCTGCTACCAGCTTCAATAAATGTCCCTCTTATTTTGATCACTAACCTGCCTGGCCTGATGATGTAGTAGATCCCTGAGGTTGCTAGCTTCAGTTTCTGAGGACCTCCTGGGAATCTGGGGCTCCTGCCATTCAGCTGGGAGGGAGGAGCTCCAAGGCAGCCCCTCCTCTGTCTGGTTTTAGCCCTGGTGATGGAGTGATGGGGAGGAGTAAGATGATGCTGACTAAGGGGCTCCTTCCCCTCAACCATCACAGACTGGCAGAAGCAAATGGGATGGAGGAGTCACAATTGAATTACTGTAACTGGTACTGAATTATATGATATTGCCTCACTGGTTTTATAAAAATGATACTTAACATTTTGTATAGCACTTGTAAGCATCTGACAACTTGACATTTGTTTCCTTATTGCAGTCCTTACAACTACCCTGTAAGATAGGTAAAGGTAAAGTTATTGAAGATGGTGGTCATAGAGAGCCGAGAATGGTTTGCCTAAGGCCATTGAGTGTGTCCATGGCAGGATGAGAGATGGATCAGTAACTTTGTAGTTCAACTGCTATGCAGCTGTAAGAAAACCCCCAAATCATGCAATCGGGATGCAGAGTGGCCATGGAAAGATAACCCGAAATGAGTACAGGTGGGCCCCCATATCCACTGATTCGCTATCCACAGTTTCAGTTATCCACGGATCGTGGGGACCCCCCAGGCTTTTACTTTTTCCCAGTAAGCTTCATTTCTTCCTTAAAGAAACAGGAGAATCAGCCTCTGGCTGCTTATTACAGGCAAGTAGAATGAGACTAAGTACTAGAGAGGCTCTGCAAGGTTAACAAGAGCCTCTTGCAGAAACCTTGCAGAGCCTCTCTAGGACTTAGTCTCGTTCTACTTTCCTGCAATGGAGGCGGCTTCTCTGTTTGTTTTAAGGAAGAAACAAAGCTTGCTGAAAGAAAAATAAGAGCTGGGGGGCGGCAAGCATGCCTGCCTGCAGGGGAGGCAGGGTGGGGGGCCCCTCAGGAAACCATGGAGGGGGTGTTCGCTCTTATCCACGGTTTCAAGTATCCACGGAGGGGCCCGGAACATATCCCCAGTGGATATGGGGGCCCACCTGTATAAGGGACTTATCTTTAGGTCACTCGTTTACAGAATTTTGCTCAAAGGCAACAGAGTTTTGCTAAGACCAGCACAATTTTTGCACATCTTTGCATAACGTAGTTATTGGAGGGCTTCATCACTCACTTTCCTTCTGTCTTGCACAGGCAATGCTGCTAATTCTTGAGACACTTGGAGGTTGTGGATTAGGTTGACCTGGTGCCGCGGAAGGGGCCTCCATAAGGTAAGAGCACAACCAATGTTTCGTTTGTAAAAAAGGAAGGAACGCCGGCTCAGTTCTACCTGGAATAGTTGCTACTTGATTTGGAACACCTTCCCACTTATCCCAGATGAATGAGGGTGGGCTGGCAGTGGTTAATCAACAGTGAAATGAATGCACTCTGTACATGTTCAAGAACATTTTGTCTTATTATCACTGCACATATTCCAGGGTTAAACTCTCAGGTTCTTAACAAATCATTCTAGGTAGCTGAATCCTGATAATATTTGGCTCAAAAGAAATCCCAAATGTAAACACCTTAATACCAATTTTCTGGTGCCCCCCCCCCACCAAAGAAAGGACACTCTGGAAATGAGCAGCAGTGTTCTTTTCTCCAGCTAGTGTACATGTGGAATGGCAAGTAATAAGCCCAAGTAACCCCTGATTTAAGAGTGAACCCTGGTTCATGGTTGAGCTACCATGGATCATTTTCCAAGGGTGCCTTGGAAAGCGCTTGGAAATGTTAACTGGTTGACAGTTCTGCTGCCATCGTGCTGCAGGCTGATCAGAGGGTAATTGCTCCAGTATTGTTCATTCTGCACTGGTTGCAGTCTAAATGTTTTCAGGCTCAATTTAAGGTGCTGGCTTTAACCTTTAAAAAGCCCTAAATGGCTTGGGAACAGGAGGACTGCCCCTCCAAAATGTCCCTCTTTGCATGTTCTGTTTTACATCAGAAGCCTGGCTCCAATGTTCCACCAGGAATAAGGGTTTCCCCCCCCCCTACATTAGCATTGCTTTATATGTGTTTTGTCTGTTTGTAATGAAAAATGTACATATACACATGCATGAATGCATCATATGTAAAGAAAAAGCAGGGAAGCCACCAACTCAAGCCCGTGTAGCTCCAGCATCACATGCTTTCAGGCATCAGGCAAAGACTTAGGTTGTCTGCAAAGCTTTGGGGCTAATTTGTTTTTTGCCTGTTGAATTCCTATTTCGTATCTTATGATGACGCTGTTCCATTGCACAACTTTTTTCCTGTATTGAGATCTGTTGTTTTGTTTGAATACTGGCTGTTTTAATGTGCATGTGTTTTCTTGTCAGTCACTTGGAGAAAGAGATATAAAATGTGATGATGATGATGATGATGATGATGATGATGATGATGATGGTGGTGGTGGTGGTGGTGGTGGTGGTGGTGGTGGAAGAATGAATGAATAAGGAAGAAAGAATTTAAGGGCAAAACTATACGTTAAGCTAAATGTGTAACGAGGCCTGAAAGGGTTTTAATTTAATTCTAAATAGCTTGTGGCAGGGGGAGGCAAAAATGTGGTGAAACCACACCAGGGAACAGATGCTTTAGTAGTACTTTCCCCTTCACGGTTTAGATCTCAATTGCAGCCCCTCCCTCCCCATGCACTTTTTTAGTGGGAGGAAAAAAGAGATCACTACAGGACCAAATGCCCTAGAAGACCAAAGGTTCACCTCCCCCCCCTCCTATAATATACAGTATTGACTCTGCCCATCCCCTGAGATCTTCTGGGAAGTCCCTCTTGCACAATGTGTGCTGCCTTCCGAGGTACAGCTAGCAGTGACATGCAGGAGGGTCTCTCTGTGGTGGCTTTTGTGTTGTAGGACAGCCTTCCCATGGGAGGGGCCGTTGGCTCTCTCCCTGCTGCTATTTCAGTGGAAGTTGAAAACATGCCTGTTTTGAATGGCTTTCCCTGACTTTGGTAGTGTTCCTGAATCCTGATCACTACCTGTTTTAATGGTTGCCTTCCTTGATTGTTATGCTGCATAAGTGCTTGTGTGTGTGTGTGTGTGTGTGTGTGTGTGTGTGTGTGTGTGTGTGTGTGTGTGTTTTACTGTTAATTGATATTTTATTGTTTTACTGTTGTAAACTGTCTTGAGTCCAATTGTAGAAAGATGTTTTATAAAGCTTTAAAAGAATGCATTCTGGGCCAAGGAATTTAAGTCAATTCCCATAACCACAGCACAATCCTATCCAACTTACACCACTGGTGTAACCAGCGGTGCAGCGAGAACGGGAGGCCCCAGAATGGAAAGGGGATTCAAAGGGGATTTGAATCCCCCTTTGGAGGGAATTTTAATCCTGTTCTGGGGCCTCCCGTTCTCGCTGCACCGCTGGTTACACTGGTGGTGTAAATTGGATAGGATTGCGCTGTCAATCTGGTTTATCAAAATGAGCACTGAGTTATCAGTTATGAACTCTGCATGGATTCCCAACTCACATTCTCAGCCTGTAACTTTGGCCCTGTATGAATTAGTTGCTTGAAATTCACTTCTCTGGGAAAAAGGAACTGCCACAATCTGTATGTGATGTTTATCATGTGTTTTGCAGTAGCTAAATTAGTTAAATTTAAAGAAGGGAGATAAAACCCAGAAAACTGTTTGGTTATAGCCACATTAAGAGAAAAAAAAGTATATGTCTATAATTGTGAGTGTTAAATCCAAATCTTATTCTTGCTTTAAAAACACATATTGCAAAGAAATGACAATCTTCGGGAAGCTTACATTACTGCTAACTAATCAACACCACTTAGTCACTCGCTAACGCTGTGTGTGATTTCTAATTACTTCTGTACTTTGTCATTGTTTAACACAATCAAAGCTAATTGACCAGAGATATTTTTTTGGTTATATTGTTGTAGGCTGCACTGGACGTTTTTAGTGTTATTGTTCTAGGTTTTTTAAAACATCTCAACCTTCTCTGCATCATTAAATCTTAAATTGGACTGTGATAAGAAGCATATTTTATTCCAGTTATCAAATGGAAGGGAATATTCACTGCACAGAGAACATGTATTGGAAGAAGGGTACTTGTCAGGGTCTTTATTTCATAGTTAGTGGCCATTCTTTGCAGGTCAACTGTTTTTAAAAAGGAAGCTTTGATTTGAGCTAAAATAGTCCCACTTAGAATAGTGTTATTATAAAGCTCAAAAGCGAGAGCAGGGCCTAGTGTTAAATGCTTCTTTTCTAATGAAAATCTTAATGCCTCCGGATGATGAAGAACAATTAGTGGATTGTGGAAATATGACTGGGGTGAATAATTTGTAACCATCTTGTCTTTTTACTGGGTTAAAATATATACCGTATTTTTCGCTCCATAGGACGCATCGGACCATAGGACGCATGCATCCTATGGAGCAAAAAATAGGGGAAAAAAGGTTTTTTTTTAATAAAAATAAAAATAATAAAAAATGTAAGCAAAATACACTTACCGGGGCTTCAGGGAGGCCTGCAGAGGCTCCTGCAGGCCTTCCCAATCTTCATTTCGTCAAAAAAAAACGGCCATTTTTGGCCACTTCTGGTTTTCGTCAAAACTGGAAGTGGCCGAAAATGACCGTTTTTTGATGAAATGAAGATCGGGAAGGCCTGCAGAGGCTCGTATATATATATATTGTTTCCATTTGCCTAGTTTTACAAGTTTCTGTCTCTCCCTTTCCTGCCTTCTCACAGTTGCCCATGAGGAAAGAGAGTTTTTTCCATAGAAAACCAGAGGCTGGAGTATAGGTGGGCTGAGACACAGGTGGATTCCCTGAATTTAGTACTGGACAGTGTCGTGTTTTTCAAATTAGGAGCCCTGAGGTTAGCGGCCAGTGTTGGTAACTGGGATCGTAACCTGGAAGAACTGGAGCCAGAAGTGCAGCCTGTTCTATTGAGCCAGGATCCATGCACTTGTATCAGGACCAGATGATCCAGAGGTTCCATACCCTCTCTGCCAACTGTAGGGGCTGATGTGACACCCTCTGCCCCATTCCCTTCTCTGCTTGTAGTATGAGCATCTTGCAGTACTGCAGTACTAGTCTCAGGGCCCAATCCTATCCAACTTTCCAGCGCCGATACAGCTGCAATGCAGCCCCAAGGTAAGGGAACAAATGCTCCCCTCACCGAAGGATGCTGCACATATCCCGTTGGCATGGCTGCATCAGTGTTGGAGAGTTGGATAGAATTGGTCCCTTAATGTCTGTCTTAGGCCGGGAGGCACCAAGTCCATGGCAACTATGATGAGAAAGCAGAGCTTACTTTGCCACTCAGGTTAAAGGCATTGGCCATAGATCCGAAGCACACAGGCTGATATGTACACATACATGTAGTCCTGGAAGGTATATGGTGGAAGGAAACATACAAGGTCCCTCTACAGACAATGACTACTCATGGACTACTCATGGACTCGGTTTCCCGGTCTTTACCAGTGCTCTGTCACTAGAAGCTAATAAACTCTCCCAGGTTCTGGGTCACAAGTGCACAGAAGTGCTTAATGACAAAAATATGTATAAGTACTGCATACATTTTCTGCCATTAGGGTGGTATCGTCTGCATATCTGAGGTTGTTGATATTTCTCCCGGCAATCTTGATTCTTGATGAGGGTGAAAGAGGAGAGTGCAAAAGTTGGCTTGAAACTCAACATTAATAAAACTAAGATCATGGCATCGGGTCCCATCAATTCATGGCAAATAGAAGGGGCAGAAATGGAAGCAGTAACAGATTTTACTTTTCTGGGTTCCAAGATCACTGCAGACGGAGACAGCAGCCATGAAATTAACAGACGCTTACTCCTTGGAAGGAAAGCTATGGCAAACTTAGACAGCATAATAAAAAGCAGAGATATCACCATGCCAACAAAAGTTCGTATAGTCAGGGCGATGGTGTTCCCAGTAGCAATGTATGGTTGCGAGAGTTGGACCATAAGGAAGGCTGAGCGCCGAAGAATAGATGCTTTCGAACTGTGGTGCTGGAGAAGACTCCTGAGAGTCCCTTGGACTGCTAGGAGATCAAATCAGTCAATTCTAAATGAAATCAAGCCTGACAGTTCCCTGGAAGGACAGGTACTAAGGCTGAAACTCAAATATTTTGGCCACCTAATGCGAAGAGAGGACTCTCTGGAGAAGACTCTGATGCTGGGAAAGATTGAAGGCAAAAGGAGAAGGGGAAGGCCAAGGATGAGATGGTTAGACAGCATCACAGATGCAACGAACATGAAAATGAGCAAACTCAGGAAGATAGTGGAGGACAGGAAGGCCTGGCGGGATATGGTTCATGGGATCACGAAGGGTCGGACACGACTTAACGACTGAACAACAACTGCATACATTCCTGTATTTTTTTTTTTTGGGGGGGAGGACAGTATCTTGAAATAACTGGGTGTTATTCTAACGCTGTGAGCTTCTGTAAAAATTGTGAATTCAGAGAGGAAGGCATTTGTGATTCCAAATGAATAAAACATGTTGAGGGTTGATGTTCATTATCTCTTGCTAGAAATTAGTTACGATGGGACATCAAGAGCAAATGCACCCCCCTTCATGCGTATGTGGTAGTTTGTGGCCTGGGGCATATGTGCATTCATCTGTGTGCCCATAAACCCAATCCCTGCAATTCATTCTACTTCTCCCAGTCTCTTTCCAAGCCTAATAATAATAATAATAATAATAATAATAATAATAATAATAATAATATACAGTATTTATATACTGCCTTTCTTGGTCATTGGATTTCTCCTCTGAATTTAATTCAAGGCGGTTTACAGGGGCAGGCTTTCTCAACCCCCCTAATGGGGTTTTTTACAATCATATATAAATGTTCAATCTTTCATGAACAGCTGCATTCCAGATGGTATCTTTTGCAGTCTGGCCTCTCCCTGATCGTCTCCTCCCACACTCGGCCGATGCAGCTGGCAGCTCTTATCTCTCTTCAGAGAGGCTTTTTTCACAGCTTTTTGTCAGCGGTGTGTCTCAAACTGGCTGTTCACCAATATTCGGGCTTACGAGGCGGCAACTCTACCAACTGAGCCAGACCTCCTGCCTGGATGTGATAGACTTGCCATTTCAAGCCCTAAATAGACTGCAAACTGGATTTCTGAAGGACTTTCATCTCCAACACCAGTCAGCCCGTACATTAAGATCTTCGCCCTTCGGTGGGTGCCCCACCTTCTGAGGTTAGGCAGGTGGCTTCTGGAAGACCTTCTCAGTGGTGGTCTCCAAATTGTAGAACTCCTTCCCAAGTCAGGTTCTCCTGGCCCCTGTGTTGCTATCTTTTGGCACCAGCTGAAATCTGTCCTGTTATCCTGAGCTTTCAGTACTATTTAATAGCTTTTATGTCCCATTTTAGTCTTGGACTGTATCATTGGCAGTTGAATGTTGTTCTGTTTTTCTCTGCTGCATGTGCTCCTTTTCTTGATGATTGTTTATTGCAGCGCCGTAACTACAGCAGAGCCTTTGGAGCAGGAGCTCCAGGCTCTCGATCGCGGGAGGGCGGCTGCGGCAAACTCACCGTGTTTCAAAGAGGAGCGTCGTGTTCTGGTCCCTCCCTCCCTCCCTGGAGCCGTTTGGCTCCGAAATGAGAGCAAAACGGGCGGGGGGGCACGTCTACGTGACACGACGCTGGCCCCGCCCCCTCGCGCCCGGGCGTCCTCCCGGCGCCTGATGCCTCTGGTTTATTGGTGGTTGCTTGCTTCATTGCTTATCTTGCAGTATTTGTTAGCCATCTTGAGGCTTTAGTGAAAAGGCAGGATATATGGTACATTCTGAATATAAATATACGCAGCATGTAAAAAGGAAGGGAAGAACAGCAAGGTTTGGGCATAGACACACACAGTTTTAGCATTTCTGCCGAAACTGATGCTTATCCTGCATATTGTGTGGGTAGTCCTGAAGCCTCACTCTGTGTACTATATATTTTTTTTTTACCAGAGATGGTGTGAGCTGGTTCTGAGCTAGTAAAACAATCCGGTTTTAGCCTGAACCTAGGGAAAGAGCCGTAGCTCAGTGGCAGTGCAATATGTGTTGCATGCAGAAGGCCACCGATTCAGCCTCTGGCATTTTCAGGGTCAGCTGGAAAAGGCCCTCGACTGAAACAGCTGCAGGTAGACAGTACTGAACTACATCACCCCAGTGGTCCAACTCTGTATAAGGCAGCTTCCTTTGTTCAATATCCCTGGTGAAGATGGACAACATCTGTGAAGCAGGATTCCTGTGAGCCCGCGAGTGAGCGCTCAGTGCTCCTCAGCTTTACCCCCTGCTCTCCCTGTGGAGCACATTGATCACTGCAGACAAACGCTTTCCACGGTGAGCAGGGGGCAGGGCTGAGGAGCACAGCTGTGGAGGGATGGGGCTCACCGACACACCCAGATGTTGTGAAGACTGAGAGTCCATGGTAGAGATGAGGTTTGAACCAGAACACTTGCTCTTCTCAGGGTTGGCCATTCCCTGGTGATGCGCCAGCCTCTGCTCCTCCTCCTGCTTGGATTGAAAAAGAACGAGGGAAGTGTGGAGGAGAGGAGCGTGGTGGGTTAGAGCAAAACGCTCAGGCCGCAGTCTCCACACTTCTGCTCGTCCCCGTCTTCCTTTTCCAATCCAGGGAGTGAGAGGAGAGGGACACTGGAGGCAAGTGAGCAGATGGAGGTGGGTGCAAAGGTGTCGCTCCGGTAGGGGCGGGGCCGTATGTTTTGCTCGTCCTAGTCCCGTTTACCGAGCGAGCAGGAGGCGGCCGCGCCCCCTCACTGTCGGAGCCATTCCCCTGCGGAGAAAGCAGCAGGCTCTGCCCTGAGGCCACTTCCCCATGGACGAGCCAGCCCTTGTTGTTCTGCCGTGATACAGGAGCTCTAGTTTCACAGAAAAGAGGCAGCAGCAGCAGCAGCAGGTTATCTTTCTTGAATTCTTAGAATGTTCAAAAAGATCAGGCCAGAGTCACTGCTGGACTGGAATCCGTTTTACATCTGCAGAGAATCTGGCCCAAAGTCCTGTAAGGTTACTTGATTAACACTTTTAACAGAGCTGGAAAATTATTAGAACATTCAGGGGCCTCTTCTGTCATTCCATGAAGCCCTTGACATTTATTGTAATTAAAAATCAAAAAGCCTACAAAACATTTCTCTTGTTTAAATGGTAAAGAAGTGGTGCTCTTGTCACTTGAAAACACCCATACATCTTGACCCTGAGTGTGGGTGTTTAATTTCTCGAAGAACGTAGTTGGGGGATGTAGTGAAGAAATCCGGGCATGGTCTGTAAGTTACCATTTTCCCCCCTTACACTGAAATTTGGTGTGTATTTATTAAGTTGACATTCACAGGCTGTTAGTGATTCGCTCTGGGTCATACACACATCTTTGCTACATTCTGTCATAGTCTAATTAAATTCTGCTGAATAGAGGCGAACTAAGAATCAGCAATTGAGATAGGAACTAGCTCCAGAGTTGCAGGAAAACGTTGCCTACAGTGAAATTTTTGCTCAAGTGAAGTAAATGTGTGTGTGTGTGTGTGTGGGGTTCCTCCTCCAAAGCTGGCATCAAGGGTCTACCAGGTTGGGCACTGGCTGAGGGCCCCCAGGCTTCAGGGGTCCATCTGTCCAAGCCTTGAGCCCCCCCCCCCAGTAGCTGGTAGATAGCATTGGTGTGTGTCACTTAAGAGAGCATCTTGCACCGTTGCTGCTTTTTCCCAATCACCCCATCCATAGTTGGGCTTCCAGTTTCTTTCTTAGGGAGCCCATTTGCTAAAGGTGGAAGAGGAGAAATGGAACAACAGAGGGAGCTGTTATCGTCTCTTCTCTGACTGCTTCGACAGTCCTCCTTGGGTGTTGGGGCACTGAGGGGGAAGTATGTCGGGTCGGGAGACCTTTCCTGTCTCGAGGCCCTGGCAATGCTGAGACAAGAATGACTGAACGACTCCATTTTTATCTTCCCGGGAACCAAGAAGGTAGAAAGAGGGTGCTTTGGCAAGCTGCTCAGGCAAGAATGGCCGGAGATTGCTGACCTTTTACCTTTCCACTGAGGGTCTAAGAAACAAGCATCCAATCCCTTGGGGGTGGGGCGACAACATGCGTGTGCACATGCATTCAAGTGTACATGCGCGTGCACACAAACAATAGCATCATAGGGGGAAGCAGCGTACTTTGCCTGAGGACCCTCCAGAATCTGCCTTCCTCAAAAACATCTGTGGAATTATGAGAGGAGTGTTGGCAAAGAGTAGCAAAATATCTTTTTGGCCCCTAAGAACATTTTCACCTTATGTATTTGATTTTGGCTTTCTAATAGTATTGCATGGCTGGTTCTAAGAAGGCCAATTAGGCTTGCTGGCACAGAGGTGTCTATGTGCCAGCAAGTCTACTTCACCTTATTAGAATCAGTTAGGTCTTAGAAGACTCATTGGAAATGCACTAAAGGTTAAAGAAATATCTTCAATATGCTCGTGGGAGAATTGCTATGCACGCCACATTTCCAGTGCACATCCACACAGACAAAAAGTACAGTGTTGGCTTGCATGGATTAGCAGAAGTTTCTCACGTTCCCTTTTAAGTCCTAGATGCCATTTCAAATTGCAAAGGCACATTTGCAAAGGCACATTTGCAAAGGCACAAATTGCAAATTGCACCAGTTTGTTTTAATTACCTGGAAACCTCTTCCATTCTGAGTGTGGCCCCTTACAGGAGGGAGCCATCAAACCCTTCCTAGTGGTCTGAAGGTTAGATGCTTCCCTGAGCATGCTTCTCTATTCTTTCCGAGATTCAAGTTGTTGTTGTTCAGTCGTTAAGTCGTGTCCGACCCTTCGTGACCCCATGAACCATATCATGCCAGGCCTTCCGGTCCTCCACTGCCTTCCATTTGAGTTTGCTCAAATTCATGTTCATTGCATCAGTGATACTATCTACCCATCTCATCCTCTGCCTTCCCTTTCTCCTTTTAACTTCAATCTTTCCCAACATCAGAGTCTTTTCCAATGAGTCCTCTCTTCGCATTAGGTGGCCAAAGTATTGGAGCTTCAGCCTCAGTACCTGTCCTTCCACGGAACAGTCAAATCAGGGTTGATTTCATTTAGGATTAGCCGAAATTCAAGGTTCTCTTCTAACTCCTCTTCAACATCCATACTCTCTTCAAAATCCATACAACATCAGTCAGCAATGATTGTGAAAAGACAAAAATGTAACTGTAAGCATGTCAGTGAAATGCAATTGTGAGCTTTCCTGTGTTTCAAACTGCAGCAAGGGCAAAATGTCGAAGCCTGAAGCTGCAGCATAAGAGAGCAATAGCTTGGAGCCAGTCTCTGATATCTTCCGTCACACTTCTACAGGAAAAAAATTCCCAGTGGCATGGAGGGGGCACAATCTTGCAACCAAGGCTTGTTATGAATCTGTTTCCCAAATGAACTTTGACCACTCCATCAGGAAGCAGAAGCACAAATAGAAGGGAACACTTTTGCACTTCTCTAGCATATGTGCCATGTGTGGCATGGCTCATCTCCGTGATTGTGAGTATACTCTGGGGCAGTTAATCTAGAACAACAGACACCGTATTTATGAAGGCAATATAAATGTTAATATAAAAGGGAAATTTTGTGTGCACAAGAGAGAAAGGTCAGATTTCCCCCAGAATCACCTAAAACAAGTTGATAATGACCATTTAATAATGTCAAAATCATACTACTTATTCAGCAGAGATGGGATACCATGGGCGTCTATCACCAATGATAAAATCATTATCTTAGGTGAATGGGAAGAAAGCCAGCCCGTCTTTCGAGATGATTTATTTAGATAACTTTTAACACAGAAAGGACCAAAGGTGGTTTCTTCACATAAATCACTTTGTAATGCCTTTCTGTTGCAATGTCTTTATTTCATTTCCTGTTTTAAAGCTTTACAAAGCAGATCTGAACTACCCAGATGGTACATTTTCTTAAGATTTTTCAATTGGCTCATTCCAAGTATTCAAGGCAAGCATTCGTACCTTGAAAAACAAAGCATTGCTATAATCCTTTATTTATGCACTTACCTGGGAGTAAGTCCTGCTGAAATCAGTGGGGCTTACTTCTGAGTAGATAGGCATAGGATTGCACTGTAATACTATTATACTGTATACAGTGCATTACACTCTAAATTCCACGATAATACCTACTGCCCGCCAGATTAGCAAGCCAAATCTGTACAGTACTACTGTACTATTTTATTTATTTTTTATCTTACAACGTTTCAAAAGATATTCAGGTTTATGCTAGCAACAAACTTGCATCGTTGACCTCTCAGAAATTCTAGGAATGTTCAGAAATGCCCTGAAAATGTTTGTCTTCTAGAAATTCCTTTGGCTTCCCTTGAAAATTCTCAGATGCTTCACCTTGGAAGTAACCCAAATATTTGCTTCATATTTCGTTGTTGTTGTTTAAATGTCAGTGCTCACAACATACTGTATCTTTTAGTTTGAATGATTTCCTTGTTGTTGTTGTTCACCTATTTACATCAGCGTACATGGTACTTTTACACAAAAGTACAGATCTCTATCCTTAGGAGTTTATAATCTATACAAAAGTGAAACAATAAAGGGAGAGGAAGGAAGGCAGGGAGGAATACAGGGTTATTTCAGTTAGATCATACATTTAAACCTGGTTACAGAAGATTACAGAAGACTCTGGTTACAGAGTGGACTACCAGCGCAATCCTATATATGAACCCTACTGAGTTCATGGAGCATTACTCCAGTAAGTGTATATACGATTGCAGCCTATGGTGTTGTGGCAAAGATTCCACAGGAAAAAGGTGATTTTATGAAGGGATTTGAAGGAAGTAAACAAGGAAAGGATTGCAAGGAGTTCCAAGAAGCAGTTTCCAGGGTGGAAAGACGGAAGGCAATTAGGAGGGAACAGGAGATCTTTGGATGGTTGAATGGTGTGAAGCTGGATATCACAGTCTGGAAATCAGGCATTCTGAGAATGGGAGTTCCATTTGTTGTTTAGTCCTGCAAGCAGTACTCAAATCACAAGTCGTTTAACCGTCTGAGAAAACGAGGTGATGTTCAAACATTGCTGAAGAGGGACGGCATTCTACCAATGAGGTGTTGCACCCTAAAAGGCCCTGATCACACTTTCCCCTCACCTCACTGAAAGGGGGCACTTCAAGGAGGACCTCAGGTAATGAACTTAACAACCGGGCAGAAAAAAAGAAAGACAGAAAGCTGTGGGCGACTAACGAAATGTTAAGCTTCTGGTTCGTTCACAGTTAGGAAATAATGGTTTATCTAATGGCTGGTATGAGATGCCGCATGTCACTTGCCAAAATTGCATTTGCAAATACAGGAATATTTATTCAATTTTCCTTATTTCATGTCAAGTGTAGGCTTTTTCTGCATGTTAATAGATATTGAAGAGTGAACGGGAGCTTGCCATAGTGTTCCAGATTAGCAGTATGAGATGATTTCCTGCTTTTCAGATGAGCAGCAATTATTTTTAATGTGCTTGTAATATTTTAAGTAAATTCAGCTGTGTGTGTGGTTTTAAAACCACATTGCCTTCTATAGGAGATTGTTTCATGATTTGATAAAATGATAGTTTATTTTAGTTTAGTTTACTTTAACTAAACACTTTCTTAACCAGAGCTGTTATTTACGTATTGAAATGAGTAACTATTCCAAAACTTTAAAATGTATTTTCAAGTGTTTGGGGGAGGGATTGAAAAGTTCCTCCTTTTTGCTCTGAAAAAGGCACAGAGAGAGTACAATCAGATTTGTACCATATAATTCTCCACATAAACAGCCAGCGCGGAAACTGAAAATGGAGCACAAACCATCCAAAGTTAAGTACTTCTAAGCCCCATTGATTTCAATGGGAGAGATTTAAAGCATGCATTTAACTCTCCAGTTTAAATCAATGGGGCTTAAAGGTCCTTATCTGGATAGATTGTGCCTACAGGTTTTCCACCCCTGCCAAAATAAATGTCTCAAACTAATTGTTCCCATTATGTTCAGTCTTATTTCTTTGAATATTCATGTTTATTTCTGAACATTATTGGAAGCTAAAATTGTGGTGTTCAGACTCAGATCTCACTACACTGCGGCTTATTCGGCAGTGATGTGCTGTAGTGTGGAGTGACGCCATTAAAAATGTTAGTGTTTCATTCTTAGACATGCTGTGAATTTGCATGTCTACACTTCTGCGATTCCCCCCAGAATCTTTGAATACAGTCTTCAAACTACCATCTATCCGAATCACCCATTCCATGGGTGGCGCTGAAATCCATCAGGAGAAACTGCCTGAATGTTGAACTGTCCCTCTTGCAATTTTTGTGTGAGGTGCCACCTTAACCTGCCCAAAATGACTTTGATACATGCTTATGGCGTGTTTCTTTTATCTCTATTTTTGTGGTTGTGCTTACAAGACAAATACCCAGGAAAATGAATTGTTTTCCTTGAAGCATTGTTCCTGTCTTCTTTCAAAGTGTGTATGTGCTGTATGTGTGTGTGTGCCAAGGAGAGTGAACAGGGGTGCAGTTCATTGGGGGGGGGGGACTCATAGGATTGGAGTTCAGTGAAGAGCACATGCTTTGTATGCAGAAATTTCCAGACTCTGTCCTTGGTATCTTCCTTTCTGAAACTCTGGAGAACTGTTGCCAGTCAGCTCTGATGACAATGAGCAGATGGAACAATGGTCTAACTCAAAATAATGCAGCTTCCTACATTCACCAATGATGGGAGGGGGATTTTGCTTCCACAAGACACGGTAACACTAAGTAAAAATGCAGTACTCAGTTGGCCCTTGTTGGGTCCCTATTATATGTCTTGTGGTGGGTTCTACCATCTTGGAGGCTGTTGCCCATGCGTGCTAGCTGGATGCATGATGAGTTCAAGATGGCAGCATGTGTTGTAATGACAGCTTTTCTTGGATGTCATCACTTTGAAATATGGTGGTACAGCTGCCAGCTGGCACACCCATAGTCTTTGTCCTATCCCCTTAGTGGCGACCAGTAAAAGAGCGAGATTGTTGCATTGTCGTAGTAATGGATGCATTTCCATTTTTCTATCACTGTGTCTCCCACCAGCACTCGCTCTGAGGCAGAATTCATCTCAGATACTGAAGAACATGGGGAGATGCCTCTGTCGCAGTAGAGAACAAATTCTATTTTGATAAGGAGATTAAATTGACCCCCCAGTCAATTGCATTGAAAAAAATCAATCAAAAATAATTAATTGTTTCCAGCCTAAGGACAGAATTAGATATAATACTTGACATGGGACTGCCACTTAAAATAACATCTCTCTTGTGGATCTCTCCCACTTCTATTCTTAGTATTTAGGCAAACTTACCAATGTTGTGATGACAGATGTACAGACCTCCCCCTGCCCCACCCCAAGTTTCAGTTGTCTTATAGAACTTTGTTTGGCTTCTCTTGAAAGTGTTCAGATATTTTGTCTTTCAATGAACCCTGAAGTTCAATTCAAGTTTCATTGTTTTAAAGTTTCAGAGCCAGCTTTAGTTGTGACATTGCAATGTCATGCATTTCCGCACCCAACCCCCATACTTACCGTCCATTGGCAAATACAGGAAAACATGGGTAAGCAACATGGGTAAATTTACCTGTTACAAGGGTGGAGGAGAACTCAGTGGTGGCCTGTCATTTTTGGCAGAGCCCTATGTTGAGCATTACATCTACTCTAACAAACACACATCCATCTTTCCTTGAATGCTGAGTCTAGACAGCTTGTATGAGTAGAGCTGTCCCATCTACGAGGCTAACTGAAGAAGTGGTCACCTCAGGCAGAAGATTGGTGGGGTGGGTGGGCGGGTACCCATTGCTGTCTGCTTCCACTGGCCTTTTCTTCTTCCACTTCCTGGATTGGAAATGGAAGAGGAGGACAGTGAGGAGAGGAAATGTGGAGGGGAGGAGAATGCTGAGCTAGAACACTGGAGAGTGGGAGGAGCAGAGGCCGGCATATCAATGGATAAGAAGGGGGACAGCATTTGGCATGTCGCCTCAGGTGTTAAGAGGTCTTGTGCTGGCCCTGTCTATCTGCGCAATCCTGAAGATAACTCCGGCTCTGGAAGAGGTTGCAAATTTGCCGTAAGGCACGTTTGCGCCTCCTTGGGAGCAGGGAAAGCCGGCACAATGCCGGCCTCCCCAGTTCTGGCGACGGACCCGACCCCGCCGCCGAAGGACCCGGTAGGTTAGGATCCAGCGGGCGGGGGGATCACCGGGGCAGGGAGGGTGGCCTTTGGTCCAGGCGGCCTGGGAGGGGTACGGGGGATGGCCTTTGGCCATATCCTGACCCCCGCCGGGCGTCAGAGCCTTTACACAGCCTCCTCTACTTCCACCAGCAAAATAGCTGGCGGAAATCCGAGGAGGCCGATAGGGCCTGGCCCCGGTTACGTCTCCCCAAGGAGACCTCCGCTTTGGCTGCAACGTTGCCGCCGGTGCTCAGGATCCGGCGGGCAGCCCGGGGGCCGCCGGCTGGATCTTAGTCAGGATTGGGCTGTATGAGGTTGCCTTCAGTTCTTTCATAGCTACAGAGATGGTATAAATGGGAGAAAATCCAGTAGCCTTGCTGTTCACACCAGTTCTGACTGTGGCTTGACCCTACAAGTTGGTTCCTGTGTTGTTACATATGCAGAGCTTATTAGCAAGACACCCACAGACTTCTGTATTGATCGGCTGCATAACAAAATGCACATCAGGCAATCAGAGTTTGTGAAAAGATCAGGGGAGGGGAAAAAAAAACATTATTATCAGCAGGAGCCTGGAGTCATTATGCAGTTAGCGTCTGGCTTTGATCCAAAATCTCATTTCCACCAAATTTACACCAGCGACTTTAAAGAAAACTGTCCTTTAATTAGACTGGTGTAAATGAGAGGTAGAAATGAACCCTTTTGCCTATACTTCACTCTGTAACATGATTATAACTCACTCTTCCGTAGCCTTTTAAGAAGTCAAATTACATTCCGTGTCTTGTTAAATACAAATGTTTCCTTTATAGAATGGAACTGGATGGTAGGCGCCTAAGGATGTTTGTGCATCCAAGTAGCATATTCAACAATATTCTTTTCTTGTTCTCAGTTCTCTATTTCCGTTATGTGGAGTTCTGGGTGTACTTTTGCTTAGCATGCTGTTCTGATATCATTTCTGCTCTACCTACTGGAATATTGATTCTTTTTTTTCCCCAGGGCATATTCTAAAAAAAAAAAAAATCAATATGATTTATATTGGCACGTGCTGGTGACATTATAGTTTAAAGTCTGCCAGCAGCTGGCTCCTAGCAAACCTTAGAATAATGCTAACACATCGACTGACACTCGTGAATTAGAATTAAGGCTATAAAATAGCTAAAAGAGTTGGGTCAGTCACTCTCAGTCTGCTTAACCTACCTTACCAGGCTGTTGTAAAGATAAAATGGGGGGAGTGAGAAAATCATATGCGCCATCCTAATCTTCTGGGAAGAAGGGCAAAATGAAAAATGCAGTAAATAAAAGATTTTAATAATAGATCTGATGAAATTAGACAATTATTCCTTTTAGATGCTCAGTTCAGAAGACTGTGGGCTGGTAATGATACATTAAAAGCATGTATAAAATAGCCAATTAAAATCAATGAAATAGATAAAACATAACAAGCTTAACCCCTGCAATTAATTTATTTGTTTGTTTATTTCTGGACTTCGAGCTCATCCAGCCCCAAGGAGACACAATAAAAAGCATAGAGCACAATAAAATGTCCAATTAACAGAACACAATAAAAGTGCCCAATTAGAAATCAAACTAAATAAAATATGCTAATAGCTGATTCCTGTTAAAAGCTTAACTCTTGCCATCAAAAGCTGGACTACATAGAGAAGGTGAAACACTTTATTACTTAGGCCTGCATTCTGGTGTGTGTCTAACAGCCCAATCCTATCTCCCCCCCCTCTGCACTCCGCGCTGGTGCAGTTGTGCCAAAGAAGGGCAAAGAAGGGGGTGGGTGGATCGGGAGGCTTTGGAGGTGAAAAGGGAGTTAAATCTCCTTACACCTCTGCAAGCCTCCCACTCTGGAATAGAACGTTTCGGTCCTGCACTAGCGATTTCACTAGCACAAGTCCGAGGAGAGAAAGGGAGCAGGACGGAGGGTACAGAAATGGGGGATAGGATCCAGTGGGTGCCATTGCCGCCAGATCCATCCCCTCCTGCAGCCTCCCCGCCCCGTTCCTCCCCCCTCCCTGCCCAGTTTCGTCCCCTCCCTGTCACCTTCCACCCTCCCTGTCCCATTCTCCCTCCTCTCCTGCCACCTTGCCATCGTCAGCAGGTGCCCGGGATCCACTGGAATGCGCTGGAAGGCTCTGGCCTTTCCAACAGTGCTCCAACAGCTCACTACTTGGTGTGCTGCTGGATTGTGCTTTATGGCTGTTTTGCGGCAGTCGCTGCAAAAGTAGCATTCCGCTGGTGACGAAGCCCAATAGGATTGGGCTGTAAGGAAAAGGTGGAGCGGCCACCAAGAATCCCTGCAGACGTTCCTTTTACGATTTGAACTTGGTGAATGAAGAGTAACCTCATGCTAGATGCATCGGCACATTCAGATGAATGCATAGAAGGGGGAGCAAGATTGCTCCTGCCCTCTAGTCTAGATACTCAACCAAAGGTGACAGAGGCAAAAAAGTGAGGCAAAAACTTCACATATTTACTGATGTGATCTGAGCTATCAGCGATGAACCAGGAAAGAGATCTTGGAGTCACGGTGGATCGTTCAATGAAAACATCACCCCAGTGTGCAGCAGGGTCTAGGGCCGTGATGGCGAACCTATGACACGCGTGTCACAGGTAACACGCTTGGTCATTTTGGGTGACATGCCAACATTTTCCCCAGGACCCCAACACACCTTACATTTTTGCAAAAGTTTTACAGACTTGTCTTGAACATTTAGGGCAGGGATTTTGTCAGACCTCTTTCAAATCATTATCTAGTAAAACTCAGCAACAAAGAAGTCACTAATTGATGTTAAATAAAATGCAATGTGCTCTATAGTTGTTTTCATTTCAGTTCAATTCAAAATTACTATTAAAAGTAGCAACAGTCAACAAACTATTAAGAGTTCGGGCGGGGGGGGGGGGTGACACACCAGCAGAGTCAAATTAGGCATTTTCAAAATTTTTGACACACCAAGCCCAAAAGGTTCGCCATTACTGGTCTAGGGAGACAGGTTCCATGCTAAGGGTCATTAGGAAAGGGACTCAGAAGAAGTCTGCTAATGTTATATTGTCCCTATACACACCTATGGTGTGACCACAGTTGGAATACTGTGTACAGTTCTGGTTCCCACACCTCAAGATGGAAAAGGAACATCATACCTAGCTTCTGAAAAAAGACAATTAAGGAATGCCATGATTGAGACTTGTAAAAGTATGCATGATATGAGACAGTGGAAAGAGACAAGTTATTCTTTCTAGTTTCCAAAACTCTCAAATGCATCTCCATATTGCTGCCTGTAAATGGAGCAGTGAAGTAGGTGGGCATTTAGTCTCAGACCTACTTAAAATCTACTGCTTTTGTTTTTCTTTGCAACTTAAGCTTCAATATATTCAAGAGGAGACTTTTGAACCTAGCTTGGGTTTTTTCCAGCCTCTCCTCTGCCCCAAACAGGCTCCTTTGACTGTACAGAACATTTGCCTTTAATATAGATTCACGTTGCCCGGTTGCTCCTGCCCCTTTCAGACTTAATGTCGTTTATTCTCAGGTTGTATTGCTTTAAACCACCAAATACTTCCTTTTTAACTTTGAATCAAACACTGGGTTGTGACAAGAAACAGCCTGAGATTGTCACTGTCCTTTTGAAATCTACAAGAAAGAAACCTTATGGGATCATATTAGGTACAGAAATGATCGGTAATAAAGTTTCTTTTTTTTTTCCTGAATATTATTCAACTTCTTGATGCTGGAGTCTGGTGGTGGCTCATTTTTCTTTTCTTCCTCTCATAGTAACTAATAACATTTTTGCCCTTGTGTTATCAAGGCACGACCAGGCGTATTTATCCTTTTGATGTGTTAGATATCACATTAAAAAAATCCTTTATGATTTTACAGGTGTTATCTCAAAGACAAAAGGGGAACCATAAATGTAGGTTTGAGTTATCTCCTTGCTTAGGGCCAGTTTATTCGCTCAGTAGCATCAAGTACTAAAGCTTTTCCTGCCCTCTGCCATTGGGGACTCCTTGTGAGGGAACAACATTTTTTAATTGTCTCCCATAAAACAAAAACTCTCTAGACACAGAGAAACAGTAAATTAGGGACAAGATAAGAACAAACCCATCTCCCTAACATGCTATTTTTTATGTGCAGGGATTCTTTTTCTTTGAGAAGGCATTCATACATGCAAACCCTCTCTCTGCATGCGCGCGCGCGCGCGCGCACACACACACACACACACACACACACACACACACACACACACCTGCAGCCCAAAATGGTGGTTTGTGTTCCAGGGAACTCTGGGATTTCTTTGAAGCTTTTCAGGAGCTCCTCAGTGGAAGAATAATACACAATGGTGGCCAGGCTTCCAAAAAAACTGCCAGGCTTCCAGTGGCAATACACAGCCCACAGAGGAGTATATAGTATTGAATGTATAGTAGTTGGAGGTGTTAGAGGCACATTTTCAGTCTTTACAGTGGTATCAAATGGGCCTAGATAGCCCCTGGATGAACTGAGGTTCACTCTAAAACATGGCCCACAATCCTCATCCATGCACTCCCATGGATTTGGGGACACACTTGCAGGGGCTCCAGTCAGCAGTCAAATTTATGTGTAATATGTTTGACACAGACCCTCACCAAAGGCTCCTGAGAAAACTCCACAGTCAGGGAATAAGAGGGCAGGTCCTCCTATGGATAAGGAACTGGTTGAAGAACAGGAAACAGCAAGTGGGAGTCAATGGGCAATGTTCACAATGGAGAGAGGTGAAAAGTGGTGTGCCCCAAGGATCGGTCTTGGGACCCCTGCTTATCAATCTGTTCATAAATGAGCTGGAGTTAGGGATTAGCAGCGAGGTGGCCAAGTTTGCGGATGACACTAAACTTTTCCGGGTGGTGAAGACCAGCAGGGATTGTGAAGAGCCCCAAAAGGACCTCTCCAAACTGGAGGAAAGGGCAGCAAAATGGCAGATGCGCTTCAATGTACAGGAAGTGATATAAGTGATTCACATATATGCTGATGGATTCTGAGCTGTCTGCGATGGATCAGGAGAGAGATCTTGGGGTGCTGGTGGACAGCTCAATGAAAGTAACAACCCAGTGTGCGGCGGCTGTGAAGAAGGCCAATTCCATACTCAGGATAATTTAAAAAGGGATTGAGAATAAAACGGCCAGCATTATTATGCCTTTGTACAAATCGATGGTAAGGCTGCATCTGGAGTATTGTGTCCAGTTCTGGTCACCACATCTCAAAAAGGATATAGTGAACTGGAAAAGAAGATTAACCAAAATGATTATTTGGGGCCCTTCAGTCTAGAAAAACGGCACCTGAGGGGGGACATGATTGTGACATATTAAAAATAATACATGTGGTGGATAGAGTGGGTAGAGGGAAGTTATTTTCCCTCTCACACAATACCAGAACCGGGGGCGTCTACTAAAGTTGACTGGCAGAAGGATTTGATTGGACCAAAGCAAATATTTATTTACCTAGCATGTAATTAATCTGTGGAATTCCTTGCCACAGGATGTTGTGATGGCACCTGGCCTAGATGCCTTTCAAAGTGGATTGGACAGATTTATGGAGGGCACACAGCAAGCTGCCTTGCTTGCCATCACAAGTTACAAGCCATCATGACTATATGCAGCCTCTGGGTTTTGAAGCTAGCCTATCAGTGAATAGCAGATGAAAGGCAGTGACAACAGGATAAAGGTATCATGTAGGCTTGAGTGCTCCCAGAGGCATCTGGTTGGCCACTGTGAGATTCAGGAAGCTGGACTAGATGGGCCCTTCTTGGCCTAAAGCAGCAAGACTCTTCTTACGTTCTTAGGGAAAAGGTTCCCTGAAGGTAGAAAGTTTGAATGCTAGTGAATTACCATAATTCGGACCAGTGAAACACAATGCTTGAGTTCCAAGATAAGAACTCTGTTTCATTTCTTCATGTAAAAGCAATAATAAAATACAGGTGGCCCCCCATATCCGCTGGGGATATGTACTAGGCCCCTCCGTGGATACTTGAAACCGTGGATAAGAGCGAACACCCCCTCCATGGTTTCCTGAGGGGCCCCCACCTGCCTCCCCTGCAGACAAGCATGCTTGCCCCCCCAGCTCTTATTTTTCTTTCAGCAAGCTTTGTTTCTTCTTTAAAACAGAGAAGCAGCCTCCATTGCAGGCAAGTAGAATGAGACTAAGTCCTAGAGAGGCTCTGCAAGGTTTCTAGTTCTACTTGCCTGTAATAAGCAGCCAGAGGCTGCTTCTCCTATTTCTTTAAGGAAGAAACGAAGCTTACTGGGAAAAAGTAAAAGTCTGGGGGGGTCCCCACGATCCGTGGATAACTGAAACCGTGGATAGTGAATCAGTGGATATGGGGGCCCACCTGTAGAAATATATGAGAGAAAAAAAAGCAAGTGGGTGGGCCTGATTTGGATTGCAGCTTTGGCATGGAGGAAGTTCAGCACTTCCTGCCGGCATCAGGTCCCCAAAATGAACGGAGGTGGAAACTGAGGAGCACCATTTTGTGCCCATCAGTTTTTTTGTTCCATGTTTAATTGCAGCTCTTTTGCAGGGAGGAGACGATTTGGATTAGGGTCTGAAGTGCAGGTGCAAGGATTGGAAGCTCCTCCTCCCCACTGGCGCCCCAATCCAAATTCCCTGATAGAATGTAAAACACGAAGCGATCCGAGAGAGAAGAATAGCAGCCTCGAAGGAGGCTGAAATGGTTGCCTGGGTCCAAAGTGCTGTCCGCCCAGCACTCGGAGTTCTGACCCATTAATCTGTCCCACTGCAAACGCTGCTGGGATGTGAATTGCATCACTTGGTTCCTGCTGCTGATTTCCACCTGTGGCTGTGCTCCTCTGTTAGTTGTGGAACAAGTGTGGTTCCTCTTTTTCTGGAAAGATAAAGGCTGAAAAGACATTTTAAAAGAGCAGCGTGGGTCTCCTACAGTCTATTTCGTCACAAAGACTGCTGCAGCATCCCTCAGTTCTGCCTAAGAGGAGGGATGATGAAACATCCATCTTTATCACACTAGCTAGTGTTTGAGCTTACAAGGCTATTGAAACCACACAGTTTAGTGCTTTGGCTTCAGAAAAAATCACTTGCAGTACTCCCCTCCCTCTGTCTCCAGTCCTCAGCTTCCTTTAGTCATTGACACGCTAGAAGGAAGGGATTTAGGGGGATCTGCACAAAAGGTGCAGAAAAGAGTGACCAGAATGATTTGTGGGCTGGAGCACCTCCCTTAGGAGGAAAGGCTACAGTGTTTGGGGCTCTTCAGTCTAGAAAAAAGGCACCTGAGGGGGGACATGATTGAGACATATAAAATTACGCATGGGATGGAGAGAGTGGATAGAGGGAAATTCTTCTCACTCTTGCACAACACCAGAACCAGGGGACATGCATTAAAATTGAGTGGAGGGAGTGTTAGAACGGAGAAAAGAAAATATTTCTTTACCCAGCGTGTAATTCATCTGTGGAACTCCTTGCCACAGGATGTGGTGATGGCACCTAGCCTTGATGCCTTTAAAAGGGGTTTGGATAGATTCATAGAGGAAAAGACCATCACAGGGTACAAGCCATAAGCAACCTCCTGGTTAATCTTGTTGGCTGTGTGCTCCCTGAGGCATCTGGTGGGGCCACTGTGTGATACAGGAAGCTGGACTAGATGGGCCTTTGGCCTGATCCAGCAGGGCTCTTCTTATGTTCTCATCTGTCTTCCAGAGAACCCCTCTTTGTTTGCATTGAACTTGGTAAAAAAATTGGGGTGTTTAATCCGTCACTAATAAGGGAAACTTCCTGCCTGGATTATGTAGGATTATTAACAAGGTACTTTCAATATGTCTTAGAACTCTGGTACCTGATCTGGCCAGCGGGTGGCGCAGCGGGTTAAACCGCTGAACCATAAGCTGTTGATCGAAAGGTTGGCAGTTCGATTTCCGCGACGGGGTGAGCGCTCGTTGCTTGCCCAGCTCCTGCCAACCTAGCAGTTCCAAAGCATGTCAATGCGAGTAGATAAATAGGTACCGCTTGCGGGAAGGTAAACAGCGCTCCGTGTTCCAGCTGCATGCTACGCGCTGCGGCAAGGAGAGTCATGCCGGCCACATGACCACGGAGGCATCTTCGGACAACGCTGGCTCTTCGGCTTTGAAATGGAGATGAGCACCACACCCTAGAGTCGGACACGACTGGACTTAATTGCCAGGGGATACCTTTCTCTTACAAGAGATGGGGGTACCAGACCACCTTACCTGTCTCCTGAGAAACCTGTATGCGGGTCAAGAAGCAACAGTTCGAACCGGTCATGGAACAACTGATTGGTTCAAAATTGGGAAGGGAGTACGGCAAGGCTGTATATTGTCACCCTGCTTATTTAACTTATATGCAGAGTACATTATGAGAAATGCAGGGCTGAATGAATCACAAGCCGGAATCAAGATTGCCGGGAGAAATATCAACAACCTCAGATATGCAGACGATACCACCCTAATGGCAGAAAGTGAAGAAGAACTAAAGAGCCTCTTGATGAGAGTGAAAGAGGAGAGTGCAAAAGTTGGCTTGAAACTCAACATTAATAAAACTAAGATCATGGCATCTGGTCCCATCAATTCCTGGCAAATAGAAGGGGCAGAAATGGAAGCAGTAACAGATTTTACTTTTCTGGGTTCCAAGATCACTGCAGACGGAGACAGCAGCCATGAAATTAAAAGACGCTTACTCCTTGGAAGGAAAGCTATGGCAAACTTAGACAGCATAATAAAAAGCAGAGATATCACCATGCCAACAAAAGTTCGTATAGTCAGGGCGATGGTGTTCCCAGTAGCAATGTATGGTTGCGAGAGTTGGACCATAAGGAAGGCTGAGCGCCGAAGAATAGATGCTTTTGAACTGTGGTGCTGGAGAAGACTCCTGAGAGTCCCTTGGACTGCTAGGAGATCAAATCAGTCAATTCTAAATGAAATCAAGCCTGACTGTTCCCTGGAAGGACAGGTACTAAGGCTGAAACTCAAATATTTTGGCCACCTAATGCGAAGAGAGGACTCTCTGGAGAAGACTCTGATGCTGGGAAAAATTGAAGGCAAAAGGAGAAGGGGAAGGCCAAGGATGAGATGGTTAGACAGCATCACCGATGCAACAAACATGAAAATGAGCGAACTCAGGAAGATAGTGGAGGACAGGAAGGCCTGGCGGGATATGGTTCATGGGATCACGAAGGGTCGGACACGACTTAACGACTGAACAACAACAACAACACCTTTCTCTTTACCTACCTGATCACTTGCTTTGAGATTATCTTCATTAAGCAATCTCATATCAGTCATCGAGATGCTTATTCAAACTCACTTTTACCAGATTCTACCCCAGAGTTCCTGGTTCCATATTCCCCAGAAATGTCTTCTGGAGTGGGTAGGGTTAGATTATTTTTCTTCAGGATCTAATTTTGGGGATCTTTGACTCCTACTGTGCTATCCAATTGAGACACCCCTCTTCTCATTTAATTCGAGAGATACAAACAGGCTGCAGCCCTATAAACATATAGTGGGGGACAAACTTCAACCCACAACTGGCAATCCTTGTACACATACATAATGTACACATACATACATTATCCAGACTGAAGTCTGGAACACAAATGGAGAAAAACTGATGAGATTCAGAATCCAAGAACAATTATGGAACAGAACTGTTTGGTTCCTCTTATTCTTGGTATGATCACCCTAGCATATTATGTTAATTAATGCCCCAGTCCTATCCCCCACCAGCCTACATGATGCAGTGGTGCTAATGGAGTCTGTGTTATATCCTATGTTGGGGGAGGGGTTGACCCAGGAGAGGTAAGTATATATATTTTTACTTACCTCCCCATAAGCCGCCTGGTTGGCAATGGGTCTCCTCTGACCTACACCTGCTATTTAGCTGGCATAAGTCCAAGGAGCCCTAGGGAATGTGCAAGGCCAGGAAAAGGGGAATAGGAACTTGGCATGCATGATTGCCTCTGCGATCCACCCTCCAATCACCCACTGTCTGCCCTTCTCTTCCCCCGATCCTCCCCCAATTTTTCCACATCCTGTCCCCACCGCCACCTTACCTACTCTGGCGCAGTCTGGGTGAGCTACTGGCGTGCGCCTAAGCCCCCCAGCCATTTGCATGCGTGGTCCTGTAGCACACAACAGTGGTGCTACTTTTGTGATGCTGCAGTGGGATTTACAGTGGTGGATTGCAAGATCTGCCGCCGTAACCTCACACTATGACTGGGCTGTCTGTGACATGGTGAGACAAGGCATTTGAACCCTAACCTGCTGTTTCATTTCCAGGAACAATTCAGAGTGCTGGTGCTTATTTTGAAGGCTTTGTATAGGCTTCTGATCTGGTCATGTGAAAGGCCATGTTTGACAAAGGCATTCTGATCTTTGTCAGAGATCCTTCTCTGAGTGCTCCCCCTTCTGAGGGGACGTGAATGGTGACTAGGGACAGGGCCTTTTCAGGTGACAAGGCCAGACAGGGCCTTTTCAGGTATGGTGCCTTGTTCTTGGCACACCACTCCAGGACCCAATTCTATTTAACCTTCCTGCGCTGATGCAGCCATGCCAACAGGGCATGCACTGCATTCTGCAGGGGGGGGGCAGTCATGGAGGCATCCTCAAGGTTACCTTGAGACTGCATTGCGGCTGCATCAGCACTGGAAAGTTGGATAGGATTGGGCCCTTAGAGGCGTGCTCTGCCTGCAGTTGCAAACTTTGGGGTCAAACGCTAAAGTGGACATTTGCCCTATCCTAGTCAGTTACACTGCCTGGAGTGCACCGTCATTTTGCTCTTTACGTCAAATAATAATTCAGTCTCCTGCAACGGATGGATGTTATTAAGCTACAAGCTGCCAACTCTAACCTTTTCGCAAACCACCTTGATGCTAAATTATGGGAGGCAGAAGGAGAGTCCAGTTCTTCCAATCCTGCACTTGTTTCTTGGTTCTTGACTCATTTTTTAACTAGCATGTTTTCAAAGGCTCCCTATGAAAGCATTATATTGTTTTCCTGTGCAACTTTTTTTTCTCTTAACCCGACCCCCTCCAACCTCTCATTGCCGAACTATGAGTAGCTACATTTTATTCTGTCCACGCTTGAGATAATAACACTTCAAAGTCAGAAAAAGGGATTTATGAAGTAAAAAAGGAGGGCTTTTCAAGTAAAAATTCATATTGTTAAAACCAAATTTCCTTTCCTAATAGCAGCGGAGCTTATTAGGGCTGAAGTACTCAAAAACCTAATTTACATTTCTCCTCTATTTTTAGCTTTTTAAAGTATTACTCTTACTTCTGAGAGGAACGTGGACTAATCAGGTTCTCTTTGGTTCAGTCACTTCTCTCTCCATCTTTCTCGAATTTGCGAGGCACTTAAACAAATTGCAGCGCAGCTACTGTAGGGAAAATGTTTTGTTGGTTTTGCAAATTGTATGTGGACACAGAAGAGAGGGCTTCTGTTCCTGCTTCTGCAAAGCATACATTTTAGTTCAAATTTAATCTGACATTGTCACTTTAGAAAAGCAAATTTTGTCATGAACTGTTGCAAATCCATTGTCAGATGGCCACAGCCTCGGCTGTTATTTTCGTTCACTTTTAAGCCCTGCATTAGGTCATATCAGCGAGAGTGTAAAGCACTTCGATAAGCTGCAAAGCCGTTTTCAATCCTCCCAAACCAGACATTTTCTTTTTGCTGGCTGAGCGTCACACTCTCTCACACTCAGTCAAGTCTAGAAAACTTCAGGAGCCTTGCTTCCATGGCTGTAGAGCGCATGCTTTGCATGTACAATACGTGGTTGCGAGTTCTCAAGTCAAAGGAGCTGAAGAAGTTAAAGCCAAAATGTTACAGCAACTTTGGAAGTTCCTTCTTTGGAGAAACATCTGAATAATTTCAGGGGTGAGAGAGAGAGAGAGAGAGAGAGAGAGAGAGAGAGAGAGAGAGAGAGATTTTCAATAAGACGTGACATTTCTTGGGGTGGGCAGAGGAGGGGTTCCCACGTACTACCCTAGGATTAATTTCAGCAGTACATCTGCTCTGATTACAAATAGCCATACTGCCAAAGGAATTTAGCATATGCTCTCAGTTACGTAATTTGCAGGTGCGTGGGCTCATACCCAGTCTCCTACGGTGGAGGAATAAGTGTCACTTGATTTCATTTCTATTGCTGTTCTGAAACCTGTAATCTTTAGGCTCCAGCAATATTTAAAGGCTCAGTTGTGTCTGCGGCTCTGAACAAGCTGAATATAAAAAGGGCCAATATTTTTCAGGAATAATTTATCACATGACTAAAGAGGAAGAATGCGATGGCTAGCCACCGCTGCTCAAGTTTCCTTTTGAATAACTTTGGAGTTGCACTGAGTGAAAGGGATGTCAATTAGTCTACGTACAGAGTCAGGGTTTTTTTAATGGTCTATAATTTTTTTAAAAAAGGAAATGAGGGAAGAGCTAAGTAGAGCTAAGAAAATGTCTCTGTATAAATGGTACTTTGTGACACTCCATCACACCGTTCTTGGCATGACCAAAAAAAAAGGACACCTTGATGTGGCTACACAGATACAGACAGACCTGATACTGCCACGCCGCCGTCTTACCTCCGCTGCTGCCGGCTCTGGAGACATCCTCTCCAGCCGGCTGTCCTGGGCCTTCTGACGAAGGCCCAATGCGTCGATACGTGATTTTTTAAAGGTTTTCGCGCATGCGCAGTACGTTTCTGAGGGCAAAGGGATGCTCTTTTGCCCTCAAACGTTCTGCGCAGGCGCAAAAAACCTAATAAATGACGTTGCGCCACATTGGGCCTCATCAGAAGGCCGCGGACCTCTGCCCAGGGCGGACGCTCCAAGGCCTTCTCCTGGAGCGGTGGTGACGCACGCACCCCCAGGCGGTTGCCCCCTGCCACGCTCCATTGACACACTTGTAGGCAGCTGCCTTATGCCAACTGAAGCCTTCATTTAGTATTATCTACATTATCTGGGAGCAGGTCTTTAGGGTTTCTGGTCCCTTGATATTGACAAGGAATCTACAAGGGTATGTGTTCGTGTGTGTGTGTGTGTGTGTGTGTGTGTGTGTGTGTGTGTGTGTGTGTGTGTGTTCAGAACACATCTCAGCTCTGTGAAGAAGTTCCCACTCCACACATACACTGAATGTGTGGAGAGGGAAGTGGAACCGCGATTGCTGGCTGCGAGGCCATTGGCCACACACCCTGACAATTATGTGTCCAGCAGTAATGTGACTGGAGTCCTATGGGTTTATAGCTCTTCTACTCAATGCAGAAGTCTAGGTGATCTGGATTCTTGATCTTGTGGAGAAGCCCTATGTGCACACAGCTGTATGTACATAGGGTCCCTTACACAAAAATGCACAGCAGCTAGTGGGGGGATATGGCTAGGCTTGCAGTTATATTTGCATCGGGAGGTGCAGTCAGAAGGCATGGTTCTGCTTCCTCCAATATATGATACGATAACTGCACTATGAAGGGAAACATCTTGAGAAATGGAGGGCTCTATGAGTTTCTCTCATAGAATAACATTGTAAAAAAAAAACAATCTGAAGAAAATGGGGTTTATGGTCATCCTGCCTATGTAAACCGCCTTGAGTCTATGAGAAAGGCGATATAGAAATACTGTAATAAATAAATATATGCATGGGAGAAATCTTCATGTCCCTCCATATGCACTTTATCCCTGATCCCATAGAGCCCCAAGATATGCAAGTCTTTACAGACATGCACACATTTCTCATTACAATGAGATGCATTTTGTAAGTATAATACAAGTATAATATAAGTAATGTGCCATATAAATGTGGCACATCTGCTGCTGCTCTGTGGAAGGTTTCTAACATAATGAGGTTGGCCGTGTCGTGTTTGTTTTAAACCAACAGCTGCAAAGACGCACACACGCACCTTTAGACATTTTCTTACCTGTGTGGTTGCTGTTTTTCTCATGCTGGTAAGAGAGTGCCTAAAATCTTCTGTTCAGGTGTGTTGCTGGCTGGTATGTTGCAATTAGGAAACATGCCGGTGACTCACCTGCAGTGGGGCATTTACACTGTATGAAAAATAACAGTGCTATCTTCATGTCACAACCTAAAATGCCTGAACCAATATCAATGATTCCTGTTTTGGGGAGGATTCCTGCAACATCCCCAGTTCTCAATAACTCTTTGAGTGTTCTTGTGCTAATGTGATTAACCAGGGCAATAACAAAAATCTCCATTAAAAAAGCTGCCAGAATCCCCTGCAAAAAAAAATTGTTCTGTTGCCTATTGTCAAGCCATATGTTCAACCCACCCCTCCAAAGATCTGTTCCTTCACACAATCCAAGTGCCTCCCATTATAAATCGCTAAACTAATATGTGTCCCGTCAACCATGAAATGTGCTCCTCCACAAACTACATATTCATAACTGGAGACACTATCATGATGGATTGTAAGTGACAGGTGATCCAAGCTGTCAGCTATTCCATTTGCTTTCTCCTGCATCCTTGAATCCCCACTAGTGGGTTGGCATTTGCACACTTGTAAAATGTGGTGATGGTGCCAACAGAATGGAGTTCAGCTAACGCATTCAAATGAGCAGGAATGTATCTCTTCAGAATCAGCCTCTCTGACTGCAGTCATATGCAGAAGGGGGAAAAAATCCTTCTAAAGCAGTTTTTGACTGTCTCAAAACTTTCATCCAGTTTCTCAATCTTTTGAATTGTCGCTATGTTTCTCCTGTATACTCTTGTCACTAGGAGAACTGCAGTCGTACACACACTTACCCGATAATGGCCCACTACACTCAATGGGACTTACTTCTGAGTAGTCAGGGCTCGGACTGCACTGTAGGCCACTTTAATTTCCTAACATCTGGCACTCCTGGTTTTAGTTTTGTTTGTTCCTTTTCTGTACCCATATCTCACTGTATCTCTGAACCTGTATCTGATACTTGCACACTTGCTCCCTCCCTCTGAAGAGCTGATACATCTGATGAAGTGGCTGTGAAGTGGCTATTGACTATGCTCTCAAAATTTGCTACAGTTTCAGGTGCTACAAGACTCCTTATTTTGCTTTGTGGCTCATAGATTGCAGTCAGATGCTTGAACTGCTGAGGTCTGAAAGATGAACTGGAGTAAGCCGAGGGCAGACACACTGGAAAAGGCAGGCTCTTCTAGCCACTGCAGATTCTTGAAGCCCTCACATCAGAATTCGAGGAGAAACGTTTGCATCTGAGAAAGTTTAGCTTAGTGCAAAACTTTACCATCAATGTCTCCTCTGCCTCTTTAAAACCGCTGGCATTCAGACCCAGCTGCAGCGAATTAGTTGCTACACTAAGCTTGTTCCAGATGAGCAGATTCATCTGAGATCCATCCTAGGGCCATAAGAGATGACCAGCTGCAAAAAAAAAAAAAAGCCAGAAGTGCAATGGCGATGCAGAAATAGAAAGCTGTCCAGAGAGAGAGAGAGAGACTCTAGGTAGGGTTACTATCTCCCCCTCCCCAGAAATAGGCCTTGTCGTTAATGGCTGCATTAATGGCAGAACAGGAGAAGCTTTTATGACATGGAAATGCAACGTAGGGAATAATTTCATTTGTTTTATTGAAAATCTTGCATGCCTTGAAATTCCTTGCTTGAGTAAGGTACTTTTGCTTTAAAAGAAAAAAAAATGTTGGCAATTGAGGGATGTTCGAAATTCCCTGAAGAATTTCACTGAGCATGAAAACTATTTTTGCCTGTCTCAAAATGGCAGGCATTTTGCCCAGGGTGGATAAAACTCAGTTTATAAACAATATGGTTTTAAAAAAATATGTTATTTAATTTGTTTTAAAATAGTTATCTTACAATTATCACCCTTAAATCACTAAGTTAATATTAAATCTTGATACAGTCATATTAAAAATGCATTTATAATTTCTTAAAAACAACTCAATAGCTCTCAATCAAACATATTGAGGAAAAGCCTGCTTTTCTGCCTGTATAAGGCACTGCTGGAGAAATAAAGGGGTATTTTTTTACTTACTGGGGGTCGGGTCATCCTCCAGAGGGTGCTGGGGGGTATGCCCCCCCCCAGCAGGCCTCCCTAAGCCTATGAACGGCTCCTGGAGGCAAATAAAGCCCACTTCCGGTTTTTGGGGAAAGCAGGAAGTAAAACAGAAGTGGGCTTTAATCACCTCCAGGAGCTGTTCGGAGGCTTGGGGGAGGCCTGCTGGGGGGGCACAGCCCCCTCACCCTCCAGAGGACAGCCCAACCCCCCAGTAAGTCTAAAAATACCTCTTTTGTCCTGGCAGCGGTGCCATCCCCAGATCACTGCTGCCGCCGCCACTGCCATCACAGATTGCCACTCCCCTTAGGGGGGGGGTAGCAACCTGCCCCTTCTCCAAGTGGTGGGTCGCTTGGCGTAATATAAAGTGGTGCATAGTACATAAGTGTATCATATATATTTGACTTGCCTTGTAGCCTGTGGTTTGCTACATGCTGGAAACAGGATTGTATTGGTCCCAGCAGTGTCCACCAGGTCAAGCTGCTGGGCTGCCAGACTCTGCCCCAGCCCTACTCATTCACCCGTAAGAGTGTCTCTGTGTATGTTTACTTACCGGTGCAGTGTTGGAGCATATAGAGAGGTGGTTTAGCTCTTGAAATTAAACTCTCTGGAAGTTAAAAGTACATAGCAAAAAAAAAAAAATTATCTCCACCACAGTTCTCACTGAAGATTTGCTTATGCTGCAGTCTGGAACTTCTGTTGGTATAGGATCAAGGCATTTTTAGAAGATCTCTGCTTTTGAATTCATACAACTCCAGATGCACTAGAATCGATACAGTATTTCCATTTTCTTGAGTGAGGAAGCTGTATACAGTAGTTGGTTTTCAAAAGCCGGCATGGGTTTTCTGTAGTCCTGACAAACCCCTGACAAGGCAGTTTGTTGTGTTCAAGCTGGTAAAATATGTGCTCAAAGGAGAGTTAAGTGGCAAACAGGCAGCACACAGAATAACAAATGCCCCTGGCTGGGTACAAGTTTACTTGAATACCGAGGCCACGTATGATAGTCCAGAATAACCCTTTTCCAAATTGTGGCGCTGAGGCCAAGAGGGAGTAGCTTGCCTAAGGCCACCCAGTGAGTTTATGGCAGAGGAAAATTCCAGCCAGGGAAGTTGGGATTTGCACTTCAGCCTCTTACAATGCAAGCCTATGCATGTCTACTCAGAAGTAAGTCCCAATGAGTTAAATCGGCCTTACTCCCAGGTCAGTGTGTATAGGATTGCAGCCAGTACACGTGACTAGACCAGCTCAAATGACTGGTGGTTTGGATGTTCTCTGTGTGTGTGTGTGTGTGTGCGTGCGTGTGTGTGTGTGTATACGTGTGTGTGTATATATATGCCCATCATTATTATTTTTTTAGGTATACACTTAAACTACTGCAAGAATGCATCTTTGAAAAGTGAATGTGTGCGATGGCCCTAGGAGGGGGAGGCCCCCGAGGGAGGGGGCCATTGGCTGGCCTGGGCCGGGAGGGGGCGGGGATTTCGGTGCTGAGTGGGCCGGCAGCCTGGACCACCCTTACATGGCCTCCTTGGTTGTATGCCAGCTAAAGAGCTGACGCTCATCTGAAGAGGCCCATTGCAGCCTGTGCCACTTACACTGGAGGTAAGGGATGAACATACGTCCCCTTCCCCAAGTTGAGCCTGGGCCACACTGGTGCAAGCCTCAGTGGGCCTAGGATGCAGTTGCCGGCCCTTTAGGTTGGCCGCCACACGTTAGCCAGGATTGGGTTGTCAGTGTAAGGCAGCTTCATCTCTTAGCAAGTCTCCTTTCAGCCTCAGGCCCTGTCGATGATGCAGCTTTGATTGACTGTCTGTTTATCCCCCTTTCATTTTACTTGATTATTTCTTGGAAGCAGATGAACTCAGGAGTACAATTTGGAAATCAGTAGATGTTTTTAATAGTCTTGTCGTATTGAATGGCTATATAAAAAACTAAGCATTGCCACTGAATAGCAGGCTTGCTTAATGATTGTCTTTCCCTCAGTAGGCACATTGGAAGCCTTTGTTGTGTTAGCGACTCCCCAAAACGCCTGCTTCAGAGTTCTCACATCCATGACTGAAGTCCAATTCGTAACCTCTTGTGAGGGAGCTCTATTCTGAATATTTCACAAAAGCTTAGCAGGAAGGTGGTTTTAATCTTATGCTTCATCTTTGCAATCGTAAAACTGTGAGGCAGACAAAGTGTTCGAAAGCTAAACTTTAATCTTTCGTAGAGCGAGGAGAGAGGCCTACTGATGGTCCACAGAGATCGTCATGCATGTCTTTTTTCCCTTTTGGATTCAAAAAACATTTTTATAGCATGTTGTTGGCAAACAATGAATGTCATATATGTTCCTACAAATATTATCATTTCAAAGTCTCTTTATTTTTAAGAAGAAAAATAAAAGGAAAACAAAGCTTGTTTGTGACTGTCATAGATTTTTTTTCTTAGCAAAAGAAACGTACCTGTGCTTTCATCGCTTTAAACTCCCTTTGCTTTGATTTTTATTGTCACCTTAATTGTCATGGGGGGCTCTGTGCTTTGAAGGGCAAAATAAAATTTTAGCTATTGCTTTGCCTTGCTCTTTCACTTTTCGAGAACACTGTCATATTTTATATTATGGGTTGCTGTGCTTGGCTGGTCTCCGCTCTAATGAATGTACCCAGTGATTGAGCAGAGCTTCAATCTGCTACCGTATCTGGCTACTTCATTTTCTTCATTTACTTCAAGTTTAGGTTTGGTTTTGAAATATGTCTCAAGTAGATCAAAAGAAAATGCTTCCTCCATCAGGTGGAAGAAATTGCAGTGGAGGACTGTGTTAAGCATCCCTGCAATATATCCCAACCCAGAAGTACCTTATGGACATGAGAGCTCGAATGTCTGTGAGAATGTCCCTCTTTCCAAAAAGCTTCTGTTTAATTGTTGTAGAAGAACCCAAATCTCCACACACACACACCCCACACACACACACTGTGTGTATAGATAGAACCTGTTCATTGGCATCAGCGGGTCAGCTCCTGGTGTGTTATGATTTGTGTACAAGCAATGGCACATTTTCTTCTCTTTGGTTGCCTTCCAGTTCAGAAGTCAAGGGAACAACCATCCCCTCATTCTTCTCCCCCCCCCATTCATGCTCTTTCCTTTCCTTGATCCACCAATCATTTTGCTAGCTAAACCAATGCTGAGGCCTCAGTTCAGCAGCCCAGTCTACAGCACTCAGTCATGGCTTTACAACCTTCTCTCTTCAATGACTAGGAAAGAAGACGAGTCCCCTTCTGAATTTATTTTGCTTTGTCTGGCTTTTCACCAGGGATGCGGAACAAGTCTCTGGGTCCAAGTCTCAAGTCAAGTCCCAAGTCTTTGCCCACAAGTCCCGAGTCTTTGGTTGTGAGTCCCTATCTATTTAATGGGGAAAATGGGTTTAAACCTGAATAAAATTCAACTTGTCGTAAAAGGCTTCAAGTCTCGAGTCGAGTCTTTCAAGTCTTTTACAATCGCTGAGTCAAGTCCGAGTCGAGTCATTAATGTGACTTGAGTCCGAGTCAATAGACTCAAGTCTACATCGCTGCTTTCCGCATACTTTTACATCCCCCAAACACTTTGCAGTTGGCTGTTGGAGCTGCTCTTCCAGGCAGCCTTGTGAAACTGAGGCTGTGATTCTATGCGCATATACTTGGGAGTAAGCCCCATTGGACTTCAGTGGGACTTAATCTGTACATTTCCCAGGGTCCTATCAGATTCTCTTTCCCCAGATCCGTACAACCATTTTGCCCAGCTTCAAGCAAAATTATGACTCTGCTTCCCTTTTAGGGTCAAACGAGATGTGACCTGGAATACACAAGGGGCCCTTTGTTTTTGTTAAACAGTTTGCTGGGGAGCTAAAATGGGGCAAAATGATGGCGGGGTTAGAGAGGGCTTCAGGACTTTACCCACACCACATTTCCAATCCTAGTTGCATCCCTCCCCACATGCTATTTTAATTGGAAAAAAATCTTCCATCGAAAGCCAATACAAGTATCCCCCTACCTGCTCCCATGGTTTCATTTCATTTCCCCCCCCATGAGCTATTGAAGAAAATAGGGGAACCCTTACATTTTTAACAAAAAAGTTCACAAAGTGGTTTACATGCCACTTTGTTTGACCCCTATGGACCGATCATGTCTTGCTTGACCCCTAGTGGAGGTTTCTGTTCATTTTCAGAGGTGACTTTCAGTATTGCCCTTTTCTGGCCATTGTGTAACAGTGGGGATCTTATCAGCTTGTGGTTAGTACACTAATAGAAATTCCGTATATTTCAGTGGCCTCTCTTTGGCAGGGACAGACCCTCTCCTCTTGTATGTGTCCCTGATTAATCACAATTCGTATTTTGCCCTTTGAGAAAACTGATTAGATACTTTTGAGAAGATTGATTAGATACTTTTAAAAACTACGGTGTTGTGGTGGTCAGAAGTTTAATCTCTGAGAGGGAAGCAGATGTAATTCACCTCTAGTGCCCATCCATGAAAATGTAGGTGCATGAACATTAATGCATCACACAGTGCCCAACCTTCCATTCTACATGCCACAGCTGGTGAGGTGAGGATGCATGATTGATAACGTGATGTAGAATAATTATATTTTCCCAGTATAGCTTTAACAAACAAAACAAAACACCTTCATGATGTGTTAACCGCTGAACCTTGACTAGTGAATTCAGGTTCCAGATGGGTGTTGGTAACATAACTGCTTTAGTTGCAAGGTAAATACAGCTCTCTGACAGGGCTTCTTCTCATCTAATGGGGTGGTGGTGGTTGAAGGATGGTCCATCTTAAGCGCATTGTGTGCAGTGATTCACTGTGCTTGAAGACCACACCTTGATTTGTAAATCAGTTCGGGATAGACTATTGGAAGGGAAATTGATATACCATACAGCAGAGAACAGTCTTAAAAAATATGTAATAGTTTGCCATCTTCCTGCGTTGGCGCTTTTGCACTGGTGCTGTACATCCTCTGGTGGTGCTTTCATACAAGCACTGGGCTGGCAAGAACCAGAGGGCTCAACTTATGTACATTTCATCTTAAGTACAGATCCCTGGAACCTAACCTGTACATAAGTAGGAGACATATGGTTCAATCCTATCCCCCTCCCCTGCCAGCATAACTAGCTTTGCGCCAGTGGAGGCTGCTTTATGGCAATCGCAAAGCAGCCTCTGCCAAGATGCACAGTGGGCCTGCTGGCGGGGAGGCTGGAGCAGCCTCCCAATGACAGAGACCCCCTGGAGCAGGTACACCCGTGCAGAGGTTTGTAGGGCGGCTGGGAATTGAATGGGGCGGGAGAGGAGGTGACTGGGCAGGGAGGAGGGAGGATCAGGCCCAGGAGGGGAGCGGGATCGGCAGCGCCGGCCTGACAGCTTTACTTGGACCATGTTGACCCGTGAATATGGATCAGGCCTAGGAAGGGGGTAAGGATTCAGTGGGCATCACTGCCACTGAACCCGCCCCCTTCATGGACCTGATCTGCCCCCCTCCCTGCCCCCTTGTCACCCTGTTCAGCCCACCCCACCTCATTCCGTCCCCCCCCTGCATCCCTCCCTACCCCTGCACAGAATTACCTGAGGAGGCGAGCGTCTGGCGTCCATCACTGCATGGATCTGGCAGCTCACCGCTTCTGGTGGCGGCCAGGATGTGCTCTCTTGTAGAGTCGTGTTTGCAACAGCCGCAAAGTGTGTTATGCCAGCAGAACGCACGTTCCACCAGCACAATGTGCCCTAAAGATTGGGCCCTAAATCATTTTACCTAGGGATATTTCATGTAGACTTCCCCAAGACAGAATGCCCCCCAATGTAATCAAAGTCTGATTCTTGCATAATGACAAGGATCCAAACAGTTTACTTTAGCAGTAGTCAAAGGCTTGGCACACCCAATGGGATATTTTACTTTTTAAATTTGAACAATAGTTGCTCCCTAATCTGCCATATCACAATGCTTTCAAAGGTCCCTTGAGTTTGCCACGAGGCTGTTAAGAACCATAAGCTCAAATTCCCCTTAGGCGCAGAAACAGGCTACTGTGAAAAATGCGGGAATACCACCAATCAGCTGATCAGGAAAGGGAAGAGGAAAAAAGAGGATTAATTCAGTCACCCCACTTACTGTCTCTTGCCAAAGAGCTGATCGGAAGAGATCAGCCTATTTCTACTTGCAGTTGCAATGGGAGGGATGGCCTTGATGCTCCTTGTAGCTCAGGTATTTTCGTCTCATTTCTCCATTTGCAGAATGGATAGAATTGTACGTTTCTCAGCTAACAAGGTTTAAGGGTAAAAGCATTTTACACACTGAAAATTGTGTGTGTATAAATACAATACGTAGTAAAATGAATAATGTATGCCTCATTGTACTATATATATAGTGTGTGTGTGTGTGTGTGTGTGTGTGTGTGTGTGTGTGTGTGTGTGTGTGTGTATAATACACACACACAAAACACCTCAGAATTTCCTAGAGTTGTAGTTCAGCATGATTCTGATAACTGAAGTGAGCTATCAAGACTTTCAGGGGTGTCTCACGATTTCTATAGGACTGCTTCTCCTTTTATCATCTCGCCACATCCTTCCCTACACAGCAATATACAATTGTTGTAATATCAGTAAAACTGATATTATTTTTGAGCAGAATGGAAATCGTCTTGTTTCCTGCTATGGGTGCTTTATTTTTTACACACACACACACACACACACACACACACACACACACACACACACACACACACACACACACACACACACACACACACACACATGTCTAATGTGTCTGCTTAACAATGCAGTCATGGTTGCCTGGCAACCCAAAAAGTTATACTGAAGAATAAATAGAAGATTCAGCAACAGTAGGATCATCTTCAGAGCAGACGACAAAGACACCATTCTGTATCGTTTCATATAACATTTTAATAACTTAATGGCAGACGTGTTAATTCATTTTATATTTTTCCCTTATTTTACTGGATTTTGATGAAAATGAGAAATGCGGCAGAAATTCCAGTGATGTTTAGAAAGATAAACTTGTCCACCATATCCCAGGGTCATAGTAGGCCCCTGTCTCATATGCCAAAAGGTTTCTGACACAAGGAACCAGGAACACCATCTCAAACCCCCCCCCCCGCAACGTGTGAGGCCCTGTGGCATGCTTAGAGCAGCTCAGAATGTCCAGCCCATGATCAATAGGGTGCCACATGCTCCAAGAACTCGGGGCAGGAAGAGGGCAAGATGTATTTACCTGTGCATCCCCATGTTGGTATTCTTATGCAAGGAAGGGGTTCGCATCCTTGAGGGACATGTATTGGCTGCTATCATCTCACATACCTGAGACTCCTGATGAGGGTAAGTGGAGATGAAAATGGCACTCTCTTCTCTTCCCAAGCAGAGGCCTTCATTTATTTTTGGAATAGGATCCATTCCAGAAAATCGGTCTCCCCAGTTGTCATCTAGGGTTCTAACTGTATACCTGTTTGACTAGTTGGCTGCAAGTCCAACTACTTTTTATGAGAGGACAAAGGTAAAAAACAGATTCTTCATCTGGCCATTATCACAATACAGCCTGTATGCAAAAGTCTCTGTTCACTGCAGAGATAAAATGACTGCTTCCTCCGAACACTGAGGTGCTGTCATATGATCAGAAGCTTCCTTGTAGAGGCAAAAAGGAATTGGGGAGCATACCTGTAGACAAAATACATATGGACCGGCCCAGTTAGGAAAACACTTCTTTGTCTGAACCCTACCCCACACAATTAGAGCAACACACTCAGTAGAAAGGAGAGAGGCGAGGATATGCACGTGCCATGGGCATGCAAGTTGTTCATTGTGTAGGGTCAGTTCAGACAAGAAAGCATCATCTGGAGTAGAGACGTAAGATGTACTTTACCTGCCTAAAATAACCCCTATACAAATATCAAAGAGACTAAACTTTCTCTGATGATGGGACTCATGCAGTGCATGCTGGCATGGTGTGACATCCCTACCCCCGCCAGCCACCTCCTCCCAAGGGGAGAAGTCCACGTCTAAGGGGTTGGGGAACAAGGGGAGTTTATTTATAGTCGATGGGGGGGGGAAGTATACACGTAACCGTTTTTTCACACTCAAAGAGGCAGAGCTACAAATGTCCACAGAGACAGAGACTGGCCTGCCACCTGTCGTTCAGCTCACGCAGGTGTCAATGCTGTCTATTTAGACTGAGTCCCAGCGTTGTGGGGGTGGGGGTGAAAGTGCTAAGGGGTGAGATGCCCCACCTGTAGGGGAAGATCTTCAGGTTCAGAGCCTCCCCGGGGTCCAGTGGGGTCTCAGGGGCTGCAGAGTCAGCCTGAACTTGCAAGGGTGCTGCCCTTCCTCTCCTTCCCTCTGGCACCAGGCTGTGCCTCTGGTCTCCAGCCCCACTCTTCTTCCTCACTTGCCTTCTTCAGCTCCTCCCTCCAGTACCTTCCTTCTTTCTCTCTCCTTTGATCTGCCTTTCTTCGATGCTGGATGGGTCCATCTTCCCCTGCCTTTCCCCCAGCTTGCCTCCTCCTTCTCCTCTGGAGCCTCCTCTCCCCGCCCATCCTCCTGTCTGCTCCAACTGTCTGCTTTCCTCCTACCTTCCCTAAGCACTCCTGCCTTCCTGTCCTACGCCTTCCTCCTATTTAAACCCACCCTCCTCCCTTGACCCACCCTTCTCCAAGACTGCCATCAACTGGGCAGTGAAATTTGGGGTGGGCAGGTGGCAGAATGTATTGCTTTTTCAGGTGATGGTCTGGCTTGGGTCACCCCTGTTGCCAGTCGGGGGGGAGAGAGAGTGCTTCACATGTGGGGGCTCTTTTCAGATGTTCAAATGAACATGTGTCAGTTGGGGTTGAGTTAAAATCACTCCCTCTCTTGTCATACATCCGTGTGAATGTCTGAAGGGGGCTATTGTTTGCCTTTGTTCAGATAAAAACTGGTAGGATATTCTTTTTATAGAAAGACATGGAGGTAGATAGTTTTAAAACAGCCTGCTTCTCATATCTGATATTCTGAAGAGGTAAAATTCTACTCCAACTTAGATCTTGTCGGAAATAATTGATTTGCTGTTTACAAAGAAAAACCTCACAAACCCCATAAACAGCATGGAAAATACAAATACGGCATTGTTTATCAATTTCCAAGGAGTGCTTGATGCTCATATACTGCAGATCAGTAGGCAGAAGAGCTATTAAAAGAGCTGATCGTGTTTGCGTTCTCCATAATGAAATTTAAGTTTAATGTAAAATGTCTACAAAACAGTTCCCTGGTAAGGTATAGAATATGCAATTAACTCAAGCTAGAGCAGAAATATAGACGAGAGGCTCAGTGTTGGTGCTAAAACACCTTTTTATAGCCGTCTTTTATCATATTCATTGCCTAAGGAACGTTAACAAAAATAAGTGTATAAAGTATCCATGAAACACAATGAACTTCAGTGTAAACAAACATATACCTTGGTTCAATGAGCAAACTTTCTAACCCCCACAAGCTTGTTATGGCCAGGAGCATTTGTCTCAGATGGTTCATATATTTATTTGACCCTTAAAATATAAGAAGAGTCCTGCTGATCTCATCCAGGATTCTGTTTCATAAGAACATAAGAAGAGCCTTGCTGGATCAGGCCAAAGGCCCATCTAGTCCAGCTTCCCGTATCTGAGAGTGGCCCCACCAGATGCCTCTGAGAGCACACAGCCAACAAGATAACCTGTTTCCTGTTGTCATTCCCTTGTACCTGGCACAGAGAAAACCTACTTCTAAAGCCAGGAGGTTGCTTATTATGGCTTGTAACCTGTGATGGTCTTTTCCTCCATGAATCTATCCAAACCCCTTTTAAAGGCATCTAGGCTAGGTGCCATCACCACATCCTGTGGCAAGGAGTTCCACAGATGACTTACGTGCTGGGTGAAAAAATATTTTCTTTTGTCCGTTCTAACTCTCCCTCCACTCAATTTTAGTGCATGTCCCCTGGTTCTGGTGTTGTGCGAGAGGGAGAAGAATTTCCCTCTCTCTACTCTCTCCATTCCATGCAGCCAACCAGAGACCTCCTGAAGCTCACCGGTGGGATAGGATGGCTTTCTCTTGTTATATGCCTCCAGAATCTAGTGTTCAGATTGCCAACCAGCCAATATTTGACTGGTCTGACCAATAAAACCACATTCTGCCAAATAATAATAAGTATGGAGGTGTGAAAACTCCCCACCTACACCCCTTATTGAGGTGGATGTGAATAAAATGATAGTTATGTTGTCACAACTATGAAACGCCTTGTGAAGGAGTCCGCCCTTCGCCCATTCACTGCTCATGTTTTGATGAGCAAGGCAAACTTGCTTTTCTAGGAGGTTTTGTGAATGTGATAATGTCTTTGTTTCTCTGGACTGACTTGTAGTTTTATGCTTTGCTGTAATGCTTTCTGCTGATGCTGCTGTGTTTTGCAAATGTTATGGTGTATTTTTATATATACATATATATATCCTTTGGATTCTGCCAGTCTGTATTCCTGACCGATGAGATTCTGTCAGGTCCTGCTATGACTTTGTTCCAACAGGCCGAGTAGACCAGTGTTTTAGGAATCAAAAGTTGGTAACTACCTAGGAGGAATTTGTCATATATGGCACCCTGCGGTGACACTGTATTATGTCCAGGCTTCCTTTCTTGATTCTGATTGTGTCCCCTGATTTGCAAAGTATTAGATGAATGGAAATCAGTGACGAGGAAGACGAACTATGCTAGGAAAATGTCAGCTACTGCTTCACTAAAATGAGGCTTTGGTCTAGACTTAGCTGGATTAAAAGTGGGTCCAGAGATTTTGATGTTAATGAAAAGGAGGCAGAGCAGATGAACGGTACTTTTTGCATGCCATGTTTGTTCATCTGAATCTCATGCGTTCTCACAACATTTATTTTTTTTTGTAAGCCTGTCACTACTGTTCTCATTTTACAAAATGGGGGTGTTGTTGAGAGTGTCCTTCTTTGTGCACATGGATTGATCCACAATCTCATGCACTTTCCAGCACCCCCACCCTCACTGAAGTGAATGAGGGAGGCTGATGTAATAGAAATTCTGTGTGCATATCACAAAGCACCGGGGGGGGGGGGTAGTTTGAATGACTTTCCTAAGGCATCCTGTGTATTCATGGCTGAGCATGCTTTTGAGCAAAAGGAAAGCTCACTTTGCAAGGGTGACTGCTTCCATGCTGCCCTGGTCTCAGGGTCTCGACCTGGGAATCTCATAGCCTGGAACTTATACCAGTGAGAAGCTGTTCCCTATTACACTTTAAAAAAAATATATCCCGCCTTTTCCTATGCCAAAAGGCAAATGCCCAAGGCGGCTTACAACAAAGGTTAAAATACATAATTTAAAATAATACATAAAATAAATTTAAACAATACATAACCACACACAATTTTAAAAACAATAAAGTAGACTAGGGGAGGGGGCGACTGTATGGAGCAGAGAAGCAGCTTGGCAGAGCATCTTGAGACACAGGAGGCAGACCACGACCCATCACCCAAACGCTAGACGAACGCTTTCCCAGCCTTGCTAGCCTCCAGTTTTGCTCAACCCTCTCAGCTCCAGTTCCAGTGGTAGGCTTACCAGATCTCCAACCGGGACAGAGTGCTAGACCTTTAGGAGAAGGAATGTGGGCAGAAGAAGAAGGCTTGTTAAACCTTAGAGCACAATCCTAGGCATGTCTACTCAGAAGCAAGCCCCACTGAACACAATGCTTCTGAGTAGACATGCCTAGGATTGTGCTCTAAGGTTTAACAAGCTATACCTGCCCACATTCCTTCTCCTAAAGGTCCAGCACTCTGTCCCGGTTGGAGATCTGGTAAACCTATCCAGTGACTGACTTTAGACAGCCACTGGACAATGTGCCCACATCTGGATATGCAGAAATATCCCAAAGTGCTTATGTTGAAATTAGAACATGTAAAATTCCAGTTTTACCGCACATCTCCATACCTAGAGAAATGGGAGACACTCTGAAAGTGATGAAATACAGTAGTTGCTACCAAAATAAGCATCTCATGAAAACTAAAAAGGGAATTGTAAAGTTATTTCCTCCTATTATGTGTCTTTTTAAAATCACAAGTGTGTTTGTACAGGGATTAACGCCCAGAAGTCTAAGCCCATTCAACAATGTAATTTGTTAGCAGGGACTACATCTCAGTTGCCACCACCTGTACTGCCTTCATTGGATCAGGGAGATAGACAACCCTTGATTCAGGGTCTTAAAACAGACCACTCTAAAAGTCTGGAATGATGCTCATACACATTCTGGGCCTAGAGTCCTTATGTAAAAAAAGCATGTAACCAGGCAGTCTGTTATGTAAAATGTTGTTGTTGTTGTTCAGTCGTTAAGTCGTGTCCGACCCTTTGTGATCCCATGAACCATATCCCGCCAGGCCTTCCTGTCCTCCACTATCTTCCTGAGTTTGCTCATTTTCATGTTCGTTGCATCGGTGATGCTGGCTAACCATCTCATCCTTTGCCTTCCCCTTCTCCTTTTGCCTTCAATCTACATCAGTGCAAACCAGATATCCTTTTAGTAATGATCTCAGCAAATAAAGTTATTTTTTAATATACCTAGAAATGGTGTGCAGGGAAGCGACAATCGGAATCAAAACTGCAATGGAACAGTGTTAATGCTCCCTCTATACATCCCTGCAATTTCATCATGTTTCACATCCTCCCCCCCCGCCGCCCCCGCTATTTGAAAAGAGAGCTGCGCACACACCTCATCCAACTTTGTTAGCCCATTCAAAGATGTAGCCCTCTCCAATGTTGACTCAAAATGATGGGTGCAGGAAGGCGTTCTAATTTTCACCTCTCTGGGATTGCACAGCTAGGAATTGAAGAATTCACATTTAGAATACTGTACTGTACTGAAGCATTTTTAAGGTGAATGGGCAACCATTAACCATTTTGTGTACATACTACAGACGGGGAGGTGGAGGTGTTTGGTGTTACTGTCTAGGGGTAAACAGACAATACAGGTAATGAGTAGGACAGGACTACTTAACCATAGCAGCAAAATGGATCCTGTGTACTTTGCAGTGTCAGTATCCTTGTTGGTCTGGGATCGTTACAAAGATACACTTGAAATGCTTTCTAATTTGTCATATACATGAATGGTAGTTGGAGCTCCAGTTTGAATTCACATGCAACATCGAGTCTCTAACTCTTCTCCAGATTTAGATGTTTTATGGATTGCTGACCTATGTTAAAGTGTACTTTTAAGAGACGAAAAGTATATTGCTTTCAAATAACATGAAAAAGTACCCAGAATGAAAGAGCTTCCAAGGGAGCATTAGCATGAATGCCCAGAGGATAATAACCTCTTTTGCAGAAATTCAATTACTAATTATGTTTTTATACCTTTTAGCAAGCTGTATTTTTATTATTTTTTTTCTAGGTGCAAGGAAAGTACATAGCAACTTTAATGGGGCTCTCTGGTAATTGAACAATCAACAGTCTGTTGTATCAGCATTCCTTAATCTTAAATTTGTGGCGCATATGATAGAATAAATGTGTTGCTCTTGCAACAGAAGGCCATTTTTGTAATGTATCCAATGCAGTTGTTTCTTGTTATGTGATGCTTGTATCGAAAGAGATTGTGTTCTGTTACATGGTACGCCCATTCGCACTATTTTGTGTGTGAGAACAATAGCATGCAGCAAGCCTCTTACTTTTTGATTGCTAACAGCTCCCCAGAAAAAACCCAATGCATGATAAAACTTAAATTGGAAGAGGAAACATAATAGCAACAACACAAAGGCACAAATTATCTGCAGACTATCTCTAGTCTCTAGTCCATCTGGGCCTAAGTGTAACTGGGCAAGCTTTTAATAATGTGTAAGAGTTGGGCCATAAGGAAGGCTGAGCGCCAAAGAATAGATGCTTTCGAACTGAGGTGCTGGAGAAGACTCCTGAGAGTCCCTTGGACTGCTAGGAAATCAAATCAGTCAATCCTAAATGAAATCAACCCTGACTGTTCCCTGGAAGGACAGGTACTGAGGCTGAAGCTCAAATATTTTGGCCACCTAATGCAAAGAGAGGAGTCTCTGGAGAAGACTCTGATGCTGGGAAAGATTGAAGGCAAAAGGAGAAGGGGAAGGCAAAGGATGAGATGGTTAGACAGCATCACCGATGCAACGAACATGAAAATGAGCAAACTCTGGAAGATAGTGGAGGACAGGAAGGCCTGGTGGGATATGGTTCATGGGATCACGAAGGGTCGGACACGACTTAACGACTGAACAACAACAATATGTGTACATGGTGGAAATCTATTACGTGTGCTCTTTGCTCTCCGGGCTGGTACTCAGCACCAAGTACATGTGTGTAAATGTGTGTCTCCCATCTGCCTGACATTAGACAGAAAGAAAATATTGACCATGGAAAGTGTTACATGGTCAATATTTTATTTCTGTGTAATGACAGGTGGACGGAAGCCATGTGCTTACTGCTTAAAATAGTTTTCATTCCTCCAAAATAGAAATGAAGCTGTCTAGCTCTAAATTCCTCTGGAACAGTAGATGTAATGGTTTATGACCCTAGCCATTTCCCAGGATTCCTGAACTGGGGAAAAAAAACACCCTTTGAAAGACAAAGGACAAGCTTTACATTTCCATAGGTCCTCACCAATCTCATGATGAAGCTTAATTCAGAAGATGGTCATCCACTTAGCCACCACAGATGGGAGGTGAGATAAAGACAGAACGTGTCATGGGTCTTTTCCTAAGAAAAAAAACCCTATGGTTGAGTTACCCCACAGGATTCTATGGGGCAGAAACTTGAAAAAAAATGTTGGCTTCAGAGATTTGTGTTCTTCTTTGTCCTGTCGAGTCCTGCTTGCTCTGCTGCTGGTTCGCAAACTGCAGCATCCCCACACCAGACTCCCTCTGAGAATTACTATGAATTACACATCAGCATAAGAACATAAGAACATAAGAAGAGCCCTGCTGGATGAGTCCAAAGGCCCATCTAGTCCAGCTTCCTGTATCACACAGTGGTCCCACCAGCAAAGGCGTCGCTCCGGTAGGGGCAGGGCCCTAAGTTTCACTCGTCCTAGTCCCGTTTACCGAGCGAGCAGGAGGCGGCCCCGCCCCCTCACTGTCGGAGCCATTCCCCGGCAGAGAAAGCAGCAGGCAGGGTCTCTTGCCTGCTGCTTTCTCCGCACGGGAATGGCTCCGACAGTGAGGGGGCGGGGCCGCCTCCTGATCGCTCGGTAAAGGGACTAGGATGGAGCGAAACTTAGGGCCCTGCCCCTACCGGAGCGATGCCTCTGCCCACCAGATGCGTCAGGGAGCACAAGACAACAAGATACTTGTATCCTGTCACCACTCCCTTGCACCTGGCACAAAGAAAACCTACTCCTACAACCAGGAGGTTGCTTATCCCCATCATGGCTTGTAAGCTGTGATGGACTTTATCTTCCATAAATCTGTCCCACCCCCTATTAAAGGCATCCAGGCCAGGTGCCATCACCACCTCCTGTGGCAAGGAGTTCCACAGATGAATTACACACTGGGTAAAGAAATATTTTCTTTTATCCGTTCTAACTCTCCCTCCACTCAATTTGAGTGGATGTCCCCTAGTTCTAGAGTTGTGTGAGAGGGAAAAGAACTTTTCTCTATCCACTTTCTCCATCCCATGCATAATTTTATACGTCTCAATCATGTCCCCCCTCAACCGCCTTTTTTCTAGACTGAAGAGCCCCAAACACTGTAGCCTTTCCTCATAAGGGAGATGCCCCAGCCCACTAATCATTTTAGTCGCTCTCTTCTGCACCTTTTCCAGTTCCACTATATCCTTTTTGAGATGCGGCGACCAGAACTGGACATAATACTCCAGATGTGGCCTTACCACATCTTAGCACTGCAACCCTTTTCCTTCCCAGCCTCTCTCTCTCTCTCTCTCTCTCTCTCTCTCTCTCTCTCTCTCTCTCTCTCTCTCTCTCTCTCTCTCTCTCCTGCAGTGCTCAAACAACCTGCAAAATACCTGCAGTGCTCAAACAACTTCATCAGACACTCTAAAATCCAGACTAACACACACGATAGGCGAATAGAGTTAGTTGGTCACATGCCCAACTTGACTATTGTGGACTGGCTTTGTGGCAAGAATGTTTAAGTAAGATATATTATTTATCTTAGGCCAGTGGGTGGCGCAGCGGGTTAAACCGCTGAACCATAAGCTGTCGATCGAAAGGTCGGCAGTTCGATTCCTGCGACGGGGTGAGCGCTCGTTGCTTGGCCAGCTCCTGCCAACCTAGCAGTTCCAAAGCATGTCAATGCGAGTAGATAAATAGGTACCGCTTGCGGGAAGGTAAACAGCGCTCCGTGTTTCAGTCGCATGCTACGCGCTGCGGCAAGGAAAGTCATGCCGGCCACATGACCACGGAGGCGTCTTCGGACAACGCTGGCTCTTCGGCTTTGAAGTGGGGATGAGCTCCACACCCTAGAGTCGGACACGACTGGACTTAATTGTCAGGGGATACCTTTACCTTTACTATTATTTATCTTACAGTGCAATCCTATCCAACTTATACCAGTGGTGTAACCAGCGGTGCAGCGAGAACGGGAGACCACAGAACGGAAAGGGCATTCAAAGCCCCTCCAAAGGGGGATTCAAAGGGGGTTTAAATCTCCCCTCCCCTCCAAAGTCTCCTGCCCGCCCTCCCCTGCTGGTTACACTGGTGGTGTAAGTTGGATAGCGTTACGCTGCTGTTCTTACTTGGTAAGAATTTATTTTGAGTCACTATGGTTGTAGTTTTTAGATGCTTTACTACTACTACTACTACTACTACTACTACTACTACTACTACTACTAACAATAATAACAATAACAACAACAACAACAACAACAACAACAACAACAATAATAATAATAATAATAATAATAATAATAATAAATATTGCTACCCCTGCTGCATTTAATACATTATTTAAAGAAGATGTTGTATACCAGCTTCTTCTTTTTTTACTTTTTTATTGTCATCTTATCTTTTTACTTTTATATTTTATTGTATTTTGATGAACATTGTAAGCTGCTCTGGGCACCTGTTTATTAGGGGGCAAAGGTGGGGTATAAATCTTTTAAATAAAACAAATATATACGATAAGTTTATCACAGACTTTCCTGCCAGTGGCTGGTTCTTGATTTGATTTCTGCATCCCAGCCACAATTGCAGACGGTAGACCCATGTAGAATACGCCTTGTGTTTTCCTCTTATCATTGTGTGTGTGTGTTCTCTTCTCACATCTTATATTGTACTTTATCAGGTATTAAGGCAGTTTATTGATCAAAGCATATGAAGCAAAAAGAAGAAAATGTGAGGGAGCATATGTATTTTATCTTTCATTTTCTCTCTGTTAGCTTTACATCTGGAAAAAAAAATCTATAGAAATCTATTTAAGCAAGATTGTGTCTCTATGCTAGAAATGCACATGGCCAACTGCTGTGCAGCAGTGCCAAAATATAAAATATCTGCAAATGGGATAAGAGAGACATTTTCTGCAGATTTGAGAGAAATGGCAGATCTATGGCTATCTAAAGTTAGATTTTTCTCCAGTTGCAAGGCAGTAAATTTTAACTCCTTTGAAATTATCTATTGATTTGTTCTCAGGGAGATTGCCTACTACTCTGTAATCCTTAAAGAGATACAATGGGGAAAAAAGAAGCTATTAATTCACACCAGAAATGGTGGCCTTCCTTTTAGCAGCAACAGAACCAAGTTGCTGGGACTCCTGGAGCAAAGCCCTTTGCAGGGCCCCGTCCCCAAGGCACCTTCTGCCCACCCTTGGTAGCGCATTGGGTGCTGCCTCTAGTTCAGCTGCGTTAGCCCAGCCAGGTTGGCTTTCTGATGGACAACATGGGCCCTTGATCAATGCCCAACCTGGCCAATCCCTGATGCCTCCCCCTTCTTTTAGAATCTTGATGGCAATCTAGAGATTTTTTCTAAAGGGAGGGAGGGAGGGGACACCATTTTGGTTTCACACTATTTGAAGAAGCAAACCAGTCTGTTTGAAGAAGCAAACCAGTCTGAGAACACACACAGCACTCCGACGGCCGACAGACCGGGCGGGGGTGTGTGTGTTGGCGGTAGCCGGATGGGGGCCATTGGCCCAGCCGACCCGGGCGGGGATGGGGTATGGCTTCGGCCATATCCTGGACTCCGCCGTGTGGCTGGGTCTTTACATGGCCTTCTCCGACTTACGCCAGCAATTTCGGAATGGCGGAAATCCGAGGAGGCCGATTGGCAGGGCCTGAATTTACACTCGGGGCAGGGGACAAGCGTTCCCTTCCCCGAGTATACCTCCGGCTGCGTGGCAGCCTGGCCACAGCGGAGCACAGGATCCGGCCGGGGGCCTGGGCCGTCCGCCGGATCGTTACGTAGGATTGCTCTGCCAGCAATGTTGGTTGTTGCATGTAGCATTTCTTTACTGATGCCAGCCTCCTCTAACACATCATCCAGTGTAAATGTTCCCAGGGGTGGTGCCACCTGGAGCACAACCCCATGCCGAAGCTGCGACTGCTGCACTGTAGAGAAAAACAAACCCTCTTTACTGTGCTTGTTGCGCAGTTTCATCAAACCCAGAAGTGCGAGACTTCCAGTTTTATTTAAAGGGACGGTGCTTACTGTCTCTGTGATAAAGCCAGAAGTCCCTCAATTCCAGCTTTAAGGAAACTGAATGGGGAGCCAAGATGATGAGGAGGAGGATCTGCTTCTTGCCCAGGTGAGCAGGAAGCAGATAATTGCGACTTGTGTAAGCAGTGGGCTGGAGGGAGGTGGCAGCAGACTCGGGATGATGCACCCCCCCAAATCTGCTGAATTTCCTTGAGTAAGTGCTTCCAAATTTTTGCACATGGCGCATAGTATTTGCACGTGGCACATAATATTGTGTTGATAGATTCAAATGAATAATGTATGTATGTATGTATGTATGTATGTATGTATGTATGTATGTATGTATGTATGAAAAACCTTTGAAACCTAGCAGTTTCACTGTGGTAATTGTTTTTTTCCCACTCTGGGCCACATTCTTTGGGAAAAAATCTTGATGTAATTGATTTTCATTAAATTAACAGCTTGCGCATAAGTCGAGGCTTATTTCTGAATCAACAAGCCCTCTTCATAAGCATTTGAACTGAGAATCCCAAAGGCCTAGTTGGTTATGACATAGAAGTCTCTGCATTAATATCTGCCTTAGATAAGACATCATCAGTTTCCTTCCAAAAGGCAGAAAAGAAATCCTCCCCTGTTTTGTACCTCCAAATGACCAGTTAGCAAAGTGTTAATGTAAAGAAATTCAGACACACAAGAGTTGCTGGGGGTGGAAAGGTCTAGTGAGAAAGTTCAGTCAAGCCAACTGCTTAAGTTAAACATATGGACATAAGAATCGGTTTGCAGTTCAAGTTTATGCCATCTGTGCAATAATTCTGGACAGCAGGGATATGCAGAGAGTGTGTGATGCCAGAGCGGCACAAGAATATGCGGATTGTTTTGTTGGATCAGACTCGTCAAAGTTTCATTTGTTCCAGCTTTCTGTTTCAAGGTCAATCAGATGCCTCAAAAGTGAGATATGAACGGGCTAGCCTTCCCTCTGTTGTTTGTCCCAATTGCCTGGTATTCAGAGATATGCCATCTCTGTAGCTAAAGGTTTCATTGAAGTCTAACAGCCATTCACAGACCTTTTTTCCATGAGGATGAGTCAGCAGTGTTGGACTAAGACAGAGGACTTGAACCTGTCATAGTCCAGGAGGGAGACCCAAGTTCCCCTCTCAGCCAGGAAGCTCACTGGATGACCTTAGGTCAGTCACTATCTCTTAGCCTAACCTAACAGGGTGGTTCTGAAGATGAAGTGTGAGAATGATGTACATGATCCGGATATGAGGAAGAGCAGGATAGAAATGTAACAAATCATTTTAAAAGTATTTAGATGGGGGACTTTTAAATGTTTTCTTGGGGGGGGGGCTTTGTTAAAGTATTTAAATGGGGGGCTTTTAAATGTTTTCTTGGGGGGCTTTTTAAAAGTATTTAAATGGGGGGCTTTTACATGTTTTTAAATGGGTTTTAAAGTGGGGGCTTTTAAATATTTTCTTTGGGGGCGGGGCTTGCAACATCACACCCTGTGGGCAGGGCTTGCAATGGCATGGGGGGGGGGCGTGACACATTGCCAAGTTGCCCCGGGTGCCAACTCGGGCTAGCTATGCCTCTGATAACACATAGGACCAGAGACACTAAAACAATGTTCCATTAGAATTCAAGCACATTCCTAATGAAATGAGTCACACAAGGAGATGCTTTCAGAAGCCGTAATGGAAGAAAAGTTGAGCTTGCATGTTTTAACATACATTGTGGCTGCCTTTCAGACGAATGTTCCATTACTAGTTTCCATAGCCAGTAGTCCTAGAAAATCTTCAGAAGAAGCATTCAAGGCAAAAATCTATATAAAAAAATAACTTGAGTCTAAAGTCTGAGGCTTACCAGAACCTTTCATAGCTGCATGGCCAGCTCTAGCCTGATTCCAGCCTAAAGCTCCACTCTGGACGAATTGCAGACATTATGTTCAAACTGGCAGGCTCTGGGCATAGTGATCTGCTCCACAGGGGGACACACCTTTCCAAGAAGGAACAGTGTGAGATGCAACATACCAAGCAGTTTTGTTCCCCTGACGGTCTGATTTTTGTGTTTCTTTCACTTCGTCAGTAAAAGATGGCAGAAGAACGCCACAAAACATGTCATTTGTACACGTTACTACCTGCTGCCAAGCCACACTGGTATTTGCACAATATGCAGTTTCTTAACAGCTTCACCTGATGATTTATAGGATCACCCTTTCAGTACATTCTGTGCAATGCAGCCCCTTACTTTGGGCATACATTGGAACTTGCACCAACAAGTTCAGTGCTCCCTACAATGCAGTGAGTTTTACATGTTCTCATCACAACAACGTCTCAGTGCAGATAACACTATTAGAAGTTCTTTATGGGTGTGTGTGCAAAGGGACTGCTTGACTCATACCTCCTCTTAATTTTATTATATGACGTGCTAAACTTAAACAGGATGGTAGAAATGCTCCTAAGTGACAATCGGCATGAATTTTGGGGGAAAACATCTGAGGAATTTGGAAGAAAGAGAAGGACATTTGGATAAGGGTAGTGTAGCCGAAACAGAGGTGGGAATTGTTACCAGCAGTAGCATGTACAAATCTTTGTATCTCCCTTGCTGGACTAGACTTCAATCCTGTGCACACTTACCTGGGAGTAAGCACCACTGAACACAGTGGGACTTATAATATACATATAATAATATAAAGTATTTATATACCACCTTTCTTGGTCATTGGATTTCTCCTCCGACTTTAATCCAAGGCGGTGTACATGGGCAGGCTATCCTAACCCCCCTTGGGTTTTTTTTTACAATATATAAATGTCCAATCTTTTATGAACGGCTACATTCCAGGTGGTATCCTTTTGTAGCCTGGCTTTTTTCTGCTGGCTGGCACCTCCCACACTCGACCAACGCAGCTGGGAGCTCTTATCTCTCCTCCCGGAGGCTTTCACAGCTTTTTGCCGGCCGCGTGTCTCGAACTTATCAAGTTCACCGGTCTTCGGGCTTTGAAGGCAGCAGCTCTCCCAACTGAGCCAGACTCTTCTGCCTTACTTCTGAGAAAACATGCATAAGATTGTGCTGTAGGTCAAATATACCTCCTTTCATTTCCTTCTAATAAGCCCCTTTCAGGTTTTTTTTATGTGTGTTTGTTTTTAAATATAGAATGACTTAATTAAAATGTTCCGTACGAGAGAGTTTCTTTGCATCCTTAAGCCTTTTTAAACATCTTTGAGTTACACTTTTTCCCATTCTTTTTAATTTGAAGGGGCCAAAAGAGACAGTTTTTCTAGATGAGAAATAGCGCTGCAAGGGTGTTGGACATATTAAAAAAGCAACATTATGCTCTTTAAGTACAGCCACATACACTGTGAACTGTCATTGAGATGGACCCTCACAGACTGTTTTCAGTGTGTCTAGGTAATTGCCAGACAAAATGTATTGCAAATGCCTCTTCATATGCGAATATATGAAACTTTAATGTGTTTCAGCTCAGCATGCGATGCATTCTTCACACAAGAGAGAGGAAAATACCACTGCAAAAACTAGCTATTTCTTATGCCCTTATTCCTATCAAGACAGGCTTGTGCCCAGAAATGTTGTGGTGGGAGGATTTAAGTCTACAATGTGAGGTTCATCATATTTCAGTATGAAACAGCAAAAAATGGAACACTAAGAGTGTAGCGAAGTGTAGTGCAGTAGTTAGTTGTTGCTAGAGCTTTGGACCTGGTCTGGGGAGACCCTGGTTCAGATACCCCCAATAGAGTAGATTACTGCTTGCACGCATTTCTTTATATCTCTAGCCCTATGTGCATATCACACTCAGCATACATACATATGATTGGTGTACTGTACAGTGTGCACATGATTGACAGTCTGGCCACGCATACAGATATCTATGTGATATGTTCAGTGTGTGTACTGCACTACATGTGTTTGTATTCTCCATTTCTGAGGGGTTCAGTTCCTACGTTGACTTTTAAAATGAATACATGCACAATCATTCACACAAACTACATTCACACAAACTATACTGCCGCCGTGGTTCCGTTGTCGCTCCCCACATGCTGCCCCGGAGGGCCTGCCCTGCCACCTCCTACGCTTCTGCCACCGTCATTACTTCCTCCACATTTCTCAAGACCTTTGTGACTTGGAGAAAGGGGTGATGTGTGAGACCTGAAGTGGAGGAGGGGTGCTTCAGATGGGCTGTGTCCTCCTTGATTTTGCTTCCAGGAGGGTTTACGTAGGTGAGCACCTTGAATTCAGTCTGTGAGCACCTTCCTGGCTTGCTGAAGACAGGTCCAACTCTCCTTCTCCCAGGTCTCTGGCCTGCATGTAAAAGCTCCAAATGTACTTAAAAAAAACTAAATTCAGGAAAGACACCTAAAATATCACCGGGGAAGCCAGACTCATCTAATTATAGCCTTGTTCTGCCCTAATTCACCCCCAATAGTCTAAAAAATGTAATTGTCCACTCACTTTGGTCATCATTAGAGACCCTGCTTTGCATGCCCCTGCTATCAGACATGCAGTTGGCAAGGACTTTGGTCATGGTGTCTAGATTGGGGTCATGGGGTCCCTTTCCCCATGATGTTGACCTGCCCACACTTGCCAATGCCTTGGGCCTTGGGGCAAAGCCATGCGCCGCCTCCTCGTGGTGCCCCTTTCCCATCCCCTGATGGTGCATTGGGCTCTGAAGGGTCAGGGGTCAGTCCAGCCAGGTGCTCAATCTGGCTGACCTGTGATGCCACCCCTGCCCCTTTAGTTTTCCCCTGCCTCATGGAAAAAAAACTATTTTGTTCGACAGTCAGCTTCTATGAGCTTGTATTTTGCACTGTTTCTGGGTTATTAGTTTTATGTGCAATTTGTTTTTATTAACTGGTTTGCTTAGTATTTTTGTTTCAATGCATCTGATTTTGTTTGGTTGCATTTTAAATGGTTGTAAGCCACCTAGGGGGTCCTGGTGCGAGTGGAAAGGCAGGGTAGAACTATCTGGATGAAGTAAAGAAATAAATACTGCTGTTTGCTCAGAAAAGCTGTCGGAAACCTGCATTGTTACTGTGAATTTGGATTCTTTTATGATCAGTCTGTTATAATGTTCATGAAAGGCTCAGAAACAGCATCAGATAACAGGGCTGGCCCTACAAGTGGTGGCGGGAATATAGGGGGCAGACTCTGGGATACTATTAAAGGGCAGTCAGTTCTCCGTGATTTGGTTTTATATTGTTACCACCAGGGGGTGCTATTTGGATTTTCTGTCTCTGGCATGGAAATGTCTTGCACTGCTTCTGTAAGAGCATGCCATCGATTCACTGGACCTGTTTGTTAGCAGAAATGAAGAAAAAAAAAAAGCTACGCTTGGGTTTTAATCAGTTTATGAAACGTTTACTTGCTGAGACACTGGACACAGTTTTGAGGTCTTGTCAGTGAATTTGTGTGAGTTAGAGCTCTTTCAATGTGAACTGCAGAAGGCTGGAGTGAATCTAGGGAAACAGAAAAAAAAGACTACTGTAGTTTGGGGGGGTGGCGAAGACCACAATTAGGGGAAAAACCATTTTGTGATACACATGAAATATGTACTTTATAGAACTGAATGTGCTGTGTTTTTCACATTCTTAGGGCGCAATCCAATTCTACTTACGCCACCATTATAACCAGCAGCGCAGCGAAAACGGGAGGCCCCAGAACAGAAAAGGGAATTCAAATCCCCTCCAAAAGGGGAATTCAAAGGGGATTTGAATTCCCTTTCCGTTCTGGGGCCCCCGTTTTCGCTGCGCCGCTGGTTACAACAGTGGCGTAAGTAGGATTGGATTGCGCCCTTAACACCGTATGTGAAACTGGTACTGCTTTCTGTTGTGAGAACCAGCAGATTCATCTACAGATCTCTTCAAATAAAGAGATGTTGACAGTCTTTTTTTCCAGCAGCGATGACAGCCAAGTTATATATACTTGGATCATTGTCCTGCTCTGAATGGGGTTGTACTCCCCCTGAAGGAGCAGGTCGACAGCTTGAGGGTTCTCCTGGATGCGCAGGTGGCGGCTGTGGCCAGGGGGGCTTTTGCCCAGCTTCGGCTGGTGCGCCAGCTGCGACCGTACTTGGATCGTGCAGACCTGGCCACAGTGACCCATGCCCTAGTGGCATCTAGACTAGATTACTGCAATGCGCTCTACGTGGGGCTGCCTTTGAAGACTGTTCGGAAACTGCAACTAGTGCAGAATGCGGCGGCCCGGGTGGTTGCCGGGGCCTGTTGGTTCGACTCAGTCGGACCGTTGCTTCAGCGGCTACACTGCTGCCGGTTCGTTTCCGGGCACAATTCAAAGTGCTAGTTTTGACTTTTAAAGCCCTATACGGCTCGGGTCCAGGGTATTTGAGGGACCACCTCCTTCCTTATAATCCGACCGTACTCTGAGGTCATCAGGGGGGCCCTGTTAACCGTGCCGCCACTGACGGAGGTGAGGGGGATGGCGGCGCGGAATAGGGCCTTCTCAGCAGTGGCGCCCCAACTGTGGAATTCCCTCCCCCTGGAATTGAGAACGGCTCCCTCCTTAGAGACCTTTCGGCGGGGCCTTAAGACATTTTTATTTAGATCGGCATTTGATGTCTGACATGGCGGGCTGGCTTTTTAACAAATCGCTTTTAACAAATGTAAATGTGGATGACCCACTGGGGCTGTTTGTTTTAATTGTTTGTTTTAATTGTTTGTTTTAATCTTTGATTTTAAATGTATACATGTAGTTTAATGTTTTTATTGTAAGCCGCCTTGGTTGCCCTTGTGGGAGAAAGGCGGGGTAGAAATTCTATAAATAAATAAATAAATAAATAATACTCTCGGAGCCCAATCCTATCTTCCTCCTGCCAATGCAGCCACATTGAAAAGGCTTGCACTGTATCCAGCGGGAAGGGGGTGATCAGAAGGCTTGGGGTGGAAGGGGAATTATTTCCTCCACTTGCCAATGGGTCTCCTTGGACCTGCGCCAGCTCTTTTTGCATGGAGTCTGCTGGCTGGATGATTCCAGAAGAAACATCACGTGCCCCAGATGTTGGTGTTGTCATTGTGCACTCCACAGCTCTGTGTTAGATTCGGATAATATGTGGTATGTCAATGCTAACTTGAGCGCCTTGCAGAAATTTACATTCATTGCCTTGTTTGAATGCAAAGGATGGCAGTTTTAAATGCAGGGGGAGAGAGGGGGGGAAAACATGTGAAGCCACCCTGCCTCAAAACCAAAGTCCTAAATTACCACTTTAATGTGATTTTTATTGCAAGCAATATAACCAGTTGTTAGCACCTCCAGAGTACAACTTGGAAGCACCACATTTTAATTGTTCGATGTGTTACTTAGCTGTTTCTACAGATCCTCAACTGAGCCTTCATCTATTAGAAGTGTTAAAGCAGTGAATTATCGGGGGTTGAAAAGCTCCGATAATGACACACAAAGCCTCGCACCTCTGGGTGGCTAATTCAGATGCAACCAAGAGTGATGGGGAGAGCTTAGCAGGCTGACCCTTCTCAGAAGCCTCCCAGTTACTAAAGGCTTCCTGGAGATCAGTTATTGTATTGCCATCTTTCTTTGCCATTGTAGGGATCAACATGCCTATTTTCTAAGGCTTAGGTTGAGTTCTAAGGCTGTTCGGACCCCATTTGAATTTGGAGCTAGCCGAGCTCATGATATTTGGGGCAGGCAAACCTCAGTTAGATCAATTAAGGTAGGCGTGTGTGTGTGTGTGTGTGTGTGTGTGTGAGAGAGAGAGAGAGAGAGAGAGAGAGAGAGAGAGAGAGAGAGAGAGAGAATTGTCCCTTAAAAGCATGGCTTCCTGGCCTGTGGATCTGTGAGGCCTCCTTCCATCAGTCCATCCATGCAATAGCCGCTTTCCTGGTCTGGCCCATGGTCTCCAGACAGGCACTCAGCACCAAGTACATGTCTCTAGATGTGTGTTTTCTGCACATCTTGAAATAAAAGAGAATACAAGATTGACCTGGGTAACACATGGGAGTGCAGTGGTTTTGCACACTGAGTGACTATTGTTATAAACAATTAAATGGACCTATGTGCTATGGATATGTGCCAAAAGTATAAATCCCTTTGCTGTGTTTGGCCTGTTTTGTATTTCTTTGCTGCCTGTTTCATACTAGCTCCTCCTAGGGACTAGTGACAGCCACCCCCCACCCCCCGAACAATACTACATCATGACATACTGAAGTATAATTCTAGGGCACCTGAGGAAAAATAGTGGTTCTTGAGGAGCACCGCTACTGTCCCACTAATACGGATGCCGTTTCACACACCACCACCACCCCGAAAAATACCAGAATGCCCCTCCAAGTTTCATTGCTCAGGAATAGCATGGTGAAATCTGAGGGGGCGATTTTGGGTCTGTTCTCCAAACACAGAAATGAAATCTCTGCTGACCATTTTAGAGGATGGTGAAGATGTTTGTAACAAAAGTATACTGTATGCACGTATTGTGCCCCTTCTAGAGTTCATAGTGAGGTTCAACTTTGAAGTACAAGTTTTTAGAATCATTCTGTGCTAAAACGTTAGGTCCACCCTGAAAAAATCTTAATCTTGTCTATGAAATGTATTTATTTTTGATGTTTATGCCCTGCTCTTCCTCTGAGAAGTGACTTACATAATAAACATATTTAGCGCTTGTTCCACATCTCTAAGCGCTTTGTAGGTATTATCTTGTAATCCTTACAACTCTTTAAGACGAGTGAGTAAGTGTTATTATCCCTATTTTGCAACTGGAGAAGGCGTGGCTGAGGCTTGTCTAAGGTGTAACCTAATGAGTTTGTTGCAGAGGTGAGATGTGAAGCAGGGGCTCCTGATTTGTAGCTTAATCTCTGGGCCACTTGATCATCTTACAAATGGTTTGTCGGTTGTTTCCCATCCACACAGTGTGTTAAGGTCAGATCAGCAGATCTGTGACTGGACAGTTTTTAAATGCTCAAGCCATCGCTTGCCCATAAGTGGTGCTCCTGGTGCATGCTGCCCAAATAAAGAGGTCTATGTATCCCTGAGGTCCAATCTTGGTGCAGAGTCTAGAAGGCATAACCCAGAGGGTGTTCTTAATAGATCAGAGAGAATGGACTTCCAAAGCATTATGGGGAGGGGCACCCTTCATTTCTACAAATAAGTCTTGGGATACTGTTTTTGGATAGTCAGGGATGTGGATAAATGCTTCCATTTGTTATATGGAGTTCAACCAAAGCGAGATGCACTTTGTATACTGGTTATAGCATGGGTTTGGGGTTGCACTGAAATAGACAGAGTAGCCCAATGCAACTGGTACCAAAATTTCACAAAATGGAAATTCAAAGCATATAGAGTTCCTTCCAAGGTGAATATTATGAGAATTTTCAAGGGATGCCAAACGAGTTTTTATTGTTGTGAGACCAGTGAAATTTATCTGGGGGATTCTGCACATGCCTAAATTAAAGCATCAATAAAGGATTTTTTTTCTCTTCCGGAAACTACTGTATCATCCATAGGGGCCAGAAACAGCACTCTGGGTTAGGATGTGAACTCTTCATCTCAACTATGGCTGAATTGACATTCTGCTCACTATCAATGAGACTAAGCCAGCCAAAAGACAGCATTGACTTCCAGAGTTCTGGGAGGTCGGCCCAAGTGTTGAAGACCCTTTCACAAATCACATTTTATGGCTCGTGCACTATGACACCATTTCATTGAGTGAGTGGCTCGCACCATTCAGCCTGCCGTTCCACGAACTGGGCCTTTTTCCCTCTTCATCCAAATTAAGGGTACCCATGCCAGGAATTGGATATGTTCCCTTGTAGCATCATCATTTTCTTGATTTTCGCTTGTGAAAAAGAGCTGCCTTTGCTATTTAAGGACTATAAAGCAGACAGCTTTTTTATCACATCAGCATCTGTTGATAAGGGGGGGATGTAAGCTTTCAAATTATTATTATTCACATTTGTATCTACTCGTCCTCCACTGTTCTCACCGTGGCATACGGGGATGATCCATTTTATCTTCACAACAGTCCTTTGAGGTAGGTTAGGCTGACTGAGAGTGACTGGGCCAAAGTCATCATTCTAATGAGTTTCATTGCTGAGGAAATTTGAATCCAGCTACCCCTGGCCAGAGTCTAACCACTCATGCAATACCGGCTGTCAAACGTCTTCCTCAGGCAACCAGGATTAGCTCTGCAATTGAAAGCTTGGAGTCCCAAAGTATGGAGGGCATTCTTCCCCAGTAGGGTAGCTGGCACCTCTGCCATGTACCTGCCTTTATGCTGTTTCTACATGGAGGGAGCATGCAGCATTAATGCTTGGTATTTGCAGATCAAATATTCCATCTGCCACATCCTTGGGCTATCCTTGGCAGTAGGTAAATGAGGCAAGCATAGCCCTGGAAAAGTGATTTTCCATACCCAGTGATGCGTGGAACCTGTTGCAATTCCCATGTGTAGGAATTTTGCCTTGCAAAAGGAGCTGGTCTTTTGTTGGCTCTGAACGGGAAATGTGCTCCATTTCCTCATGCTATTAAACTCATTAACAGCTTTTTAATTTAGCTGAAAAGAAAGTAATATTGTATCTAGATCTTGTAAAGACCACAGCTTAATAGCTGACTCAGTCCCATGAACTCTAGGGAAATCTGAACACAAACACCTATTCAACCTGTCATGCGTATGCATTTATCGTTTGTATGGACACTCCATTAGTGTTTTTCACTTACTTAGTTTTCATTAAAGTAGTAAATCGGTATCTTGGCTGAACCACTTCAGACTGCAGGTGGGGGCCTGCATGACGGAATGTTTCTCTGTTCAAAAAGCATTCCATGTAGATAGAAAACTAGCGTGTCAGGGACAAAGGGGCATAGGCCTGTCTGCTTGTTATGTGCAAGTCAGAGGTGGCATTGGGAGTCAACCAGGCTGGGGACTGGCTAAGGGTCCATGCTCATCAGAGAGCCTATCCAGCTGAGCTGCCCCTTGAGCTGTAAATCTTGGTGCTGCTGGTGGCAGCATCACCCAATTCATCATTAGGGGCAAGGTGGTAGTAGATGATGCCACAAGAGCCCCTGCTGTGCTTTCCCTCAGGGCCCCCAGCAACCTACAGTCAACCTGGAGTATGCTCTGTCTGTCTAAACCAACGATCTACATTTATAAGCCTGCAAGACAGCAATTTTCAATTTTTTTCTTCTCATGGCATACTGATCACTCTGGTCTTCTCTATGGTCTTTGCCTCTTGTGATGTCACCTTCGACTTCCAGGAGACTCTTCCAGGTTCTGCGGCTCTGTTTCTGGGGCAACTTTCTGTAGTAACGAATTATCTGTCCCCAGAAGCGTTGTAACGTAGGGGGCCCTGATGTCCAGGGCCCCAGGCGCCGAGCTTCCAGGGGGCGCTCACCTCGGACTCGAAGCTGGAGCGCGGCGCCCGCCCGCAACCATAGCGGGCGGGCGGCGCTCCAGCTTTTGAGTCCGAGGTGAGCGACAGCAAAGCTGGAGTGGAGCGAGAGACTAGAGCGTCTCGTCGTCTAGGCAACGTGCGCAGTGCGCGCCCAGACCCTGTGGCTGCGGGCACGCGCTGTGCACGTTGCCTAGACGATGAGACGCTCTAGTGTCTCGCTCCTCGGACTCGAAAGCTGGAGCGCGGCGCCCGCCCGCAGCCATAGCGGTCGGGCGGTGCTCAAGCTTTCGAGTCCTGAGCACAGCGTCGTTTGACGTCACGTGACGTCATACATCACGGGACGTCTGGGGCGCTCGGCCAGCCCCCGCCCCCCTAGCCCCAGGTGTCCGGAGGGCTGAAGACGCCACTGTCTGTCCCCCTTCTCTTCCACCGGCTTGCCAGTGGAGGAAGAGGGACAGACAATTCATTTACTACAGACAGTTGCTCTGGAAACAGAGCCACAGAACCTGAAAGGGGTGTGGATCAAGTCACTCTGACTCCAGGTCTCGAGTCAAGTCCCACGTCTTTGCCCCCAAGTCCCAAGTCTATGGTTGCGAGTTGCGAGACTCTATCTACGTTTTGCAGTACACCAATTGAAAGTCACTGCTCTAAGAACTCCTGTTCTTTGAAATCACTGCTTTTAGAATTTGTGAAGGCTGAGATGGACCCACATTCTCAAAGGTCAGGAAGTCAGCACCCAGCTTTACAAAAAGAAAACAACCAAATTTTGAATAAAGCAAGAAGGCAAAGCATGTCTGCAGAAAGAGAAAACAAGACCCTAGCAGCTCTACCATGCTTGATTTCAGTAGTCCCATGACGCCAATGTCTAGTCAGTTTCACAGCAAAGAAGCATTTTGCTAGAAAACTCCATGAGTAGGGGGAGATTTGTTTCAAAATAGGGGGAGATAATGTTTCAAAATTAGCGGACAGTCTCTGCATAAAACGTATGCCGTCTTGTTTATGGAGTGCAAATACTATTGTTATCTCATTTGTGTGAGTGTGGATGGGTGCCTAATTTTATTTCTTAAAATTAGAAATTTGACCCTACAATTATTTTCCATACAAAGGTCTTCTTAGGGTCAAGCCCATAACCAAAAAAACTCAATCTTGTCTTTGGTGTATCTCCCCCCCCCCCCCCATTTTCTGTTGAAAATTCTATAGGGATACTAAAAAAAAAAAAAAAAACCGAGGACAAGTAAGTTCTGTGTTTTCATGAGATAGGTTGAGGTCTTGGAAAAATTGTAAATCAGAATTTTAAATATTTCAGTCTCTCAATAACTCAGTGATTATGTTATTTGGAGGCAGGGTTACAGGTCTTCAGTCACATGCATGCACAAATTAATTGCAAAATACTTCATGCATGCTTTGCAATGGGAAAATTAATTTGGATCCAAGAGGTAATTGTTTTTTTTCAGTGATAGTATCTTTAACACCAATCAAGGATTAATTATGAAGCAAGCCGTGTACCATTTTGTTGTCAGAAGTGACTCCTGAGCAGCTTATTACCATAGGTTCTTCTCTGTATAATGGCAGAATAGGGTTAGATAACTTTATTGGTTTACATGGTTTATTGCATGAAAAATAATTTTTTGCCTGTCTCCTCAGAAGTATGCCCCACTTTCAATGAGACTTACTCCCAGGAAAGTGTGAATAGTATTGCAGCCTGACTCTCATGTTCAGAGTGTGACTGAAGAGGAGAACAAAACAAGAATCAGTTATAGTTTGGGATGTATGTAGCATACTTGAGGAGTTTCATTGCTAATTTTTTTTTCCTGTAACACACCAGAGGAATTTAGTTGCTAATTCCTTTTCCCTCTTCAGAAGCCGAGCAATTCAAGCCGAGTCTTGCCATTGTTATATTGCATGATCCTATTACATTTCTGTTATCCCTTGACCTCAATTCTCTACGCCGGTGTCCATGGGACCTTGAAGCGATGCTTCTGTGGGCATGAGTGGGCTGCTTGGAACCAAGAGAAGGCTGTGAAGCCCATCAGTGCTCCAGGTCTTCTCAAGAATATGCGGGACAACCCTGCCCCCACTCTCCTCTATTCAGCATGTGTCTGCTGAATCAAGTAGTGAAGGCGGGGGAGAGTTTATCCTCGTCATTAGAACCCTGGAATGTTCCAGATTTCCAGTCATGGGAGGGGGGGGACCTCCTCCTGTTTTCATCATTGCCTCTGCAGACAAACGCTGAACATGGGAAGGGTGAAGGGATGGGAGAGTTTGGATTTTGATAAAATGAGATGTTTCCATTTTATCTTCACGCTAACCCTCTGAGGGTAGGTTAAGAACGTAAGAACATAAAAAGAGCCCTGCTGGATCAGGCCAAAGTCCCATCTAGTCCAGCTTCCTGTATCACACAGTGGCCCCACCAGATGCCTCAGGGAGCACACAAGACAACAAGATACCTGAGTCCAGTCGCCACTCCCCTGCACCTGGCACAGAGAAAACCTACTCCTACAACCAGGAGGTTGCTTTTCCCCATCATGGCTTGTAAGCTGTGATGGACTTTTCCTCCATAAATCTGTCCAATCCCCTTTTAAAGGCATCCAGGCCAGGTGCCATCACCACATCCTGTGGCAAGGAGTTCCACAGATGAATTACACACTGGGTAAATAAATATTTTCTTTTGTCTGTTTTAATACTCCCTCCACTCAATTTGAGTGGATGTCCCCTAGTTCTAGTGTTGTGTGAGAGGGAAAAGAACTTCTCTCTATCTACTCTCTCCATCCCATGCATAATTTTATACGTCTCAATCATGTCCCCCCTCAGCCGCCTTTTTTCTAGACTGAAGAGCCCCAAACGCTACAGCCTTTCCTCATAAGGGAGATGCCCCAGCCCACTAATCATTTTGGTCCCTCTCCTCTGCACCTTTTCCAGTTCCACTATATCCTTTTTGAGATGCGGCGACCAGAACTGGACGCAATGCTCCAGATGTGGCCTTAGCATCGATTTGTACAAAGGCATAATGATATTGGCCATTTTTAGGTTAGGCTGAGAGAGGGTATCGTCAGGCTCAAGGCGACTCCGTGAGCTTCTTCCCTGTGTAGGGATTCCCATCCCAGACTTGGCATTGAATCAATTCCACCATCATTGGTGCTTAAGGTATGTACCTTTACTGCACTGTAAGGAAGCCAGATGTGTGATGGATGCTCCCTTTTATTCACAGCAAACCAATATGGCAGAAATGAGCCATTCTCTCTTGTTTGAACCTGCTCAGTTGTGATCTGTACTAGCTGTGCAAGATGAAAGATTAACTTCTATCTTGAAATCAAATTCCTCCACAAAGAATTTGTCAATTGGAAATATACAGTGGTTGCTATGTAGACTGTGGGAAATACACGGAAGAAGGAGGTGCAGTTCTTACAGTGGATCCACCTAGGAAGAGGATGTCAAATATAGGCAAACCTCACTAGATTCAAACCTGAAAGCTTTGCATTGGAAACTTTCATAGAAATTCCCTACCTGCTTTACATTCCTGAACAAACTGAGGTAGAAATCCATCCAAGTTTAGGGCTTGCAAGCTACATTCAAGTTAGATTTCAGTGTGAGGGATTTACGTGTGTGCCTAACCCTCCCACTGAAATCAAGAGGGTTTAATAATACTTCACTTTAGCTGCATTTATTGGATCCCTTTTTGACAATGCCACGGTGTTTTTACTTGTACAGTGTGCAGTACCCATTTTTAGCAGCCCAAACTGCTCTTGTGCTCACTTGGCTAACTGCACACCACCATGAACATCCAGTCACTGCTTCTTGTTCCCCACCCCCTCCATTGGTCCAAGAATCATATTCTTAAACATTGAACTGCCAGATCAAGGCAGGTATTTTCATCATTGCCCAAGGAGAGAAAGGAGGCATGTCAGGGTTCTCGGGAGGGGACAGCATCCTACGCAAGTCACTTGCACTGGGATACACCCCCTCCCACCTCTAACCCCCCTTCTATCTCTGACATGCCCTTATCCCTCCCCCAGTCTGCCTTATCCTCCCACTCCCCCACCCCGTTCCACCCCATTCCACCCACCCCACTGACTTACCGACATCGGTGGAGCTTCTCCTTACCCCCACTGCGCATAGGGTCCTCCCTGCCGTTTGTGGTGGTGTCCCAGAAGTGCATGGCTACATACGTTTCCAGAACTGCATTTGAGATGCTGCAAACCACATTCTGCCACTGGAATCTTAGTTCTAGCAGTGGTGGCGCTCAGTAGGATTAGGCTGTAAAAGTATAAGTACACGCAAAACAGAAAATTACCTTTGTTATTCAAAGCAATACAGAATCCTGATAAATATGCAAAACTATTCAGTACTCCATGGTCCCAGAAAGTTGCAACAGGAGGCTGGCCCAATAACCCAGCTTGGTGGGGGTGTGTGTGGAAGAGATATTGCTTAGTCAAATCATGGACAAAGGCTTCTATCCTACATTTGCACTTTCCCTCTATGCCTTTCAAAGCAGACATGCCAGTGTGGATGGGCCAGGTTGAAAATGTCGCAGAAAAGATATAGACAGACTATCAATGCCTGAAAATTCTGCCCTGAGAGTAAAATGTTGCCTTTTGCAAAGATTATCTCCGAGGACAATGATTTACCTCAGTACTTCAATTGCAAGATTGCTTTGACTCTAACATTGGAGAACAAGAATTACAAGACAGAACAAAAAGATAGAAAGAAAGGAAAAGTCATTTAGTTCTCCTACCCTTCTCCTTTTAGCCCAAGGACAGCAATGCAAAGAGAATCTTATCTCCGTTGCAAGTTTGGGTTCTGAGGAAATATTTACTTTTCTTTCTAACATTGCAGGCATAGCAAGCATGTTGCAATGCACTTACATAGTAAATTGGTAACGAGGAAATGGATTTTAAAAAAAAGAAACCCATGATTTATTTTATTCTGGCGTTTACAGAGCTATCAACTGGAGTAATGCAAACAGAGTTACAACCGTATTGTGCAAATACTCTGCATATTAAACTAATACGCATAGTAAAATAGTACGCTGCATGTGTGCCAATAGTCATTTGTTCCCGTTTAGAGCACTCTGTAAAATGTCATCTAATTAAGAAGGCTGAGCGTTATTCTGTTCTTGTATGCAATGAAGAAGGAAGCAGAATGATTTTAGATTTTTTTACTTACAGAATATTTTCCCCAGGCTGTAACCAACCAAGGCTGCGGCGGCAGGAGACTGGGGCATCCCTCACTCTGCTTGAGTTGTTGTCAGCTGTCACCACAACGCCCTCTATTTTTTTAAACACACATGTTTATTTGTATTTATAGAATGTGTACTTTGCCTGTTCTCCAAAAGGCCTCAAGCCAGCTTACAAAACACAATTTTTATTATATAAAAATACAATAAACCAACAAGATAAAACAGCAGAGCCAGCAGAGAAAATATTCAAAGAGAACAGCAGTACAAACCCATATAAAAAGGATCTCAAATATCATGGAAAACCATTGAAACCAAATTGAAAACCCTGGGCTTCACTGGGCCCCTAAGAGAGCAATGATGACATTAGGCAAACAACATTCCTTGGGAGAGTTTCTTAATTGGGGATTTCAGTTTCTCTGGTAGCTGGCTGCCTAACCTCTGATCGAGGGAGTTGGACAAGGGCCTCTGAAGAACATCTGAATTGCTAGGTAAGTTCACATGGGAGAAGATTAGTTTTCTGGCTAAATGATCATACATCAGTAGCAATACTGCAAAAGTCCATTTCTTTTACTCCCAGTACAAAAGCCATGTAGTCAATGATGAAGATATCTGCCTTGAACTGGCAGTTCAATGTTTGAGAATACAGGGTGGCATGTTTGCAGGGGATAGGTTTCTGCCCCTCCGTGGATACTGGAATCTACGGATAAGGCGGAACGCTATCCCCGTGGGGCCCCGCCCGTGCCCGCCGCACATATTACCTTAATTAAGGGTCCAGCGCTGTTGCAAAGCCAGCACATCTCTTTCTTTAAACAAACACCGAGCAGGCTCCTTACACAGAGCAGGCAAGCAGCCTGCATATTAAAGAGGCTCCCAACATTAAACAAGAACGTTAAACAGCTTCCTGCTTCCTGTTTAATGTTGGGAGCCTCTCTAGTATGCAGGCTGCAAAAATGGTAACCGCTGCATTCTGGGGGTGGTGGGGGTGGGCGGATTGGGAGGCTTCGGCAGGGAAAGGGGATTTTGAATCCCCTTACCCCGCGTAAGACTTCCGACCCGCGATGGGTCTCCTCGGACCTGTGCTAGCAATTTTGGTGTTGGTTGGATGTAGGGCAGTGGTTCCCAAACTGGGAGGCGTGGCTCCCAGGGGAGCTGCGGAAACCAGCCAGGGGAGCCGCAGATTGCCATGGAATCCTTTCGGAAAACAGTGCAGTGCCAATTGGCAGGCATCAACATTATGTAATGGGGAGCCGCAGCCCATGGTCGCCAATGGTCAAGGGAGCCACAGGTAAAAACATTTGGGAAACAGTACACTGATGTAGGGTATCAGTTGGTTGCACTAGCAATTTTGCTAGCACAAGTCCGAGGAGAGAAAGGGGGTGGAGAGGATGCTGTTGGAGGAGTTAGGGTCTGGTGCTGCCTTTGGCGCCGGATCCACTCCTCCCACAGCCTCTCTGCCCCATCACACCCCGTTTTGCTCCTCCCCGCCCTCTTCCACCCCCTCCCCTCCACCTCTCCTGCTGACTTACCATCATCAGCGAGCGGCAGGAGAAGCGTACTTACTCCCAGGTAAGTGAGGATAGGATTGCAGCCTTAAAGATTTAACTTCTAGAGACCTGGTGGAGGGAGGGGGATATGTACTGAAGAATGCCAACCTTAGCAGCAACTTGCAATAGCATATTTTTAAAGGCTTGCCAAAGGTCTCCACTGCTTTGCCAGCACAGGTGCCTGAATATTGAGCCAGTGCCTGATAAATAGGAATAGTTGGAACATGTGCAGGTTCTCTTCAAACTTATGGCTTTGTGCGGTTTAAGCTTGAACACGACCTTGAGCAGGTTGTGTGAAGAATCTTGCCCTGTCTCTATAGAACTACCTTTGCTTGCTTGCTGAAATTGGAGCCAGCAACTTGATACTAACTAAGATTTATTTCTCACTTTGTGCATATTTTGCGACTTATAAACGAAAAGGAAAAAGTCACTAGAATCCCGAAGCTTTTAGTATTCCGAGTCTTGTAACACTAGCTGCTAATAACAAACCTTGCAAGCAGCTTTCTGCCTGAAAGCGAAAATAACAGATGAGAGAATTGAGAGAGAGAGAGAGAGAGAGAGAGAGAGAGAGAGAGAGAGAGAGAGAGAGAGAGAATTGAATAGCAGGGTCCAAAGTAAAACAACTGTGGTGTTGTCCGAAGCACATGTTAATTCTGCACAGGAGATCAAAGGATGTGATGTCACTTTATAGAGAAACAGGTCAGGCAAGCCCAGGTAACTCAGGAAGGCAGGTTGCTAATTATTCCCAGAAGAAAGCAAGGTGTACGGTTACATTGCTACAGTGGGAAGTCAGGAGGTCAAACTTTCCCAGTAACGAACTCAACTGGGGACTGCCTGGTTCCGTCATACAGATCCAGCTGTCTCTCTCACACACCTACTAAATTTAGAAAAATGGGAGAGAACGAAACAAGCTTCCCAAACCCTCCCTTGCAAGGTAAGTGCATGCAAAGAGTGAGATCACCATTGTTGTCTTCAAGGAGCAGGGATTAGATTCCAGGCAGTTGCTGTTTAGTTTTCAGAAGCTGCCTGTCAGATCGGGTGGCGGTTTTGCCTGTGCACACGTGGATTGTTCTTTTGGGAAGCGGGGAAAACCCAGCCCCTTCCTGTGTTCCTTTTATGGTGGGGTGTTGGTTTTGTGTGCGTGCATGCATGTGTGTTGTTGTAAAGGCTGCCTTGATTCAGAGGCGTGCGAGGAGAGGACCTTACAGTTGCTTACATGTTTTTAACAGGGCTGGAAAGTGCTATTATTCAACGATTCTGAGCATCAGCCTTCTAGTTCCTTGTGGTTGTTGTAATTTGTATTTTGTGTGTGGGCAGCAGTGGAAGTGGGGAAGAGTTGAGGCTGTGGAACGTTTCCTTCTGTTTCCAATGAGGAAAAATTAACTTCAGAACAAAGTGCAACAAAATCTAGTACAATATAAGGACTTAAAATGTTGTCATGGACATTTGTGGAAGAAATAATTTGATCTGTAACAAAATGTCAGTCAGGGTCAGTTCAGGTTTAAGGGAGCCATCGGCAAACTGCCCTCCATGAGCCGCTGGGTGGGTTTGTGTTGGGAGATGAGATAGGTGAGAGGATGTGACAACAGAGTGACTCTCATGGTGGCCAAGAAAGTTGCTCCGCCATCACCACACAAAGGCTATGAGTGCAGAATCAGGGTGCCAACCCCGCTCTGGGCCCTGGTCACAGCTATTTAATGGAGCCATTTAGCCTGGTCCTAAACATGTTCATTCAGTAGTAACTCCCACTGAGTTCAAAAGAATCTAGTTACTGGTAAATATGCATAGGATTGTGGCCCATCTCTCAAGATTTGCATTTCCTAAAAGGGTTCGAAATGAGAAAGGCCAGGGAGCTCAAAGGGATGCACAAAGTCTTAAATGTCAAAGGAAGCTTATCAGGTAGGTGGACAATTAAACAATGTGGTGTGAGAAGCAAAAATTCTTGGAAATTGAATCACGGTTTATGTCCTGCCACGGAAATCTTCAGGGTACTTCCAGGACTCAGGAGCATCACTAAGGGTTCATGACATGTTCATCACTCCACAAGTGCAGCGATATCAAGTGATGCCTCCATGTATAAAAGAGGCATTGCAGATCAAGCATCACAGACAGAGAAGTTTGAAAGGGTACTTTATGTTTGCTGAGCCTTATTTGTCGTCTTCTATTTTCTTTTTGTTCTGGGCTGGTGATATTTTTTCCTCTCATTCGCTGACGTTTTGCCATGGTAATTGAGTTACAGCACTATCCTGTGTGTGTTTACTCAGAAGTAAGTCTCATTGAGTTGAATGGGACTTAGTCCCAGGTACGTGTGTCTAGAATTGCGGCCTTGGAGACACCCAACGGGCATTCTAACAAGACACAAGTTGTCTTCCTTTTCTAGCACCTGTTCTGACTGCTTTGCTTCTTGTTATTCAGGGCGAACAAACTCTGCATGCTGTACAGCTCTTCAGAGTCTGAGGTCCAAAAGGGAGGCTCTGCAGTTCTGTTTAATATTGCCATTTCAAAGGGCTTAGAAAGGACCACTTTGACCAAAACAAAACAAAACAAAACCCTGTAATGGACACACCAGGAAAGATTTGCTTCTTTGGACAAAAGATTTCATTGTGACAGAAGCCTGCATTTTGTTTTCCTCCTAGTGATTTTTTTTAAGTTCTTCCAGGTTTGGAGTGCCTCAAGCAAGGAAGCTTCCTTGAGATGCTAATCTATAGTTTCATGGATCATACTCTTTGGGATAATCACCCTCAATTATACTCTCCACTTGACTCATTCCACCTCTCTCCTTCATCTTCCTTAGGTGTGTAACTGAGACTGCCATGTTGAAAGGCCTATGAAAGTTTGTGATTTCACAGCCCCTTTTTCACATGTAGTCATCTGAGGCACTGGCATTGCTGGGGCGGAAAGCTAAGTTCTGCAGCTTTCAACCCCACCATTACTCTCCTGTGCGTTGCTTTCTCTCCGCTGACGGGCTCCTACAACGAGGGGGCGGGGCGCCTCGTGCAGGAGAGTAACGGTGGGGTGGAAAGCTGCAGAACTTAGCTTTCCGCCCCACCTCCAGCGACGCCAGTGATTCTGAGGTGAACCTTATTTCTCCTCTGCCTGGCAGAAGTATTCCCTAGGAGTCGGAAAGTGGTCAGGATTACTCTTAGTTGTCATGATTTGATGCCAGAAGCACTATGCCTGCAACAGCTGTATAGCGGGCAGAAATCAACATGAGTGGTTTGTCGCAAAGTTGTTTTCATGTTGATTTCTGACAACCTGGTAACTGTTTTTAAGGCCTGACGTGGTAAATGCCTATCAGGACTACCAATTATGACTAGCTCACATTATTGAATGTTCTTAAGAAAATCCCTGTACATAGAAAACCAACATGTCAGAGAGGAGGCTAGGTGAGAACCATTCTCACTGACGTCTGGTTCCCTGCATGGAGGAGTCTCTGTATGAAGGAAGCTGCCATCGTGTAAGCTCCCACCTCCAGTCTGAAGTGGTACAGCCTACAGATTTACAGTAAGAATTAAAGGCAACAAGCATCCTCTGTTCACAGAAGTAGGAAATATACACTTCCTCGTGAGTTTAATGAGTTTAGAATTAAAGTCATAGGAGAAATCCGATGATCAAAGAAAAGGCGGTATATAAATACTGGTTTATTATTATTATTATTATTATTATTATTATTATTATTATTATTATTATTATTATTATTAAATCACTTTTAGCTGCTTCAAACACAGACACGGCTGTAGCAAACTGTTCTGTTATATCCCTGGTTCCCAACTCTTTGTTCCCTCTCTTCCAGTAAGAGCTTCCCTCTGTTAAAGTGACAGACTTGCCTTCTAGAGCATAACTCTATGCAGGACAATACATGTATTGTTTGTGTACACATAGTTACTGCCTCTTCTCTTCTGTGAGTGCCACCATACGTAGGTATTTGTCACGTGCTGGAATGAAGCACCAAGGGCCATGTCAAATGATTACTACTACTGCTACTACTACTACTACTACTACTACTACTACTTTATTTATTTATTTATTTATTTATTTATTTATTTAACCCACATTAGGCAGCTTGGTGGCAGAGGCATTCAACATGTTGGCTAATGCTTCTCACAAATGATTGTCAGTAGCTTGTCAAAAGTGACTTGTTTAATTGCCTGTAGGGAGTATGAATTTCCACTAAGCAACCATCTTTGTGGCAGGGAGGCTGATAAGAATTCCTGTGGGCTAGTAACATTTTTGGAGTTATTTGCATCACACCGGTTTGCTATGTGTGTAAAGTCATCTGCCGGGGGATGGGGTGGGAAAAGGAAATATGTAATTATAATCCTTGAGCCGGCCTCTGCCCACAATATCCCAGACATCTCCCAGGTATTCACATGCTGGAATCGTACCACTTTAGTTCTGTATATCGTCTATCTTCTGCCTTTTCACCTACTGTTCTTTCCGTTTGCTGAATTCCAAAAGATTTTTCAGCTCTTTGTAGACGAAACTGTAAATACACCACACATGGGATTTTGAAGTAGTTTCTGCAAGGAGTTTGGTCCCAGATGGTAGCTGGAAGCTGTGTTTCAAGTCTGTTTGTTCTTGGATTTGCATGGAGTTAAGCATATGCCCGTTCGACACCCTCTGATACTGAGGTCTTTTTTGTTTGTTAGAAGTGAACAGTGGTGGCTCAAGCTTCCACATGTTCATCATTCTCCATAAATGTCTATCAAGTCTTTTGACTGACAGCCTGCAGGCTGTGCCCGTCTTCTCTAACTCTTGAGTGGAACTTCACATGAGCGATCTCAGATGTTATCTATTTCAGGAACAGCAGTTGTGTAAGAAAGACAGCAGGGGCCTGCTGGCTCTGAAGTGCCGACTAGCCCCACACACCCAGCTCTCTACAGGTTTTCCTGTCTTCAGAACTTGCCTCTGCAGAAAGGCCCTGAACAATGGCGGGTCAAGAGAGTGGTGCCTGTATAATTAGGCTTACCGTCCATCCTGGAAATACTGGGACAGTCCCGGTTTTCTGGGTCTGCCCGCTCCTGCCACCGTCGCCACTGCTTCCACAATTTCTAAACTTTTCCTGGGTGCCACAATCTTGGATCTCGTGAGATTCAAGATGATGGTGCCCAAGAAAACTTTAGAAATCGTGGAAGCGGTGACGGCGGTGGGAGAGGGGGTATTCGACTCATGTAAGTCAACTTGTTCAAGTCGATCTCTAGTCGACCAGTGGCCTGTGCAAGGTGTCGGACCTGGCTGGCCCGATGCAGCTGGCCAGCTAGGAATTGGATGGTGATGGGAGCGCGGCGGCAGCAGCAGGAGCAGAAGCAAGCAAAAAAGGCAAGCAAAAATCACGAGGGAAAGCGGCAAAGAGGGGCAAAAATGGCGGGTTAAATAATTAAATAATTATCCCGTACCTATTCAGTCTATGTTCATAATTAAATAATTGGAAAAATCTCAGGCGCCCTCATGGGCGGCAAGCAGGCACTCCACGCCTGCAAAAAAAAAAAAAATCAAAAAGGCCTGATTTTTTTTTTAAAAAAATATTCTGGAGCGGAAAAAATAGGGAGGGGGTTGCCCCGATTTGAGACCCTAACAGTTTGGTAAACCTATGTATAATCCAACTCCGGTCCAAAAAATGGATGCAATCTGAACAGGGCTACCAGCTACGGTCTCTCTGCCATGCAACATTCTGTTTTTAACTTACAGCCCTTTTCACACAGGGCGCGTGGATATGTGTTGCAGGGGAAGGGGGATTGCAGTGGGGGCCCTGACCCCACCGCCTGTCCACATTAAATAGATTGTGTTAAAAGACTCTTTGAGTTTACAAGCTGCATTCATGTAGGCATAGCCATGAGTTTGGGGACACTCCTTTTTGCAGCAGTTCTGATCACATGCTACTTGTGGACCTAGAAACTGTAAATACAGCTTGTGGAACTTGCATCGGTCAGGAACAGGGTCTGGTCCCATTCTGTGTATTTGCTGATCCCAACCCCATGTGTGTTTGCATACCTTGGATGTGTTTGTTAGAAGGGCTCTAATAAAGTTAGAAGGGCTCTAAAAGTGTGAGAAGGGCTCTAATACCGTAACTTCAGAGGGAGAAAGTCTGCCCTTTCCTTTTTGCCGTTCTTATCGCTTTCTTATCACCACCTTAAGCAACCGTTTCAGATTGTGATGGTGAAAGACACTCGTTTCAATTTCACTCAGCTTAGCAGGAAGCTTGAAGCCAGCAGGCAGGGTGTGGTTTTTGGAACAGGTAGAAAGTAAACATCGAAGAATAGGACTTTTGATGGCCACTTGTACAGTATGTACTGTATCTGAGAAAGTATGAAATACAGTATCGCTTTGAATACTTGCAGAGTTGTTTTCCTGGCTGTACCATACATGCTAAGCTGGTTCATTTGTAGCCCCTTGACAAACCTTTGGGGCCAGGGAAAAGAGCTCCCAGTTTTCCAAGTGTTTTGCACATGTCAAGGCTAATTAGGAATGTTATCTGAATGACAGCATCAGTAGCAACCCAGGTTTCCTCCCTTTGGCACATGTGCTGAGCTCTTGCAGCGAGAGGAAAGGACACCTGGTGAATGTGGGCTTGTTTGTTAGTTTGTAAGTCGGTAGAGTCCTAGAACTGTAGCTATGTCAGAGAAAGATGTGGAAAACTTCATGCATCAAATTCAGCTTTCTCATAGGTTTTGTACTAGGATCCGTGAAGGGGCAAACTCCCCCAGCTAAAAACCAGCCTAAGAAACTCTGAACCCTTTCCCTCACAACTTTGAAAAATAGCTCCGTTTTATTCTGAGCTAAATTCAGCCCATTGAGCCCCTATGGTGTCATTCGAAGCACAATACACATTTAGGCAACATTACTACTGGGAAGGGGCAAACTCATGGTCCCTGTTTACCTGGGAGAGTCCCAATTTCTGGTGCTTGCTTTTGTCCCTATTCTGCATTTAGAGACGTTTTTGGATTTGTTTATGTTTTACTTTGCACAACTATGCACTAGAGTGGTAATTCCAAAGTGTGTGTTGTGTCAAAATGGCAGATGTGCTGTCATTAAGTGTGCTGTCAATAAGTGCATTAGATAACTAAGGTGGCAGATTGTTTCAGAGTGAACGGTTGGCAATGTGTGATAGAATTGGCGTGGTGGTGGTGCTGGCCCTCAGAGAACAGGGGTGTTAAATGCACACAAATATGTTCCTGTTGTCATACATGCCATGTTGGAGGGTATGGCTTGCTTTGAGTGACTCACATCAGGGTTCCTATAATAAATCACCACTGAAGGAAAATGAAAGGCTCTTTAATTAGACCCTGGGGCTCATCCTCCGCCTCCTGGAAGTCTGGCAGGGAAATAGCTGTCTTCTTCGCTCAGTCCTGCAGGCAGGAATGGATGGCGCATCTCCTCCCTTGTGGTGCAACAGAGCAAAGGGGCAAGGGAACCTGCAGCCTTCGCTACCAATCCCTTTTCTGCTAAGCTGGACAGTCAGGCTTGGGGCAGGGAGGCTACAAAGCACATTCAGTGCAATGCACATAAAGCTGTTGCTCCTTAATTACTGTAGGGGAATTGTATCCTGTGCTTTTAACCACATGCTTACTGGTAGTACAGGGTACACATGCTTACAACCCAACAGAAAACAGGTGGCTTGTGGGTAAACGCGTAGAGGCGATGAATGTAGGGCTGCAGGCTACACTGTTTGGCCAGGAGTGGCAACGGCGACAGTATCTGCATATTTTGCTATCAGTGGGTGCTGCAGGGTGCTGCAGGGAAGGGAAGGGGCAAATGGCCAGTTCAGACATCACAGTACACCCTCACAGCAGCCTGCAGTGACTAGCAGGCATGAATTGCCAAGCACAAGTAGATTGCACCACTCAGCCATCACCTGCCAGAGTCTGTCGGTGAATCCAACAAACCCTCTCCCTTTCCCAGTCGCCACTCAGTGGCAGTTCCCTTTCCACCCATGTGCAGCAGCACTGTCATTGCAGATTCATCCTTTTTTGTAAAGAGTGATACAGGGAGGGATGTGTCTATTTGGACCCTTAGAAAGGCATGGCATGGGGGCTCAAATAGTGGGAGGACCTCTCAGCTTCCAGGCATCCCTGTGTTGCTTCCCTCTCCAAAAAAAGTTGCTTTTTACTGAATAATGAATTGCAGCTGTTGGCATGGCTCACCCATCCATTCTGCAAATGAGCCCATTTGCCTCAGGTGGCGGATTGGGGCCCAAGCAGAGAGGCGGCGAACAGAGGCTTACCAGCCCCTTCCTCCGTCTGGCTCTTTACTCAAAGCAGGCAATGCAGGGTGCTGATCCAGTGCGCCATGCGTTGCCTGCTTTGGCTAAAGAGCCTACGCGGAGGAAGGAATGGGACCACTGCGTTCCAGTCCTTGGAGTGCCCAGCCGGCCCCGGCTGGCACAACTGTGCAGGGGCTGTGCTTTGGGTAACCCCATCTTCAGAAGTGAGGTGACTACTCAAGCTAAGGCCTTTTCTGTTGTAGCACCCAGACTTTGGAACTTTCTCCCCAGCTCTTTTCAGCAGATGCTCACTTTATTAAATGTTAAGCACCAATTACTAATGTTCGTACTCTCAATTCACCATTTGATGCCTGGTGAGTGAGACTCAAAATCTTTAACGTTGATCTCCTGGTGTTGGCAGCCTTTTCAGTTTTGGATTTTGATGCAGATGAGAATGTTTCTAGTGATGTGTAGGGTTTATCGAACCAAAAGCCTCAAAAGGCAGGCTATAAATATTTAAATAAACAAATAAAGCAAATAATAACACAGATACATCATCCCTTCAAAATGCTGTCAAAGGTTCATATAGTCCTTCAGAAAAAGATGGTAGGAGTTTCCCCTTCTGTTGCAGAGCATCTTTCAAACTTCTGCTTAGCATATGCCTCCTGCGTTTAATCTGTAGCTGATAACGAGTGTGCTATCTGCTTTGATTGTACAGATTGCATGCTGAATTGTATGTGATGTGATGGTGCTTTTGGCATGCCTAAAAAACAACAACAAAACCAACCTTAATTGTCAAATCATACTGAAACCTGAAAATATTGATTTTACAGGTGGGAAAACTCCAGTACAGTGAGGTTAACTGCTTTGCCCAAAGTGGCGTACCATGTCAGCTGTGCAGGGCTGCAAATAGAACCAGAGCTTTCTCACCCCCAGTCCCTGCTCTCCTCTGCTTATTTGGATTTAGGAGCCTTTCCAGGATTCACAGGTGTGCCTGCCTGATTGTTTCTTAGCATAGCATGCCTGCTAATGCAGCATGAGCTGAGATAGTTGTATCCTGGAACAATGAAGGGGTGAGGAAGAGAAGGGATGGAACAATGAGGAAGAGAAGGGATGGAAGAGAAGGAACAATGAAGGGGTGAGGAAGAGAATTGAATGGATTTGGAGATCTGATTTGAAAATAATATATACTGGTGTATATACTGTATAATCATTATAAACTATAGTTCTCCTCACAGGAAAAGACAAGTAACCATTCAAGGTACAGTATATACAGATTAAATATGATAAAACAATTAGATGAAACAAGTAACAAATAGCCCAGCCGCAGAGCTGCTGAGAGACGTTATGGGGTATGAATGTATGAAGCTGCATTGTATCAACACAAACCATTGGTTGATTTAGCTCAGTATTGTCCAACCTTTCCCGGTCATGTTACCCGAGATCCTTTGGAAGTGGAGATGAGAGGGATGATGATGGTTATTATTAAGAATATTTATATAGTTGGCCCTCTGTGTCCACGGGGGTTCCATTCCCAGAACTCCAGCGGATGCCGAAAACCACAAAATCTACAGTGGGGGGGGGGTGTCACGCACTGCAGTACCTTATGTAGAAGCTGCACGGACCTGCAACCCATTTCTCCGACTGCCCCACTCTCTGTAAATCACGCCGGCAGGCTTGGAACAGTTGAAAAACGTGACCGGAAATGACTTCCAGTCATGTGTGAGAGGTCCTCTGAGGCATGCCTCACTGGGATGATGTGGGATAGTTACTCTCCCCCCTTCTAATTATAAGAAGACACAGCTTTAAAAGATGCCTCTTTGCCCAGTTAGCAGGGATATTGAACCTTGGACATTCTTGCATATAAAGCCTGAGTGCCAGTGGGCTCATCCTCATTGTCTTGTGGTCCCTCCCCAGAGCATTCAAGCATTAGGGATCCCCGTCTATCTCAAAAATAGAATATGCTTAGTGGGTAAAGATAAGGTGACCCCTGACAATTAAATCCAGTCGTGTCCGACTCTAGGGCGTGGTGCTCATCCCCATTTCAAAGCCGAAGAGCCAGCGTTGTCCGAAGACGCCTCCGTGGTCATGTGGCCGGCATGACTCTCCTTGCCGCAGCGCGTAGCATGCGACTGGAACACGGAGCGCTGTTTACCTTCCCGCAAGCGGTACCTATTTATCTACTTGCATTAACATGCTTTGGAACTGCTAGGTTGGCAGGAGCTGGCCAAGCAACGAGAGCTCACCCCGTCGCGGATTTGAACTGCCGACCTTTCGATCAACAGCTCATGGTTCAGCGGTTTAACCCACTGCGCCACCCGCTGGCCTTATGCTTAGTGGGGCCCAGTGCAAATACCTTATTAAACAAATTAGCCTCTCCTTTGGCCTTGTTCCTCACCACAATTCCCTCCTTACTACCTTCTTTGCAGCGTTATCCTTGACAGAGCTCATCTTAGCCACAAAAGGTGGCCAAATTTCAAAGATCTTACAAGGCTGCTGAAAGCATCTGAGGCTTTGGTTCATCTGTCGTATTATCTGAGTGTTCCTCAGCTATGGCACAGAGCCCAACAAACGTCTGACTTGGCAGGATGGATTTGGCATGGTGACAGCATTGTTAAGATGACGTGTTTGGTCATCATGAAGAGTTCTGAGGGGCATAAGCATGGTTCACACACATGGTTGTCGCTTGCCAGTAAAATCAAGTGACGAGTTTCATGTATAAATAGACCATCACAGACCCCTTTAACAACGTAGACCTTTTATGAGCTCACATCATTAGAAAACAGTGCTTTCCAGCGTAGTCAGTTCACACATTCATCTGTTAGCCATCAAGCCACCCTAGAAACCTTCAGATTAGGTGGTGATGAGATAGAAAAGAGAAAAAAATTAACACGTTTGCAGTAATCGAGTAAGGAGAAATTGAGTGATGTATGTGCTTGTCTGAACCAGCCGATAGACGAGCTTTCTCAGAGACACACCCATACGTGAGATTTACAGGCACACAGAGAGGTTCCAGGGAAAGGGTTTTCAAAAGATAACAAGTTTGAACACCACTGGCTTCACTTCACCTCATGCGCCAATGCGCCATTGTTCCCTGAGCAATCAATACATATGATAGAGGTGCTGTGTCTGGAAGCAGGCCTACATAAAACAGAGTAAGTTTTACAATTTTAAGTTGAACTACAATACTCACAGGTGCTGTTTGGCTAAGGATTATATTTTAATAAATATAATCATAAGGTGACCCTCTGGGGTTTGTTTTAATTGTTTTAATTATCTGTTTTAATTATTTGTATTGTATTGTATTGTATTATGTATTTAACATGTTTTAATTGTAAGCCGCCTTGATTGCCCTTATCGAACGGAGAACTTTGTGGGGTGGGGGCTGCCGCCACGCCCCCATGCCCCGCCCCAATGTAGCACGCCTCTGCAGCGCAGAAAAGTCCCCTAGCGCTTTTTGGCTCCTTTTTGGAGCTAAATAGCACCAGGGCGGGCGGGAGGGCTGAAACAGCCGTTTTCGGCTGCAAAGAGGACGCGACGGGGCAGGAAAGCGACCGGCGCCCTGGGGCCCACCACCCCAACCGCCCCGATAGGTACGACGTCTCTGAAGGCGGGGCAAAAATTCTTTAAATAAATAAATAAAATATATAAATAGAGGCAAGAATAATTGATGCTACCATATCCAATATATTTATTATTAGAAAACCGTAAACACAACGAATTAAATTTTTATCCCATCATAATATGGGATAAAACATAGAACACCAGTTCTATTCTTCTATAACTACAGAATCATATTCTTTTGTTTTGCTATTCCAGGGAACCCTCCAGAAAAGCATGGGGCATGGAAGGGGAAATTGGCAAAAATCAGGTAGCCGGTTCTTCTGAGCAGAACCTGTAGAATCTGTGTCTGCCTGATTCCCCCCTTCACTGTAGTCCACACTTTATTCCACACCATTCTGAAAAGTGCCCTTGAACTTCAGCAGTGGCATTTTGGAGGATGCAGTGGGGAGTAGGAGGTGAGAAGGGTCCTTGGTGCAGACCTTGCATCCTTCTTGTGCCATTATGTTTTGGATTAGGGTTGGTAATGATCTGAGCAGCTGGTACCTTCAGAGTTTTTTCCCCCCATCCTGGAAGTAAAATGAGTGTGGAAAATTCCTGCACGTAGCTACATCTATCCCCGAGTTTCACCTTCGTTCTCCTTTTGAAGACTGAGGCATACACTTTCAATTGAGCAGGATCCAGTTTCAGTGGGCTGTGTACCATTAATATTTTTACAAGAATGTATTTGGTGTTTTCTTTTTACATTTTGTGTTGTTCCAGTTTGCTGCTTCAAAGCACAAGGGTACCTTGTAAACTTTCTCTTACAAGCTTTCTAAAATTTCAGCTCCAGAGGCTCCAAGCCAAAGCATCACCTGATTTCTACCCTCTCCCCCAATAACAAATTGAGATGTTCCATGGCAAGTTTCTGATCTGCCCACATTTGTTACTCATGGCTTCCACATGAAAGTTCCTTTCGGTTTTACAAGCTTTCTAATTGAATTTGGTCATTGATGCTGCCTTCTTTGCCCATCTCCTTGATGTTGTACAATCCCACACATCTCCATATTGCTCCAAGCAACCTTATGGACTTAATTGTTCCAGTGTGGGCATCTTATCTGCATGTGGAAATGTATCCAGAGGGTATAGAGCCGTATTTTCTCCTCCCCCCTACTACATGCACAGCCACTGTGGCAGGTTGTTACAGGGAATGAAAGGCAACGTCAGAAGATTTACGGGAAGGGTGGGCAGACTTCAGACTTGTGGAATCTATTTGGTTTTTTATTGGCACGAAGTCTGGAAGTCCATCAACCTAAGCCAGGTGCAAACTATGACTTAGGAGGGCAGATGTACTCACAGAACAAAGAAGAAGCTGCCTCTTCTGAGCACATGCTTAGCCCAGACATTGGCTTTCAGTAGTTGCTCACAGTCTGTTCACAAAAAAAAAATCACTCATGGTTCCACACCCAAAAGCAGTGGCTGCCCACCCTATCCGCTGCTGCTGCTGCTGCTGCTGCCCCCCCCCCCATCACCTGGTAAGCCATGGGGATGCTTACCAGTTGAAATTGGGGGACCAGAGGCAGCAGTGCTCTTACTTCCCTGGCACCATTTTAAAATTTCCAGATATCTGGTCCCCAACACTGCACCAGAACATTTAGGAATTTTAAAATAGTGCTGACCACGGAAGGAAGATGCTCTGCTGTGGCAAGTGGTTTGGCGGGGGGGGGAGGCAGTGGGGCAGCAGTACGCTTCCTTCTCTGGCCAGTTCGGACCTTGGGCATTGCAAGATATAATGTTTCAAACCAAATTATGGCTTAAATTGCGATCGTGGCGGTTGTATTACGTTCCTTTTTATTGAGTGTACTCCTGTGCCTAACAGTTCTGGGGAAAAAAAAAATATGGGCTTGGAGTTTGAATGGGGATGTAGGCTATTAACTGCTCACCACTAACTGCACTTAGGTAGGCAGACCTCCCTAAGGGGATATGTTCCATGAAGGGCAGAAACCTTTGTGGGAAGGGGACATTGCTAAATGATATAATTAGGGAAATATAGTAACCAACATATGTTTCCTTTACTCTTCGCCTTGCAAGGGAGCCATTAATTCCAATTAGTGTCAGCTTTCTTATATTCAGATATGGTGGATTTTGCAGTATCCCTTAAGACAATCCCACCTCTCCTTTCCCTTGGCCTAGGACACAGGTTCTCAAACGATGCTGTGGGCCACATCAAGGCCCCCCCCAAAAAACAGAGTTTCGACTGGCCCGGTGACTGTAATTGTAACTGCCGTGATGTGCATATGTCCCCACTCCTTTCTCTCCTCTGCCCACCCTTGCTCTCCACCATGCACCTTCTTCCTGCTGGCTGAAGCAACTGGTGGGCTGGGTCACTCTCGCTGAGAGAGAGAGAGAGAGAGAGAGAGAGAGAGAGAGAGAGAGAGAGAGAGAGCAGGCAGCCCCACATCTGCAAATATTTTTTGCAAGGTATTTTCCTATTGCAAAAAGTTATGTACAAGACGTTAATAGCATTTTCTATAACTGACTCACTCCAGCCCATCATCAGAGCAAGACTGAGTGGCGGGACCATGGCAGCGGAACACTTGGGGATCCCTCGCCCAAGCGAGACCATGCTGCATGCCTGTGTTAGGAGCCCTGCCAAGAACCTGTGTAGAACCCTGTGTAATAAACCAGTTAAATTACCATCCCCTGTACGGAGCCTGCATTCTGTCGTCAAGGATCAACAAACACACTAGAAACTGATTTTGAATCGTTGGCATTTCTATTTTCCAAGCAGCCTTTGCTGTTTTTTCCCACTGGATCTTGATTGACTGTGTGTACTGGGTGGGCACAATCCGACGTAACTAGTTTGCAAAGAGTGTCCTGAATCACCGCCTTAAAGTACTACACCACCACCAGCAACTGCTTTTTCTCTTTCAATATATTGTTTTTGTTTAACCTCAAGTGACCAGTGAAACTTGAAAGCTGTCTGATTGCTTTGTGGATTTAGATAATCATAATTAGGCACAGATACGTCTGACTGTTCTGGGTTAATGTAGGTCTACAGCAAATGACTCATGGTGGTACTCTGGAAGCAAGACAGAGATTGCATTCTTTTGTAGTATGCAAAACCTGAGACTCACATCCCCAGATCTCCCCCTTTGCCTCCCTCCAGGTTTGTTTTGGAATTTGAAGCTGCCAGACTGAGGCATTCGAGCTTCAGGCAAATATCTGCAATAAGAGGTGATGTTCAGATACACGTAGAGAAGAACTTCCAGGGGGATAACAGCCATGAAAGTTTGAGAGTGTTGTTGGAGTGTGGAATTGGGACAGAGAAGACCCAGGTTAAAGTCCCCACTCAGCCAAGAAACTCACTGCGTAAACCTAGGCCAGTGATGATCTCTGAGCCTAACCTACCTCTCAGGGTTGTTATGAGGATAATGAAGTTAGGGGAGGGAATCTTGCACACCACCACGAGCTCCTTGAAGGAGCAGTAGGGTGGAAGCAGGGAGGGCATCATCGTATATAATAATTTCATAAGTGGGGCTGCAGTGAAATTGGGGAACTTAGAAATTTCTTCTCCAATCTGATAGGCATTGTTGTGGTAGAAATAGTGTCGACACACTGTGGCTTCCAAGCTTTAAAGTTTTAGAAGCGACGTTATTATATTTTTTGTTTTTGTTCTGTATGATGCATGCAGGCCGTACATGCACAATCAGCTATATGAAGAAAATGGATGCTTGTGTTGTCCTTTGGTTGTATTGATGGTATATATCGGACTTGTATGTTCTAAAACTGACTAAATGCAAAGTAAAAGAGAAGAAATGGAACTAACAGTTGTAGCAAAAACAACTTAGTCTTGTGGCACCTATTGTGGCCCAGCACATTTAATGTAGCATATGTTTCTGTGAACTGCAGTCCACTTCATCAAATGTGTGAAGTGTTATCCTCAGCTGGCAGGGTGTGTGTGTGTGTGCATGTGTGTGCGCGCGTATGTGCGCATACGCACACATACACACACACACACACACACACACACAGGTGTTTTAGTTTTCCATTTTTGCCACTTGTCACAGGTGTCTCAAAACAGCTCACAATAATAAAAACTACAATAAAAAGCACTTTCCAGCCACAATACAACAGAGATGGCAAAGAAACATCGTTCGCTTATACTGTATCTACATGAGTATAGGCCTGGAAAACGATAAATGTCGGCTCTCCGTCTTTTGCCAAATGAAACAAGGTTCCGATACAATCCAGGAACCCAATTCCAGGGCTGTCTCCGCAAACTGGATACTTCCTTGATCCTGTTTATCAGCGCTGCCACTGGATCCCACTTTTGATGACAAAGAATTCTCCTGCAGCAATTTTGAAAGTGAGTCGCAGCTTGTGCTCCAGTTACTTCACCCCACACGCACAGTGTCCAAAACGTTGTGCGCTGTATTTGAGACACAGCTGGGGCTTGCTTCATCTCAGATGGGCTGCAGTCATGAGATAAGGGCTGTTGCAATGCAGTAGAGCCATGTTTTGCATGGACAAAGCCCCAGGTATCGCTGCTGGCACCACCAGTTGGAGGATTTCACATCAACTAGCAAAGAGTTAGGAAAGGCTTTTGCCTGAACCCTGAAGGGCTGGTGTGTCACTAGCAGCCCATGGGAGACTGCCCCAGAAGGCTATGTTGGTCACTGGTCAGGGTATGATGAAGTGGCTCCTTTTTCCCTCTGGTGGGTGAGTCCTCTTTTAATCTGCAAGCAGCTGCTCTGATGATCATTCCACACATGACGTTTTGCAGCATATACCTAAAAAGTATGAATGCAATAAACTGGTGTGTGAAGCACATGCATCCTGTGGATAGAGTTGTCAGAGAGCTGGGATCAGCTGACACTTCCTGTTAGTAGCAATCCTATATTTATTGCTGTGTAATGTGTAAAATGGTCTCGAGAGACAGCAGGAGAACAGCGCAATCCTATCCAACTTACACCACCAGTGTAACCAGTGGTGCAGCGAGAACTGGAGGATCCAGAACGGAAAGGAGATTCAAATCCCCTTTCAATCCCCCTTTGGAGGGGATTTGAATCCCCTTTCCATTCTAGGACCTCCCGTTCTTACTGCACCACTGGTTACACCGGTGGCATAAATTGGATAGGATTGCGCTGTAAAGGGGAAGTCCTACAATCACTGCTGCTGCAGCTGCGCCGTATGTTTTCTAATTTCCATAGTAGCAGCATAATCCTAAGCATGTCTACACAGAAGTAACGCTTACTCCCACCACTCCCTCTTGGCTCGTGCTTCAAATACTGACCTCGAGTACAGACTGTGAGGACAAAGAAAATGAAGGTAGTAAAAAAAGACACTGTAGAAGCATGAATGTGTTCACAACAAACGTGGCAAATGCGTAGAGACAGGAATCGCTTTGCAGCACTCGCAAAACAGAACACCGAAGCAGGGCACGTTGTTTCCGCTCATCTCTAATTGGGCTGCTTGACATTCCTTTGTGTGTTGGCGCCTTGCTGAGCACTTTATGTGCACTTAATGTAACAAATGCACCTACGCTTTCTTTTCAGAAATTGGGAGCTGTGCTTTTACAGTTCTTTAGCCTCCCCTAACTGTCTATACAACAGAATGGTCAGAAGGCACTAAATGGGAGTGAATTTGTGTTAAGTGGTATTGTGTATGGGTCCTCTAGAACAAGGGAGTCAAACTCATTTCATACAGTGGGACCAGAAATAAGCACTTTTTTTTTTCTCACTTAGGCACTCATTAGCTGCAAATGACAGAAGAAAAAAATACACACTCTTGATCACCTTTTCCAGGTATGGGAGAGCCCAATTATCATGCTGGCTGCCCTTTTGGCAGCGCTGCTTCTGTGGAGGCATCACTTTGCAGCTCAGTGAGAGGTACTCTGCAAAGTAACGCCTCGGCAGAAGTGGCACTGCTGAAAGGGCAGTGTTGGGAGAGCCCAATTATTACATGAGCCGCCCTTTCAGCAGTGCCGCTTCTGCCAATGAGTCACTTCACAACTCAGCAGCTGATGGTGCTGGGATATGCGGGCCGGATAAAGAGCTTCTGTGGGCCACATCCAGCCCATGGGCCTTATGTTTGACACCCCTGCTCTAGAATAAAGGTTTTTTCCCATGCTGGCCATGATGATTTTTTCCAGTTCTCCATCATATCCAGCCATCTGTAGAATTGATGCTGCAGAAGCACATAATTTCCAAACTCAGAACATCTTTAGTCCAAGGCGAGCATTGCAGTCTCAAGGATTCTTTTCCAGATCAGACCCTAAGCTGAGCCAGTGAAGAACCACTTTCTGACCCACTAACCCTTTCTTCTTCCAACGATACCTGGGGCTGGAGATGGGGACAGCAAGAGCAGTCTCTGTTTGGAGACCTCTGCCTCTATTTCTTCCATTGTTCCAGTCCCCAGAATTTTGCAATAGCTGCATCCCAGGTGCCTTTTGTAGGAAATGTGTGCTCAAACACTGCATAGAATGAATACACAGCCTCTGAATCAAAAACCAATATTTAAAAACAGTGAGTAATCTAGAATGACATAATGACGAGACTAGCAAAGCCTCATGTTGATGTTGCAAATAGAGTTGCCACTGGACTGAATTTGAAGCACATTTTCTGATTCCTCCTCAGGCATCGGACCGGCCCACCTGCTGTGAGCCCCCTACTCACTGACAAGCCACAGTGGGTCTGAGAGCACCTGGAACGAAGCGTGTCCTCCTGGAAGTAGGTGGTGGTGACACAATGGCATTGTCATGTCACCAACTGCTTCTGTGAGACCTGATTTTCGGGCCAATCAGATGTAGGAGTGGGTGGGCGGGCCCAACTAGAGCTCCACTTGCTACACCAGCCTCTGAGTGACGGCTTACCTCCATGCAAGGCAGCACGCCCTCTGCCCGATTCTGCCGAATCAGCTGAATCGGCTTAAGGCCAGCCCTGCTCAGGTAATACTTATTAAGAAACTTCAGGGTAAATGAAATGAGTTTTAAGTGAATAAGAGCTATTGAAGATTTTTTGTATTTTTTATTACTTATGTGTCCTTGTTGCACCTATTTGCAACAGAACTTGGGTTGGTAGTGTCTCTGCCAATTTAAAGCACATTCCTTACAATGGGAGTGTTTTCTTGGGTGGCATCATCTTCCAGCTCAGTCGTGCTGCCACAAACCTCCTGTTGCATTTGGAAGAGTTGTATGAGAACTCAGGCATTTTGAGATATTGTTTATTGATGTTGCTAACTGGTAAACGTGGATCAACCAGTGGATCAAATATCCCCAGGCCTAGGGCAAATGCACACATATGTCCCGTTCTTGAGTGCAGGTAATTATTTATGCTTTGACTTTGGAAAACAGAAAAATGTGCAGGGTTGGAACAACAACAAAAAAGCAATCTTTTTGCTCATGCACAGGGTAATTTGATCTGAAAGTCACCGAGCTACAAAACCACAAAATAACTCAATTCGGTTTCCACGTTGCACATTGAAGAGTCGAATCAATTTTTGCCTCTCTTTTCAAGCTACCAGTTTCTGCATCTTTTTCTCTAATGCTGAGCTTCTCTTTCTCTGGTTTTGTTTTGCTTCCAATTTTGGAATCCCCCCCCTCTCATTTTCTCTGCATCTTAATGGATATATATGTTTGTTGTTGTTGTTGTTGTTGTTTTGCTTTTGCAATTTTGCACTTAAGTAAATTTGGCGCTCATGCAGCCCATTGAGTAACAAGATATTTGTTCACATGTCTGGTCCTGCCTTTTCAAATATTGAAAAAACATTCTTATCTTTCACTTTAGCAGATATGTAGGGAGTCATAGAGCTCAAAGCAATGCTTGCTACTACATGGCAGGATCAATGGCATGTCATTTCCCAACATATCATAAGAAGAGACTTACTAAAGCAGACCAAAATTCTATCATAACCAACATACGGTTTCCCACGCTGTCCAACTAACTTGCAGTAGATGCCTCTAGGAAGCCCAAAAGCATGGCTGGTAGCCTTCCCATGCCATCGACCCCACGCAGAATTTGGTATGCAGTGACATATTATGATGATGATAATGATGGTAATGATGATGGGGCTTCTGAACTTGGAGGTTCCATTACCTTCCATACTATATAATCTAAATCAGTGGTTCTCAAACCTTTTGGTCTCTGGAGCCCATTACATTCCTAAAAGGAGTCTCGGGGAGCCCCAGAGTGCTGGTGCAACCCAGGCAGGGGGCAGATAGCAGCCACTTGTGGTGTAAAGGGGTCTCAGGGAGCCCCATGGCTCCTAGGAACACACTTTGAAAAACGCTGACCTTTACAAAATGAGAATGAACAAGGTGGTACCACACTAGGTTCTGGAGACATATATTTTCAGAAGATTCAAATAACTGAGTCAAACTGGGTAATACATGAGAAAATAAAAACCATGTTTGTTAGCTAGCCTGGTTTGTGGAGCAGTTACTTGCCACAATCAGCAAATTCATCAAATATTGAACTGAATCCACTGAATCTATCCAATGAAAATTATGTTGAATTACAAGTCTACCACCCATGCTGTCTCTTACTGTGTGACAATTCCTGATGTCCCAGAGGGAGGAAGCTACAATCATAATTGGCTAAAAAGAGCCATGCAACTAGCAGTGGCATCCCCAGAGGCCCCGACACCTGGGGCAGTGACATCACGTGATGTCACGGCATCACATGACATCATGACATCACTTCCGTCTTCTTCCCAGAAGAGAAGGTGACAATGATGGTGATTGCCACCTCCTCCACGTGTTGGTGGCAGCGGATTCTTCATGATCTTGCTGCCATCCACCTTCCTTCTCCTTTGGAGGCTATCGTTGAGCCTCCAAAGGAGAAGGAAGGTTGAGCCTTTGGAGGCTCAACAACAGCCTCCAAAGGAGAAGGGACAAGGGGCGGCAGCAAGATTGCAAAGAAGCCACCGCTGCCAATGCAAGGAGGAGGAGGAGATCGTGGTGGCGGTTTCTTCGCTATCTTGCTGCTGCCCAACTTTCTCCTCCTTTGGAGGCTCTTGTTGAGCCACTAAAGGAGAAAGGACAGGAGACGACAGCAAGATCGTGAAGAAGCCACTGCCAACCACAGGAGGAGGAGGAGGCAGCAATCGTGGTGGCGGCTCTGAAGTGACTCGCTGCTGCTGCTGCTATCTTGGCTGGGTCTCAGTAGCACTCCCTCATGTGATGCTCCTGCATGGTACCCAGTGCGGCCCCTTGCCTCCCCCCCGCGCTTGCTACACCACTGGCAATTAGTCATACATGCCCAAGTGGGAGGAGGAGAGTTAGTCTTGTAGTTTTGACCCACAGTACCTCATGCAACATAGTCAACTGCTTTTCAAATGGATAGACATTCATAAGCCACTTGGTCTATCATATCGGGGCTTTCTTCTCCTGAAGGAAAGGAGCCAAGAATCTAACTGGGTGTACCTAAGCTTCTGGCCATGTCAAAAATAGCAAGTTGGATGCTGGGCTCTGATCACAGTTGCCCACAACTGAGCTATACATGTTCTTTGATAACCACCTTAAATTTTCAGGTTGTGACTTCGAACTAGAAACGTTTGTTTACTTCCACAACTGTTTAGAAGAAATTATTCCTGAAATTTACATGTTAGAAGATTTCAGCCTTCTGAGGCTGAAACTATGGTACATTCACGGCTGTGGTCCAAATCAGCAGCCCACCTGCAGCTCTTCTTTTCTTCCCCATAATGTCTGATATTATTATTATTATTATTATTATTATTATTATTATTATTATTATTATTATTATTATTACAACAGTATTTATATACCGCTTTTCAACAAAAAGTTCACAAAGCGGTTTACAGACAAAATCAAATGATTAAATGGCTCCCTGTCCCCAAAAGTGCTCACAATCTAAAAGAAGATGCAGAAGAACACCAGCAACAGGCACCAGAAAAGACACTGTGCTGGGGTGAAAGGGGAGCATATTACAAAATGGCTGCCCTGTCCCTGCTCCACCTTCTTGCCTGCCACTTGCAGAGATGGGGAAATCTCTAGCATCAGCCCCATGTGTCACAAAATCTCATTCCTGGCTGAGCTGCAACCGGATTCCATTCATTCATGGTTAAATCTCTGGCTGCTATAACAAGCAAGAGAATTATGCCAGTTCAGATTAATTCCCTGATCTTCAAAGTCACAGAGTTGTGCAGAACCCCCTGAGAAATTTACCTTGTCTTACAGAAGCTGGTTAGGTTCCCTTGAAATTCCTCAGATGTCTCATCTTGGGCAGAACTTTGAAATTTGTTGTGAATTTCACTTTTTTTGAAATTTCAGTGCGAAACCTAATCAGCATACAAATCTTATGACTATTGGCCAGCGCTCCAAGGAGAGGGCTATTGTTATTACACACTCACAAAGCAGACCCCAGAAGCACAGGCTTCTTCTGCCTTGTTACTGTTTCTGAACTTTGTGAAATTGCGTGTATAAGCCATAAACTCCTCCATATCATTCATAAACATAATAAAAAATGTTATATCACATAACTTTGACTTGTCAATAATTCTAGTTTTAGCCTCAGGGGTTGAAAAGAAAATTATTCCTGTTCCACATTTTAATTATGCCATAAACTTTGGGAAATAGCTATTGATTTCCACATCTGGCATAAAAAGATTGCTTTCTTTTTGTCATATAAAGTCAAAGTCTAAAATATTAGAGGAGCTTGAAGTACATGTTGTGAAAAATCAGATTATTTCCGTTTAAAAAACATGAAAGAAAGAAGTGTAACAAGTATGCAGAATAAACCAGAATCAGAAACAAATCGAATATCAGAAAAATGCATAAATGATATACAAGTCAGTTACACTTAAAACATTTTTAATTGAACTCTGTGTAGTAATAAACTGAGCATTAAACGCTTTTCCCAAGAGGAAGGTCTCTCAACCTTCTTTTTAAACACAAATATGATTAAGCAGCTGCAGTAGTCATTGGAGGAGGAATGCTAAAATCCAAGGCACCACTGAGAAGGCCGTGCTTTGAGTCTCACCAGGCAAAACTGATCTTGTGACATCCCCCCCCCAATACTTCCCAGACATTTTTGCCCTACATTGGTGCTCCCACATGCTCTGAACTTTCATGAGCACTTGGAGGGGAAGGTGGCTCACACCCACTTTCCCTGCCCTCAACCTCCATGCTTCCATCAACTCTCTGTGCAAAGAACTGTATAAGTAGTATATTTACATACTGGGTCTTGATCTGGGATCCTGCAAAAAATGGTTCAGATTGTTTTATTCCACTTGGGCCCATCCAACTAAGGATATGCAGAATCAACCCCTACTCCCACCAAAGAGGTTTTTCTGTACTCAGCAGAAAATCCCTTACTGTTTCACATCTGTATGAAGCCACTGGGAGAGGTACTCTGGGGATTTGGAATGTGGTGATATCCACATGCAGAGTGCCCCCCAGCCAGAGGTGTTGCTCCGGTGGGGTCTGTACTGTAAGTTGCGCCCCGTCCTAGTCCTGTTCACAAGCTGGCAGAAGGCGGCCCCGCCCCCTCCGCATCAGAGCCATTCCGTGCGGAGAAGGCAGCAGGCAGGAGACTCCCTGCCTGCTGCCTTTTCTACACGGAATGGCTCCGATGGCGAGGGGGCGGGGCCACCTCCTGCCGGCTTGTAAACAGGACTAGGACAGGGCATAACGTACGGTACGGCCCCCACTGCAGCGTTGCCTCTGTCCCCAGCTCTTTCTTTCTTTTCTGTCTGGTTCCAGGGAGGCTGTGGATGTTCTGAACCAGGGCCTGGCTAGAGTGAAGGTGTGGATGAGGGTTAATATACTGAAACTTAATCCAAGCAAGTTAGAAGTGCTCTTGATCAGTAGGAGAGCGGATTCAGGGTTGGTATGCAGCCTGCTTTGGGCGAGGTTGCATTCTCCTTGAACGATCAGGCAGCCAGCCTGGGGGTGCTCCTGGACCCGTCCTTGACTCTGGAAGTCGGGCAGTGCAATTCTGCGTAAAGATCCGCGGGCAGCCCATAGGGCAGCCCATAGGATCCTATGCTCTTCCCGGGCCACTCCAGCCAAGCGAAACAAACAAGTTTTTATACCCCTTCAGAAACCATATAAAGAGGGGGTTGGTTTCAAATGTTCCAGTAGCTGGTTCCACAGAAATGCTGCCACAACAGAAAAGGCCCTGCACCTTGCTGCCATCCCCTTGGCTTCAGATTGCGGCGGTATCCTAAGCAGGACCCTATCTGAAGATTGGTGGGGACGTGCAGGGTTATATGGGAGAAGGTGATCCTTGAGGTGTCCTGGCCGTGTGTTAGTCTTTGCTTATAGGCCTTTAAAGGTCATTACCAACACTTTAAATTGGGTTCAGAATGTAATGGGCAGCCAGTGTAGCTTCCGCAGCAATTGAAGGGGCAATTGAAGATTCAAGGCTTTGAAACTAATGTTTTGCAATATGTTCTCGGCCAGCTCTTCATTATAGGATGCGGCTGCCTTTAAAATTACAGCTACTCCTATGTTTTGCTGCTTGCCATATTCTGCATGGCCACATGGGAAGACATGTTTTATTGGGAGAAAATATGCAGGTAATTGTGCCTGTAGTTACAATTTCGTGAAATTAAATGGGCAGTTAGCTGCCAAACATTCCAGGTCTCAAAGAAGAGCAAGAGGAAGCCAGTTTTGATCTGTCCTTTCTGGGAAAGCAAATGTGTTGTGCAAAACCCCCAACAGTCTTGCTACAGTGTAATTTTTTTTTTTTCATTTCACTGCACTACTTCCAAGTGTGAAGGCCAAGAGCCTTGAGAGAGTATGGTCAAGAGCCATGGGGAGTCCCAGTTGTTGTCTGTTTGGATGCCTATCTGGAGCAGCCAGGGTTAACTCTCTGGAAGTGGCTTCTCAGGTGTGCTTCAATACATGATTTCATGAGCTTCAATACAAAAGTCAAGGATGGGGTTTGTGGCCTCAGTGTCATGATTATACTGGACTAGGAACCTGCATAGCAGACCAGCGGGTGGCGCAGTGGGTTAAACCGCTGAACCATGAGCTGTCGATCGAAAAGTCGGCAATCAAATCCGCAACGGGGTGAGCTCTCGTTGCTTGGCCAGCTCCTGCCAACCTAGCAGTTCAAAAGCATGTTAATGTGAGTAGATAAATAGGTACCGCTTGCGGGAAGGTAAACAGTGCTCTGTGTTCCAGCTGCATGCTATGCGCTGCGGCAAGGAGAGTCATGCCGGCCACATGACCACGGAGGCGTCTTCGGACAACGCTGGCTCTTCGGCTTTGAAATGGGGATGAGCACCACACCCTAGAGTCAGGCAAGACTGGACTTAATTGTCAAGGGATACCTTTACCTTTAGGAACCTGCATGACCAGAGTCGACAATGGTGTTCTGAAAAGCAGAGCATTTTAGGAGATGATGAGATCAGCCATAATGGGCAACTTTTTCCCCATCTCCATTTTCTCTGCTCCAGCAGGGATCTTCTTATGGATGAGGCCAAAGAGACCCTTGATTGGTTTTAGTGTGTGTTGTGGATTTTTAAATTGAGAAACAGTGATTAAAAATGTTGGTGATAACGTTTCAATAACATTATCGGAACAAGCATAGAGAGCCCGGATGTTTGTGTGAGTATCATCTGAACAGGGCCAGCATGGAATAATGACAGACAATGGCTGGCATCTTTGCAGACTGAGTTATAAATTGCCCATCTCTGGGTGTGCTGTTATAGGTTCATTTATGCCTTGGTGGGTGGGATTTGTGATGCTTCCTAATGGTGAGTGCAATAGATTAGATTTACGCTAGTCCAACAAAACTGCCAACCCAGGAACGCTGCTTTTCCTGAGCAGCTTGTTAAACAACCTGCCAGCTTTCCTATAGGAAGCCCCTCTTCATCTGTGCCAGGTCAGGTTTGATGTATGAATCCTGGCACTCAATATTCCTTTCCACTTCTTAAATCCTTAGTAAATGAGAAGACAGGAGAATCCTCACAAGTGGATTTGCCAACAAATGGGCTCCATTCCAACAGGTGCATAATGAACCGATTAGGAACATGCAGGGTGACCAAATATGCCATCCAGGAGCAGTCAGTCAGTTTGGATGAAGTTCCATGTTGAACAATGTTCCTGGAATTCCTCTTCAGGTAGGCAAAAGCGAGGCCAAGAAAAACTAAGCCTCTAAGAAAGTTGAATTAATCCCAAGGACACCGTGAAAGAGAGGATACGCGGAAAAATAACAACAATGAACCTGAATCATTTTCTGTATGAATTTACAGGATGCTTCAAGAGTTTGATATAACACACAATCTCTCCCCCCACCGACATATAAGGTAAAGGTGACCCCTGACAATTAAGTCCAGTCGTGCCCGACTCTAGGGTGTGGTGCTCATCCCCATTTCAAAGCCGAAGAGCCAGCGTTGTCCGAAGACGCCTCCGTGGTCATGTGGCCGGCATGATTCTCCTTGCTGCAGCGCGTAGCATGCAGCTGGACCATGGAGTGCTGTTTACCTTCCCGCAAGCGGTACCTATTTATCTACTCGCATTAACATGCTTTGGAACTGCTAGGTTGGCAGGAGCTGACCAAGCAACGAGAGCTCACCCCGTCGCGGATTCGAACTGCCAACCTTTTGATCGACAGCTCAGGGTTCAGCGGTTTAACCCACTGCGCCACCCGCTGGCCCTCCGACACATACATACCCATATATTAGGGATAATACACTGTTAACTGCCTTGCAGAATTCACATAAGAATTTGATCCTTTCAAATGAGATTGACAGCCCAATCCTATCCAGTTATTCCTCGCCAGTCCATAGCATGCAGCCGTGCCAGCAAACTTGGACTCCATACGTCAGCAGTGGGGGTGGGCTGTAAGTGGGGAGGGGGAGTGAGGGGGAGGATTGGGGGGGTGTAACTGGAAGGAGGATCCGGTGGCAATGACGCATGCCGCATCCTATAACTTCCATTTCAAACCTCGCCCCTTTTCTCTCCTTGAACCTGCACCACCAAAAGAGGTCATTATATGCGGAGGAAAGTATAAATGTTTCATACTTACCTTCCATTTGCCCTCAGGTTTCCCCCCCTCGCATGTGCCTTTTTGGCGAGACTTCATCGGCAATGCTGGCATGGGGATAGGATTGGGGTGTGGAATAACTTCGTTATTATGCATTACTGGCGTTTTTCTGGTGGTTTTCTTTTTTGTTGTTGTTGTAAGGCGCCTTGGGTCCCTTCGGGGAGAAAGGCGGGATAAAAATACTGCAAATAAATTAAATAAATTAAATTAAATAAATAAATAAACTGTGTTCCAGAAACCCTGGAGATCCTTGGAAGTAGGTGAAATTATCTGGTTCTGAAATCAGGAGCAATATATAGCCGTGGACTATCAGGATCTTCCTAGTGAAGCATGAGTAAAATCCTGGGCAGCTTCACTTCTACTGAGTAACCTGTTCCGTAATGTAGATTACAATAATTTTTTTGTTAATTTTGATACTTTTTAGCCCTATGCAAATGGTCTGCTGTTAGAGCCAAAGTGCGAGATGTGTGTGTGTGTGTGTGTGTGTGTGTGTGTGTGTGTGTGTGTGTGTGTGTGTGTGTGAAGTGACCCTTCACACTGACATGCTTACTGGCAATGTACTGGTGGCAGTGTACAATGTTTGTCTGCAGAGGGTAGCACCAAATATGGGAAGGGCTTCTCTACACAAGGTGGAACCTTTGAGGTCAGTCACTTTCTTTCAGTCACTTGAGGCCAGTTTTCTTTTACTGTTTTTGATTGTATGGTGGTCAACATCCCCTCTTCCAAATTAAGCCATCTTGCAAATATTTCCTTTGCATTTTTTTTTCTGCTTCAGTTTGTCATGGAAGTTGCAAAGACCTGCATATAGCATTGAAGTCCTGTCCTGCCTCTTAGCATTGGAAATCCTTCCTTGTGCTTCCCGACTCTAGACTGAATGGACCTGGTATCCATTATTAAACATGCAGACATAATTTAGAGAAATGCAAAGCCCATCTTCCCCCCCCCCCCCACTTGTAAGATTTCTCATTAAAACATTTTTTTCCCAGAACTCTTCAAACTTTCCTTGAAACTGCACAACATTTTGCTTCAGGGTCCATTTTGGATTTTGTTTTAAACTCAGTTTTGATGGCAACTCCCCAAAGGCAGATCTTTACCAAATACCTAGGATGAGATCTAAGGAACTTCGTGAGGCTTGCCAAAGCTTGCACTTGCATCTCCCATGAGATTGTTCCTTTGATCAGTATCCCCCTCCGAAAAAGAAAGAAAAACTCACAACAAACATACTGCACAAGATGTATGGGTAAAACAGCCGAAATCTCAGATAAAACACGTAAAAAACTTTCAGAGAAGCCACCAGTAAAAGCAAGCACTTAGAAAATTAAAACGGTAAAATCAAAGAAGTCCGGAGTTACGGAAGACCAACGTTTCGACCTCGACCTTTAAACTGGAAGTGCGGAAGCCGGATGAAGTTCTAGTCTGGTTTAACTTCGCGCGCTTTTCAGCGGATCTAATCTATTTAATTCAGCGTTCTGACTGGGATTGTAATGTCATCGCTGCAGCTTTGCTGTCGTTTACCTTGACAAAGACCTCTGTCAGAGGTTGAAACGTCGGTCTTCCATAACTCCGGAGTTCTTTGATTTTACCGTTTTAATTTTCTAAGTGCTTGCTTTTACTGGTGGCTTCTCTGAAAGTTTTTTACGTATTTGAGATTTCAGCTGTTTATATTTTAATTACATGGCTATTTTACCCATACATCTTGTTTCGTGCAGTATAATAGCGGGCCATGAACGCTTCCATTCTAAAATGAAACAAACATACTGTATATCAAAAGTGCTTTGTTTTAAGATGAGATTGTGAGATTGAGGGATAATTTCATTCAGCAACTTTGACAGATTCCAGAGTTGCACGGAGGTATGCAGTGATAACATTTCAACACACTTATGAGAAATGTCTGGATGATGTGAGGAAATTTCCACTGACAAACATACCTTGGTAAGATTTCAGGAAAATGCCTTCAGCTGTGTTTGTGTTGCTGTATTTGTGGAGAAGGGAGCCCAAGGGTTTCTCTTGCCATTTATTTAGCTTGAGGTGAACCAAAATGCCCCCTCATTTTGACAATTTTCAGAGGAAGAGGATGATTTTCAGTGGGGGAAGGCAAATTTACTGCTAGTAGCATGGTGCTCCTCCTAGTGGCCGGTGGTCATAATTGTTTTCTCCAGAATGCATCTTCAAGCAATACTGTGTCAATACATACTTGCACACACACACACACCCCAATTCAGCAAAAATGTTTCCACTAATTTGGTTTAGTTTGGTTGCATTATTTTAGTTTGGTTTAGTTTGGTTGCAAAGATGCTTGCAGTCATTGTTTTTTCTTCTGAAAAAATGCTTTTGAACTATAAACAGAATTCTATTTTAATTAACTTTTAATTCTCACTTTCAGTTTTATTAAATGGTATTATGGTCTGAGACATGGGCACCTCAAGGAACATCTTCTTTTGTATGGTCCTAATTACTTAGCAGCCGAATCCTACCTTATTCCCTGTGTGGTGATGCAGCGGCACCGGTGCAGCTTTCGCTGCATTGCACGGTGGAGTTTTGGTTTCTGGAGGTCTCGGGGTAAGGGGGCATTTGTCCCTTTGCCCCAGGGTATGCTCCAGCAGCCACTATGGGGCAACTCAGATCTGCGCCAGCGATATTGCTGACACAAGTCCATGTTGCCCCATGCAGGTGAATCAGGGTTTGGATTCGGCACATGCCGAACCTACCCCCACCCAATCTGCCCACCCCACCTCATCTCCTCCCCGTTTCACCCTCCCCCCCCAACCCAACCTTGATATCAGGAAGAAAATAATCTAGAAAAGCTTGGTGCCCTGGTGCATTGTTTAACAGAAGCAAAATTAAGGAATATCGTTTTTGGCGCAAGACAATTTAGCATCATGAAAGTCATTTCAGATTGGTGAAAGAAGCAGTGGTGAAAGTCTTCAAAAATGTCAAAAGTTAACCAAAACCGGGAATTTCACTTCTTGCCAACAAGTAGAGAAGCAATAAAAATCAAAAGTTATCATGGCCCGCTACAATGTACAACGCCACCTGCAGGGCATAGACGGGACCTTCCTCTGCCCGGAGCAGCCCCTGGCTCTCCTCAAACCTACACCAGCTCCATAGTTGGCGTAGGTCTGAATAGACCCATAAAGCCATAAAACCAGAAAGCCTACATGAAGGTAATTTTTAACTTACCTTCAGTTTGCCTTACCTCCCATAGCATGCACTGCAGCCTCTGTCGGTGGTACTGTATGCTATGGCCTGGCAGGGGATAGGATTGGGCTCTAAAGCTTCCTTTCACGGCATTAAAGCCAGGCGTAGGTTCTTTTTTTTCTTCCTTGAAGAGGTAGGTTCTCTCAGGCATATTTTTCCAGAATAGTCCCATTTGATCAACATTGAACACTTGATGAGCACTGTCATTTCCCTCCTGAATATCAGTGGCTGCTTTTCACCCGCACTCGCTGCATCCCCACTCAGCGCAATGTTACATACGTTTGCCTTAGCTTTAGACCTGTTAAACCATCCACGACTTTCCAAAATTGTCCAACATCACTAGCACTTTCCCCTAATTTCCTGAGCAAGTCTTTGTAAAGACCACAAGCCTTCTCTTGAATCAGCATAAGGATAACATGTACTGTACACCAATGCTGCTCCTCAAGCCACAAAACTCAACCATTGTCCATGTCAATAATGATACCCTCATCTTTCCGGTTTTAGGGTTTTTGGGGGGATTGCATGGGTATAGACCTCTTCGCATGTTCTAACATTCTGGGCTTGTCTGTGATGATCATCGTGAAATATGATCATAGATCACAGAACTATTCAAATCAAGGATGTACCCAACTTGTGATGGCGTTTCTCCTTTCACTGAATGCTTTATTACGTCTAATTTCACTTCCAAACCTATGACTTTGCTTGTCCTTAATACACCTGTATTAAAAGCACTACTTTTACACTTATCCATGATTAAGGTCATTTTCTGGCTCACAAATGGAACAAACACACACCACTGTCACTCGGAAGGCAGCAAAACAGCAATTAAACAGCATGAATGGACGCTATGTATATGTCAGTGCAATTCTGTCTAATTAGAAACTGGTGGAGTGACCACCTTCTGCCATTTTGCATGCCCATTTGTGCAACTGCTCTTCAATTTTTCTTTTAAAATTGACACATGCAAAAGTTGTCCAGAAAAGCCTGATGTAAAATGGCAACAGGAGCTGAAAGTGTCCTTATTCCATGGACCACGGAGTGCTGCACAGGTCAAGCTCAATAATTTCTCAGCTTGGTAAATTAAAGTCTTGTGAGCCCCAAAGACGATGCTGTGCGTGGACAATGGCTCCGGCCGTGCCTTCTTCCAACCGGCCAGTGCTGGGAACAGATAATTCTGCTATGTTCCTTTGCTGAGCCTGATTCGATCCCTTAAGAACTAATGATGGGCAGCCCAATCTTCAAGTAAATACTGGCGTCGGAACGAGCGTTGGCCCAGGCGGCCCGGGAGGGGGAGGGGGATGACCTTCGGCCATATCCTGACCCCTGCCGGGCACTGGGGCTTTTACATGGCCTCCTCTTACTTCCACTTCCGCCAGCAAAATAGCTGGCGGAAATCCGAGGAGGCCCATCCGGGCGGCCTCCATTTACACTCGGGGAAGGGGACGAGCGTCCCCTTCCCCAAGTAGACCTGTCACCTGGCGACCACGCTGGCTGACGGTGCCCAGGATCCGGTGGGCGGTCATGGGCCGCCAGCCGGATCCTAGTCAGGATTGCGCTGCCAGATACATAGTGGAAGTACCCACTCTCAGAAGAGGCATGCACAGGACCGTGGATTCAGGAAGAAATGCAGAGTAGTCTCCTCTGAGAATGGGTAGTCCTAACTAGATGTGATTATCAAGTTGATAACATCTTTTGATCAGTCCAAGTGTCAAAAATGTCATGAACATAAGGAATAGAATGGGGGGAAATCTGCTCCTCCCTAAATGAAACTACATATTTTTTAAGCGTAAGGGTTACGCGTGCCTTCAGTTTGGATTCAGAGATTCAGGGTCAAACTCGGCATGCATCTAAGTGTGCTTTTAGAGGGGATGCTTTATCACCAGCCCTGAAGCGTGCAACAGTGGCACGCCTTTTATGACACTGCAGTGGCACTTATGGCGACATACTGGGAGTTCCTCTGCCATAAGTGCCTTATAGGATTGGGCCATTAGGTGTATATCAGGTTTAACCCAAACCTCAAAAGTTTGGTTCTAGCTGTGTCTTTTTTCCCTTCTCAGCTCAAACCCACATTTTAAAGGTATCATCTCAGGATAAGTGATACTGCACATGTGATGGTATCTCATACAGTATCAGAAATTGTTGTTGTTCAGTCGTTAAGTCGTGTCCGACCCTTCGTGATCCCATGAACCATATCCCGCCAGGCCTTCCTGTCCTCCACTATCTTCCTGAGTTCGCTCATTTTCATGTTCGTTGCATCGGTGATGCTGTCTAACCATCTCATCCTTTGCCTTCCCCTTCTCCTTTTGCCTTCAATTTTTCCCAGCATCAGAGTCTTCTCCAGAGAGTCCTCTCTTCGCATTAGGTGGCCAAAATATTTGAGTTTCAGCCTTAGTATCTCTCCTTCCAGGGAACGGTCAGGGTTGATCTCATTTAGGATTGACTGAGTTGATCTCCTAGCAGTCCAAGGGACTCTCAGGAGTCTTCTCCAGCACCACAGTTCAAAAGCATCTATTTTTCGGCGCTCAGCCTTCCTTATGGTCCAACTCTCGCAACCATACATTGCTACTGGGAACGCCATCGCCCTGACTATACGAACTTTTGTTGGCATGGTGATATCTCTGCTTTTTATTATGCTGTCTAAGTTTGCCATAGCTTTCCTTCCAAGGAGTAAGCGTCTTTTAATTTCATGGCTGCTGTCTCCGTCTGCAGTGATCTTGGAGCCCAGAAAAGTAAAATCTGTTACTGCTTCCATTTCTGCCCCTTCTATTTGCCAGGAATTGATGGACCCAGATGCCATGATCTTAGTTTTATTAATGTTGAGTTTCAAGCCAACTTTTGCACTCTCCTCTTTCACCCTCATCAAGAGGCTCTTTAGTTCTTCTTCACTTTCTGCCATTAGGGTGGTATCGTCTGCATATCTGAGGTTGTTGATATTTCTCCCGGCAATCTTGATTCCGGCTTGCGATTCATTCAGCCCTGCATTTCTCATAATGTACTCTGCATATAAGTTAAATAGGCAGGGTGACAATATACAGCCTTGCCGTACTCCCTTCCCAATTTTGAACCAATCGGTTGTTCCATGGCCGGTCCGAACTGTTGCTTCTTGACCCGCATACAGGTTTCTCAGGAGACAGGTAAGGTGGTCTGGTACCCCCATCTCTTTAAGAATTTGCCACAGTTTGTTGTGATCCACACAATCAAAGGCTTTTGCGTAGTCAATGAAGCAGAAGTAGGTGGTTTTTTGGAACTCTCGGGCTTTCTCCATGATCCAGCGCATGTTGGCAATTTGATCTCTAGTTCCTCTGCCTTTTCGAAACCCAGCTTGTACGTCTGGTAGTTCTCGGTCCACGTACTGCTGAAGCCTAGCTTGTAGGATTTTGAGCGTAACCTTGCTAGCATGTGATATGAGTGCAATTGTGCGATAGTTTGAGCACTCTTTGGCACTGCCCTTCTTTGGAATTGGAACGTAAACTGACCTTTTCCAATCCTTTGGCCACTGCTGAGTTTTCCAAATTTGTTGGCATATTGAGTGCAGCACTTTCACAGCATCAGAAGAGTGCAGCACTTTCACAGTATCAGAAATACTGTAACACAAAGGACTTTTCTTTCTCCTGGATTACATTTCCTGTATTCTAACTTGACCGCTGCATTCTGCAGGGGAGGAGTCACGGAGGTCTCTGGGTAAGGAAACATTTGTTCCCTTACCTGGTGGTAAGCCTCCACATCACGAGGTATGTGTGTACTTGGACCTGTGCCAGTGAAATCACTGGCACATGTCTGCATTGACCCAGGACGGTGGATCAAGTCCAGGAAGGGGGTTAGGATTCAGCGGCCGCCTCTGCCACTGAATCCCCCCCCCCGCTCCCTGGTCCAAATCTGCCCTCCTTCATCACCACCCCATTCTGCCTTCCCCCACTCCCATCGCTGCCTCGTTTTACCACCCCCGCCCCTGTTCCACCTCCCCCACCTCGTCTCACCTTCCCCACTATCTTACTTCCATCAGCAGGTCCAAGGCACTCCTCTGACACACGTGGAAGGCTCCAGCCTTCCCACTGGCAGTCCGGTACCGCCCTACTCCATGTGCTCCTGGAATACGTTTTGTGACTGCCATAAGGATTGGGTGTTGGATTGGGCTGCCTGTCTAATTTCTTTTTAATTTAAATTTCAGTTATCCTCCTTTTGAGCTGAAAAGGAAATATTTCTATTTATTTAACATGCAATCACTTCGCGAAAATGAAGAATGTCACTGAGCTCTGCTTGGATCATGATATCAATGCAGAAGACATAGCTTTATAATTGCTATGTGCTTGCATTCTTCCCTTAGCTGTAAACGTTCCGTCTACTTATTGCAAAATATTCCTAGCTATTGCTGAACTAGGAATGCTACCTTTTCTGAGATAAAATATAGTGGTTTACACTTCTCCAGTTATACATTTGCAATTAAAATGTCTCCCAACCTAGCAAAACGGAAAACAAAAATCTGAAGCAATGTTGTTTCCAAATGTTCCTAAAAATGGTCAAGGATCATTCTAAACTCCCATGCGCAAGATGCCGCATTCATTTCAATGGAGGGAGACAATCTAAGCTGCATAAAGGACTGCTTTTGTAGATTTCTGCTGATATGAATGAGGCATCTTTTGTGGTCTAGGAAGCTCGATGCATATTTTATTTATATATTTTCCCATTTTTATTAAGGAGCTCAGGGTGGTGTACACAATTCCTTCCCTCCATTTTTCTGCACAACAACCCTGTGAGGTAGTTTAGGCTGAGAGATAGTGATTGGCCCAAGGTCACCCAGGAAGCTTCATGGCTGAGTGGGGATTTGAACCTGGATCTTCCAGGTCTAAGTCCAATTCCAGAACCAGTGCCAGTAAGAAACTGGACTCAGTTGACAGGCTTTTGAGTACTCCAACCTGAATTCCATACACTGGGTGGAATCCAAATACCCGTATTGTCCCGAGTATAAGACGCACCTGATTATAAGACGCACCCTTAAAGTTTGGCGCTATTAAAAAAAATAATTAAATCACTGGCATTAAATTGCAACAGCCTGATTATAAGACACACCCTTAGTTTAAAAACTTAAATTAGGAGAAAAAAGTGAGTCTTATACTCAGACCAATACGGTATTTAGTTGAGGCACACCGAGCACTTTGGATGTACACATTTGGACTTTTCACTTTCTTTCTTCAAACGGCAGACTCCATGCCATATCACAGATTGCTTCTGCAAGGGTCACACATTTCAAATGCCATGTGCTCTGTGACTTGGGGAGGAGATGCGGTATGAAAAACACCAGTCCAAAGGGCATGCAGACAAGTTGCATGGTTCTTTGGATCCTGACCATGATGTCAATGCACAACTCACTGATTCCCCCGCCAATGGACATGATGTTAGTTTGCAGTCCACCCATGAGAAGATGCAAAGCTGGCATGAGAAACTCCAACTATATTGTGCTTTCTCTTTCACATGACCAGTTCTCACATCTGCTGTTGTAGGCAAACCTTGTTGTTGTGGGAGTCCTATCCTGATTCATTGTGCAGTCTCCAGTTTCTATGGCACATAGACACTAACACGTGGAAATAAGAACAGAGCATTCAACTGTTTCTTTTACTATAATAAACACATTAACTGTGGTTTGTCACAGAGTTGAAATTCATACATAACTGCTATCATGGTTTAATTTGGTCCTTTACTCTTTCGGCCTTTTTCTGAGTCTAGTGTTGTTCTTTGGATAGTCTTTGAATTAAGGGAGGGGGGGAAGGACACATTTTTACCATGTAATAAAATTGAGATTGTTGGAAAACAAGTAAGAGGATTTAAATGTGGTTTTCGTATCCATTTTTCCTCTAATCCAGAGCAAGAGTGCTGCAGTCTCTAGAGCAGTGGTGGGGAACCTCTGGCCCACAGGCCGTTTCCGGACCTCAGGGCGATCCGGTCCGGCCCACGCGAGACCGGACCCGAGTCCATGAGGTCCGGCCCGTGCGAGACCAGACCGGAGGCTCTGGAGGCCCAGCGCTCACCTTGGTGGCGACTCCTTCTGAAACCGGCGGTTCTGTACATGCGCAGAATGCCGCTAAGGCCAAGAGAGGGCAAGATTGCCCTCTCTTGGCCTCAGCGGCATTCTGCGCATGTACTGAACCGCTGATTTCAGAAGGTGGAGGCGCCAAGGTGAGCGCGGAGCTGGCGAAGCCGACGGCCTAGAGCCTGGAAGGTAAGGAGAGCGATGGGGGGGGCAATCTGCGGTGGGCGGGGTGCCAAATTTGCGGTGGGCGGGGCAAAAATTTCACCTAGCCTAACGGCCGGCCCGCAACAAATTTTCCCCATGGGAAAATGGCCCTCCAACGCAAATAGGTTCCCCACCCTTGCTCTAGAGGGTGAGATTTGGATATGGGAACTCCCACTATCAAATCTCCACTGAGCCAAGAAGCTTACTGGTGAACCTTAGGCAAGTTGCGCTATCTTTCAGCCTAGCCCAGTTTATAGGGTTGTTAGGAGGCTAAACGTGTCAGTTTAAACAGCTTGAAAGATGTAACAAACAAACAAGTACGGTATACAAACAGGTATTTGGAAAGTGATGGATCTTCATTTTTAGATTTCCCACCTTTACGATTAGGGAAAAGATTGCTTCAGCTTAAAAATAAAACTCAGTTTGCTGACAGTACTGTGTTGTGTTGATAGCCGTTCTTAGAAGAATGTACATAGTCCCAAAGTCCACAGGGATAAAAACAAAATTGAAATCTCAGCCTAAAATCCTGCATTTCACTGAACCCGTCATGTCATTTTATTCTCATGTTTAAACACCGGGAATTTTAGAACAGATTTGTTACCTTCTGCCTTCTCTGGTGGTGTGTATGTATTTTCTTACCATTGTAAATGCAGTATGCAGCTCTGTAGCAATGTCCTGCCAAAGTTAACCATTTTAAGTTCCCGAGATTTCAATAAGGAAGAGAGTTAAGCACATGGAATCAATGGGACATGAGAATACTTAAATTTTGACTGCCATCCCTATGGGCTGCAGCATACGGCAATTCCTTGGGACAGTGTGTGTGTGTATGAGGCGGTGGGGAGAATCTCCTAATTCTGCATTAAATAAGAAGAGGCTAATAATCTAATATATAATGCCATAAAATGGCATCCCATAAACCACAGTAATGGCTTTTATTCATAAAATGCTCCCAGCATCCCAAGTTAAAAGACATAAATGTGACTTCCTTTTCAAATGAAAGAACTCACTATTTCTGTTTATGATAACAGCTGGAGCAGCCGTTATATTTTATTTTTGTCATTCCCGCCCTCTTTATGGCCCCAGGTAATGAAGCACTCCATTTATGTGAAGTAGTTGCATCACTAGTTTTGCATCTCTCTCAAGCTACTCAGTTTTATTTGAAAATATTTTCATTGTTACTCATCTATATACTTGGAAATTCTGGACTAAACACTTATCTGCTGATTCTGCCAGATCCTGTACTGGAATATATATATTTTGTTGATGAAAAAGATTTTGCAGATGAAAGCAGAGGCATCCTTTTTCCCATATGAAAGATCACTGTCCAGAATTTCTCCCCTTTACTCATTGTTTTGCTTTACTCGTTGTTTACTCCCCTTTACACTTTGAAGCCGGTCTCCATCTCCCGTATGTTATCTTGGTGTATTCTTCAACAGTCTGGCCTTCACTGATTTAAAAGCCAAGAAGGTGTTTATGTTGGTTGGACTGAAGATGTATTTGAAAAACGTCATTGTCCTACAATAGATTATTGACAATTTACAGCGTACCTCGGCAGCTGTAGTGTGCGTGACATGGCAGACTGGACATTGCGTGGTGCATTCGTGTTCATGTGCCTGGATTGACATGCATATGTGCTACAGACAAGATGCCCCACCCACCCAAACACTTATCTTCTAGGTACTAGTGGAGGGGGGCAGGAAGCTAAAACCTGAAGAGTGGAAATTTATACTACACCTTTTTAGCAAGGCATTTTTTTTAGCAATCTTTTGAAGTAGGTTTTCTCTGTGCCAGGTGCAAGGGAGTGACAATAGGCAACAGGTTATCTTGTTGGCTGTGTGCTCTCAGAGGCATCTGGTGGGACCATTGTGAGATACAGGAAGCTAAACTAGATGGGCCTTTAGCCTGATCCAGCAGGGATCTTCTTATGTTCTTATGTTCTTATGTTAAGGCATCCCCAGAAGGGAAATTTGGAACAAAGTAGGGACAGAAATTTTACCTGTAGAGTAATACCTGTCATATGCAGGGGATACATTCCAGGAAGTTGAGCCATACCTGAAAATGTGCTGCAGAATATTTGCTTAATCTAACAGGCAGGAAACGGGAGCTGATTGGCCTGGAATGCATTTTCCCATTGGCTAGAATAGCTGTCAATCATGCTGGAACAAAGAGCAGTGTAATTAATCAGCACTATAAGGAAGCAGCGTTATGGGAGGTCTTACTGTTTTAGTCAAAAGGGATAGTTCTTGATAAATAGAAATAGCTGGAACAAAGGGATCTGGCTGGCTTTGGTCCTCCTTTGAACTATGCAGAAGTGCCTGCAGAACTTCCTTTGGGCAACCAGAGGGCTCCAGGCTTGCTGTGTGCCAGTATGAATAAGTATTCATGTAGGACTTATCTTTAGGGTCTGCTGCACATGCAGGTCTCTCTCCCTGTGTTGATCCAAATGCATTTTATAACTAGCCCCTCTGTCCTTGGACAAACATTCATATGGACCAACATGAGACAATCGTGTAAGCGGCCCGCACGAATTGCTCGGACTGTGGTGCCTGGAAAAACCGCCATTGCGATTACAGGAATTACAGCCACATCAGTGATTGCTGGACATTGATATAGTGCTTTAGAGTGCAGATGATGTAATGTTGCGCATACATTATCTCAACATCTTTACAACCATGCTGTACAGTAGGACAGTGTTATTATCCATATATTACAGACATGGGGGGATGAGGCTGAGAGAATCATGGGCTTGCCTACAGCTATCTAATGCATAAATGGCCGTAGTGAGATTTGAACTATTGATTTTCCAACTCACTGCCTTAGACACTACTGAGACCAGTTCTTGATGATGTCATCAATGCACACCAATCCTTAAGCAACTCTACGAACAGGACAACCTGCACGGACAAGACTAGTCCAGACTTATCCGCTTCTACTCTACTGCTGTCTGCAGTTGCTTTACAAGTGGATGGCACACTAGCACATTACTGGTTAGTTGTTAGCTAATAAGACAGGGGTGGTCGGACTTTGGGCTTGTGAGATCAGCTTTGCTTTTCACTGGATCTCTCAGGTCCACCAATCACAGCCAGGTGCAAATAGTGGCTCAGTGAGGGGTAGAGCCAGATGCAAAACGGTGGTTCAACAGGCAGAGCCAATTGCCTACTGCACTGCATGAGTTGAGATAACTTGTGTGCACAGTATACTGTATTCGCAAGTACAAATCTTCCTCTGGGTTACTACAAACCAAGAGTTATAACCCAAAGCTCCCCTGTGTGACCTTTTGTGAGCAAGCCCCTCTTTTGCTAAGCCCTTTTTTTTTTTTGCCTGCCACAATTTACAGTACCTCCTTCCCTTTCTTTCTTGCTGTCCTGCCCTCTTTTGAGCTGTTTAGCACTTGCCTCTACCATCACAGTGCTCTCGTGTCCCAAATCCCATTTCTTTCCATTGCCTGCCCCCTTGTCCTGCTTCCTATGAAATTGCCAGTCCCTTGAACAGGTGCTGCAGGATACGAACTGCCACCAACCCATGATCTGTTCCTCTCTGAATCCCCCCCCCCCCGTGATTTGCCTTCACTGAAACTTGGCTTACGCCTTCTGACGCTGTTGCTTCTCTCCTTCCACTGCCACTCCTCCCATGCAACTGGTACCTGGAACTCCGTTCCGGATCACCTGTGTGACATCTCCTCCCTTTTGGGAGTCAGAAAGCCTTGCTGATCTCTCAGATATCTGCCTTCTGTCCAGTCACCCTAAAAAAGTATAGAATTATACCTGAATGACAGGCAGCCCAATCCAATCTGTGGCTTACAGTGGCGGATCTCATGACCCGCCGCTAGAAGTCCCGGTCCAGCATTGCAAAAGGCCCACCACTGTTGTGCACTGTAGATTGCTGGTGCAAATGGCTTGAGGACCTGCGCACCTGGCAGCGGCTCACTCAGGCCACGTCAGAGCAGGTAAGGTGGCAGTGGGGGTGGTTCATGGATGGTTCAGGAGAGGATCGGGGTGAGGACTGGGCTGAACCGGGGGTGGGGTGGGGGAAGAATCTCTGTGGCAGTAGCATACGCCAAGATCCTATCACCCTTTTCCAGGCCAGACACGCCCCTTGAGGCTCCTCAGACATGCGCCAGCAAAATAGCGGGTGTAGGTCCAAGGAGACCCATTGACAGCCAGGCAGCTTACGAGGAAGGAAGTAAAAAATATTTTAACTTGCCTCTCCCAGGCCTTCTGGTCGCCCCTCCCACCATAGGATGCAGTGCGCACTCTGTTGGCGCTGCTCCATCACATCAACTGGTGGGGGGATAGGGTTGGGGCATAAGAGGGATATACCACTGAATGCAAGCCTTTGCTGAGCTTTCTTGAGCAACAGAAAAGTTGTTGGTGATACATACTAGAAAACATTAATCTTGTGTCTTGCTTTAAAACATGTGATCAAAGAAGCTGGCGTACTGTGAGGGAGTCAGTAGAAAAACAGGCTCTTCAAGGGAGAAAGGTCAGCGTTCTCCATGTCATAAGAATGCCAGAATTCCTTTTTGAAATACTTGTTCAGCCATCAGTCAAGAATAGACAGTGCCTCAAATAGTCAGGAGGCTCCACTACAAATGGCCCAGGAGCTGAACTGTGGAGCTAATTATCGCTGGCCTGCCTTGGTGGTTTGCCCTGGCAGCGTAAAAAGGTAGGTTCAAAGGAATGTGTGCACACCTACAGGTGCTCTTGAGGGAAGAGGGAGAGATGACAGCTGTGAGAGTGAGCGAGTGTCTTGAAAGCCAGGCAGCTGTGCCGTTTTTGTTACATCCGGGAGATATGAATGAAATGTGCGCAAGTTAGACCTACACAACCTGTGACCCACCAAGCTGAATGCAGCCATGTGTTGTGGCTTGACAGCCCTCCTGTGTATGCAGGGCCTCTGAGAGGAATTTTATCAGGGGGTACAAAGTTTCTGTTGAGCCATTTCTCAAAGGGGGGGACGGGGTGGGGGGGAGGGCAGCAACGGCCAGCAAAGTCTCTGGAGCCCAGGTCTACCAGGCTTCCTGATACAGCGTCTAGGTCTACCTGCCCGGTAGACCTGCCCTCCTGGTTGGCTTGGCCTCCGTCTTTCACTCTCCATGAGGTCAGCTGAGATCCCAGGAAATTTCTGGGGGCCCTCCTTTGACTCCTGGGCCCTCCTTTTGACCCTGGGCCCGGGTACAATTTACCCCCTTTACCCCCCTCTCATGGGCCCTCTGTGTATGCCGTCCCAGACAGGCAGCAAACACAGGTGATTGATAGTTTCTGATACTGTTCTTCCATCCATTGGCTTTTTGTCAATCCCTCCTCCTTACTGCAGTACCTATGCCACATGTCATCCTGCTCTCTGGAGCCAGTTTTCATAGGATGCAGAGGGAGGGGCAATTGGAGAAAATCCCCTCCCGTTTGCGCAAACAGAAGTGCCTCCCATTCTTGGAAGGATGAGTTCGGATACAACCCAATTGGTGTAGCAAGCCCCTGCCAGGCATCCATACATGGCTTCTGGCTTGTAATTGGCTTGGTGGGCTCACAATCGGGGGAGGCCTGGCTAATGACTGCCACTGTCGTTTTGGAAAGGAGAAAACCTACAAAATTTGCATTGCTTATTATAGTTCCAGCACGTCTCCAAATTCTTCTCCACGATCCTGGTGGGCATATATCAATCTTTCACCCTTTTGATGGATCCATCACTTTGTTGAACCATCAAAGTTGATCCATCACTTTGTTCAGCGCAACAAGATTTTCTCATGGTTATCAAGCCTGCATATTGCTGTGATGTGTTCCAGCAACATCTGCATTCTTAGGATAATATTTATTTATCTGCCTATTTATTTGTTTCCAGATCTTTCGGGGAAAGCAACTAGTAAAACCCGTAAAATGCAAATACAGTATAGAACATAATCTCAGCCATACAACGCTACCAAGCAAATCGACAGCAGCATCATTAAAACAATTTTGCACCCAGTCATTTCCTGTAATCCTGTCAAATCTGGCAATACTGCATGTAATACAAATGCTTAAGGGCCAGAGCTGCGGTTGTTGAGGAGCAGGTTGTGCCTTCCCGTGTGTGTGTGTGTGTGTGTGTGTGTGTGTGTGTGTGTGTGTGTGTGTGTGTGTGTGTGTGTTTCCTTTATAGGACAGCTAGGCTGCAGACTCTGAGAATCTCAGATTTAGGACACTTACAGATTCAGTCTGGAAGAACTCACTCTAAGGGCCCAATCCTATCCAAATTCCCAGCGCTAATGCAGCTGTGCCAATAGGGTGTGCATCCTGCAGTAGGGGGGCAGTCACAGAGACCTCCTCCCCTGGGGCTGCATTGTGGCTGCATCAGTGCTGGAAAGTTGGATAGGATTGGGCCTTTAGTTTCTTTTTTGTACAGAACGAGGAGGAAATGTACAAGATAACTGAGGCCAGTGCAGTGCAGCACATCCCATTTGTAAACAAAATACCATTGGCTAACTCAGTTTCATAACTGTTATTTACACAAATGGTGGATTTCGTTCAGCATTGGGTTTGTGTCTCTTTCCATACTTAGAAATAATAAGACTTAGAAATAATATCCCAAACGAAATTACATACAATATCAACATGTGCAGGAGGGATTCTTTTTAAAGAAAAGAAAATAAAGCTCTGCAGCTTAGAGATAAAATGTAATATGACTGTTGCTAAGGGAGCTGCATTTATTTTTTTGAATAGTAGGACAAATTAGGTGAACAAGACACCTGTACATTCTTAGTACATAAGTCAGAGTTATCTTCAGGCTGAAGAAGTTAACACAATGTTTCCCAAACTTCTGATAGCCGAGATACACAGTCCAATCCTGTGTAACCTTGCACCGGTGTAACAGCAGATGCATTGGTGTAAGTGCACTTACACTGACATAAGTGCACTTACACCAGTGCATCTACTGTTCCACCGGTGCAAGGTTACACAGGATTGCGCTGACAGTCTTTTCTGAATTAAAATGGGATGCCAGCTTCACTCTTACAGCCAAAAATAAGAACATAAGAAGAGCCCTGCTGGATCAGACCAAAGGCCCATCTAGTCCAGCTTCCTGTACCTCACAGTGCACCAGATGCCTCTGGGATTTAGATACCTAAATTCTTTGACTTGTTGAATTGCTCTCCCCCCAAAAATCCAGGGAGTTGGTTTCCACTGCTTACCAAATACCAAGATTTTAGATTTATCATCATTCAAAGCCATTTTGTTAGTGGATAAATAATCTATACAGAAGGCAATAAACATTTTAAGATTAGAACAGATAAAAGTAAATATTTCTTTACCCAGCACGTGATTAATCTGTGGAACTCCTTGCCACAGGATATTGTGATAGCACCCGGCCTACATGCATTTAAAAGGGGATTGGGCGGATTTATGGAGGAAAATTCCATAACGTGACAAATGCAACCTCTGGGATTTAGAGGTAAATGCAACCTATGCAAATAAATACAACCTCCGGGATTTAGAGGTTTCAGCTTACCTCTGAGTGCCAGATTCAAGGGAGTGGCAACAGGATACAGGTATCTTGTCATCTTGAGTTGGCCTTTGATGTAAAATCACAATTTTGGGGAGAAATCTTCTCACTTGAGCTAACTAGCATAGCAATACTATTTTCCCTCAGTCCTTTCTTCCATAGGGGTGCCACTCTTTCAAAGGAAGTCAGTGCCCTGCAGAAAGGCTCTGTGAATCTGCATCTTAAAATGCCTAGGTGCATGACCTTAAAATCTGCTCCTCTTGACGGAAACAAAAGATGCTTATAATTCTTCATGCTTAAGCTGTTCTTTTGAAGATCATCATGCAAGTCTTGCTTAAGTGTCGTTAACTTCAGGATTTCTGTGTGATTATTATAGATAAAATGAATATATTCGAATTGTATTAGTTTCTGCACCAGTTATCAGGGTGTAAAACATTTTCTGAAATTAATGTAGGATTGTGAATCTTGAGGCCTGTAGGATGTTGAATTGCATTGAACATCCTACAATTGAATGTATTGTGATTTTCTCTTGCAGAAAGAAGGCATAACATAGGTTGTAGTGGTGGGCGTTCGTGATGGTTTTCTTGAACAAAGCTTGCTGGATCTAATGGGACACAAGTTACTTTAATGAGGTATAATTCAGTGAATGTTTTAGATCTAACTATGCAACTGTAGTAAGTTTTTCATTTGGAAATAACATCAAAATGATGCATTTTTCCCACCAAACCTTTGTGTACTCGTGTTGTGTAAAAATGACAAAACGATCCATTCAGGAAAAATGGAATGACAGTGTCACACGGTCAGATCTGAATTTCAAAGGAGACTGGAATATGAAATTCTCATAGACTTTATTTGCTGTGAGCAATGAAATTAAATTTGAGACATTTCATTGACAGGCATACATTTATCATCATCTGTGTGTTCAGAGACTACCAAGTTATGTATGGTAGCAATATACCACAAGCTCTGCTTTTGTCTGGCTAGACTTCATTTCTCTGAAACTTGTGTGGGCCTGTTCCAGCTGTATCATTCACAGCCCCTTCCTATTGGGCTTTAACATTGTTTGGAACATGCGTTCCACCAGCATTCACTGCCTTATGGCAGTTGTGAAAGGCACTCCAACAACGCACGGAGGTGTGCACTGCCTGTGTGCCAGCAAGAAGGCGGCTGCCACACCATGTGCGGTGGTGGCCCCGTCCGTACCTGCCACCGAGGCAGGTAAGTTGGAGTGGGAGGTGGAATAGGGTGGGCAGAGGCGGTAATGGGGGCAGGCGGAGTGGGAGATACAGGGATCTTGTTGTCTTGTGTGCTCCCTGAGGCATCTGGTGGGGCCACTGTGAGATATGGGAAGCTGGACTAGATGGGCCTTTGGTCTGATCCAGCAGGGCTCTTCTTATGTTCTTATGGGAGGCAACGGAGGTGGGTGACAGGCAGATTGGATCCAGGAAGGGGGTGAGTTCAGCAACAGCAGCAGCAACAGCGGCTACCAAATCCTCTTTCCCGGACTGATCTCAGGCCTCCCCCTAAAAGCAGTTTAATGATAAACTCACAGCCCAATCCTATCCAACTTTCCAGCGCCAATGCAGCCACAATGCAGTGCCGAGGTAAGGGAGCAAATGTTCTCTTATCTTGATGGGGGGACAGCCACGTTTGCATGACTGCATCAGTGCTGGAAGGTTGGATAGGATTGGGCCCTGTAGTACGGCCCAGTCCTATCTGTGCCTTGAACTGCCAGAACCTGCACTTCAGCACTGCAAGGCCCTTTGCGGCGGTGCGAAAGCCTGGACACTGTCATGTGCTTCCAGGCCTCTGGTGCAAATGACTAGAAGTGTGGCGCATTTGTCAACAGCTCCTGGAGGCCATGCTCTCCTGGCTAGCACCCAGCACCATATACACGTGTAAACTACAGTATGTCATGCATAAACCATAGGAAAAAGGGGGTTGTTGTGCCTTGGTGCAGTGGGAAGAGAAGGTGGCAAGAGATGGGGAGGTGGCAGGATTGGGACCAACACAGCCCTGATCACTTGTGCTCATTTGCATGCAATCAGGGCTGTCTTCACCCCAATACTGCTTGCGTACAAGAAATCAATCCAGGTCGCTTGATCATTCAAGCTCCTCCTATCGATTTCTTGTGACATCTCCACTGCTGTGTAAGTGACCAAAGAAGGACATTAGGGATGGAGATTAAGCAGAAGACTATACTACAGATCACACAGTGCATTCAATCAGTACAGAACCAAAAATACAATCGAGAGGCTGAAAACGAAGCCATTAAGGTCACTGAAAGTGGCTCCTGTAAGCTCAGCCTCAAAGAGGATGTTCTCCCTACATGTAGCCCACACATTTTATTTTATGCTCTACATAACCTGGGACAGTTGACCTGGGGTTCTTCTCATTTTACCCTCAGAACAATCCTGTTTGGTCCACCCTGTGAGAGAGCCACCTTCTTGGCTGAGCAGGAATTTGCAACGGACAGCCCAATCCTATTGCAGATTGGGCTGTCGTGCAGAGGGGAGGAATAGGGTAGGGTGGCTGCGGGAGGGGGTGGATCTGATGGTGATGACACACGCCGGATCCTGTCCCCACTTTTGAAAGCCTCCCCACCCCTTTTGTCTCCTCGGACTTGCACCCGCTACAGAGCGGGTGCAGGTCCGAGGAGAACCATTGCAGAGACCTGGGACTGGTCTCAGGTCTCCCCCATAAGCAGTTTAATGATAATTCCCCTTTCCCCTCTGAAGCCTCCCGATCTGTCCCCCCCCCCGGATACAGCATGCCTGTTTTCACATGGGCTGCACAATTGGGGGGGGTATAGGATTGGGTCTCCACAGTCTTGGTCCAGGAGAGTTTTCCACCAGACCACACTGTCTCTGCTGAGGGTAGTGAGGGTAGACTATACTTGGCTGCATGGAACAATGATCTGACTGAACAGAACACAACTTGATATATGCACTCCAATCATGACTACACTTTATTCCATATGTCATATGATAAGAACATAAGAAAAGCCCTGCTGGATCAGGCCAAAGGCCCATCTAGTCCAGCTTCCTGCATCACACAGTGGCCCCACCAGATGCCTCAGGGAGCACAAGACAACAAGGTACTTGTATCCTGTCGCCACTCCCTTGCACCTGGCACAAAGAAAACCTACTCCTACAACCAGGAGGTTGCTTATCCCCATCATGGTTTGTAAGCTTGTAATATGGAACCATTTTGCTTTTTTTTGGGGGGGGGGTCATTCATCTGGAGCACTGGTGTGGATTTTTTTTCACTTTTTGTGATGATTGAATTCCCCATGCTCCCCTTTATTTCCTGATATGTTTCGTTTAAGAGAAATCTCAATGAAACGTCAACAAGGGAAAGAGGCTCCTCTCACATAGTTTGTAATCAGTGTCATTGCAGAATTATCACATGGCCAAGCAGTTTGGTCATTTTGTGCATTCACTGTTTTTGTCATCTGACAATAGTCCTAGATTCCTGTAGCAATTGGTATCTACCAGCCGCTTCAGTATTCAAGCACACCTGACTGGGTGAGAGGATAGAGAGAGATATCCCAGTAGTGTAGCCGGGGGGGGGGGCAGTGCAGTAAGTGCTGCACGGCGTTACATGGAGGTGCAGAGTGACCCCTCCCACTCGCCATCAGAGCCAGTCTGGCAGCGAAGGTAATGCTGCCTTCACTGTCGGACTGACTCCGATGGCACATGGGAGAGGCCACTCTGCACCTCCATGTAACGCCATGCAGCACTTACCGCACCGCCCCCCCCTCTGGCTACGCTACTGGGATGCCCAGGTAATTGTCAACTATCCAGTCAGATGAGCCACTGACATCATAAATCCTAGGTTTCTTAAGGTCATGCCCAAGGGTGTGTGTGTGTGTGTGTGTGTGTGTGTGTGTGTGTGTGTGTGTGTGTGTGTGTGTGTGTGTGTGCATGTGTGCATGCATGTGTGTGTGTTGAAGTCTGACTCCCATAGAGAACACTTCTGTGTATGGTCAAGTTCTCACATGGGCCAGAGAGTTGTAATGACATCTGGAAGGCTGGTCCTCTGGGTAAGTACAGCTAGGGACCAGTGAGGCAGTCACACTAGGGAATTTTACATTGCTTTATGATGTGCTTATAATTGTCAGCTTCTATTTTTGCTAAGATCTGCAAATGCCCACGCCTTTTCTAAAGCCTCTCATTTTGTTTCTTTCCTCCTTGACTTATGCAGTCTCCTTCCTCTCCTATTTTAATAAACTCCTTTGTTGTGTTAATCTTCTTCTGCCTGTTGTGTGGTTGAATTCAGCCAGAACTTTGCCCTAGTCCTAGTGGACCCCAAGAGCCCAATCCTGTCTAGCAGCACAGATAAGGTGCCTGCCGCAGCCTATGCAGGATTGGACCTGTGCTGGCACAGTCAGAGGCCTCCTTGGAGTAAAGGAATGTTCTTCCCCTTACCCCAAGTAGAGCCCCAGCCATCCCAATGGATCTACCCAAATGTGCGCAAGCTATGTTTGTGCGCATGTTCGAGCCAGCCGTGTAACACTGGCCAGGCCTGGGAAGGGGGATAGGGTTCAGTGGAGTGCACCACTGCCAATCCCTCCCCTGTCCCGGGCCTGGCTGACCAATTCCACCCCCCTGGAATGCCCCCTCCCTGCCCTACCCCCGCCCCTCCGCCACGCCATGGGGACTTACCTCTCTACCACGGTGCTCTGCGGCACTGGCGGTGTGGTGCGAGCCTCTCTGCCAGTGCCGCTTACTCTTTGGGTGCCACAGACATGCTTTATGATGGCCTTAAATATGCTGTGTTACTGGAACGTGTGTTCTGGTGGTGCAGCGGCCCAAAAGGATTGGGCCATTCTATTTTGTATTCACTGCCGCAGAAGCACCCTACAATGCTTAGCATCTTATCTTAAGGTCTGAAATAGTTTTCCAGCATCTGTGCTCACTTATAAAGAGGTGAGGATGAGAATTGATGGAACTGCATGAAACCCTTCGTAAACAACACACCATGGTTATTTGTTAAATGGACTGGAATCTTCAACTGAAAAGCAATTTTGATCACTAACTGGCTTTGGGGGGGAGCCAGAGGGTGGCAGAGGTGGAAGAAGAGAAAGAAAGGAGAAAAGGGAAGGCAGTGAATTAGATGAGGTAGGAAGACTGAGGGGCGGGTAGAGCGATTTCTTGATCGGCGTAATTTTTTGGGCTGCTGTTTCTTAAGTCTTTAAAGATCCAACTCCAGGCTTCAATTCCAGGCTCAGCTGGTTCCATTTGAGGATGTCACTATGGGCTGATTGTAGTTGCCACAATGCACAAAGGGTGGAGAATCAGAGGAGACTCCTCCATTGTTCTCACTGGCAGAGTGTCACCAAGGAGGGAATTTTCTGTCACAGTGCTGATGTACCGGCTCTGTGCGTATGGTCACCAGCTCTAGCAAAGTCTAGCCAGTCCAATGTTTGGAACAACAGTACTGCCTATCATGCTTCAGTTGTATTTGTGGAGCCCGCTCGAAAAGCCTGCATCCTCGAGCTCTGCCAGCTTGGCAGAGCTCAAGCCACTGCATTTTGGCCTCCGATGCGGTGTGGAGCGGGTGGCATGGTGGCCGCCATCTTGACTGCCAGCCACCTGCGTACCACCAGCCTGTGGTCCATGTACCACAAGTTGGGAACCTCTGGTTTAGATGCATCTGATCTGTCCCTTTCTGCATACAGAGACCAGGGCGTAGCAAAGCTCTGCATAGCAATAGATTTGCAATGCCCTCTTCTGTCCCCTGCCAATTAGCCTCACACTGGGTACGCTACTGCTATGCAAGGCTCACTGGACTGTGCTTGGTCATTTGTAGCAAACCGGGGCCCTATTTGACCATGTTTGCAAGCATCAATGGTCTCCACCTCCTCAGATGTTAATGCACAGGCTGCCTGCAGCAGGAGGGAGCGGTGTCATGCAAGGGACAGGGGGAATGGGCTACTTGATGCTTGTAGGGAAGGTGCAAGAAGACCCCAGCTTCCCATGACTGGTGGGATAGCCACCTGCCTGGCCCAGCAGAGAGAAACCCAATGATTGGCAAGTACAGACCAACAGCACATTTCTGTGCATAGCTTCTCCATGCTCTTCCCCCCACAAATGGATGGGCTGGTTTATATACATTATATTTAAGAACAATCCTGTGCTGGTGCTGCCTGTGTAATTTATGTTCAGAAGTCAGTTTTCAGGCAAATAAGAAAGGAAGTCCCTTCATAAGAAAGCCCCCCCCCCCCGAGACATCTTACTCTTCAGCGGTTTTAAGAAGGTGAATGGGGGGGGGGATGCTTCTTGTTTGACCTCCTGCTGTACACTTCCACAAATTTCTCATTTTTCTATACACTAGAAAGCAAAAGCAAGTGTGTGATATCGTCGAGTTTTCTCTCCTGACAAACTTTGCAATCTAGGATGGAAATTCCATCATGAATCCGTCTATTCCATTTAATAAGGTAAAAACCCACCATAAGCTGGAGCAGCTCCAGAGGTACTTATTTTAGATTGACAGCTATTTGTAAGCTACATCTTCCTAGTTGAGTCCAATAGCATGAGCACATTTCCAGGAAGGCTCCAAGATGATTCTTTGAAAATTAGTCATCCTTCTTCTTAAAAGGGAATGGAAATTAGGCAGGTGTCAGCATTTGCCATGAAATGACAGAATTTATCTTCCTGTGAAGCTCTGTTGGTATTGTTTAATGGCTGAAGGTGCACAGGACTATAATTAAATACATTTCTGGAAGACAACTGAGGGCACTAGAAAATTCAGGAGGAAGAAAAGGGAAGTTCATAAAATGCCAGGATTTGTCAGGGGGGCTCAGGGAGCCACTCTCCATGTCCCGCTCAGGAAAGAGTGGCCATTCTTCTAAATTTAATGTTTACATTAATTATAGCCCAATCCTGTCTAGGACAGCCGCTGGACCCTATCCGTGATCAGGTCAGCGCCGGTTCAGCTGGAGGCTGCCTTGAGGGAAAGGGACATTCGCAATGTAATGGCCAGGTAATGCCCAAGCTGCCCCTATGGGTCTCTTCGGCAAAATGGCCAACGCAAATCCGAAGAGCCCATGTAGACGGGCCTATGGCCTGACATAGCACAGGGCAGGTTTGCAACCTGCTAACCTGCTAACTGGGCAAAGAGACACTTTTAAAAGCGGTGCTCCACTTACATTTAGCAGGGGAGAGCAACTGCCTCTTTTCACCCTAGCATAACATCTATCCTGTGGCGATCTTAGTACCCAAAAGTCAGCCTACGCCATTCAGTCCACATATGTGTCTCCGTTATGCGGTGGAATCAACATTCAGCAACATCGAGTGCAACATTCAATTTTGATCATTGCATGTGATGTGGCTGAATACAAATGCATTTATAAGGACCACAGAATATGGCATCTGCCATGGCCAAAATGCTGAAAACTGACTCCCTGTGGTTCATGATCTCCACTCAGACTGTAGCCCACGTGCTTTACTGTCTTTCGAGATCGTGCCAAAATCAGGGATTAATCAGATTTCAGCAGTGAATCTGGGGATGTAGAACATCTGGAGCCCCTTTTGAAGTGGATCTGGAGATAACTGACAGTGCAATCCTATGCAGAAATCTGGCAGCAGAGCAAGTGCTCCGATGCCATAAGCCATCGCGAACATGCCGTAAAGCACATTCGCGACGACTCAGGAATAAGGGTGGCCGGTGCGGAGGCCGCCCTCTCTCCGCCACTGGATCATCCCTGCAGCCGCTGGAGGAGGTCAGTAATCCCCCGGTAGGCACAGGGGCAGTCTGGGTGGTGAGGGAGGGGGCCATTGGCTGAGCCGGCCTGGGAGGTGGCGGGGATGGCGTCCGCCATATCCCCGTCCCTGTTCCGGCTGACGCGGATGTTACATGGCCTCCTCTTACTTCTGCCAGCTAAATAGCTGGTGAAAATCCGAGGAGGCCCATTGAGGCTTCCCTGTTTTACACCGGGGGAAGGGGACGAACGTCCCCTTTCCCCGAGTAAACCTCCAGGCCACTCCGGAGTGGCCCGAAATGGGAATAGGATAGTTAGGCAAGATTGCTCTGCCCGTCAGTACAGATCTGAGGCTGAAGAGTCCCTAGGCCTTGATGTGTGGCAATGTTGTTACTGGCATATGCCTGGGCCTACAGACACCCAGGCAGGCTGCCAAATGACTCCACAACTGTCCAGCCTGCAACCTACTCCAGGCTTTGCATGCCACTGAACATGCCCCACAGAGTTTGAGTTCTCAGTGCTGTCGCCTTTCCCTGAATGACTCCATGGGTAGGCTTACCAGATTATCCCGGTTCTAAATCGGGGCATCCCCCAACCAATTAATTAAATAAATAAATAAAAATAGGGCACCCGAAATTTTTATTTATTTTTAATCAAATTATTTAATTCATTTATTTCCCTGTCCATAACTCTTACACAAATAATCATAACTCTTACGCAAATTGATTTCAGCTTTTCTTGTACAAATTGAAATTCAGCCGCTTCTTTCTCCTCCTCACCCATCATCGTGTTCTGAGGCTCCATGTTTCCAGTGCCATCGCTGTCTCAAAGCAGTGTGCTCTAGCCCTAAGGATGAAGCATAGCAGAGAACTGCCAACTCTTTGTTATTTATAACTTACTGTTTGCTCTTTTTGCCTTACTGCTGGTGCATTATTTTTAAAATATATTTTCTATGCTTCATATTCAACGGATGCACTCTTAATAAGAAAACCATTATTTTAAAGACTGAAAGCTGTGACAATAAATGATCTTCACAAGATTAGGATATAAAAGGACGACTTCTCCCTAAGCAGATTATTGTCTTGTGATACTGTTTAGAATAGCTACAGTGACTTTGAATCGCTCAGGTTACCAAACAGAAATTGGGTTGCTTAGTCCTTCAGATGCTGCTGAATCAACTGTTTCACTTACATATACTATGGATGTCATATTATGATGCTGCTTTTGTAGGAGCAATGGAGTCCCAGGCATAGAGATAATATTTATCTTTTATAACTGGGACAGATCAAGAGGTTAGATTAGATAAGTTTTATGGTAGTGATCTGGTGTGTCTTTTAATGTTAATTCAGTGAAAACATATTTTCTGACTATATTTTTTGCTGCTCTAGCAGTGTTGCCTAGATGCTGCCATTTTCAGTGTTTCCATTTACAGTAAATAACACAAGGAAACATAGTGCTGATGAAAGTTGTACAAAATGAATGGCACATGAATGAAATGAATGACAGTTCAGCAAAACAACCACATCTGGCCACAACTCATTCTATATAAAAGGAAATATTGTAGTTTGTATAATTTTGGTTCTCATTTGTTCTAGGTCATCAGAGAAGATCATTGTATTACTGTTAGTAGGAGAGATTCCAACATATACACCTGCTTTTTGATGTCATATAAGCCTGACGGTATTAAAAATACACAAACGTATTGGTCAGAGGCGATGTTCCCTTGGTGGTCAGTACACAGAACTGCCCATAGCACATGACAAGGTCCTCCAGTATCATACTCTAATATTGAAGTATTTTGAAACACTTCAGAAAAGAGCTATCCCTATACTGTATCTTTCTATCTAGACAGTCTTATGCAGTAGGCTGAAGAAAAAATAAAATGCAGTGCTAAGTCTTTCAGATGGAAGGTGGAATTAAACCTAATTAAAGAAAATATTCTTGTATGGCCCAATCCTATGGAGGGTCTACAACAGCAAGTCATGTGATCTGCTGCCGTTCCGTGAATGGCTCGAGGCCCTGCGCACGTGGCTCCCAGATGCCACACCGGAACACTAAGGTGGAGAAGAACGGGGAGGATTGGGGCAGGGAGCAGGCCAAACTGGGCCCGGAAGGGGGTGGGGGGAGGAATTCAGCTCCAGCAGCACACACCAAGATGCTGCTGCCACCTCCGCAGGTCTCCCCAAGGCTCTAAACGCTGCCAATCACGTTCCGAAGCCTACTTCAGGTTTTCGCTGAAAACCGGAAGTAAACTGGAAGTAGGCTTCGGAACGCAATTAGGGCATTTAGAGCCTTCGGGAGGCCTGTGGAGGTGGCAGCAGCCCCCTCCCCACCCTTTGGGGAGTTGGCAGGACAACCAGGTATGTTTACAACAGCATTTTGGTGTCAGGGCGGGCGTGATCCTGGAGGGCTGCCTCCGACATCACAGACTAATCTCCCAGTAATCTCCATCACAGAGTAATTACTCCGACAGATTAATCTCCCCTGTAAGGCTTTGAGAAATGCTGCTCTACACAGTTCCTAAATAACAGCAAAAATTCTGTGCTGGTGGTAAAAGAGGGAAATACCAGGGATGTGGATCAAGTCTCTGACTCCAAGTCTCGAGTCAAGTCCCAAGTCTCTGGGTCCAAGTCTCAAGTCAAGTCCCACGTCTTTGCCCCCAAGTCCCGAGTATTTGGTTGTGAGTTGCGAGTCCCTATTTATTTAATGGGGAAAACGGGTTTAAACCTGAACAAAATTGGACTTGTCGTAAGAATAAAATTGGACTTGTCATAAAAGGCTCCACGTCTCGAGTCGAGTCTTTCGAGTCTTTTACAGTCGCTGAGTCGACTCTGAGTCAAGTCATTGACGCGACTCGAGTCCGAGTCAATAGACTCAAGTCTACATCACTGGGAAGGGGAAACACACATGGAATTTTCCTTCAGTGATATATTCTGGACAAGAAGATCTGCTAATGTGATTAGTAACAACATCCAAACCTCATTTATGACCCTAAATATGCAACCTTTGTTTTTGAACTCAGCACCATCACTCGCCTTATACCATCATGTTTGACGGATACCTTGTAATCCTTTTGATCAGTGGTGGCCCTTCGTTTGCTTGCTGTATCACCTGTTGGTGTTAGGACTTGTATACCAGACTCCATATCACAAAGAAGGTCAGAAGCATCCAGTCCTCCACACAGGGAATATTTTGCTCTTTATAGCGCCATTAGTTTGGCCAGGTTACAGGTTAAACTCAGCATCCACTGTGACCATTACTGGCTCCTGTGCAGACATGTGGACATTTCTGCTGTCTCAGCAAGTATCCCCTTCAATGCAAAGCAAAATTAAATGTTGGCCAGGTGAAATCAGCCCCTGGAAGAAAGAAAGAAAAATAGAGAATTTACAAGGCTTAGTCGCAAAGCAAGGTCTCTCAGATTGCTGTTTTATGGTTTTTCTTGTACAAAATTTATAGGAGTAATCTGAATATGACCTTCCTCTAAGAATAGCAATTCCTTCTTTAAACACCTATCAAGGTAAGGAAAAGCAGTATTTAAGTATAGATTTCTCTCTCTCTCTCTCTCTCTCTCTCTCTCTCTCTCTCTCTCTCTCTCTCTCTCTCTCTCTCTCTCTCTTAATTCCCTGGCTTGTACTATTTCAAGGACACTTATAAGACAGAATGTGGCACTTATCATTCAACATCCTCTTTAGCTTTCAAAGTCCTAATGAAAATGAACTACAGTAGACATTGCCAGTGCTATTTCCTTTCATTTTTCACTTGACTTGGGGAATGTCCAACAAACGTTTCTTTCTGATGCAGTAGAACTACCATTAATCCTAACCTGACTCCGTATCTCCTGTGTAAACGTAACTCTCTCCGCTCCCCCCCCCATCCAGCAAATATCATTCTTTCTCCTCTACACCGCTGTCCTAAATGTCAATATAGCTATAAACGCATTTAGAAGTAGTTTGTGTTATAACCACACAACCCAGCAGGGACCTCATTCAGATCTCTTCAGAAGAGCCATTGTGTTTAGAGTGTTAAGTCTTGGGCAGCGCAATCCTGACTAAGGATCCAACTGGCGGCCCAGGGCTCCTTCCATCACCGGGGGCTTCTGCAGGATTGCGCCCTGAGACAGACCAGAGAGCTCAAGGTGCTAATCACTGCTCATTAATGAAGCCCACCAGGTGACCAATCACTGCCTCTCAGCCTAAATCTACCTCACAGGTTTGTTGTGAGGCTAAAATAGGAGGGCACAATGTATGTCACCCTGAGCAGGAAGGGTGGAATGAAAATGATTTAGGTATTTTTGTTTAATGGCTGGTCGTCAGGGCCAACACAAGCCATCCCTGTGCCTTAGACAACATGTCACTGCTATGCACCTTCCTTGACCATATGCTCACACAGATGTGTTGTGTGTGTGTGTGTGTGTGTGTGTGTGTGTGTGTGTGTGTGCGCGCGCGCCCCCTCTTTTTGACCTGGCACTATATCAGTGTCACCTGCTCCTCTGCCACTCCCCTGCCATCGTTTTTCGGCAAAAAACAGAAGTGGGCTTTGGAATGTGATTGGCACCATTTAGAGCCTTGGGGAGGCCTGCAGAGGTGGCAGCAGACCCCCCCCCCGGACCCTTCGGGGAGCTGGCAGGGCAACCAGGTATGTTAAAAACAGCATTTCTGAGTCGAAGGTGGGCGCAATCCTGTCCGGAAAAAGTGATGGGTCGCGACCCACCACTTTGAGAAACACTGGTCTAAGGAGTTGAGGCGATGAGTTATCCGAACTTTCCATCACCCTTCTTTTCCATGGAGGCTCTGCTCCCAACCCACCAGAAAATGGGTCCCAGCCCACAGTTTGGGAAACACTGCCCTACACAAAGTGACCTTGCATCGACAGGGCTGCCATCAGGTTTTCATTACAAATGGTTGCATGTAACATGGGATTTGACCCATCGCTTAGCCTGCGGTAACAGCCTTCCTGATTATCATTTTAAATATTATGGCTGTGCTGCAGACTGTTGAAGTGAATGTGGTCACACTCCAGTGCACTGAGTCCCAACATTGCACAAGGGTCATTGTCTAAGATCAAGAGGGGTCTACCCTGAACAATTGATTTCCTGTGTTTGCAGGAAAGTGGACATTGACAGACTTCCATCAACCATCACCCACTTTTCTGAGGTGGCTGCTATTACCCTCTTTTCAGAATCTGTTTCTTCTTTCCTTCAGAAGGGTCATTTAAGTCTACTGCCACTTTACATTATGATGTGTGCTATTAATAATCCTAGTAATAATTACTGGGTCCTTAACGCAGCTCTGACTTATTTGGAAGAGGCCGTTTTCACAGGAATAGATTGCCAGACAGAGAGGCTCGTGCCCTTTTATCAAATACTAAGCTTGCTGGTGCATACTTCCAGCAGCGATAATAAATGAACAATGAGAGCATATCTACGCTACATTGTTACATTGCTTTAATGTTCTTTTCCTCTTCCCAAAAAGCCTATTCATTGTAGTCCCATGGCAAGTGATGGTGTGTGTGTGTGTGTGTGTGTGTGTGTGTGTGTGTGTGTGTGTGTGTGTGTGTGTGTGTGTGTGAATCTCTAAAAGAGAATTCTCTGGACCCCTTAAAACGACATGAACTAGAAGGACTCTTTGGGGAAAACTGGTGGTATAAGCTTGTCATGCAGTTTGTAGGAGTGGTCAAACTACAGGCTTGTGGGATTAGGAGCCCAGTCCTATCCTTTGCCCCACCACAGTTTGCAGCCATGCCAAAATGGACTGCGCTGTATACTGTGGGTGTGTGGGTGGGGGAGATCTGCAGGCATGGGAGGGGAAAGGAAAAACATTTTCCCTTACTCCTCTATACGCCTCCCGATCATCAATGTGTCTCCTCAGATCCATGCCAGATCCTTAGCTGGCACAAGTCTGAGAAGTTAAACGGGACATGCCAGCTGCTCCTGGAGAGGATAGCATCCAGCAGAAATCGCCCAGGGTGTCACCCTCTCCTGCCTCCAACACGCATCCCACCCTCTTCCATTCTGCCCTCCCCGCCGACATACCAAAATTAGTGGGCCTTGATCACCCCACCGCCATGTGCAGGGCTGCTCCAACCTTCCTGGTGGTGTTCCAAAAGTGCACAGTTTCGCACGCTGCCAGATCGCCACCTGCGATGGCCATAAAGCAGCTACCACTGCCAGAATGCTAGTTGCTGTTACTTTATTATTTTACTAGAATCGCGCGTCCACCAACTGGAGCCAGGTGCAAAATTGTGGCTCAGGTGGGACAGAGATACAGTCCAATTCTATCCTCCCCCCCCCTGCTGGTGCAGCTGTACCGAAAAGGATTTAAATCCCCTTTTCCCTCTGTAAGCCTCCTGCCCCGCAATGTGTCTCCTTGGACCTGTGCCAGCGATTTCGCTGGTGCAAGTCCAAGGAGAATAAGGGAGCAGGGAACCTGCTGCCGGGGAGGGAGGGGTAGGATCTGGCGTGCACCATCGCCGCTGGATCCACCCACTCCCGCAGCCTCCCCCTCCCCGTTCCTCCCCCTCCCTGCCCAGTTTCACCTCCTTCCCACCCTGTTCTGCCCTCCCCCTCCCCGCCTCCCCTGCCACCTTATCTTCCTCAGTTGGTGGCTGGCGCTCTGTCGACGCGTGCGGGAAGGCTCTAGCCTTCCCGCCAGTGCTCTGGCAGTGTGCTACCCAGCATGCTGCTGGAGCGTGCTTTATGTCCATTTTTCAGCAGTTGCCGCTAGCAGAACGCGCGTTTCAACAGCAATGCGGCCCAATAGGATTGGGCCACTAGAATTAGGACATGTACAGTGTGCCCCTGAGCACATCCTTTGCCCAAGAATTTGCTTTATGTGGCAGAACCGAGTTCGCAGAGGCAGCCTGTTGCTTTCTATGTTCACTGTTACTCAGTTTCATGATAGTTGATTCATTTTCCTAAGGTGCAATTTACAGGCTTCCCTAACCCCGTAAATTTTACATATAAGACATTGGTTTTGTGCCAAAACGTGCTAGGCAGTTGGTGTCTCTCCCAAGATGCTTTCTTCCCCACCCACCTCAATATGACTCCATGTATTATGACCTTTTCTGCAGCTCTCCAGTGAGTCTGGTTAAGTCTCATATTCATAAGCTTCCAGCAGTCTCTATCTTTTGCCTTTATGATGTGGGTTATCGTCTTTATGCAGATGATAGCCGCATTTATGTATCTTTTCTGTCCAGCTTTCGCTGGTAGTCTCTGTTATCAGCCTGACTGACTGATGAACACTGGGAGGCCCAGAACTTTAAATCCAGTGTGCTACTGAGAGTCGACCTTATCGGTTTTCCAAGTATGTCAGCATGCATAGTACAAATAAGAATGGGTGAGGTTTTTCTGCTGGGTTATTTAATCATCTTGAAAATATGGCTGAAGTCTTCACAAGCAAAGTGGGAACTTAAAAACAACAACAACAACAAACCAAACCATTCCCAGGCCCTTAGCCAACTGTTGACATTTTGATTTTGTTGTCCAAATCTGGCCAGTGCCATTGGAGCGTGGCTGAAACGTAAGAAGCCATGCAGTTACCATTTAGGATTCAAGAATTTCCTGAACATCCTGATACTGTACAAACATTTGCTGTCTCCAGAAGAAGCAATGACAGCTGCAGAATGACTGATAAACTAAACTTAAATGTCCACAGTGTATTTTCTCAGTGCCAGTATTTTTCTACACATTGTCTTTCAAACAGCCTGACCAGGAAAGTTTTTGGTTCTGCTAAGGAAGGATTCTACCGAGTTATAGCTTGAGTTGCTAGTATTTCAAAGGAGTTCCACTCACCGTAGGCTGTTACCTGATTTCACCCAAAGCATAATTCAAGGCAAATTGCAGGTTTGGCCTCAAGCAGAACTAGGGTTGGTTCTAGTTCTGCCTGAGGAACTAGAAATGCTTTGTTCCATTCTGAAAAGTTTTGAAAGATCACAAAACGGACTCATTCTGTTGTGCCCAAAACTCTGTAATGGATTCCACATGAATTTGGGCACCCACAAAGAGGCCTAAATGGTATTCAAGTTTTGCCTGCACCAAGTTGATAGTAACCACAAGTTAGATTTAAACCAGAGTTTGATTGAAGTGGTGACTGAAAGCAAGTTTCAACGTTTGGTTTAAAGCTAACTATTGTTAGCATTTAATTTGGTGCAGATGTAACCTGAATTATAGTTATAACTGAAAAGAGAAGGAATTGGAGTGAGAGGTGAGAGGAGAACTATGCAAACCCAAGGAGAAAGATGGTATGAAGTGAGGTATGATCTTTGTGTTGTATTCAGGAATGGTAGATCACTTGTGCAGTGTCCCCTTAAGTACAATCTAGTCTCCATACTCCCCTGTCTCTATCTTTCCTGGTGCAGACCTAGGCTGATGTGGACCCCAAATTCAGGGAACAAGGATTCAACCAACTCCTGATGAAGTAAACATGGTAAAGAGATCGAGTTGTACCATCACCAGGTTGCTGGGGGCTCTGGGGCAAAGCCCTGCACTGATGCCCCATGGCACGTCCCACCCACCCTTGATGGTACGGTGGTTGCCACCACTGCTATTGGTAGTGGGGATTCAGTGGTTGACCTGGCCAAGTGAGCCCTCTAATGGGTTGTGCTCTTGGCCAGAGTGCCTGATCTGGCCAACCTCTAGCACTATCCTTAAGATCAGGAATAGAACACCTCTGTCAAGCCAAAGGAAATCTAGCAATTCAAGACTGATATGTTCAAAAGATTGATCATAAGATACCATTAGTGGCTTGGCTTCCCACTTTGCTTCTGGCTCAGCGCAAATAAAATCCTGGCACCAGTTGTTCCGCTGCTCTGGCGGCTGCACAGGCTGCCAATTCGTTTCCGGGCCCAATTCAAGGTGCTGGTTTTGACCTTTAAAGCCCTATATGGCTCGGGGCCAGGTTATTTGAGAGACCGCCTACTTTTGTACAATCTGGTCCGCCCCCTCAGGTCATCAGAGAAGGCCCTTCTAAAAGTGCCATCGCCTTCAGAGGTGAGAGGGGCGGCGGCAAAAAATAGGGCCTTCTCAGTAGTGGCACTGACCTTATGCAATTCCCTCCCTCTAAATTTGTGAACTGCTTCCTCTTTAGAGGCCTTCCGGCGGGGCCTGAAAAAATTTCTTTTTACACAAGCCCTCTGAAGCTACCGCCCAGCCTTTTAGTGGGCCAGCCCTCTCTCATAAAAGCCTTTTACTGTTGCTTTTATTCCTCTCTGTTTTATTTCCCTCTGTTTTTTTAAGATTGTATTAATGTCTTTTTAAGCATTTTTATACTATATATTCACGGTTTTATGACTTATGTATTAATCTTGTATTTGATGGGTTGTTTTTTTATTGTAAGCCGCTTTGGATCCCCCCTATGGGGGAAAAAGTGGGGTATACATTTAATAGATAAATAAATGAAATAAAAATATACAGGGAAGAAGAAAAATAGCATCACTGACCCACCAGTCTGGTTTTAGATGCCAGCCCTAGTGCAAAGGGGTATGCTGCCTTCTCACACTGTTTTGACCTGTGCTTTGGACCTGACCCACAGGATTGGACTGCAAGTGTCTTCCATCATCAGTTGCCGAAGAAGCAGGAGATGTTACTCCAGGACCCTCCAGCATATAAGCCAGACAGCAGAATTAGTCTGCAAATGAAAAGTTTGCTTCACATCAATATGCAAGTCATCAGGAATGGCAGATACTTATTATGTATTCTTCCAGGTTCTTTTTTCTTAATTTCCTGGGCCAATATTTCTTGCGTAGTCTTCAGCAAGTCTTTTATAAGCCTACTTTTCACTTTTCCTCTATGACGTTACATCCTGGACTAATGATCATAGCTTATGCAGTGACATTTCGATTGATTATTGTGTTGGGAGAATGGGAGAAGAATGCTTGGCTGTGAAGAAGAGGCTGAGGTCCCAATCAAGTGATGGCAAGCTCGTGGGTGGGAAGTGAGACAGACTTTGGGACTGGCAAGATCCAGATGGTGGTGGAGAAGCTTGCAAGATAAGCTGAGGGAGAGGAAAAGGCAAGAGCAGATTCTCTAAGCTGCACAGCGCATTCCACAGTGATTTGCTGTACAGACAAAGAACTTGCAGGAAGGGGAGGCTGAGAGAGGGCAGGAGCCAACCCTAATGGGGAGGGACAGAGGGAGAAGAGCCGTAAAGATATGTGCCTGTCCCATTCGCACATAAAGTGCAGGGGCGGGGGCTGTGTCTGTCCTTTGCTTGAAGCTTGTGAGGAAGGAAGTGAAAAACGCCGTTTCCTTCTCTTCCTGACCTCACTTGAGCTCCACTGTGTCGGGCACTTTGGTTCCAAGCCGACTATCTTCTAACGTTGGAGCTGGTCTGGAAGAAACCTGCTTAAAACCCTGGAATGCAGTGAGGTCAGGCAGGAGAGGGGTCAGCTTCTTTCCCCTACATGCTCCTTTTCAAGCAGACCCCAACCTACTCCAGCTCTGCTTTACAGGTGAAGGGAGCAGACATGTGGCTAAAAAGTGCCCCATCACAAGGAGTTGTTTTACCCTTATCAAGCCTCTTCCTTGGCTTGGCTTTCATTTTGTTGGCTATTTGCTTCAGGTGGAACCCCCAAATTCATGAAAGGAAGCAGTGTCTAAGGGCGCAATCCTATCCAACTTATGCCACCAGTGTAACCAGCGGTGCAGCGAGAACGGGAGGCCCCAGAACAGAAAGGGGATTCAAATCCCCTTTGAATTCCCCTTTTGGAGGGGATTTGAATCCCCTTTCCATTCTGGAGCCTCCCGTTCTCGCTGCACCGCTGGTTACACCGGTGGCATAAATTGGATAGGGTTGAGCAGAGCTCAGCTGGTGCCTGGTGGCATAAGTTGGATAGAATTGCGCTGTATGGTACATAGTGCCTAACATTGTTAAATGTATCAGACGTTTGGGTGCACAGGACTGCTATTTCCTTAGATCCAAATGGAGGTGCCTGTTAAATCTGTACCACCAACCTTCAGATAATAGGATTCTTTTGCACTGTTCATTAACCTGAAGAAACTCCGAGCCATATTCATAAGCCTCCTAGTTCAGTTCAGGAGATAATACGATTACCATTGTAATTAATTGGAAATAGTATTCAGATTTAATTCCTCTCACCGTATGCTCCCATCATGCATGCTAGGGAGTGAGGTGCTCAGACTATCGCCATCCTCCAACTCTTGAATGGTGGATTCTGCATTGTTAAGCTAATCGTATGGCTAATGTTTAATGCCATTTAGAATATCATAATGCCATTTAGAATATAATTAATTTCAGATAAATACCTAAATGGACAAAGCATAATCTGGCCAAATCTCTGTGCATAGATGATTACAGCAAAATGGGAATGTAATATTAGAAACTCAATGGCTCCAGGTTTTGTTACATGCAAAAGACTAAAGACCTGCTTTGCCAAGAAGAATCTCTTGTACTCTGTTTCAGTGGCTTGAGGTTGTTAATCTGGTCCAAGATGATCAACTTCTCATTAATCATAATAATTAGAGATAGATTTACTGAGCATTAGTGCAATTTTCATCATGCTAATAGTTGTGCAATCCACTGTTCATTAATATAAATGAGGTAAATTAGGACCATGACATTATAAAGAGGAGGAAGGAGCTGCTGGAATTTCCAATGATCCTCCCAAATCTCTATTAATGTAATGGTGATGTGTTGTTGCTCAGTAGCCTCTTTCTTCCCTCACTCTTTATAGATACCATCTCGGTTTTGTCAGGGCAGTGGTAATTAATGGAGTTGCTTCAAAGATCAGATTTAAAGTGTAACTAGAGATCTGTGCTGTGTACATTTATTTTAGCTATGTTTGTTTTTGTTAAGAAACTGCATCCTGTCCTTCAATGTAAATCATTCCCAGAGGGATATACAGTAATTCAGTTTAAAAACAATAATAAAGAAATTGTAAAACAGCAGGTTGGAAAGAACTGCAATTGAACCATTTTCCATCATGGATTAAAATGAGTGAGAGATTTTAAAAAAAATGTCTTCCCCTGGCACAGAAAGGATAGCAAGGCTGGCACCAGTTAGCCTTCCTGAGAAAGATCCATAATTAGAGCTCCATAATTGAGAGGGATGTCTTACTAGGAGTCAGGTGTCACCTGCCTTAGCTCAGGTGACAGAGGCTCCTAGGTGCCCTGGATTTGCCTACACACCAAGGACCCTAACCCTAACCCTGATCTGTGTTGGGTTCAGGGCCAGAAGTGTACTTTGCCTCACAAACTGGTCACCTCATAGGAGATCAGACTCTGCAATGAATATTATCTCATAGGAGATAAGATTCTTATAGATTCTCATAAGATTCTCATAGGAGAATCTTATCTCATAGGACAGTGGTTCCCAAATGGGAGGCGCGGCTCCCAGGGGAGCCGTGGAAACCAGCCAGGGGAGTCGCACAGTGCCACAGAATCCTCTCAGAAAACAGTGCAATTCCAATTGGCAGGCATCTACATAAAGTAATGGGGAGCCATGGCCAATGGTCGCCAATGGTCAAGGGAGCTGCAGGTCAAAAAAGTTTGGGAAACACTGTCATAAGAGATAAGACTCTGCAATGAGCCATCTAGCAGGAGGGATGACTTCGTAATGCCATGTACTCATGCATAGCTAGGCCATTACACGCAAAATCCCAAGGAGAGGTGTGATATTACAGATTATCTGTGTTTCTTACAATGTGGAGACATTTTTAAACCATAATTTGGTTAGAATGTGGTAGGGCTGCAGGGGGCCAGATCACATTGCTTCAGGAGAGTGATGTGGCCTGAGGCTGCCAGGTGGCCAACCCTGGTCCATGCAGTCACCCAAAGCATTCCCTAGCCACAGTTTTTACCCATTTTCCAATATTCATGCACCTCTGTCTGTATCTGTTAAACAATGGTGGTCTGCCCTGTGCATGCAGTCATAAAATGCATGCAGAGAGTGAAGCGTTGCACTTACCAAAAGATGCTCTTGCTTCTACATTCTTATTCCCCCCTCCCCAGTTACCAAATGATCATATCCACATTTATACATTGGATTGATACATTCAGTATGTGTGTCTCCCTTTTCTTCCCTAATGTGATGAAGGCAAAACGTCACTCAAATAGCTACAGTATGGTGCAGTAATCCCAGATGCATTGCAGATTCTGCTGTATCTACTTTTGGAAAGGAAACCTATAGCCAACAATACAAAGTCACCTGCATGTTTATGTGGGAAAGACCTAAGAAGGCTGTTTTGTTTTGTCTTGCTCAGCACATTTAAATTGGCTCTTTGACTTGCAGGCTTCTGTGGCATCATAGTATCTCAAGCAATGACTAAGGAAGGATTGGAAACAGGTACTGTAGTTTGTTGATCTCAGAACTCTTCTGATCCAGTTGCCCAAAATGACAGGAAGTTCCCATGGAATATATGATGCCTATGAAATAGAACCAAAACATTTTACAGCAGTGAACAGCGGTGGCATTCCTGGAGGTTGTACGGCACCTTAAGTGGTGCAAGACGCTGCACCGTACCTTGCAAACTGGTGTAACGCGGCCCCTCCCACTTGCCCATGGAGCCATTCCGGCGGCAAAAGCAACGTGCAGCACATTGCCTTCACTGCCGGAATGGCTCCGGGGGCATGTGGGAGGGGCCGCGTTACACCAGTTTGCAAGGCGCGGTATAGCGCCTTGCACCACTTCTGGTGCAGTACCCCCCTCCAGGAACGCCACTGGTGAACAGCATGTATTCTCTAATTAGCATTTTTAAAAACTTTTCTTAAAAAGTAACACATGGACGTCAGCATAATCTTAGCGGAATTAATATTCTTCTTCAGGCCAATGTACACATTTATCAAGCATTAGCTTCTATCTTCAGTCATGTACAAATCACTTTATGAGGCCTAAATCGATGTAGTAATTTTCACTTTTTTGCCTGTATCGCTTTTTGAGTTGCATTTTTTGTGTTGTGAAATGATTCTCTTGCAGCTCTGTACTAATAATCTATGCTGCTTGCCTCAGTTTCAAAAGCATTGCTTTGCCCTTGGCTATGGTGGGGAAACAGCTGTGATTGGAGATGTCAACTTTGCCATTAACATCAAGTGCTGTGAATCACTTTTTATGAATGTGTTTTGACTAGCATCACAGTATTATTGGGTGTGGATGGATGAATATCTGAAAAAGTAACTGCCATGTCAGCTGGGAAAAATATTTTCTTTTTTCTCCCTGCAATCCAGAATTTTCTTTGCTTATTACAAAATATACTACTCAGTCCCCCCCCACACACACACATCCAGTTTTTAATTATCAGTAGTTAAAGTTCAAAAGGGTGGCTATGTTTTTGGTTACCTAATATGCTCAAACCTGCAGTAGCTAAACATGTTCAACCTTGTAGGAATTACCAAAAATGGCCTCACAATAGTCATACTTTAACTAGCTTCACCCTCTGATTTATATACACTTCCAAGGGGTGAATAAGAGGCTGACATGAATTCAATGAATGAAAAAAGCCATCAGTCAAAATGGGGGTCTGGTGACCAGAGCACACATTGTTATCGGGCTTACGTTTAAAACACGTGAAACATGTACATATGAGGGAAGTCTATTTCGTGTGCAGGGACCTTGTGCAGGAGCCGAAGGCACAACTCAGTGGACTGGCCAAAAGGAGAGAGGTGTTAAAGGTGCAACAATTTAGAACTTTTGTTGTGGGGATAATAATACAATAGCAGGTGAGGGAATCAGTTGAAAAATGCAGTGCAATGCACTATGGTCAGCAATCACTCACACATCTAAACCCTAAACATAAGCAGTTTCTAGGTAAAAAAAAAAGAGAAGATGAAATCCTTACAAGGAGGAGGAGGTATGTAATGATGCAAGCAAAAGAGGAGGAAAAGGAGGGCAAGCAGATGTAAGGAGATCAGGAGGGTTACCGAGGAGGGACAGGTGCTGAAGAGCCAGGGGGGTTGCAGTAGGAGGAGGGAAGGGGGTGAGGAGATGAAACGGGAGAAAAAGAAACAGGGAAATACCAAGGTAACAGCTGTGGTGAAAGACGATGGCTGAGTTGTGGTTCTCTGTAGTTTGAACCAAGGGCTTAAGGGTTTAGGTTAAGCCTACAGGCAAGCAGTGAGCCCCTCAGTGAGGCCGTGAAGTCAACTTCACTAACTTGTGGTGGGACGAACCTGCCTCTCCAACCATTGGATCATGCTTAGTGATGCCTTGCACCTTCAAAATCATGAGAGAGAGAGAGAGAGAGAGAGAGAGAGAGAGAGAGAGAGAGAGAGATGCAGTTTCTGCATTCTTGGAGTTCACGATGGATTGGTAACAGGAATTGTTGGTTGAAGGCTTGGTCCTCCCCCGATAACAGTTAAACATAGAGCAAGAGTTCTAGACTCATTCATATGCACACACAGCGCGCCCACAAAGGAGTAAAAGATAGAGGCATTAAGTGTGACTCTGCACCTGAGACACTGAAGCTAGAGTGGAGTTTTGTGGACCAATGGCCAGTATTGCCAGAGACCAAAGTTACCTCACCTGCTGAGGCAGTTTGACATGTTGCAGAGATTGTGGGCAGTGGTGTAACTAGAGTGGAGCGGAGGCAAGTAGTTCTGCAAGACTCCATTACACCGGAGTCAGCGGCCCCTCCCCATTGCGGTTGGAGCCATTCCGGCAGCGACAGGGGAGTGTCCTGCATGTTGCTGTTGCTGCCAGAATGGCTCCAACAGCAAGGGGGAGGGGCCGCTGACTCCGGTGTAACGGAGTCTTGCAGAACTACTTGCCTCCGCTCCACTCTAGTTACACCACTGATTGTGGGGTAAGGGTGCCAAGATGCAGCAATCTCCAAGAGTATCACCATATCTCCAATCTCCAAGAGCAAGGACTCCAGAAAAGGACTTGAAAATGAAACCCAGGTGGGCTAGGCCTTGCTAGTTTCAAGGAGGGAAGCAAGGCAAGGGAGCCAAGTTTGTTTTACCGGGGAAAAGCACGTTTTCGGAGAAGCAGCCCAGCATGTGGCTTACAAAAACAGAGGGAGCTCAGCAGAGTCTAGAGCTGCCATTTGGGAAAGCGCTCAGTGAAGGGAGCAGGAAAGAAGGGGGAAAGGTTGGAAAGGAAGAGAGCAGTCTGATCAGTAGCGTTGCTGGAGGTGGGGCGGAACGTTAAGTTCCGCACTGTGCTGACCTCCATTACTCACTGGCATGAGGAGGCCCCGCCCCCTCGTCGTCGGAGCCATTCAGTGGGGCGAAGGCAATGCGCAGGAGACTCCCTGTGCGTTGCCCCACTGAATGACTCCGAAGGCGAGGGGGAGGAGCCGCCTCATGCTGGTGAGTAATGGAGGGTTAGAGCGGTGCAGAGCTTATCGTTCTGCCCCACCTCCAGCAACGCTACTGAGACCTGTACTGGGTGCTGGTTGGCACAGTGGTTCTTGGGTAGCAGATGAAGTGAATGTGTTTGCCACCCACAGCACTGACTGGTCTACAAGCAATAGCAATATGGTTGGGGAAGACAGACAAATGAAAGACCACTAGGGGTCTGTGACCCGTTTTTTTATACCTTAAATTCTTATAGGGAAGCATAGAGCTATTATGGGATGAACTCATCAAGGACCTTCCTTTTGTGCCTTGATGCTCCCTCCCCCCCCCCCCCGATTGCTCATCCCCAGGTCGGGATGGGTGCTGCTTGTACTTTTAGTGATGGCACCTGGCCTAGAAGCCTTTAAAGCCTTTAAAAGGGGATTGGACAGATTTATGGAAGAAAAGTCTATCACAAGTTACAAGCCATGATGGGGGATAAGTAACCTCCTGGTCTTAGTAATAGGCTATCTCTTAATGTCAGATGCAAGGTAGTGGCAACCGGATACAGGTATCTTGTTGTCTTGTGTGCTCCCTGAGGCATCTGTTGGGGCCACTGTGAGATACAGGAAGCTGGACTAGATGGGCCTTTGGCCAGATCCAGCAGGGCTCTGCTTATGTTCTTATGCCCAGTACAGGTGAGTGGTGGGGTTTACAGCAAGCTACTGCTCTAGAAATCTGACTGATGTCAGTGAGCTTGTTTAACGGATATTATGATATATGAAGTTGAAAATCTTTTAGAGTAGTAAAAAGTCGTCTTGTCAGTTCATCTTTGTATACGGCACTTGATAGATCGTTCACAACATTTAATTATATTGTCATGGTTGAAAAACTCAAGCAAAAGTCAGGCCAACATTCATTGCAAATGCTCGTTAAGCTAATAGAACTCATCTCTGGAGATCAGTTCCAGAGAAATGGGATTTACAAGATTTCAATAAAATGCCATTCAAAATATAGTGTTACTTTACCATTCACATCAAGCTGCATCCGTTCAGATTCCGGATGAAATTCTACACATTAAATAGATTACACAGTGGTTGCTAGTTGTGGACACAGACTGCTCTGTACCCTACCTGGAGAAAAATGATCTGGCCTCTGTTACTCATGAGCTGGTCCCATTGAAGTTAGACAGCTGTATATAATGCAGGGCTCCCTGTGGGGCTGCCTTGAAAGGTGGTTCAGAAACGTGAAGTGCTGCAAACTGCTTCCACAGACCTGATGGTGGTTGTGACATTGATCTTGTATCCATTGCATGGGTTGCCGCTTCATTTCTGGTCCTCACTTAAAGTGCTAAAATTATTTATTATTATTTTTTTTATTTTCTGTATTTATATATCACCTTTCTCATCATCAGATTTCTCATCAGATTTATTCAAGGTGGTTTACACAGGCAGGCTATTTACAATATTGTTCTATTCATATATAGAACCTTCCATACTCCAGATGTTTCCCTTCCGAGTGCAGCCCTCCTTCTGGCTTGTGCTCTGCACTTCCAAGCTTCACAGTTTACTGCAGTTCACCCACAAATGGTTGTCAAGACGTTCTCTCTCTAGCTGACTCCTCCGCATTCCACCCTCTTGTGGTGCCTTCTCAGTGTCTGTCAGCAGCTTCCGTCTCCCATCCAAGCGAGAACTGAGGTCAACCCTGCTTAGCTTCTTCAGGCAAGGCACTGGCTCAACCTCCAGGCAACACCTCCTGCCCAATTCAATTACATTCAAAGTTCTACATGGCCTAGGATCCGAGGATCCAAAGTCGAAACACCTTTGCCCATTTGAGCCTACCTGAATCCTACAATTGGCTCTGCTTTCTGGCCTGACTTTAAGGCAAATTTATTTGGTAGCTCCCAGATACAGGACCTTTTGGGTAGTGGTGCCACAGCTTTGGAATTCTCTCCCTGAGGGAGATTCACCAAGTTCCTGTCATGCCTCCCTACTTGAAAGCTTCCCAGAGGCACTGGGCTGGTCACTATTGAAAGCAAAATATGGGACCTGGATCTGACTGAGTAAGGCACTTTTTATGCTCTATGATCTTGTTAAAAATCATGTTGTACCTGCTTTTGTGTATGAATGTCTCAAACAGGGTTTGCACCAACATTTCAAAAAAGAAAAAGTGAAATTTGAAGCAAATTTCAGGGTTCCTTCCAACATGAAACATCTGAGGATTTTTAAGGGAAGCCAAACAACTTTCTGTAAAAGAAGTGAAATTTCGAAGGGATTGGGAGGGACTCTGTATACCTGTTTACCTTTCAGAAAAATATAAATATCTGTAAAATTGATTGGGAAGGTTTGACATTCTGAATGCCTATGAAATCCCCTATCTGTCTCTTAAAGATATAGATAATTAAAAAGGTAAAGGTGACCCCTGACAATTAAGTCCAGTCGTGTCCGACTCTAGGGTGTGGTGCTCATCCCCATTTCAAAGCCGAAGAGCCAGCATTGTCCGAAGACGCCTTCGTGGTCATGTGGCCGGCATGACTCTCCTTGCCGCAGCGCATAGCATGCGGCTGGAACATGGAGTGCTGTTTACCTTCAATGTTGGGTAATTCTTGACACTAGTGCCCAACAGGAGATGTGAATAACCCAACCCAGGAGATTTGAATAAAGAGTATGGTGATACTAGTTTTGCTACATTCTGCATGGAACTCATAAGAATGGAAATAACTATACATTTCTGAACTCCAAGGACAGCAGATGTTATTGGAAAGTCTCTGCAGTACATTCAATTCTCCATAAAGACATTTTGACCCCGGTGCACGAGGCCTACTAAAAATTAACTGTCTTGACTAGTGTCTCATAGCAAGGCCACATTATTCAGTTATTCTCATATCAGGAAATGAAGGTGATGAACTTATGTTTGATTGCAAATTTGTAGAATATAAATGGTAGTTCAGATACTAATAAACATTTACAGTATATCCCAGAACAAATTGTGAACATCATCATAAATCTTTGGGAAAGATACCTCTGCCTATTAAAATACATGATAAATCATCTTTACAAGGATGTGCTTGAGAAAACACTGTCTTTCTTTAATACAAAATTATAAACTCAGAAGTGCCAAAGCTTGCATAACTCCAAAGAAGGCTCCTGAAAGTCTACCAACCTACACAAAAGTGACCTTGAAAGGCAGCTAGCACCTCCAAAATCACATAAATTCTGGGGCAAGCAAATGACTGTTGATTGAAGCAAGTGCTAACGGAGCCCGCACTGTATCCAATGGTGGGGAGGCAATCAGAAGGCTATCCAGAGGTAAGTAAAAATATTTTTACTTTTTTTTATTTTTACTTACCTCTAGGTAGGCCTCCTGGCCACGTATGGGACTTCTCAGACTCATGCCAGTGATGCTGCTGTAAGACTGAATTGAGACAGGGGTGGGGTGGGCTGAGAAATGGGGGATAGGATCTGGAGTGCATGTTTGCTGCAGAAATCCACCCCCTCCAGCCCACTCCCTACCCCCTACCCTCTTCCTCTCGGTCCCCGGAACACCCCAAACCTCCCCCCTCTGCCCTGCCACTAACTCACTGACATCGGTGGGGCCTCCTGGAGCCCCAGGCATGCACGCTGCACCTCTGGCCATTTGCGACAGTGGACCAGAAGTGGACCTATCTCGGCCATATAGGTCCTTGTCCTGCTGGAGCACGAGTTCCAGCAGTGCAAGGCCCAGATAGTATATCTTGTGTTGTGGGAAACTCTGACTGTCAAGGCCAGATCAAGAACATGTCTAAATCTCTTTCCCAAACCAAGGGTCCAGCTGTCCATTGCTTGAGTGGAAATGGAGGCTTGAGCTGAACCTTGCTGTGCAGCAGACTGAAGATACAGCTGTGCTGACCAGAGACTTGATTGATGACAACATAGGTCATATATTTTCTGTGGCTCTTTATAGTGATAATGTCTACTTGCTTTAGCACATCCATAGTGTATGCAGTGTGGAATGAAGCCTATGTGTTTTGGTGTATGCTTAAGTTCCCAAGCATCAGTGCTAAACAGTGAGTGAAGAAGCGAGAAGACCTAGTGGCGTATTTGAATCTCCCTACAGGCTACAGCATCAGTTTGCACTTGGGTAGGTGGCACAGCGGGTTAAACCGCTGAACCATAAGCTGTCGATCGAAAGGTCGGCAGTTTGATTCCCGCGACGGGGTGAGCGCTCGTTGCTTGGCCAGCTCCTGCCAACCTAGCAGTTCCAAAGCATGTCAATGCGAGTAGATAAATAGGTACCGCTTGCGGGAAGGTAAACAGCGCTCCATGTTCCAGCTGCATGCTATGTGCTGCGGCAAGGAGAGTCATGCCGGCCACATGACCACGGAGGCGTCTTCGGACAACGCTGGCTCTTCGGCTTTGAAATGGAGATGAGCACCATACCCTAGAGTCGGACACGACTGGACTTAATTGTCAGGGGATACCTTTACCTTTACCTTAGGTTACTGTAGACCATCGTGCATCTAAAGCATTCTGTTTCCAACACTAGCCAGACTGACAGACAGATACCTCTGGGAAGCTCACAAGCAGGGGATGAAGTTTATACCCAGCACCTGATATTCAGAGGTTTACTGTCTCCGTACATGTACAATCTCTGTACCTCTAGGCCAGTGGTTCCCAAACTGGGAGGCGTGGCTCCCAGGGGAGCCATGGATACCAACCAGGGGAGCTGCAGAGTGCCACGGAATCCTCTCAGAAAACAGTGCCATACCAATTGGCAGGCATCAACATAATGTAAAGGGGAGCCATGACAAATAGTTGCCAATGGTCAAGGGAGCCGAGGGTCAAAAGAGTTTGGGAAACACTGCTCTAGGCCATACCATTCCAGTACTCACCATTTTCTCTGCTCATTTCCCCCCCACACCAATCTGATACTGACTGGTTGCCAGTCTTTCCCCCGCCCTTTTGACAGTAGCATTCCTATGACCGCCCCCTCCCGCACCGGAAGTGACGTAACGGCAGCAGCCGTTATCGCTCACTCAGAGGTGCAGGGCAGGCGGGAGGGCCAAACACTCCGATGGCTCTCCTTGCTCGCCCCGGCGAACGGGACGATCCGCGCTGCTGCTGACCACCGTTACACCCCCCGCTCACCTGCTGCCTGGGGCCGGATCCCAACGCCTGGGGTCCCACCACCCCAAGGCCCCCACCGCTGACTACGCCAGTGCCTTTTGATGAATGGTTGAGTGGATCAAAACTGGTTTTGGTTGAGTGGATCAAAGCTCTAATTCTCTTGGATACTTTCATAGCCAAAATAAACTCTTTCCACCGTATATAAGAAAAGCAAGCATGTCATCAAAGTTATTACCAATTTTGTAGTTCTGGAACAACAATTCCCCTGATATGCTGGTACTTTTCAGAACCATGTAATGAAATGACAAGGAGTACAGTATGTGCTAAACAAGGTACAAGTGAAGTATTTTACCTCCTGAGTTTAGGTTGATTCATAGCTAAGAACAGCACAGAGTTCTCCCCCAATCCCTATCTACCTCACAGAATAAAAGCACAAGCAGCAATTGCTGGAAAAGACTCACAGCGCAATCCTGCGCAACTATAGATCGGCAGAGTGACCACTCCACTGGCCTAGGGTGTCGTAAACGTGCCGAAAGGCATGTTTTTGACACCCTGGGAGTAAGTGGCGCTGGCGCGGGGCCAGCACTGGTCACTCTGCCACCCTCCAGACCCTGCACCACCGGACGCAGGCAGGAAGGGCAGGCCAGGGTGGTGGGGGGAGGGGACGATTGTTTGTCCAGGCTTGGGAGGGATATTGGCGGTGCGCTCCACCATATCCCTGTCCTCTTCCTGGGCCGGGTCGGCCTTACTGGCACGCATCTCCAGAGCTGGCACGCATCTGAGGAGGCCCATTGGGGCCTCTGGGGCTTACACAGGGGGAAGGGAACAAATGTCCCCTTCCCTCAAGGTGAGCCCCAGCAGCGCTGGCACAGCCCGCATCCCAACTTGGTCCTTTAGGTCAGCCACTGCATCTTAGGCAGGATTGGGCTGTCAGAAAACACCATCTTTTGATTCTTTTTTTTAAAAAGCACATATGACGCAGATTGCAATGTACCTGCAGAGCAGTTATAAATGGTGGGTAGGGGGAAACAGAACAGCTTTTTCCCCTCTGCATTTGCCCAGATTTTGTTTTGTCATTTCTCCATTTGCTTCAGCAAATGTGACTGATGTCTGTCATTTACTTATGACAGAAATAAAGCTATACTGTGCGTGTGTTAATTAAGGACTACCTTCTTTCTCCAAAATTGTTTGGTACAGTAAACTATTTTTTTTCCTTAAAAGAGCAAAATGTTTATTTCGCCGGGGCGAGCAAGGAGCAAGTACTGTTCAGAAAAGAATTTGTTAAAGCAATTATATCCCAGGTTGCATCTGTCATACCTCCAATATGCCTAACTGAACTTGGTCTCATGAAATCTAATTACACCAAATATAAATTTAAAACATAGGTCACATATTTTCTGTTGCTCTTTATAATTAGTGATAATGTCTACTTGCTTTAGCACATCCATAGTTTATACAGTCGGCCCACATCTTACACACTTTACTTGCACAAATTCAAGGATACACACTCAGCAAACAAAAAAAGAGAATCTCACATGCTGCAGAGTATGAGATGGGAGAATGAATCCGCTGTTCCCTTAGCTGGTCTCAGTTCCTGTGTGCCTCTTGTAGTTTTTAAAGAGACCGTACATATTTTTGGAATGTATTGATTTTCAAGGTAATTTTGAGTATACATGATTTTAGCCTTAGGCACTGACTTCAAAACCTAACCCTCACATAAGTTCCGGGCTGACTGTAATGTGTAGAGGGACCAGGGATATTCTGAAGTTTGCATGAAAGTACCAGTACTCGAGTGTTGACTCTCAGGCGCGTCACCAGGACGCGCGTCACTGGGGAGCGGGGCAGGCGCGTCACCCTTAAGGACGCGGCCCCGCCCCCGCGCGTGACGTCACGCGCATGCCTGGAACACACACCCCTGCGCCTTTTTCGGCTCATTTCAGAGCCAAACGGACGCGAGGGTGGGCGGGCCCAGCTCCACCGACAAACTGTAAGTGGGGGGGTCGCGTGTCACCCCTGTGCGCGTGACACCCCCCGGTGGCCCGCCCCCCGCGCTTCCCCCTGTCGACGCCCATGTTGACTCTACTCTGTTAGTACAGACAAAGAAACCCATTTCAGTACTAAACAAAACTAGAGGGGGGAAAGGAAGAATGAGACTTCTTTCTAATTTTTCTCTAGCATTGCAGACTTCACGCCAGGTCTCAGAACTTCAGGGGAGTAATAATCGCCTGAATCTGCATGACACAGATTCTGCCTCCCCTTTCACAATGATGTGCACAGTGGCGTCGCTGCACCCAGTGCGGATTGGTGCGGGGGGGCCCTGCGTCCTGCTCCCCCTGCACCCCGCCCCCCCGGCGCCCCCCGTAAGTTTTTTTTTACTGTTTTCTGTGTTAACGGGGCATGTGTTTGTATATGTATGCTTTTCCCCCACTTATCTTGCATATTGGACGCTTCCAGCGAAGATCTTCTTCTTGCGCCGGGCACATTCTTCTCCCTGCACCCAGCGCGAACTCCGAAAAGCACCCAGTAGCACTTTCCAGAGTTTGCGCATGCGCAGAATGATGAAGTTTCCAGTCGACGTTCTGCGCCTGCGCAAACTCTGGAAAGCGCTGCAGGGGGCTTTACGGAGTTCGTGCCCGGGCGCAGGGAGAAGAATGTGCCCGGCGCAAGAAGAAGATTGTCGCTGGAAGCGTCCAATATGCAAGATAAGTGAGGGAAAAGCATACATATACAAACACATGCCCCGTTAACACCTAAAAAACTGTGAAAACAGTAAAAAAAACCCGAAAAATGCCAAAAAAAAAAACCCCGAAACCTAAGGGGTCCCGCCCCACCCCCTGAGCCCTGCGCCCTATGCCCTGGGGCCCACCGCCCCCTATCAGGCGACGCTTCTGGATGTGCATGTGTGTTTACAGACAGGCACTCAAAGAAGCACATAGGAAGCTGCCTTATACTGAGTCAGAGCATTGGTGAATCTCATTCAGTATTGCCAATGGCTCTCCAGGGTTTCAGGCAGTCCATTTTTTCTTTGCCCTATGTGGAGGTGCTAGGGATTAAACCAGGGACTATTTGCAAGCAAGCAGATGCGTTTCCACCTAGCTATGGCCTCTCCCTATTGCACACCACTTGGACATAAAAGCACCATTGAAATCAGAAGGACTCATTTCAAATCAACATGTAAAACAGCACGTTTCTGAAACAGGAAATCAGGGTCTGCAACATGGACGTTTGGAGGCAAGATGAAAGTTGTCCTGGTCTTGAAAGCCCAGATTCACAGCACAATCCTAACCAACTTTCCAGCGCCAATGCAGCCATGCCAACAGGGGGCACACTGTATTTTGCAGTGCAGGGGCAGTCATGGAGGCCTCTTCAAGGTGAGGGAACATTTGTTCCCTTACCTTGGGGCTGCATTGTCGCTGCACCAGTGCTGGAAAGTTGGTTAGGATTGTGGTGCTCCCAGTACACTGTGTGAGACGGCCTAACATTGGGCTAACTCCTTTCTGTCAATCTTGCTTACTTCATGGAGTTGCTGCATAGGTAAAATGGAAGTAACCCATTTTGAGAAAGGGTAGTACAAATGTGAACAATAATGTAGGTGATAAGTCCAACTTCAAAAAGATATATTTAATTAGGCTTACCAGATCTCCAACAAGGACAGAGCGCTAGACCTTTAGGGGAAGGAATGTGGGCAGGTGTAGCTTGTTAAACCTTGGAGCAAAATCCTAGGCATGTCTGCTTAGAAGCACGCCCCACTGAACACAATGGGGCTTGCTTCTGAGTAGACATGCCTAGGATTGTGCTCTAAGGTTTAACAAGCTACACGTGCCCATGTTCCTTCTCCTAAAGATCTAGCACTCTGTCCCGGCTGGAAATCTGGTAAGCCTGTATATAATTAGGCTTACCATCCATCCCGGAAAAACCGGGACAGTCCTGGGAATCGGCCATGATTCCCAGTTTTGTCCCGGCCCGGTTTTCTGGGAGGAATGGCCGCCGCCATCTTTTTTTTAAAAAAAAAAAACTTACCTGGGCACCAGCATCTTGGATCACGAAATCTCGCGAGATCCAAGATGTCGGCGCCCAAATCTCATGAGGGCAAGATGCCCTCACGAGATTTGGGCGCTGACATCTTGGATCACGTGAGATTTCGTGATCCAAGATGCTGCCGGCGCCCAGGTAAGTTTTTTAAAAAGAAGATGGCGGTGGCGAGCGGGTGTCGTCCGCCCACTCTCTCACTGGCATGGAGCCTGCCAGAGGCGCGTGCGGCACGGGGAGCAGGCTGTCGTTCGCCCGGTCTCCCAGCGGCTCCATGCGGTGCATGTGGGAGACCGGGCCAGCCTGCTTGCTCACGCGGCATGGGCAGCTGCAGGCTGTCGTCCGCCCGCTCTCCCACCGGCTCCACACTGAGCCACTGGGAGACCGGGCTGCAAAGCCTGCTTGCCGGCGCTTGACGGGGAGCAGCAGCGCGAGGACGCGGGGGGCAGCAGCAGCGCGGGGAGCAGCAGCGCGAGGGTAAGTAAAACTAATTTATTTAATTTTTAATAGGGAAATTAATTAAATACTTAAAAATCCGGGCGCTCTTCGCGCGACAATAGGGGGCACTTCGCACCCCCTTTAGTATTAAAATTATTTTTTATTAAATTTATTTTTATTTTTTATTTTTTATTAATTAATTAATTTATTAATTAATTGACTATGGGGGGTTGTCCCGGTTGGGGGTGGGGAAAATATGGTAACCCTATATATAATGCAAGTTTTTTTCTAGGCTGCTTTCCCCTAGACAATACATAAAATCAAACAATAGGAAATAATGCAAATGCATTTAAAAAAAGTCATAGGTGGAGGGATACGGCTTGCTTGCTTCTTTTATCAGGCTCCGCACAGGAGAGTTGGTGTTTCTGTAGCCTCTGTAAGGGAGGAGGGACACGATCCAAGCTTAAGGAGACATCAGCAGATGGAAGTGAGAGGAATGAGAGGTCCTTAGAGAGTAAAGTACAGCTGTGAGTTTAAAAGTAGAGTTATATGATGGCTTTTGTGCAATCTTTCTTTCTTTTACATTCAGTCCGGTAATGAAAAACTATAAACATTTCATTTCTGCCTTATTGCATTTCATGACTACAACAACCCTGGCTTCACTTTACACTACTAACATGTACTATGGAGGCATTTTTATCAATACTTGTCAATTTTAACTCGGATACAAACAGCATCACTTGTAATTTTGATGGGCCAACCAGCACTTCCATGGTGGGCACTTTCTGCTAAAAATACTGTATGCAGTTGAGTTTAGCCCTAATCAAGCACTTGTCAGAATCAAGTGAACATATGTCTTCATGAATTGAAATCAAATTGTGGTGTTTTCTATTATTTCATACTATTGCATGCCGTGGGCAGAGAGACAGAAAGACTCCTAACATTCTGTCCCATTTCCCCCACTGTTACATTCTACTATTGCATAGATTTTAGGCTCCAATCCTATACACACTTTCCTGGTATTAAGCTCCCCTGAACACAATGGGCCTTACTTCTGAGTAGATAGGCATAGGATGTGTGGCTAGAATATCAAGGTGGGTCAGTCTTATAATGATCTCAGTCCAGACAAATCATATCTGAGACCCATGACCACAACAAATCTGGCAAAATTGCCAACAAGGTTGCCAACAACCTGGCTATCAGGTACCATCTTAATACTCCATCTTAATACTGTACTCCTCTGTGTCTGAGAGATGGAGACAGGGATCTGGGTGGCTTCCCTGAAGGACAATAAGATATCAAACATGATCATACAGTGTGGTTTACTTTTTGCGTGTTCATGTGTCAAAAAAATGATCTCAGTCCAGACAAATCATATCTGAGACCCATGACCACAACAAATCTGGCAAAATTGCCAACAAGGTTGCCAACAACCTGGCTATCAGGTACCATCTTAATACTCCATCTTAATACTGTACTCCTCTGTGTCTGAGAGATGGAGACAGGGATCTGGGTGGCTTCCCTGAAGGACAATAAGATATCAAACATGATCATACAGTGTGGTTTACTTTTTGCGTGTTCATGTGTCAAAAAAAAAGTATGGCCATTTAACTTCCATATCTTATCTCATGACCTTCTGTCTGTGATGTGCTGATAACTGGTTGTTCAACCATTTTTAGGCTATGGTCTCTTACAAACTTTAGTCCTTTAATAGAATGTTCTGAGCAAAAATAGACTAACGGTGCTATCCTGTCTACATTGGAGACCAGCGGAGTACCTGCTCTGCCAGTCTAGGGTGTCGCAAACATGCCATAAAGCATGTTTACGGCACCCTGGGAATAAGTGCCACCGACAAAGAGGCTGGTGCCACTCCCCCTGCTCCAGATCTCAAGGAGTGCCCGCCGGGGAAGTTGAGTTCCCTACTAGGATACGGAGGAATGGGGGGAGGGCAGAATGGGGTCATTCTGGGAGAGGGTAGTCAGCTGGGCCAGGGAAGGGGGAGGAATCAGCGGCTGCTACTGCACTGAGATCCTGTCCTCCTTCATGGGCCTGCCCGACGTTACTCCACCCACTCAAATGTCCGCCAGCAAAATAATTGGCGGACATTCTAGTAGACCCATGAAATGTCCCCTTACCCCAAGGAGTCCTTCAGCTGTGCCAGCGTCAGGTCCTACCTGGCTAGGATGCGGTGCGGGCTCTATGTCCGCGCTGCATCCTAGCTAGACAGGATTGGACTATAAGATAAGATACAGCCTTACATGGGCAGCCATGATGGTTGATCACTTGAGTCTTCTGAAGATTAAAGAGATTATCTGAGCAACATGTAATAATTTAGGTGCAGTCATTGTGGCTCTATGGAACTATAGAAGAAACATTACATGCTGACTAATTAAGATAAAATTGATGTTCTGCTCTTTTACATCAAGCAGTAGTTTGACCATTTGCAAAAGCAGGGTAATACACGTGCATTTCATAAGGTATTTTGGATCATTCTAAATGCTCAAAAAGTGACATGCTCAAGTTCTTTTTTGTCCAGGAAAAAAGTTTATTTGAGAAGTGGACACTTGTAATTTCCACTTCAACCCTTTTTGGAGAATGTTTATGTACTTGCCTCACTTAAAGGGTAAGGTTCCATCAATCAGATTTATTTGAAAGGTAGTAGATTTTGTGTACTTGGTGTACTGAATTACAGTGTATCTTTAGCAATGATTAGTCATAAATCCTGCAATTATTCAAAGAATGGCCCCTTGATTAGTGGCATTGACTGTGTTATCCTCCGTTATTACAACGGTATGGTAGCATTTTCATAATAGCAAGGGATTTAATTGCTATGAAGATTTATTTGCCGAATACTAAACACCGTTGTAAGCAAGGCATTTGAATTGTACCTTACAAGTGCCCAGAGTATTATCGGCTAATTAGGTACTGAAAGTGCATATGTAATGTTAGCTGAGGCTGTTCAACCTTCTGACACAAGCTTCCTTTTTCCACACAAAAAAATTAAAATTATTACAGCAACTGTTATAAATTTGGTGTCATTGTTCTCTTTGCTAGACTGAATCAATTCTCTGAAGTGTTTTGCAAGTGGAACTTCAAATGTCGACTGAAAGTTACTCATAAATAGAGAAAACCACTGTGACACAGTTCGAGATTACACAAGTTTAACATGGCATTAGTTGGTAATGATGTTGTTAATGTCAGCTGTTTCACAGATTATTGTAGCAGCAGCAATAAGGTTCAAATGGGGCCCTGTTTAGGTGGAAGAGGGCAGTCCCCAGACTTAAGTGACTGAGCTATGATTATAGCCAATCTCCTACATTTCAGTCATGGTACTGACACGTACCAAATAATAAAGAAATGATGTATTTTTAATGTTTAAGGAAAATACATACTCAGGACATCATTATATTTGACACTTAGGGCCCAATCCTAACTAAATGCTGCCTACAAGGCGCAGTGGTCCTGGCAAGGCTCTGCTGCATAATGTGGGCAGTTGGAGATCATGCAGGGGTAGAGAGGTAAGTAAAAGATGTTTTAACTTACCCTATTCTGGGCCTGCATGGCCTCCAATGGGTCTACTCAGATCTGCATCAGCTATTTTGCTGGCACATGTCCGAGCAGACCTGAGGGGGCTGGTCGAGGATGAAATGGTGGTCAGGATATCGGTAGAAGAGGCTCTGCCAATATCTGCCCAAAACATGCGTCTCTAGGTCTCAATCTTCGCCCCCAATTCATCCACCCCCTGCTTCCACCAGTGGTTGACAGTGTGCCGCTGATGGAGCACTGTGCATGTGTCCATTATACAACAGCAGAACACTGTTTGGTTGTTGTAAATGCCTCAGTGCGCAAGCCCAATCCTAGTTGGGCCATTAGACATGACATAAAGTGCATTATCATATTTCTATCTTTCTAAACCCACACACACACACACACACACACACACACACACACACACATGCATTGAGACCATGATGTGGGGGAACAGAGGGTTAAATCTGTCCGTCCCCCCCATATGTTTCCTGGAAAAAAAATCCTCCCTCTGCCGCCTAAGGCAGACATTAGGAAAATGGCAAGGGGGAAAGGGTTAGTCTCTCTCTTCCCTGCACCATGCTCCTAATCCAGATTGAAGCTCTCTATAGTTTCTTTTAACAAAAACTCATACAATAAAATGCAGTAATCTATTTGAGCCATAGAACATGTGCTTAGGCTAAAACGTTAACTGTCGTTGTGACATCAGCAGCCAATAGCAGCCAATCCTGTCTCTCTGTACTCTTCCCTTTTTGCATGTTTTAAAATTCCAAGTTTATAATGGCAATCTGGGCCATGCAGCATTTTCCAAACATTGCCTAGCAAAACACAGCTATTGCCTGGAAAGACAAATGAGTAACATTATAATAAACTCTGGGGAGGCCGCATCAAATTCTCTCGACTGGCAGGCAAAAATGTTCTGTATTTGATGCAAAACTTTCCCACTTTTCAATACACATTGCCACAATTACTAAACTAGTACCCACCTTCCCAAATGTAACCCCAGTAACTTCTAATGCTTTCAGTAGCTGTCAAATAATCCACAGATAATCCACCGCAACAAGGTAGTTTTCGACTGTGAGCCCTTTGGGGACAGGGAGCCATTTAATCATTTGATTTTGTCTGTAAACCGCTTTGTGAACTTTTTATTGAAAAACGGTATATAAATACTGTTGTTGTTGTTGTTGTTGTTGTTGTTGTTATTTTCTTCTTCTTCTTCTTTATTATTATTATTATTAATAATAATTGTACTGTACAATCATCAGTACAAAACGTTTGTACAATCATCAGTACAAAAAGAAAGAAATTATTATTATGTATTGTTATTTTATTATTAATTATTATTATTATTAATAATAATAATAATAATAATAATAATAATAATAATAATTTCTTTTTGGCATCCAGAAAAAAAATACATTTACAGTGTAAGCCCGTCTCAAAGCAGAGCAGGTTTGTCACTTCTCTCAGTCCTGATCTTCCAAACATTGCTTGCAATCTTAAAAACTCAACAAGCCTTCTTCAGAGTAAGAGATTCTGGGACCACTGCCAAAACCTTTCTAAGGAACTTGCCAATCATCAGTACAAAAAGAAAGAAAAATAGAAAGGTTGAGTAAAGCAGAATTCTTCAGTGTGTGTCATATCCCCAGGGTCCTCTAGCTTTCACTCCTCTTATAACCTTCCATCCAACTTCCCTCCAGCTCACGTCTTTTATTTAATTTCATGAGGGAGATGCCAGCATTGAGACAATCGAAACGTCTGTAGATCTGACCAGCTGAACAACAAAAGACGAGACCATGATCAGAATGTAGCTGCTCTTTCACTCTTGATGCACTGAAGGGTGAAGTTTATTTTTGTCGTGGGGGGACACACATTTTGTTGCGTATGTCAACTGGTAGATTGTATCCATTTTTGTCAATGGGTCCAGTTTACACAATCCCATGGGACTTTTAGTTTGCACAAGTCCCAAACCCTGCAGGTCCAGGCAGCTACGTTTGCTGCCAGTTGGCTTTTTGGGACAATCCAAGGTCTAATACCTTGGATTGTCCCAAAACATTATGAACTTTAAAGTCTAAAATGGCTTAAGGCAAAGATACCTGAGGGATCATTTTTTTCTCAATATGAGTCTGCCCATCTTTTAAGATCTGGTAGAGAGGTTTGCTTTTATGTTCTACTGCCTTGTAGAGGTTCGTGTGTATGTGTGTGTGTGTGTGTGTGTGTGTGTGTGTGTGTGTGTGTGTGTGTGTGTGTGAGAGAGAGAGAGAGAGAGAGAGAGAGAGTGCTGTTCTGCTTTTTTAGTTTTGTTGTTTGGGCTGATGTTGTGTGAGCCGCCTTGGTTCCCCAAGGGAAAAGGTGGAATAAAATAAATAAAAACAATAAAAATAAGTGGCTCAGGACCTGGGCACCTGTGTAATCACTGGTGCTCAAATTATTTTTTGGACACCCCCGGAATGCCCCCTGCACTGGCGGAGTTGCGCTGGCATCCGTCCTGCATCAGAACTGTGCATGCGCGCCGTCCGAGGGGGGTTACGCAGGTGCCTGTTCTGCTTTCGGCGACGTACGGCAAGTTACACTGGTATAAGTGCACTTACACTGGTGAATCTACTGTTATACCGGTGCAAGAGTTACAAAGGATTGCACTGTAAGTTCAAGACCAGAGAAAGTAGGAATGAGATAAAGGGGATGGAAGTTGCAAAGGGAAAAGGAAGGTTCAAAGCACGATTATGCAAAGTGCAATTCAGAGCTCTGATTCCAGAGCGGCTTGCTGGGGTCCAGAGGGTTCAAGTGGAAACTCAGACAATGCAACACACACAAAGGTTGTCGTACCAGGTATTGTGACAGCTGGCTGGTCAAAATCCTCCAATATTTAAGGAGTTTAGATTTGCTGCTACCTGCAGCTCTGGGGAGTGAGCAGATTAACTATCTTGTTATGGGGTGAGAAAAGGACTCTGGAGTCTTCTGCATTAGTGTGTAAATATGTAACCTGGTAGGTGAATGGATTCCAAGTGAGTGTTGATGTGCCTGTTCCTGGCACACGATCAATCAAAATGATTCTAATCAAAATCAATCACACAATTCAAATCAAAATGCAGAGGATGTTGCCTAAGGGATCGATCCAAAGCCTTAATGGTAACAGCTAAAAGGAACACCTCACGATCAAGGTGCAAATGCAGATTCACAATGCAGATGTGACAGGGGGATGTCAGGCAGATAGCACATTGGAAGGGGGTTACATTGTTGAAAGGATTGCTTGCAAAATGCAGATACAAGCAGGAGGTTACACAGTGACACATCCAGTGGAAAGAGATAGCATGCAGATGTCTTGATACAGAGCTGCAGGCAGGATGCAGAGATTACAAGCAGGAGCTCCTGAGAGGCTGCATCAAGCGGGGACAGTACAAAATGCAAATACAAACCAGGAGACGTACTGAAAGGTGGCATTGGAAGCAGGAGGTTGCAGGATGGGACTATCATCTGCCCTTCCCAGGGTGTTGGGCATGAGACAGCAAACACAGTTCTTGGGCTTGGCCTGACTTTCAAGGAAAGAAGTCTTTGTTGCGAGTCCCTCTCTATTTAATGGGGAAAACAGGTTTAAACCTGAAAATTGGACTTGTCGTAAAAGGCTCCAAGTCTCGAGTCGAGTCTTTTGTCTTTTACAATCGTCAAGTCAAGTCCGAGTCAAGTCATTGACGCAACTTGAGACCAACTCGAGTCCGAGTCAATAGACTCAAGTCTACATCACTGGAAAGCAGAGTCCAATGTTCATATTGTCCATTTGGGGGATATGGGTCCATAACACAATAGTCCATGATGCAATGCAAGATGGCAAATAGCTGGTCTGGGCAGGCAGGTTTGGCTTGAGTGGTGGTGCCTGGTATTAGCCATGCAGTGGTTTCAAAAGAAGCTTCTCTGCTGGGGCAGAGTTTTCATTAGGCATAGTTAGCCCTCCCATCCAACAGAGGGGGCTGCAGCAATTATATTTTCTTACCTTATATGAGTGTAGAGGGAGAGTCAAACTGGAATCACTGAAACTGGACTTCTGAATTCCTTCAATAAATGAGACACTCTTAAAGCATGTTGTTAGAAAAGTACCAGGGATTCTCTGAAGACAAAGAACTGAAGGAGCTCTGCTTTCAAGTTGCAGAAACAGATTGCTGGATCTAGCAGACATTTTGACAATGGCAACCAGCTTGATTCCTGTTCCTGCTGCTATGGATCTGACAGGTGTTATTTTCAAGACCTGGGTGTTTTTAAGGACATGGTGGGAAAATTCTGAAGTTTCAACTGACTTAGATGGCAAAGACAAAAAAAAAAAAAAAAGTCAGGGTTGTAACACTATTATCTGTGGAGGGGAAGGGATGTCACATTCTCGAGCAGCATTGGTGCTAAGGCAGCATCAGCAGACAGAGATGATCCCTCTACATTGCTGGAAGCACTGCAAAAGCACTTTGAGCCCACATAAAATGTCATATATGAACGCTTTCTCCTTTAACAAGCGTGAACAAGGACCTGTTGAAACTACGGATCATTATGCTGCCAAACTGGGCAAAATGGCTGATTCCTGTACATATGGCACTTTGAAAGAAGAACTGATTAGGGAAAGATTTTTCATAGGCACTGAGGACAAAGGATCACAGATGAGACTGCTCAGAAAGCCCTCATTAACACTGCAAGAAGCCAGGGATATCTGCAGAGCTAGTGAACAAACACTAGCCCAAAGGAGCTGAGAACATGCACCGTGCCTACAAAAATAAATTCACTAATGGCCCAACCCTGTCCCCTGCCAGTCCATAGCATGTACCTCACCAATGGAGCATGCTCAGTATGCTATGGTGGGGAGGTGGTCATATGGCCTGATCGCCAATGGGTCTCCTCGGACCCATGCCAGCAATTTTGCTGACATACGTTTGAGGAGAGGAAGGGGACAGGTCCGAGCTGGGAAAGGGGGATATGATCCAGCCTGCATGGCTGCCACCAAGTTCTTCCCCCTCCCACCCTCGAACCGCCCCACTGGTTCAATCTGCTCCCTGAACTGCCCGTGAGCCGCCTCCTCAACCACCTTACCTAAACTGGTGAAGCATCCAAGCAGGTCTGATGTGCACATGGAGCCCTTTCTACTTGTGGCACATGATGGTGGCACAACATTTGCATTATCTCAAGGTCACTTACGGCAAATGTTTGGGCCATAAGCCGCAAATGCCATCACATAAGAACAGCGGTGTGGACAGCAGATCTCAAAAGATATTGGATGCTGTGGTAGCCGACATGATCCTAACAAACGCCCAGCATCTGCAGAAGTGGAGGAAGGAAAAATCATTATGCCAGGGTTTGGGAGTGTTCTAAGCAGAAAAAAACCTACACAGACCTTGACACAGATGAGCAATGATGTTCCAGGCAGCAATTCAGAAGTGGATGTTTTCTTCAAGCATGACATCAAAACAGTGGAAAATAAGAAAACAAGCTGGCTTGTTCAACTTGTGCTAGCACTCTGTCAAGAAGCGTTGTATTCGTGTCTCAAAATGGACACAGAATTCCAAATCAGCAATGGTGCAACAATAAACATAATGGGTTACAAAGTTTGTAAACAGGGGTTCTCAACCAGTGGTACTAGTACCACCAGTGGTACTTTGGCCGACTGTTGGTGGTACTCGGACCACTGGAAACCTGCTCTGATGTGGCGCTTTCAGCGGCTCATTTTTGCTACCAAGAGTCTCCTGCCTTTGGCCGAGCCTCTCGGGGATGCTGAGAAGGGTCCTCCCACCTGCCCAGATCCTCTTACCTGTGTGTTCTGGCCTATGAAAACCTGAAAACCCAGAAGTAACTGTCAATGTTATTGCAAGTCACTTCCAGTGGTACGCAGCAGGAGAGTGGCGCTGGAGGTGGTACTCGGCCGGGAGGAGGTTGAGAACCCCACATGATAGAGCAGCAAAACTATCAGCCAGCAAAGCCAGACTGAGACTGTAAACATGAAGCAGAAGTCCCTCCTATTAGCTAATACTAGTGAGCACATGAGTAACATGTAACATGGAGTATGTCACAAACCACACAATTGCTGTGGAAGCCAACAAAAACTGTGCTTAGGGATCTGTACCAGGTGAAATACCAAAGGCATACATGGCAAAATAAATAAATAAAATTACAAGCATGTCTTTGAAAGACTTGGATGTCTCTCAGGCAGACAGCATCTCAAAGTAGTCGATGCAATTCAGCCACTGCAACATCTACCATGTAGAGTTCCTGTAATGCTGAAAAAAAAAAAAAAAGATCATGAAAGCAATAAAGCAGATGGAAGCAGATGGTATAATTGCCAAAGTCGCAGAACCTACCAAGTGGATCAGCAGTATAGTAGTCATACAGAAACCTGCCCAACCTCACATCGGCATTGATCAGGCTCATTGTACAGTAGATGACATTTTAGTCTATGGATGTGGTGACAGCTATAGCAGACCATGTTCACAAGATTATCTGTCATCTGGAAAAGCCAGAACAGTAAATCTCAAACTCAGTAAGAACAAGATAAGACAATGTGTGACAGCAGGGATGGGACGGAATGCCTCTTAGCATCTCAAGATTTGCAGGCAGACCCTGTAAAACTGTTCAGTGCATGCCTAAATGATCCTACAGCCTGTTGTGTTTGCATCAAGTCTCAGTCATGGACTGAGTGGCACTATACCCAAATTGAAAAAAAAACAAAAACAAAACTAATGCCTGACAATGGTATTTCAGCCCAATCCTAATTGGGCTTTATGGTAGTGAAACAGCAGTTCCACTATCATAAATGGCACACAGCACGCCACCAGCAGCCATTCGAGAATCGTCACTACAAATGGGGGCGGTGTTGGACACCCGCTGCTGCTGCCAGCTAGAAGTGCAGGCAGTGGGAGGAACAGGGCAGGGAGGGGGAGGAACAGGGGAGTGTCAGAACAGAGAGGGGGGCAGGCAGGAGGTGGAATGGGGGACGGAAGAGATGGATCCCGGCTGCACTGGCAGCAGGGGCCAAGATCCTCTCCCCATTCCCTTCCCTTATTCTCCTCAGACTTGCACCAGCAAAATAGCTGGCATGGATCCAAGGAGACACACTGAGGAAGCAGAAACTTGTCCCAAGGTAAGGGAATAAATGTCACCTCAAGGAGGTCTCTGCAGTGGCGTTCCTCCGGTAGGGGCCCGACTGTAAGTCGCGCCCCAGTCTAGTACCACGTTCACAAACTGGAGTGAGGAGGCCCCGCCGCCTCTGTCAGAGCCATTCCGCGCAGCGAAGCCAGATGGGCAGGACTCTCTGCCTGTTCAGCTTCGCTGCGCGGTATGGCTCTGACGGAGAGGGGGGGCCTCCTCGCTCCGGTTCGTGAACGCGGTACTAGAACGGGGCGCAACGTACGGTCGGGCCCTACCAGAGGAACGCCACTGGGTCTCTGGAACTGCCCCCCCTGCAGGAAGCAGTACACGCTCTGCTGGCGCAGCTGCATTGACAGGCGACGGGGGGGGGGGAGTTTAGTTAAGATTGGGCTATTTGTCTGTGAAAAATTTGACCAGTATATTCATGATTGGAAATCCATCTGGGTTGATAATGGTCATAAACCATTAGAAGTCATTTTTGAGAAAGCATTTTTGTCAACTACAAAATGCCTTCAATGTATGTTTCTTGGATGTATAAATGTATAATATAAGAAAGGAACTTAAGTGCATGTAGCACACATCCTATCCAGGTTAACTTTGTCACAAAAATTGCCTGCAGAGAAACACGACTAAGAAATTCTCAATTCACTTGATGCAAGGATGGTCAGGGATCTGGAAAACAAGTTCTATGAAGAAGGGTTGAAGGAATTGTATCTCTTTTGTCGGGAGACAAAAGACTGAGAGCAGACATGATAGCACTCCTTCAATATCTGAAGGGCTGTTAGAGAAAAAAAAACTTATTTAAATGCAATCCCCCATCTGTCTGTCTGTCTGTCTGTCTGTCTGTCTGTCTGTCTGTTTGACTCTCTCAGTCTCTCTCTCTCTCTCTCTCTCTCTCTCTCTCTCTCTCTCTCTCTCTCTCTCTCACACACACACACACACACACACACACACACACAGAGAGAGAATTGAGTAAGACCTTTTTCACATTTAAAATTGTTTTAGTACTTTTTATTTAATGATTAATTGATTAATCCAATTAATTACCAGGGGATACTTCAGAAAATTGGATTGTGATGGGGGTACCCTGGCCTCCAAAGTTTGAGATCCCCTGGACTAGATGGCCCCCTCCAACTTTCTGAACTCTTAGAAGAGTTAGAAGACATTACTGAAGCAAATTGCATGCTCCTCTTGCAACAAAGACTTCAAAGAACCTGGGAAACTGCATTATAGGGTGATGAGCTACAGCTTCTGAAATCTGTTGCAGGTTGGCCAAGCACCCATAGAGAAGGCCCAGTATCCACTTGAAAATACTGGAACTATCAAGATGAACTCAATGTCCAAAACGGCCTTTGAATACAATGTGCAAGAGGACATTGAATACTCATCCCCATAGCCTTGAGAAAAGAGGAACTATCAAGAATACCTTGCAGTCATTGTGACATACAGGGATGTTTGAGAAAAATTTAGAATTCTTTCCTGATATTACTAATGAAATCCCTAGTAAGACTAGAAAGACCTAGTAAGGAACTGTTACTTATGCTGAGTCCTAATCAAATCAACATAATATTGACACACGTGCTCCGCTAGCCTAAAGTGTTGCAAACGTGCTGTAAAGTTTAAGTGGTGCTGGTGCGGAGGCCGTCACCGCTTACTAGGCCACAGAACTCACCCGACTTCAGCTGCCACTGGTACGTCCTGCACCAGTTGGCAGGAGAGCGGGCAGGGGCAGCGAGGGAGGGGGACCAGGGGCAGCGAGGGAGGGGGACCATTGGCTGGGAGGGGGTGGGGATATCAGCAGCATTATCTTAAGCTCCATCTCGGCATACGCCGGCATCACACCGCCTCCCCGAAAATGTACGCCAGGTCTGAACCTGGCGTGCATCCAAGGAGGCCCATAGGCCCGAGTTTGCTTACACCCGGGGAAGGGGATGTCCCCTTTTCCCAAGGTATGGCCTAGCAGCCCAGGGCAGCCCCCAATTGGCTTAGGATACAACATTGGGCAGCCCTCAATTGGCTTAGGTTTGGCTTAGGATAACTGCTTAAAGTTACACAGGTTTGGGCTGCCCGACTAGCAAAATTTCTTAGTAGGTTTATTTCCAACATCACTATCTGAAACTCTGTCTGGTTCAAGTAGGCCTGTTGCTTTCGACCTGTGTACTGTGTACACATCTGATCTGACGTGTTCCAAAACCATTGCTAGGGCAGCGAAGTGTTCTAGAAGAGGGTTTCCAACACTGGGAGTTCACCGGAGGACACTAGTCAGGGAGCTCATTTCTTTGCCAGTTAAAAGGCTCTCAAAGCCGCAGCACCGCTGCCCTTCAAGAAGAAGATGCAGCGGCGAACAGATTGGGGATTTGTTTGTATTCGGAGGAAATGCTCACTGAGCCATGAATCCTTTGCTGCCTTTCCTGACATGAGTATCAGGGCTTACTGCGGAGAAGTTCCTAGAGGAGGAAAGGAAAGAATCTTTGCACAGAGGTTGTTGGGAAGTGTCGGGGAACGTGCGATGTGGTCACACTTCTGCTTCCCAGCAGCTCCTGTCATGAAAGTGACAGTATAAATTTGATCCTTGCACACACATTTCTGGGAGAATTGGAGCGACATGAATAGATGCTTCAACAGTTAAGTGATTCCTTGGGAAACGTTCCTCGAGATGGGTAAGATGATTTTCGACGGTGTTGGCGAGGGGGCACAGTTCAGTGCAGGTCCAGCCCAAGCCCCCTGGCAACTGAGACTAAAGTCTGGTACTGCTTTTTTACCCTGCATGGTATGCAACGTGTGCCGTGCAATTTTTAACCATCAATGCTTCAGCTCCCCCCCTCTAATCACCCCCACTTACCTCCTCCCTCCCATTGCTACTGCTGTTGCCACCACCCTTGTACACCCTTCCTGCTACTTGCCATTAAAAAGGTCTTTCATTCCAATAAAGGTGCCTGATTGATTGATTAAAAAGGCAGAAGAAGGAGGGAGGGCAGTAAGTCGGTAGGAAGAGGAGTTGCCCTAATCTCAATTCAATAATGAATTGATAATAACACTCAATTCTCTCAATAATCTCAATTCTCAATAATGACCAACTTGTGAGTGCAGAAAAGGGGAACTAATCAGCCTAAAGCAGGCCTCTTAACGGGACCATACAAGGGATTTTCTGAGACAGGGCAAAGAGTTACAGCCCCCTTTTCTGTCACCACAATTTCAATCTGGAGTGAGCCCCACGCTGCTGCTATTTGGATTAAAAAGCACACACCCCTGCATCAATCACATAGTCTGTGTATCATGTCGTTTCACACTTAGTTGTGTGTTGGATTCATTTGTCTTGACATTAGCATTGGCTTATGTGGTACAATGTGGAGTTGGAGGAGGGCTTTAATTTCAAAAAGAATTGGGTCCAATTTGTAAGTTTAGATGTTATATGTGTGTCAAATAGGGGGTGCTGTCTCCTGGATTTCTATGATCTGTACCTGGTTCCTTCTCAAAGTAAAGTGGGAGTTACATTATAGATAGACAATGTGCCTTAACCTTGATAAGTCACAGTGCTTGAAGGCTTCATTAAGGAGAGATCAGTCAAGTTTGACTTAGTCATACTTTTCCGGCAATTGGCGTTCTGAACCTTTTGGAGCTTTGTGATGCAATTTGCATATATAACGAGCCTAATGAATGCATCCGAGGGTGGCATCCTTTCAGAAGATGAATTACTGAGAGAAAGTTTAGATTACTTTTATAGGAAGTGTTTACGTAGCTGGAATCTTTTTAGGCACAGCGGGTCATGGAAGAAAAATTAGTATGAGCGCTAACTTTTTTTTAAAAAAAAGGTTAATGAGCTTCATAACACCATTCTGCAGGGTTTCTTCCTTTCTTCCTTCCGTCCATCCGACCCGCCCTCCCTACTCCCATCTCCAATAGTGCCTCATGCTCCGTGCTGCCTGAATCCCTCCAATCAATGTCACCACTGCATGTGTGTCCCCATGATGAGGGGGGAGGGTGAGAGCAAGCGAGCAAGCAGGCAGGTAGAGAGGTGAGCGGGCAGGGGCGAGCAGGTGAGCAAGCGGGTTGAGTGCAAGTCACTGGCGTCGCTGGAGGTGGGGCGGAAAGCTAAGTTCTGCAGCTTTCCACCCCACCGTTACTCTCCTGCACAAGGCGCCCCGCCCCCTCATCGTAGGAGCCTGTCAGTGGAGAGAAGGCAACGCGCAGGGACTCTCCTGCGCATTGCTTTCTCTCCGCTGACGGGCTCCTATGACGAGGGGGCGGGGCGCCTCGTGCAGGAGAGTAACGGTGGGGCGGAAAGCTGCAGAACTTAGCTTTCCACCCCACCTCCAGCGACGCCAGTGGTGCAAGCCATTGTAGTCCGCCCCCCTCTCCCTCCAAGACTGCAATGCCAGCACTGGAGGGAGAAGAAAAGGAAAAGAAGAAACATGGCTCCCAATTGCTTCTCCCCACCCACTCAGTGCTTAGAAAGTGGGATTTAAATAAATAAATAGGGTTCAGAGCCATAGTAATGGCAGGTGCGAAGGGGTGGCCCACCCCCGGGCAGCAAGCGGGAGGGGGCAGCTTACTGGCAACAGGAGGCCCATAATGGCAGCGGCGGCAGCAGGGAATGCAGCATCCTAGGCGGTGGAGGTGGCAGTACAGATCAGAGGAGGGGCAGAAGCCTCCTTACGCAGATTGATTGTCCCCTCTCACCCACCCAGGTTTGAGGGATGTTTCTCTCTGGCTGACGGCACTCGGGGGTGGGGCACATGACGTCAGACGTGACATGGGGGGCGGCTGGCGTGACGCCAACTACGTTACTGATAGGGTTTAGCCCATTGGCATAGCCGTAGAGGATGGTTGGACAAAACAATTATAATCACAAGATTTTCTCAGTATATATCAGCGGTATTGTATCTTGGGTAACTCAATTTCTTTAGAATCCAGTTAGGCTGCAATCCTATATACATTTACCTGAGAATAATCCTCGATGAACACAGTGGGATTTACTTCCGAGTAAACCTGTGTAGAATCACACTTTTAACGAGGCAACTTCTATTCCATCCTGACTCCAGCTCAGTTTCTGGCGGCCATTCCCCATACCAAAACATCATAAGAACATAAGAACATAAGAAGAGCCCTGCTGGATCAGGCCAAAGGCCCATCTAGTCCAGCTTCCTGTATCACACAGTGGCCCCACCAGATGCCTCAGGGGGCACACAAGACAACAAGATAGCTGTGTACAGTCGCCACTCCCTTGCACCTGGCACAGACAAAACCTACTCCTACAACCAGGAGGTTGCTTTTCCCCATCATGGCTTGTAAGCTGTGATGGACTTTTCCTCCATAAATCTGTCTAATCCCCTTTTAAAGGCATCCAGGCCAGGTGCCATCACCACATCCTGTGGCAAGGAGTTCCACATATGAATTACACGCTGGGTAAAGAAATATTTTCTTTGTCTGTTTTAATACTCCCTCCACTCAATTTTAGTGGATGTCCCCTAGTTCTAGTGTTGTTTGACAGGGAAAAGAACTTCTCTCTATCCACTCTCTCCATCCCATGCATAATTTTATACGTCTCAATCATGTCCCCCCTCAGCCGCCTTTTTTCTAGACTGAAGAACCCCAAACGCTGTAGCCTTTCCTCATAAGGGAGATGCCCCAGCCCACTAATCATTTAGGTCGCTCTCCTCTGCACCTTTTCCAGTTCCACTATATCCTTTTTGAGATGCGGCGACCAGAACTGGACACAATACTCCAGATGTGGCCTTACCATCGATTTTTACAACGGCATTATAATATTGGCCGTCTTATTATCAATCCCTTTTTTTAATGATCCCAAGCATGGAATTGGCCTTCTTCGCAGCCACCGCACACTGGGTCGACACTTTCTTCGACCTGTCCACCAGTCTCTTTCCTGATCCGTCACAGACAGCTCGGAACCCATGAGCGTGTATGTGAAGTTTTGATTTCTTGCCCCAATATGCATCACTTTACACTTACTTACATTGAAGCGCATCTGCCATTTTGCTGTCCATTCTCCCAGTTTGGAGAGATCCTTCTGGAGCTCTTCACAATCCCTGCTGGTCTTCACCACCCAGAAAGGTTTAGTGTCATCCGCAAACTTGGCCACCTGGCTTCTTATCCCCAACTCCAGGTTGTTTATGAACAAGTTGAAAAGCACCGGTCCCAAGACAGATCCTTGGGTCACACCGCTTTTCATCTCTCGCCATTGTGAAAATTGCCCATTGACTCCCACTCGCTGTTTCCTAGTCTTCAACCAGTTCCTAATCCATAGGAGGACCTGCCCCCTTATTCCCTGGAGTTTTTTCAAGAGCCTTTCATGAGGGACCATGTCAAACGTCTTCTGAAAATCCAGATATATAATATCCACAGGTTCTCCCACATCCACATGCCTGTTGACCTTTTCAAAGAATTCTAAAAGTTTTGTGAGGCAAGACTTACCCTTGCAGAAGCCATGCAAAGCTTGTTCTTCTATATGTTTTCCGATTTTATCCTTGATGAGGCTTTCCGCCATCTTCCCTGGAACAGATGTTAGGCTGACTGGCCTGTAGTTTCCTGGGTACCCTCTCTTTCCTTTTTTAAAGATTGGCGTGACATTAGCTATCCTCCAATCCTCTGGCACAGTGGCCGTTTTAAGGGACAAGTTGCATATTTTTGTCAAGATATCAGCAACTTCATTCTTGAGTTCCTTCAGAACTCTTGGGTGAATGCCATCTGGGCCCGGTGACTTATTGATCTTTAATTTGTCAATTAAGTCTAAGATGTCTTCTCTTTTAACTTCTATTTCACTTAATTCTTTAGTCAGGAGTGGCCGTTCGGGCAGCGGTATCTGCCCGAGGTCTTCTGCCGTGAAGACAGATGCAAAGAACTCATTTAATTTCTCTGCAATCTCCACGTCCTCTGTTATCACATCCTTTGCCTCTCTCTTTTCCTCCCCTAGAAAGTCCCTATTCAGCACTATTTCTGAATTTATGTCATTAGTTTGGTCTATATTCTACTCTAGGCATTCATCTGAGTGCAATGAATTATGGGGGGGGGGGGAAGGTTCTGTCCCTGACCTATGTCTGTTCATTAGAACATCTGTAGGTAGCCGGTGTACATAGGCCCAGATGAACAAATGTCTGAAATGGTCTTGCGCACTGAATATTTGGGGTGTATGAATAAATGTGTGTGTTTTTGTGTCTGGCTTTACTTTTCTCCCTGGAAACCTAGCATGGCCCATTATTTCTGTGTAATAAATTATTATGCATGTGCCTAGTGTTTTGTAGTAGCAAATAAATTCCCTGTAGAGCAAGCTGGGCTAGGTAATGTACCCCATGTGTTGCTTGGGCTTCTGTATCTGAACACATAAAACTGCATAACTTCCTTACAAAAATATGATTAGGAAAGAAGAGAAGGTGTGAACAAACTCCATCTGTATCAACAAAAATCTTGGGCTGGGAGAAAAAAAGTGTACTATTTCTAATATTAATTCTACCCTTAGTTCCTGTCAACTTCTGCTCCCAGCTCATGTTGCGACTCAACCTCTCTCTCCTTTTCTCAGTTGTTCATCCTGTTCTCACCCGGCTGCTAAAAGAATCGGCCAAGGACATTCCATTCCTCCACACACTGGAAATGAGGAACCTTAGAAACCACAGTGGTAATGTTTAGTGTCTTTTTACACAATCAAAAGGGTTGCCTTTCTCTGAACAAGAATTATACCGTAACAGGCATCTAAGGATACATTCACACATGCTCGTCATGTGATAACTGCAGCCTCAGACAATGACTTGCATGTGCGAACGCATAACTGAACAAACATCACCGATGAAGAGTTCTCCCATTATTTCAGATGCCATAGTTTTAAATGGAGACAGTCACATGTTCAGCTGTGAGTGATTAGTAGTCAATCAATATTCTTTATTGCTGTCACAGACCAGCGCAAAAGTTACCAATACAGAGCCAAAGGAAACATCCTGAACATCAATTAAAACAAGAAATTAAAATGAATGAATGAATGAATGAATGAATGAAACCTTTATTGGCATAAACAAGAAATTAAAATAAAATAGACCCCCCGACACCCAATCAACCCATACTTAATGCTATAAAATCTATGATAAAAAGTTTGCTCTGAATTAGAATGTTAAATATATCTATACATCTATAATCTATACTAACAATAAAAATGAACAAAAATAAGAGTCAACTATCATAACAAACTATAAATTAAATACACATTCCCATCAGAGGTCTCCTATACCAAGTTAGAAAGTCCACAATTTACCATCTATCTTCGGATATTTATTGCAGCCGCAAAGAATTTAGCAACACTGTATGTAACAACAGCAGAGTTGGAGTCTGATAGAAGCAAAGATCTATAAAGCTGGCTCATAGCTTAACCAGCAATGGAGAGATAAGGGTGGTACGTATATCTCTATATAACATACAGTCCAGCAGAACATGCTCAGTAGTTTTTATTTGTTCCGCCCCACAAGGACATAGCCGCTCTGCAAAAGGGATCTTTCTGTAGTAACCCTCTAGCACTGCTGAGGGTAATCCACTACAGCGAGCCAGTGTAAGCGCCCATCTATATCTTGGGATGATTAATAGTCGAATGATGTCCTGTGTGTGTGAGCGTGTGTGTATAATTGTGGAAGGCTGAAACTTGGAAAATGCAATGGAGAGCACTTGGGAACTCCATGAATGCTAGTGCACACTTGGGAGCGGCTCGGGTCTGCTCTAAGCCGAAACATACCTCGATTCCAGGATGCTGGTAAGCCTACCTTAAGCGCCATCATGGAAGAAAGGTGGGATATAAATGTACAGTAATAAATAGCTAGGTGTTATGGAGCATATGTGCCCTGTCCTTCTCTCTTGCTTGTAATATCTATGTTCTAACTTTCCCAGCTCCCATCAGTGGCAGCTAATGAAGTTGATCAGGCATGAGAACAACTAACATGATGACATTGTGTCATGAGTTTTGAAATATTGGATCTTATGGGAGGTTAGAGGAGTATGTGTGTGGTTTCTGCTCTCCCCACATCATAAGTCTCAATCACATCCTTCTCTATAGTTTGGAAAAGGGGTAATTAAAGTCCCAAATGCTGTTGCCTTGTATGAAAGGTACTCCAGCCCTCTGATCATTTTGCACCTTTTCCAGCTCTATATCCCTCTTTAGATGTGGTGACCACAATTGTATGCAGTATTCCAAAATTAGATTTGTACAGGGGCAATATACAGTCATCGTTGTCCCCCGAATCCCTGGTTTCAGTTATCCACGGTTCACAAATCCCCCCCCCCCGGTCATACATTAATATACTATACTGTTCAGTTCAGAAACCTTTATTGGCATATCTTACATTATACATTTTATAACAACAGCACAAGTAACTTGTCACCCCAATCAGCCTACTGCCCCCAACCACACAATTCTAGTCTTTCAAGTTTCTTCTCTCCACTCCAAAATTTAACTTGTATGCTCAATTGCATTGCACCGTTGCAGAATCTGGTCGAGATATTTTGCGACCTGGCGTGTGCATACCTCCTCCTTTCCTATTAGCAAATAATGCAAGACTGTGACATCAGGCCCACCAAAGGAGGAGAGAAGTGGATCTAGCAGTTGCCTACATAGATCAACATAACTGTTACACTTTAATATCATATGAGGGAGAAATTCAATATCCTGAGAACTGCATCTACAAGTACTAAATTCTATCCCCAAACCCTTGTATCTGCCCACCGTAACGTACTGTACTGTACACAGTAACCAAGGCTGCTACCCGACGCCTGTAGTATTAAGAACATAAGAACATAAGAAGAGCCCTGATGGATCAGGCCAAAGGCCCATCTAGTCCAGCTTCCTGTATCACACAGTGGCCCCACCAGATGCCTCAGGGAGCACACAGCCAACAAGATAACCTGTTACCTGCTGCCACTCCCCTGCAGCTGGCACAGAGAAAACCTACTTCTAAAACCAGGAGGTTGCTTATGGCTTGTAACCTGTGATGGTCTTTTCCTCCATGAATCTGTCCTTCCGTGTTGCCTTTCTCCTGTCCAGCAAAGAGTCTTGTAGCAAGCAGTCCAATAAATCCAGGTCTCGCCAACCTTCCAGTCGGGCAGAGCATCCCCCAATGCTGGTCAGTCCAGGTGGGTAGTCCATCCAGGTGAGCAGTCAGTCTGGCAGAGCCGTCATAGTTGCTCGGCAATCTGGCAGCATGTCCCCGTGGCGAGCTGGCGAGGCTCCTTCCTGCTCCTACTGCTGCTGCTTTTATACTGTTCCCATCAACTCTCTACTGGTTGCAGCTGTGGGCTTACAATCAACGCCCTCATTGCCCACAGCTGTGAAAGTTCCAATCAGTGCTAATTGAGTGCAGCTGCGAGCCACACCCACTGCACTCAAAGTCCCAGCTTCATCCCAATTAGTAGCAAACACCTGTGGGCCACGCCCAATTGCTTGCAGGTGTGCTTCCACCCACGCAGTCCTGGGTGTTAACCCCTTGCTATCAAGTCCTGTCAAACAGGCAGTCCTTTAACCCCTTCCTTCCCGGACCTGTCAAAACAGGGGACCACTGCTAACACCACTAACTCCTCGCCAATCTTCCGTGATTTCCACTACAGTAGTATAGAAAATTTTTGCAACGTACGTGGTGTGTGGAAGTTAAGACAAACTTCTTTTTTTCATATATATTTATATTTTATTGATATATTAAAACATAAAAACAATACATATTTCATAAAGTTATAGCAAGCGCGAAACAATACATCCTACTAGCATACTGTTCACTATTTTCTACATATAATTTCCAACTAAGCCAAAACAACACCTACATTCTATTCATTAAATCCGCATATCATCACATCATTCCTCTCTCTCTCTCTTAAAAAGTCAATAAATGGTTTCCATTTATTCACGAAAAAGTTAACTGACTTTTCCTTAATTAAAATTGTAAGTTTATCCATTTCAGCATAGTCCAAAACTTTCAGCCACCAATCTTCCAGCGAAGGTATCTCCGAATTCTTCCAATATTGTGCATATAAAATTCTTGCCGCAGCTATCATATATAAAAACAAAGTTTGAAATTTTTCGCCTACATGATCCTCCCACATACCCAACAAAAATGTTTCAACAAACTTCTTAACTCACAATTTCCATGCACTTGACTGCATGAATCCATTTGGAAACCCCTTCTCTCTTACCAAAAGGTTGTGTTTTTGTTTTTGTTTTAATCCTAGGATAAGATATATATATATATCTTGATATATATATATCTTATCCTATATAGATATCTTATCAAGATATATATATATCTTGAGCCCTTTCCTAATTGCATGGAATTTGCCACAACTGTTGCACACAAAGTCAACGTTTTCATAGCACTATCCACCACAAACACCCGGTCTCTTTCCTGGTTTGCCACTGACAGCTCAGACTCCATTGGTGTTTTTTGCTCCAGTGTTTATCACTTTATGTTTTTTTTTACATCAAACTGCATTTGCGATTGGGTTGCTCAGTTTGGAGAGGTCTTTTTGGAGCTCTTCATAATCTATACAGAGTCCTAGGTATATATCCAGGAATAGTCTTCACAATCTGCTTTGGCTTTTACCACAATGAATAGTTTGGTGTCAACTGCAACCTTGGCTAGCCTTACCAGCATCCCAGAATTGAGGCTGGATTCAGCCTAGATGTGCACCGCGGCTGCCCAATGGGGTTCCAGCTTCTGGAACATCGGGTCAACAATGCGACAGAAGCCGGAACCCCATTGGGCAGCCGCAGTGCACACTTGGGAGCAGCTCGGGTCCTCTCTACGCTGAAGCCAGCCTAGATTCCAGGACACTGGTAGGGCTAACCTTGGCTCAGCTCCTGATCATTTGTGAGCAAGTTAAAAAGCACTGGTCCCAATATAGAACTTAGGGGGAACCCACTTCTTACTTCCCTGCACTGTGAAAATTGTCCATTTATTCCTTTTCTCAGGTTTCTGTTCTTTAACCAGTTACCAGTTCATAAAAGGACCTGTTGTCTTATTTCATGACTGCTACGTTTACTCAAGAGCCTTTGCTAAGGGACTTTGTCAAAAGCTTTCTAAAAGTCCAAGTACACAATATCAACTGTGTTTTTTTTTCTCATGTAGTGAAGATTTGTGGTTTTGTCAAACTTGCTATGTAAAATGTCTGTCAACATCGCCAGAGAAAGCATTTGAATTGTCTTTGTTGGAATCTTGGACTTGGAGTGCATCTGTGTGTGTTTCTATCCAAAAACTGCTATAAGAGATGATTTGTCAAACGCCGTGCTGGTTTCCACTGACATAACAAGCAGCTTCCTCCAACAGGCTATAACATCTCACACTTCCTTCTCATGAACTGGAACTGATCAGGAGTCACAAAGCTGCCATCTGCCACGCTGAGTTCATTTTGCTGAGAATCACACATAAGATATTCTTTTTCTACACACCAATGATTTATAGATTGAGCAAAAAGCAGTAAGCTTTGTGTAACTACTTGCTGGTTTAATTTTGCCAATAGGCCCTCAGAAAAGTTAGCCATTGAGGGCCAACTAAAACAAATAGTAATTGCACTGAGCTGTTTCCTGGGACATAACTATGCTGTTCTTTAGTCTCAGGTTCTGCCAGGATACGAATAATTATATACTGTATGGCTTGCTGTCATTTCATGACTTGCAAAAGGATGTTTTTGAGGTGCTGCTTGCTAATAGAGAAGTTTGAGTTTTGCTGTACAGTATTTTATGCAACACAATTTTATTTTATTATTTTTAAAATCCCAAGGCAAACATCATGATGCATCTGGAATATCTGGATAAACACATTTTTAATATCTCTCTCTCTCTCTCTCTCTCTCTCTCTCTCTCTCTCTCTCTCTCTCTCTCTCTCTCCGTCCCTTCAGGAATAGTAACTGAGGCAACAATTCAGAAAAGTAAGGTTTGGCATCTGCCTTCTTACTGTACTGTGTATAGGGAGAGTAAGGAGTATGGTGTATGTTGTACAGTCATCCTACAACAGCTCCAAAGCATTTTTATTTCTTATAGTTCACATGGGTCCCCATAATGCATACGGTACACCAAGGAAAGATTTGGGCAGAGACTAATCAGTAATATGTCACAGAACATTGGGCATGCACTTATCCATGTTCCCAGGGAACTAATTGAATCATTAAGAGAGGCCTTAGAAAATTGACCACATAACGTGAAGCTCAGTTATGAGTTTGCTGGCAATCTAATTTCACTGTAGTTGTCATTTTGGGTATGTGTGCATGTATGGCATGTGTTTAACTGTGTTAGGCAGTTTCTAGGCATTAAAATAAAATCCAGTCTACAGAATCCCTGGTTATTTCAGAAGTTGTGTTAGTGAAGCTGTTCTCCACAACAGTATGAGATGAACTAGATAATAAGGTATTCATCATTTTATTTGCAATAGCCCCAGTCCAGCTCTAATCGTGCACATTGTTGTATGCAACAACTATGTGGTCAGTTGAACTCGGGCTTCACACAGTTGCCGGTACCTTAATTCATGTACTTATTGGCTACATTTATCGACCACCTTTCTTCCTTTGCAAGGGTGCTCAAGGTGGTTTACAACAGTATTAAAAGAAACCTGCTACAGAAGATTGAAAAAGCAGCATTGTCTCCAGCCCTTGGTGGTTTCCTAGGAGGTAATAACAGAGCTCTATGAAGCAGGCTTCTCCTTTCTTGCCTTCCCCCAGGCCACAACGCCTTACAGTAGCTCCTGGGAAGGTAGGGGAGAGGCTGCTGCCCCAACAGTTGTAATTGACCCTTGTTGGTGTCCCTTAATGGGTGTATTAGGTTCTTGTACAGCTCTTTGGCCATGTTCTTCGTGCAGGATATCTGAGAATCCAAGGGAAGGGGGGGTAGACTGGATTGCATTTGGGAAAATTACATAGTTAATTCCTGGTGCCTGAATACACCCAAAAACCCAAGGGACCCTTTTGTATGGGACTGTTCATCCCCAACCTCATTAAAAGATACATCCAGCCACTTTTGCTGGGACCCCAAGGCAAACATCATGATGCATCTGGGATATCTGGATAAACACATTTTTAATCTCTCTCTCTCTCTCTCTCTCTCTCTCTCTCAAGAAAATGGCAACTTGTTGACGTGAACATCAAAATTATATGCACTACAGTGGAAAGTGAAGGCTTTTAGTTGTCAGAGCAACATATGTATATTCCAGAGCAGTATAGATTGGGATGGATCCACTGAGATTTCTAAAACATATGTAACAAACGCGATGTACGCCTGGTTTGTATCACCACCCACACCAGACATACAAATGGGACTTTGTGCAAAACAACCATTTTGCAAAGAAGAAAAGTGAAGGAAATGGAGTTGTCTTGTCTAAAAGCATGATTTATCGTTGGAGATGATTTTAAGTCAGAGGCTTTAAAAGCTGCGTTTCAGAAATTGCCTGTGAATTCAGTTCTTTAGCTTTCCACTTCCTCCCCCTTTCCCACCTCTTTCTGTAGTAATTGTGTATAATTCTATGTGTTGGAAATCTCCCGTTTGCTTTTAAAAAACCGTGTAGAGTTCAGCTACTAAACTTTACTTCCATGTGACAAGCTGACATTGTTGATTAGGGGGGCCTATACAAATCCTCATGCTGATTTATTATTTTTAAAAGTTGTCCTTGAAAGCCAGCGGCAACAGCACATGAAATGCCTGGGACTCACGTTCTAAGCATGTATTGGAAAATGCGGAAGGTTTCCCCGTGGAGAAAGTGTCTACAGTGGCCCCTTGCTCTGGCAAAACTGGGTAATAAAGGGTTAAAGTCTAGGTTTAGCAGTAGGTATGCTGCACAGCTACAGCCACTAGAGGCCGCCAGGTCCTCAAGTATAAAAGCAGCACCTGGAGGAAGGAAGGGGGGTGGGTTGTAGAGAGAAGCAAAGCTTGGAGGAAGGAGAGGTGGCTGGTGGACTAACCTGGCTGACTAGTGGACTGACCTTGCACTAGCTTGAACCCTGCTTTGGCTTCAACCTTGGACTGGCTTGAGAAACCTGTTTTGGACTTTAACTTGGACTGCTAGACCTGTGAGTGGAGAAAAAGGGGAACTAATCAGCCTAGGACTCCTAAAGGGATAGGAAAAGGGAGTTTGGCAGCACAAAGTGATCCCGTTTGTGTTTTGCAACATTCACAAGGAACATGCTTGGTACCCTTGGCACTGGTTTGGGACACAGTGAGAGGTCTCCCTTGAATGTTACAGCAGTTCTAAGGAGTCTATCAGCCCATTCCAACCCAACTCCTCTCCAAGTCAGGCATAAGTATGGCCTAAGTGCAGCCTAAGTTAGGCAGAAGTTATGTCTGAGTTAGGTCAAAGGTATGCCTGAGTTAGGCAGGCTGCAGTTTCTGTGGCCCAGCACCACCCCAGGATCCAGGCAACACTTACCTCCCAGGCAGGCAGGCTCTCCAGGCTCGGTGTCTGGCTCGGGCATGTGCAGGCCTGTGTGTCTGCACGTATCAGCGTCCATCCATGGCAGCTGCTGCAGTGTCTGTCTCAGCCCGGTCGCAAAGGGGCTGACCGCAGGCAGGGGGGTTGCGCCAGTCATGTGGTGGACGCAGGGCAGGTGACAGGTGAGCGAGGTGCCTGAGCCAGCTGCCACAGGGCACCCTGTGCATCAGCCACCTGCTGCAGGGGAGAGTGGCCGTCCCCACAGTTGCAGGCTGCATGTGGGAGTCATGGGGGGGGAGCGGGGGAGGGAAGGGAAGGAGGGGGGTGGGAACGTCACACACAAGGGGGGGCTCATGATGTCTGGAACTGCCTCTGACATGACTTGCCCGTGCGCTGCCTGAAGCCCTGGACCTCCAGGGTTGGGGCAACGCCCACAAAGAAGGCATCCCGGCGTGCGTACTGCTCTGTGCCCCGGCCAAGACCGAGAGATGCCTTGGGCTTGTCTGCTGCGAGTGTAAAGGTCTCACGCAGCTCATCACGCCCCCAGATGGGGTGACGACAGCGCCTCACGGCAGGCGCTCTAGCAGGGTGGGGGGTGGCCAGCAGCCATCATCAGGGAGTTGTCAGGGAGGCAGACACACAGGCAGGCAGACAGTGGGTGTTGGGGAGGGGCACGGGTGGGTCAAATACAGACAGACAGACAGACAACAAGGCTGGTGGGAGAGAGATTCCGAGAGAGGGGTCTGCAGAGACCAATAGGGACACAGGGGTTGCTCCGCAGATGAAGGCAATGCAGAAATAGGCGCCTCTTATGCAGATGGAAGCGGCTGCATTACGGGCGGACCTTCGACGGAAGCGGCTGCATTACGGGCGGACACCCTGGCTGGCAAGATCCCCGGTTGCTGAGCGGCCACTACACAGATGCAGCGGCCACAAGCGGCCCTGCTGTGGGTTCCGTGGCGCCTGTCACTGTTTGCCTGCCTGAGAGGCCCCCCCAACTCCCCCTCCCCTCTGTCCCATGGGGGTCTGGCAGCATCCCTGCTGTGTTCTCCCTGGGAAGGAAGTGGCAGTCCCTTGAAGGGATTCATGCAGGGGCTTCAGTGTTGGGGGCTGTCTGTGTGTGGAGGGCAATGCTTGTGTAACACTGGGCACATATGTTTCAAGGAGGCTCTGCCTGAGGGGCATCTTTATTGTTCTGGAACATTAGCAGAGATGGCCAGGCCAGGCTGCCAGGGGTAGTCACAGCAGCCAATCTGAAAGCAGCAGCAGCAGCACACATGCCCCATGGACCTGGAGACGCAGGCTCTCCCCCTGTGGAACCACAGCCTGCTCCATAGAAAGGGGAGGGGCAGCAAGTATGACAGCCAGGGAGGTGGAGCAGCAGCGCCAGCAGCTGAGGAGGGTTGCAGGGCTGGCTCTCTGACCTCTGGCAGCAGCGAGGCAGAGGACCGTGGGGCAACCAGACTGTGGGCCCAGGGGTGCTCCCAGGGAGGTAGGTGGTAGTGGACGTTCCTGGGGAGACAAAAAACAAGGGGGTGTTACATGGCAGCTGGTGTGTGTGGTAGCAATCGCCAGTGAAGACAAGCCAGTGTGTCAGTTGCAAAAGCCTGCAGGGAGAGAAATAACACAGCTGATAGGTGTGACACACATAGCATGGTCTGAGCTGCTTACCCGGGTGTAAGGCGAGCATGATCCTGTAAGGGAAAAGGGTCAAAGAGAGAAGACAACACATATATTGGGTCACAACCATGGCAATCCTAGCAATACTGACCTGTCAGTTGACCCTGTGGAGAAAAAGGGGGGGGGACAGCTGGTGTCTACAGACGGTTAACAGCACCACCACACTTGTGGTGTTGTATGCTCACATGACAACAGGCGGCAATCCGACACAATAGTGGTAAAGCAGCATGTATCCTATATATCATAGCAGGCATTGCAGGCAGGCATCTGACTACTCATTGGTAAAGAGGCATTTCAGAGAAGGCAGTGCAGGCAGACATGAGAGGGCACATTGGTAAAGAGACATTTCAGAGAAGGCATTGCAGGCAGTTATGAGAGGGCACATAGGTAAAGAGGCATATCATGGCAGGCTATGCAGGCAGCTATGAGAAGACATTGGTAAAGAGGCATATCATGGCAGGCTATGCAGGCAGCTATGAGACAAGACATTGGTATAGAGGCATGTATCCTACCTATATTTCTATATGCAAAGAGGCAGATGTCAGAACACATGTCAGCACAACCCCTGCTCTTACCTGCACTTACCTGCTGGTGTTGTTGCCTGTATGTGTGGGGGGGAGAGAGGCTGGGAGAAAGACATGGGTTAGCAAATGGTAGCATGGAGACAGCTGCCCAGGCACAGCTGTAAACAGTTTGGCCAAAGCCAGAACAGCCCTCTCTGCCCTTGAGGGGGGCAGAGAGGAGAAGAGAAGAGAGAAGTGGGGTGTTTGTGAATTTTGCCCTCCACCGACAAAGTCCCACTTTGTGGCTGTGGGGGACAGAACCCCACGCCACGTGATCAGAGAGAGAGAGAGACTGGGGGCCTGGGGCTGGGCTTTTGTGGGAAAGAGGCTGGGTGGGGCTGGGTGCTGATAGGCTCCCTATCTTAGGCATAACACTGTCGGTTTCCAGACCTAGCAGGCCCAACTCCGTCCTAACTCTGACCTAACTCAGGAGTAGGGTGTTAGAAATTTTCAGGAGAGGGCTGTCTTAGGTAAGGTAACATGGCTCCTATGGGTCTCCTCGAATTTGGGTCCACCTTTTTGGTTGACCTAAAATTTGTGTCAGCATTTGTGTTGGAGGGGGCGTGTCTGTGCTTGCCAGGGTCTGGAATCCAACGTTAATTGGTTGCTGCCCCTGTTACACCCATGGTCCGCCCATGGTCCGCCCACTTTTAGGTCAACTTTAGGTCTGACTTGTGCTGCTTAGCCCTTGGGTTGGAATGGGCTGTTCTTAGTCCGTCGGTTGTAACTTCAACCTAACTTCGACCTAACTTCGCCCTAAATAGTTGCGTTCCAGACCTAAAGTCGCCCTAAACGACTTAGGCTGACTTTAGGTCTGACTTGGGCTGCTTGGCCCTTGGGTTGGAATGGGCTGTATAACACTTTTTTTGAATGCACAACTCCTTGGCTCTTAATGGACTCTAGAAAGAACTCATAGATAATCCTTCATACTGGAACGATGCGAAATAGTTTATTGAAGTAAAAATGGTGTGTTGGGAACATGTGGAAAACCTTAAAAATGTCTACATGTCTTAAACGAAAGTGTATTTTTACAACTGATTTACCCATTGGCTCATGTGCATATATTCAGCACTGCACATGCATGCACGCCCATACACAGCCCAATCCTTCCCACCCCCTAATTCAGCAGTGCCAAAATAGCTACCACTGCATCGGGGGGGGGCAGTTGCAGAGGTCTCCTTTGTGTAAGGGAACAATTGTTCCCTTGGGGGTAAGCTTCCATAGCATGGGATGGTGTGTGGGGGAGTCTATTTGAATGTATGCTAGCTAAATAGCTGATGTAGGCTGTTAGAACAGGCGCTATGGAATAGAGGTGTATGAGATGCTTCTACCAAGCAAGACGAGCTGCATGGGTTCGAGTCCTGAGGAAGAATAGAAAAACACAGTCAAAAAGGTGCCCTTTGGTGGGCAGGAAGGGCAGTTCCTGCAGAGATGAGGGCAACTACTGTGGGTGGACGCTTTCCAAGTGGGGCAACACCTTGATAGAGACTGATTGGCAGACTCTATTGGAGAGAGACCACCAAAACGGGCAGTCTGGACACTCTCGGTATAGAAGGAAACAAAAACACAAACGTTCTGCTTCCACAGTGGGGGTAGTTATAGTGGTCTGCACAAAAGAACACAAAGACATTCCTGGATGAATAATGGTGTCTGGTGTGCAACCAGGAGTTTCCTGGGCTTGATTGAATTAAAGTGTGTCATTCCAGGAAGGCACAAAGTCTTAACCTTCTCCAATTGAGGAAGTTCCTGAAGGCACAAAAGGGATGCCAGGGTGTGGGCAGCACCCATACTTCAGTTGTTGGTAGTAGAGGCATCTTGGTGGGTGAAGGAGTTTGCAAAGACTGCCTCTGTGCAGTTAAGTTTCATTTAGTATTCGGGAAAATGTGTGCTTGCAAATGAGATGATGCCAAGGTGGGGACCCCAAATTTGCAAGACCTTAGAGGATCCCTGCAGTGCTTCAGCCTTCTGTTCTGATCAATGGTGCTTAATTAGTACGATCTTCATTAGAAGGAGCAGTGCCTCACCCTGCCAAGGAGAAGCCCTGGCTGACTTTCTGTAAGGAGCCAAGGAGAGACTGTGCACATTTGGAAAGGAAGGTCATTGGCAACAATCTGCAGCACAGAAGTGCACACGCGCACGGTCCTCCACAAGAAACACAACATAATGTATTGATCACATCAATGCTCAGTTTGTCCAATCATTCATCCCTTTTCTTGCGCAGGGGAAGGGAGAAACATGTGCCCGCGCAGGGGAAGGGAGAAACATGTGCCCACCCCATGTGTAAGATTGTATTTGTAGCACAGGGGGAAAAAGTGTCCCTCTTCTCCATCGTGCTGAATAGTGCGGCACTGAGGCTCAAATTCAAACCTCAGATTGCTCTGCAAACACCATATTTATAATAAATTAAGGGTGCAGTCCAGTGCACACTTCCTAAGCGTAAGCCCCACTCAATATTTAATCATAATATTTAACTTCTGTATAGTGCTTTCTGAATGTGCAGAGTGCTTCACCTGTATAATCTCGATGAGTTGTTGTTGTTCAGTCGTTAAGTCGTGTCGGACCCTTCGTGATCCCATGAACCATATCCCGCCAGGCCTTCCTGTCCTCCACTATCTTCCTGAGTTCGCTCATTTTCATGTTCGTTACATCGGTGATGTTGTCTAGCCATCTCATCCTTTGCCTTCCCCTTCTCCTTTTGCCCTCAATCTTTCCTAGCATCAGAGTCTTCTCCAGAGAGTCCTCTCTTCGCATTAGGTGGCCAAAATATTTGAGTTTCAGCCTTCGTACCTGTCCTTCCAGGGAACAGTCAGGGTTGATTTCATTTAGGATTGACTGATTTGATCTCCTAGCAGTCCAAGGGACTCTCGGGATACAGTGTTCACCTCCACTGTATACTCAAATCTCGATGTAGTCCTTGCCAAAACCAAGGCTGCAAGCCTGTAACACTTTCCTGGGAGTAGGCCCCACTGAAAACAATGGGACTTACTTCTGAGTAGATGTGCATAGGATTACACTGTACGTAATTATTATCCCATGTTGTAGCTGGAATTGAGCCTCAGACAATGTAGTGAGTTCATGACAGAGGCAAGGTTCAAACTGGGGGAGGCCTAACAGCTCAGTCTCTTACAGCGCAGTCCTACCCAGCTCCTCCACTGGAGCAGCAGTGGTACAGGGGGAACAGGAGGCTTTGGGAGGGAAAGGGGATTTAAATCCTCAAAGCCTCCCGATCTGCCCTCCACCTCTGCTGCACCAGTGGAGGAGCTGGGTAGGATTGTGCTGTTAGCCACTGTACTAAACTAGCTCTACTAAACACAGTGGGGCTTACTTCTAAATAAACCTGCATAAGATTATGCCCTAGTCTATAACTCTTTTCTTGATGAAGCACTGGAAGTTGTTGAAGTTCTTGGTGCAATTTGCTGTTCACAATTTGTTTAGAAATTTGTTCTAAATTTGGAAATGAATGCTCAGCTTCTCAAGTCTGTGTACGGAAATAGTTGTCTGATAATCCAACTGTCCAATGTTGAAACATATGGATTTATGTGAAGTGTAATTTGAATTCTTCCTAAATACCTGGGGCAAGTAAAGGGAAATCTAAACAGGAACACATCTAGAAATGAAGTACAGCCTCATGAATAAGAATGCAGCTCAATGAAGATATTTTTATTCAAAGAATAAGTTCAAATAACAAAAAAAAAAACACCCAAACCCAAATCTCTATTAGCTGTAAACATGAGCCTTGTCATGTAAAATAATGAAAATGAACCACTATGGAACAAACTGTGATCTGTACAGCAGGAAGTCAAATAATAACAATTATTTTTGACAACACAATGGAAGAGAACCTGACAGAGGCAAGGAAATTAAAATATATCCAATAGTTATAGCATAAGAACACTAACTTGCTTAGACCAGGTGCTGGCAGCATACATGGACACCTAATGCTTTCAAGCATTCATGCATGAGAAATAAAAATGGGGAAACTGCAATTTTGTATTTCCACCCTGCATTAGATGGTCCCACCGGGAAATGTTCGATACTTTCCCTAGATGTTCTACCTGCTGTTTGTTAGTTTCGGGGGGGGGGGAATAAAAGGAGCCTAGATGTGGCTCAACTGGGAACCAAAGGCAAAAACTACACTATTTTTTAAAAACGTACGGATTAGAAATAAAAAATAATAATAATTAAAAAATTAAAAAGGTTTGTGAATAACAAGCTGCTATTTGCAAGAACTCTTTAACCTCACAGTTGAAGAATTTTAATGCAACTTTGTGAATTTGTTAAATGGTTTAACAAGTTAAATTATGTATATGATTATCTGCATTTCCCCAAATGGCTAGGATAGGGAATACAGCAATGCCTCCAATGGCACGGGGGATACATTCTCCAAAAGGGCACTGTCACCCCGCCGTGCTGCTTGGCGCCGAGCAGAACAGCCATGGAAGGAGGCTTGGTGGTGAACTGGGCTTGCCCAGCGGGCACAGATGGGGGTTGACTGGCGAGAGACTCGCCGAGCAGCTGCGGCTGACGGTGGCTCCTTGACCAGCCTTGGAGAGGCGGCCCAGGCGACTACCTGGAGCAGTGGCTCCATTTTATAAGGCCACCGCCACCGCCGGGCACACTGAGGGAGCATTGCCCAAGGCTAACAATGTCTCTAACCATGTCTAACAAGGGTAACACTTTATGTGCTATTTGGGAGACATAGAAAGTTGTCTTAAGACCCTAGGTCAGGGTTGGCCCACTATGAGGCCAACTGAAGCAGTTGCTTCAGGCAGCAGATTGGTGGGGAGTGGCCATTTCTGTCTGCCTACTTGCTTCAGGTTTCAGGAGGTTTTGGGCCAGCCCTGGCATAAGTCTGCCCAGCTTGGTAAGTTGACTCAGCAGGGTTTCGCACAGGGCTCTTTCCTGGTCCTGTCGAGAGATTCCAGGAATTGAACCTGGGAGGGATCTTCTGCATGCAGAGCATGTGCTCTAACAAGGAGGAATATCCCCACCCATACTCTCAATGGCACTAATAGGAGTAGCTAGAGAATGGAGAAAGAGATGTTCATTTTCTTGTTCACCTCTTTGGAATGTCCTTACCCTTTTCCTTTGACCAAGTGTTCAGAGGCTGCCTTTAAGGGAAGAGAATAAGTTCACTTAAGCAGCTATTTCTCACATGGCTCCTATGTATTTATCCTAGCCTGTTCCAAAGGTGGAGGAAATCAATTAATTAAACAAACCGGTAATTTGTGAACGGTGCATCTGTGCAACAAGCCCTGAGCATTTTTGAATCTTCTTCCTGGTGATCCAGCTCCTCCTCTTCTCCAGTCTCTTGCTTGGCATTCCCCTTCTCTTGGGGCCATTGGCTGACCTCCTCTCCTGGAAGCCTCGTTTATAGATGTCATAGCCTCTCTGACTGCCAGTGGCTTAGTTGCTCTTGACTCGAGTCACAGCAGGGCAAAGCAGCATGAACTTGGCTGCTGAATACTTAGAAAGCAATTTGCAATATTAGAACTTGAATTCTAAGATGTATGTGCAACTTTTGTAAAATTAATTCCATTCGTCTTTATCCATACTCCAATCTTTCAAATGACACCTTGGCAATGCAGATCAGTTGAGGCATTTGAGAGCCTTTCACCTGAAATGAAGGACTTACAATTGTTAGTTATGTAGGTGATACTGGAAAAAGAGACATCTAGGATCAGTGGCATTGCGATGCGGGCCCCCCCATGACATCACTACCAGAAGTGATGTCACTGCTGCCGCCACTATAAACCACTTCAGAGGCGCAGGGCGGGTGGGCCAAACCAGCGCCGTTTCTGCCGCCAAAAAGGCGCAGTTCTTGTGTCTCTGCCGCCGCTTTGTCACACAGATACCTGGGCTTGTCGCCCGGGGGCCCACCGCGCCCCCCCCCCAGGCGACTCTTCTTTCTAGGGCCTGCATTCAGAGATCTGTACAACTAATTCAATTTGCCCAAAAGAGCATTGGCTTGTATTTCTGACATGACAGGACTCACTGCAAATCTATTTTACACACAGCATTTGTATCCAGTGTAAATGCCAGGTTGCACTGGGCCCTTTGAACTCTTTGCTTTGTGGGGACTGTCCCTCCACCCACCTGCTTCCCTATGCCATAGTTTGTCAGCAGAGGCAGTGGTCTAAGTGGGTGAGAAGGTGAGCCAGTGGACAACCAGTTGTCTGTGTGGGCAGATGTTCCTCCTCTTCCATCCCCCCCCCTCAACCAGTTGCCTTGCTTCCCAGGAAGAAAGGTCCTTGGAGAGCAAAACAATTAGCCTGGAAGTGGAGGAAGGGGGGAGGCCCAGCATGAGACTTGCACTGACCCCCTCTCCTTCCAATGTTCTCCCAGCCAACCATGCTTGCTCTCGAGGGACCAAGGACCCTAAAGAGCAAACAAGCAACCCAGAAGGAGACGGCAATGGAGCAACACACATGTGAAAGTGGTTGCTGGGGGTCTTTAAGTGTCGAGTGGGTGAACCCTGGATGCTCATGGACCTTTGTAGAGTGCCCCTTCCTGGCCAACCTCTGACATTGCCCATTTTTGTATCCTACTCTTCCCCCCCCCCCAGCAATGTTCAGGGTTCTCTTCCCCTCTCTTTTATCCTCAAAACAACCCTGTGAGGTGGATTAGGATGAGAGTCTGCATAATCACCCAGGGAGAGGTTTGCGGCTGAATTGGGATTGGATCCTGGGCCTCCTGTGGCTAATCCAACATTCTAACCACTACATCACACGATGTCACCACAGTTCTTAAGCTCAGAGCTCTGTAATTTATGGTATGGCATGACAGTCTGCCACTGAAAGAGAAAAGGTGAGACATTCCCCTGGGCCCCTACAGGACTTGGGTTCACTTTTAATAGCTCTTTGGAACTGTAGGCTCTTCTCCCCCCCCCCCCCCCATGCTCTGCCTCCTTCCACATCCCAGGGGTGAGGGAAGGACACGGATGCCTCGCCCACAGGGACGCTGGGGACAAAATGACAGTCCTACTTTGACATGTGACAGATGCTGTTCAAGAGGGATTCATTTCTTGGTTTAGCTTACAGTCTCTGAGGGAGGGCTACTCCTGACTACTTCTTCGGATGCTCCTTCTTTCTCTGGAGCTTCGTCCCAGGGATTCCTGTCTGTAGCCCTTTAGCCTGGTCCCTGGCAGATTGCCATGATGCACTTGAGCTTCACAGGATCCTAGCCTACAGCTCTAAAGAACGTCTCAAAGACATGTCATATATATGTAGGCTTACCAGATCTCCAACCGGAACAGAGTGCTAGACCTTTAGGAGAAGGAATGTGGGCAGGTGTAGCTTGTTAAACCTTAGAGCACAATCTTAGGCATGTCTACTCAGAAGCAAGCCCCATTGTGTTAGACATGCCTAGGATTGTGCTCTAAGGTTTAACAAGCTACACCTGCCCACATTCCTTCTCCTAAAGGTCTAGCACTCTGTCCCGGTTGCAGATCTGTTAAGCCTATATATATATATATATATATATATATATATATATATATATATATATATATATATATATATATATATATATATATATATATATATATATATATATATAATGAACACTCACTTGAAGGCTAATCTGTTGCTAGGAAACATGTAGCATAACATTTTAAAATAATGTACTTGATAACAGATGCCAAAGTGGCTCAGATGCTATCACTATCCTTTCATCAAAATAATCATCGTAATAGTTCCCCTCCTATGGTTCCCCTCTATTCTGCACTAGTCTGACTTTATTTGGAAAACTGCATCCGGTTTTGGGCACCACATTTTAAGATAAATTGATCAAATGGGGCAGGTTGAGAGGAGGATCCCATGTTCAGTTCCTGGAATCTCTCAACAGGGTGGTGAGGAGTCTGGAAACGAAGTCCTTTGAGGGGGAAAAAAAACATGATGTGTTTAGCATGGAGAAGAGAAGACTCAAGGAGAGAGATGATAGCCGTCTTCAGGAACTGATGGTCTGTCATGCAGAAGAAGGGGAGTACATACTTACTTTGATTGGTTCCTAGGGGCAGGCATGGAACCAATGACCTGAAACTACAGGGAAGCAGATGAGCAGCCCAATCTTATCCAGCCACTAGGCCAGGGTAGGAGGACTTCAGTGGCCCAGGACAGTTGCAAAAGCGGCTGTAAGGCAGTTGCACTGGCCGCAGGCTATCGCAGTGGCCTATGCCAGCCTCTGCAGGCCGGATCTGGATGGCGTGTGGCACAGGTAAGCCATGGCTGGGCTGTGCCTCACAAGGGTGAGCGGAGAGCATTCCTGGGGCATTTTGGGGTGGGTGGGTGGGTGGGGGCGGGCGGGCAGATCAGGCCTGGGATGGGGCGGATCAGTGGCAGTGGTGTACGCCACATCCTATCCCTCTCCCAGGCCTGTTTCTCCTGACATGGGCCTCCTTGATTTACGCCACCAAAATGGCAGGCGCAGATCCAAGGAGACCCATTTGGGAGGCTGGGGCTTTCCTCCTCTGCTCAGGATACAGCATTGCTGGTGCTGGCATAGTTGGATCACTGAGCAGAGTGTAGGATAGGATTGCGCCCTCAGTCTAGATATTTTCAAGCAGAAGCTGGATGGCCATCTGTCAAGGATGCTGTAGTCACTGCACTGAGTATGGAACTGGATTAGATGACCTCCAATGTACATTCAAATATGAACATTATATGGTTCTATCAATACTTTTGAAAAAAGCAGAACACTTAATCAAATGTAGGGCCCAATCCTATCCAACTTTCCAGCACTGTTGCAGCCATGCCAACGGGGCATGTGCTGCATCCTGCGGTGGGGGAGGACAGTCAGGAAAGCCTCCTCAAGGTAAGGGAAATGAGTGTGTTCCAAGTGGGGTGGAGGGCGTGAAGGGAGGCAAACTAGGGGCGGGATTGGCGGTAATCACATGTGCTGCTATCCTAACCCCTTTCATCTCCCTGTCTGTTGCCCTTACATACCTCAGACTTGATCTGAGAAGTCTCATAGTGGCAGTGGAGGCGTTCCACAGGAACCTTTCCAAACCCCTCCTCCCTCACCCGAGGAGACCTTTCTAACTGCCTTCCTCCTTGTGGATGCTGTGTGCGCTCCATTGGTGCAGCTGCATTAGCAAGGGGGTGGGATTTCAGGTTGTAAGAATTGACTTTTAGTTGGAGGGTCCAATCCTATCCAACTTTCCAGGGCCAATGCAGTCGCAATGCAGCCATGAGGTAAGGGAACAAACATTCTCCCCCACCCTGTTCCTCCTCTACCGCTGTTGGACCTACCATTGCTGGTCTGCTGGTGGGCCTCCTGTGCTGCCACATGCAAAATGGCCGGCACACTGTGCATGCCACCAGAAGTCACTTTACAACATGGGATCTCTGTTCTGCACTCGTAAGCCCCTGTGCACACCAGCCCAATCCTGCCTTTGAAGACAGCAGGGAGATGCCATGTGAGCACCTCTCGGGGGATGGCTTTCCAAGTATTGAGGCTGCAATAGAAAAGGCCCTGCTTCTCATGGAAACTGATCTAGTTAGAAGAGAGAGGTATTGACGGAAGTGGGCTATATTTTCATACACAATGACAAACTGCCAATTGACATGTGGGAAACCACATCTCAACCAACAAGTATTTTTAAAATGATATTTGAAATACTGTGTACATTCATATTATGAACATATAGATAATAAAGGCATTTTACATAGACATATCAGCTTTTAAAAGAGAGAAAAATATGTTCATTTCCCAGAGTAGGTTTGCCTATTAAATTAAAAATGTCTATATATTTTTTGCATAACAGAATATTTCAACAACTTTGTGTGATTCATAAAAACACATCAGGCAACTATTTTTGCTCCTCTGTTTAGCTAAGCATAATGCATGCAAATGTATGTAAAATATGTTATCATGGGGGAAACATCTCTGTGTTAACATAAAAATGTTGCCTGCATTTCCATCTGTAGCACGGGCAAAATCTCATTCAAAAGCATAAACATGCATGTCGCTTTCTTAGAGTCATAGTCAATGTTAACAAATACATTTAAATTGGCTATTGAAATGCCACAATAGCAATGATTTTGAAATTTCACATGATGCTGTAGTGGTGGTTGGAGTATAAGATATTCTTAGCACATTTGCTCCTATTAGATTTCTTTCCTCCTTGCTGCAAATGCACACATTGTCATACTGGCAAATATAACCCAAGTCTTGCAATGGTCTGTTGAATTTCTCTCATCTAACAAAATGTACCTTTTCTCCCCCATGGATAAAAATCCAACCAGTAGTTTTAAAATAAAAGTTTGTGTGATTCTTACTTAAAAAGTGTGTCTCGAACTTGTTAAGAGAAGATGGAGGATTTTCATCTGACTGGAGGGATGGAGCCGAATAATAGTCTAGCCTTGAACTGGTGGGGTGGGAAAAACAATCATTTGAAGAACAGTTGGGTAGGGTAGTGGAAGGCTTCTCAGAATGGATTCTGGTCTACTCTGGATAAGCTGTAGGAGGTTGTTATGGGGAGGGGCAATATGATGTGCTACTTCAGTTCATCCATAAGAACATAAGAAGAGCCCTGCTGGATCAGGCCAAAGGCCCATCTAGTCCAGCTTCCTGTATCACACAGTGGCCCCACTAGATGCCTCAGGGAGCACACAAGACAACAAGATACCTGTATCCTGTCGCCACTCCCTTGCAACTAGCATAGAGAAAACCTACTCCTACAACCAGGAGGTTGCTTATCCCCATCATGGCTTGTAAGCTGTGATGGGCTTTCCCTCCATCTAGTCCAGCTTCCTGTATCACACAGTGGCCCCACCAGATGCCTCCGGGAGCACAAGACAACAAGATAACCTGTTTCCCGTTGACACTCCCTTGCACCTGGCACAGAGAAAACCCACTTCTAAAACCAGGAGGTTGTTTATGGCTTGTAACCTCCATGAATCTGTCCAAACCTCTTTTAAAGGCATCCAGGCCAGGTGCCATCACCACATCCTGTGGCAAGGAGTTCCACAGATGAATTACACGCTGGGTAAAGAAATATTTTCTTTTCTCCGTTCTAACTCTCCCTCCACTCAATTTTAGTGCATGTCCCCTGGTTCTGGTGTTGTGCGAGAGGGAGAAGAATTTCCCTCTATCCACTCTCTCCATCCCATGCATAATTTTATAAGTCTCAATCATGTCCCCCCTCAGGCGCCTTTTTTCTAGGCTGAAAAGCCCCAGACGCTGTAGCCTTTCCTCATAAGGGAGGTGCTCCAGCCCACGAATCATTCTGGTCACTCTTTTCTGCACCTTTTCCAATTCAACTATATCCTTTTTGAGGTGTGGTGACCAGAACTGGACACAATACTCCAGATGTGGCCTTACCATCGATTTGTACAAAGGCAGAATGATATTGGCCGTTTCCAAACTCTGCAAGTCATCAGTACACATGAACAGGTCACCCTGCTTGCTCAATAAGTCACATGACGGTCTACAGGAATGATGTGATCAGCACATATGGTACAGCCCGCATGGGGAAAGGATAGAGAAAACTTCATTCTACTGCGGAAGCTTTCATGGCCGGCAATTAGTATCCAGTGTTTCAGACTTACGGGTTCAGAAGCCATGTCTTGAAGAAACTTAGAATTTAATTTCTTCTAACGAAGGAAATTAAATTCTAAGTTTCTTCAAGACATGGCTTCTGAACCCGTAAGTCTGAAACACTGGATAGAGAAAACTACTATAGAAACACCCTTTCCCCCTGCACATATGTGGTTCATGCTTCAGCAGCAGTTTAGATATGCAGTCAATCTTTGTTACCTGGGCACTCTGCTCACGTGGATTTGCTTATCTGCAAGGAACAAGAGTGCAACTGCCTTGTGCCATTTGTGGTCTGTTCTCGGCTATCTGTGGCCATTACTGGTGGTGCACAAGCGCACCAGGGGTACAAGTTGGATTTTGAAGCCATTTTAAAGCTATCTCCACCATTCTGAAGCTATCCACTGCCATTCTGAAGGTATTATGAAGGGCTGGGGCCATCAATGCAAAAAGGTGTGTCAATTTGATTTGCCCCCTAACCCAATGTATCATAGGGAACAATGATTCGGTATCTATGGATTTGGTATCCACTGGGTTTTCAAGGAACCTAACCCTCTCCGGATACCGAGAATTGACTGTACTAGAAAATCTCGCTGGAATGACCAAGTTCAGCATTTTGGTCAGCTAAAATATTCTCTCCAGCAGTTGCAGTCATTTCTAGGTCTTTTCAGGGGTCTCTAAGCAATGTCAGTTGACAATAATGTAATAGGACCTCCCATAATGCCCTGGAATATCTTATATGAGCATCTAAGCCCTTTGTGACTTCATCCCTCAAGTGGTGGCATGATGTGCTCCAACTATTTCCAGCCATGGCTAGTATTTTCCTGTTTCAGTCTCTGGTAAATCGTTGTCTTTATGTTAACATAACAATAAGAAGAACCCTGCTGGATCTGGCCAAAGGCCCATCTAGTCCAGCTTCCTGTATCTCACAGTGGCCCCACCAGATGCCTCAGGGAGCACATGAGACAACAAGATACCTGTTTCTGTTGTCACTCCCTTGCACCTGGCACAGAGAAAACCTACTTCTAAAGCCAGGAGGTTGCTTATGGCTTGTAACCTGTGATGGTCTTTTCCTCCATGAATCTATCCAAACCCCTTTTAAAGGCATCTAGTGTAGTTGCCATCACCACATCCTGTGCCAAGGAGTTCCATAGATGAATTACACACTGGTTGAAGAAATATTTTCTTTTGTCTGTTCTAACTCTCCCTCCACTCAATTTTAGTGCATGTCCCCTGGTTTTGGTGTTGTGCGAGAGGGAGAAGAACTTCCCTCTATCCACTCTCTCCATCCCATGCATAATTTTATATGTCTCAATCATGTCCCCCCCCCGGTGCCTTTTTTCTAGACTGAAAAGCCCCAAACGCTGTAACCTTTCCTCATAAGGGAAGTGCTCCAGCCCACAAATCATTTTGGTTGCTCTTTTCTGCACTGTTTCCAATTCAACTACAGGTGGCCCCCATATCCACTGATTCGCCATCCACGGTTTCAGTTATCCATGGATCGTGGGGACCCCCACCCCAAGGCTTTTACTTTTTCCCCAGTAAGCTTTGTTTCTTCCTTAAAGAAACAGGAGAAGCAACATCTGGCTGCTTATTACAGGCAAGTAGAACGAGACTAAGTACTAGAGAGGCTCTGCAAGGTTAACAGAAACCTTGCAGAGCCTCTCTAGGACTTAGTCTCGTTCTACTTTCCTGCAATGGAGGCTGCTTCTCTGTTTGTTTTAAGGAAGAAACAAAGCTTTCTGAAAGAAAAATAAGAGCTGGGGGGGCAAGCATGCCTGCAGGGTGGGGGGCCTTCAGGAAACCATGGAGGGGGTGTTCGCTCTTATCCACGGTTTCAAGTATCCACGGAGGGGCCTGGAACATATCCCCAGCAGATATGGGGGCCCACCTGTATATCCTTTTTGAGGTGTGGTGACCAGAACTGGACACAATACTCCAGATCTGGCCTTACCAGCAATTTGTACTAGATCATAATGATATTGGCTGTTTTATTCTCAATCCCTTTTTTGAATTATCCCAAGCATGGAATTGGCCTTCTTCACGTCCTCTGCACACTGTGTTGACACTTTCATTGACTTGTCCACCAGCACCCCAAGATCTCTTTCCTGATCCGTCACAGACAGCTCAGAACCCATTAGCGTATATGTGAAGTTTTGGTTTCTTGCCCCAATGTTTATCATTTTACACTTACTTACATTGAAGTGCATCTGCCATTTTGCTGTCCATTCTCCCAGTTTGGAGAGATCCTTCTGGAGCTCTTCACAATCCCTGCTGGTCTTCACCACCCAGAAACGTTTAGTGTCATCTGCAAATGTGGCCACCTCGCTGCTTATCCCCAACTCCAGGTCATTTATGAACAAGTTGAAAAGCACCGGTCCGAAGACCGATCCTTGGGACACACCGCTTTTCACCTCTTGCCATTGTGAAAAATTACCCATTGACTCCCACTCACTGTTTCCTGGTTTTCAAGCAGTTCCTAATCCATAAGAGGACCTGCCCTCTTATTCTCTGACTGGAGTTTTCTCAGGAGCCTTTCATGAGGGGCCGTGTCAAATGCCTTCTGAAAATCCAGATATATAATATCCATGGGTTCGCCCACATCCACATGCCTGTTGACCTTTTCAAAAAAATTTAACGGTTCATGAGGCAAGACTTCCCCTTGCAGAGACCATGCTGACTCTCTCTCAGCAAAGCCTGTTCTTCTATGTGTTAAGATTTTATCCTTATTAATGAGACATTCCACCATCTTCCCTGGTGGAAAGTGTTGTCCCCACTTGTGTTATTTTGGAATGCGTTGTTAAAAATGTTGGTGTCTATTCCTAAAAGTGACATCCTTCAGGGTTTAGCTCCTACTCTTGAGTCTCTAGAAATTAAAATGTCGGTGTGGATGTGTGTTTCATCTTATCCCTAATACACATGCATGCCAATGTGTGCGCATGACTATTAACACAGCATGTAACAGGCATTTCATTCACTGCAGCCACTGAGACATGTTTTGTATAGTTGACAACCTATTGGAGGCAACTGTGTGTTTCTACTATATTTTAACCAAAAGAACAAATGGTCTCTTGGTTTTAAATTGGTGAAAGGGTGGCAATTGCAGAGTAACAAATACAGCAGAGGACAGAAAGCTGAGTAGAGTCTTTAGCAATTGGTTAAACAGTGTGAAGGGACAGACTAACTCATGCAGTTGTGCTTGGTAAGAAAACTGAGATGTTCCATCTGTGCTGCATTGGAGGGCATGAGTTCAGGTCCCCCTCACCATCCCCTCTTATTCTGATTAGTTCTACGAAGAGTGGAGAGGGTACCAAGGAGGTCCTGGTATGAACGTCACAGTAGTGTCTGAGGGTTAGGTGTGGTAACGATGATGGATCCATAGAATCCAATGAAGCATCCAGAAATTGGGTGGCATCTGCAGTCCTGTGGGAACAGCCTCTGCCGCTGTTCGCTCTAGTGCGCCTGCATTTCTCTTTCTAACTCCCAAGTATGCATGATTGCATTTGTTGGATAGCAAAAGACATTCTGTCTTCTTACTCTTGCCTCCCGGCACACCTGGGGCAGATAGTTATGTTACAATAGCGAATGCCTCCTTGTGCCATTCTGTTGAAAGGAAATTCAGGTAAACATCAAGAGGCTCTTTTCCTCCCTTGCATCTGGCATTTAAAGGCAGAGAGGGTGGGAGGGGAGAGGGAAAGATGTCTACTGAAAGGAAAATGTCTATCAGGAAAGCAAATATAGAACATTGTGATTCACCCCCTTTTCTCCGTATGCTTCGTTAAGTTAAAGCAATATTTATTTTATCAGCCAAGAGGTTTGCCTCTCCAATATGTTATACCCATTGTGAGTGTCAAAAAGCCTTTCCTTAGTGTGTTGCAGCAGACATCTTACCTCCTCCCTTTGATACCCCCCCGTGTGTGTATAACACACACACACACACACACACACACACACACACACACACACACACACACACGTTGGAAATTAGCTGCTCCTTCAGCACTAAACCTTGACATTGAGTATAATTGAGGAGGTTAGTGTTGGCGTGTTCGTGCATATTACCTGTCATTTGAAATATGACAGTGCTGTAACTGCAGCACCTTGGGGACATGAGCACTTGGGTTCTGCCATCTGATTTGCCTGACAGCCTCTTACTGACTTCGACCCTAAGATAATTAACATGGCCCAGGAGGCTTGTGCCTCATTGCCTTCCTGTGCTTGTTTAATAAGGTGTTTGTTGCTTTGCCTGCCTTTGAAATGCAAAGGGTCCTTCCAGTATTGCCACAGATAGGTGGTATCCACAGTGCCTGTTTGCTAAGCAACTATTCCTTGGACTGTGCTAGCAGCAGAATAAATTGTCACAATTAGTTACCAGGCTCTTTTTGCGGGAGGGTGCTCATTTATATCTGCAGAGAAGTCATTTTCGGAAAAATCCCCACTGCCTTTCTGAAACAGCAACCACTAAACACTCTGCTTGGCTCTGCCAAGGGCTACAATGGTTTGACTATAACTAAGGCCCATGCAACCAGTTTGCAAGTGCCTTATTTAATATGTTGCCTCAAAGTTTCCAAAAGTGAGCTAAATGCCTGTGTGTGGTAAATGTGCATTTGTGGATATATCTCCCTACGTGTTACAAGCTGGGCACATTGTGAATTGATTGCACAGTTGTTTCACTATGCAACAATCTTTGCATGCATTTGCAAGGCCTTTGTTCTCAGTGTACCACCTTGATTGTATGATTTGACTGAATGGATACATATATCTTATATGAAAGACCAGCATGTTATTCCTTCTTAGAGCACAGGCTCTTTTCCACTGTCCCCACTTTTTTTCAGTTGTAAATTAATGCTGACTGTGGAACAATATTTAAGAGCCATAAAGGAAAGCACACAGTATGTTACTTCCCAGAGGCATAGCCTAGAGTTAGAATTTAGCAGTTAGACTTGATCAAAAGGTACGTGATGCACCTTACATTCATGCTAATTGGAACGTAATAGCTTCTCTTCCCATAGAACAATGTTAGCAACTCAAAGAGCACTGACCAGATTAGGTAGAGCTTCTCATTATGAACAAGCAGATATGCATCTATATATTTGTTTCCAAATCCATTAACTTTTGAAAAACACACTAGGAAAAAAGGTATGTAGGGCCTGACTGTTTTTATTTACCGCATCCTTTCTCCAAGAAGCTCAGGGCAGCATACATGGTCGTCCCCCTTTCCCATTTTATCCTCAACCCTGTGTCCAGGGTCCAACTAGTCCAGGGTCCGCTAGTGAGCTTCATGACCAAGTATGCATTTGAACTTGTTCCTCCCTGGTCTTAGTCCAACACTCTAAACACTACGCTGTGCTGGTTCTTGTGGCTTTGGGAACCTTGTCATTCAAAAGGAGATCTGAAAGACCGAGAGCTTTGGGACTTGAGGACATTGTCTTCCTAGACCACTGCAGGAAGAAGCCATTGGGGAATCCAACTCTGTAGACATCTCTACAGAAGATGAGGGAGAGGTGTTCTAGGTACTGTGACCCCACTGGGCATGTCTCCCAATCTCCTAAAATATCAGCAACATCTTGTCTAAGATTCACTCGGCTCTAAGTATTCTACTTTCACTCCTTTTACACCAGTCTCAGAGATGGCAGTGATAGCAACAGTGACAAATCACTTGGGTCAGAACCAGAATGATTTTTTCTTTAACTGTTGTTGTGTTTTGCCAAGATGGTAGGGCCATGATGACCATACATGTCTCTTCAACAGTGCTTCAGGCTACTAACTACAGCTGCTGCAATTCATAAGATTACCTTAGCAGTGTTTCTCAAACTATGGGTCGGGACCCACTTGGTGGGTCGCGGCCTGATTTCTGGTGGGTCCCACAGAGTCTCGAATGAAAACATCAGTGATGGAATGATCAGACAAGTAATTGCCTCAAGACCTGAGGCTAATTGCCCTACAAAGAGCTGAGCTCCTGCAGTTTGCAAGCTTCTGCAAATATAGGGAAATAAATGTTTGAGCGTCATTAAGAGAAGTGGATTTAGTTTTTTGCAAATAAACAAATAAAATATTACTATTATTATTAACTCTTCACAGGTTATTTACATCTGCATAGCTGCTCCGCTATGCTTCCTAGACAAAGTCCTCATGGGAGGACGAAACATCGGATCTTTTTTAACCTTAAAAAAAAATTGTATTGGTACTTTTGAGACTTTTAACAGTGTGTATGTGCTCTTAATTGGTCTTCCAAGCATCTGTACACTTTTTTAAAGTTTATAATCTCTTACATGGCTTCTGAATCCTCATCCTATTTCACTTAAAATAAAATATTACTTGCAAATAAATACATTTCTTTTTAGATCCCTTTTTTTAAGTCTCATAAAGCTAGGTGGGTCCCGATAGAGTGTTTTTTTTTTTTTTTTTTTTAAAGTGGGTCCCGGTGCCAAAATGTTTGAGAACCACTGCCTTAGCAGGCTTGTTAACAAACTTCCGTATCTGTCCATGGTCCTGATTACTTTGACTCCTGATCCTTGGATTACCTTCTTGTTCCTGCTCCTTACTACAGTTAACTGCACTTCACTTCTCTTTGGACCGTCTGTTCGGCTACCCTGGCTCTCCACTTTCTTGTAGGCCTTAGGCTTGAATAGAAGACCAAAGGCTTTATGGGCTGAAAATTGGCATTCTGAATATTGCCTTGGGTGCTGCAGAAAGCGACTAGAGACCCTGAAGCACAGAACTCGAAATATACCATTTCCACTGATCCAACCACCGCAGTAGGCTAATCTGTAATATTCTATAGCAAGTTCAGCTTCCAATCAAATCAATCTTCAAGGGCAGCCATAAGCAATGGATGCAACTATAGTTAAAAAGGTGGAAGCCATGAAGATCTTGACAGCGGCCTCCCCACACCTCAAAACAGCGCCAGATCACAATTCACAAAAACTGGAACTGGTCGTAAATTGCTGCAGAGCAGCAATCTGAATCCCGAGGGTAGCTCAAGCCTCCCCAACCCCCCTGGAGGGCTCCAGGACCCCTGGTAAGTCCGGAAATTCCATTTTAATTTTTTTGCAGCGACAGGCCACCACCATGCTGTCTCCGCCCCTTAAGGGGGCAGCTTTTGGTTCCAATGGTGGGTTGCGACCCACCAATTTGGGAAACACTGTCCTAGGCCACTGGTTCTCAAACTGTTTAGTACCAGGACCCACTTTTTAAATTGACACTCTATCAGGACCCACCTAGCTTTATGAGACGCTCAAATATTTATCTCCCTATATTTACACAAGCTTACAAACTGCAGGAGCTCGGCTTCTTGCAAACTGCAGGAGCTCAGCTCTTTGAAGGGCAATTAGCAGCTATATGGTTTTTGAATAGCCTCGGGACTTGTGGCAATTACTTATCTGATCTTTCCATCACCTGAGACCCACCAGAAATCAGGTCGCCACCCATCAAGTGGGTCCCGACCCACAGTTTAAGAAACACTGTCCTAGGTAGTTTGGATATGCCCTTTGTACTTTGTTTCAATTAGTTTGGTAAAGCTCACTGATAAATAGCAAAAAGTGGTGAAAGCTATATCAAGGGCATGATAGGATCCGGATTAGAAATAACATCTTTTTATTGTATTTACTTTGGTCCTGTCTACCAAAGTTACTAAAAAAAAAGCCTAGATTAACCACAAATAGGAAATTATAGATGGCACATATCAGGATGCAAACACATCCTACCAGACGGAAAGACATTCAACTGGTTAGCCCATAAACACCAATAAATTCAAGCTTCATTATATGGGCACTAAGGAAATTAGAAAGACAAATCAATGGAGCTTGTCACACCCATATGGCAGAAAACCTTTTAAATCTATATTCCTTGCTGTGAACATTATGCAAATTGGGAATTAGGAGCAAAATGGAAAATATACAATTCAACACTATTTGGCCATTTGAAAGGAGATATCTTCAAAGAGCAGATTTCAAGGAAAGAAACACAGGGAAACATCACAAACAAGAAGAGTTTGGAAAAAAAGCAGTGCTTATAAAAGTAAGCACAGGAGAAATTGAATTAGAAATATCTTGAAATTGTCAAGGCCTTATTTGCATGACTGTGTTGTATCCCAAGACATCAGTTTGCTTAATGTGTGTCAGTTTCAAACCTCAATATGCAAGTTTGCTCTGAGGTTTACTTGCTCCCTGGTCAAACAAAATGGTCTTTCCATTGCGAGTTATCTCACCAGACCTGTAACCTCTGGAAGTACTCAGTATGAAACTTGTCCCATCAAGATGTGAGAGACACTGGAATAGTTTGTGCTCAAGTTGCCTTCCATGAGAATGTGCCCAAGGGGGTGTAGACCACTGATCTAGAAGCGCTGCTTGTGAAAGCCAAGATAGTGAAAGTTATTTGGGATAGCAGCTCATTCACATTTGCAAGGTGCAATTATCAAGTGAGCCCTTGAAGTCCCATGGTATTCAGGGGGTCTCGGGGCATGGTCTGTGGGTACAGCCACATATAGTGCTGCTGGCAGAGCCAAGTTGCTGAAGCTCAACAGGTTGAGACCTGAGGAGTACATATAAATATATGATGAACACCACTATTCGTATGAATTGGGGCAATTCACCCCTCCCTTCCCTGATGCCCCACAGTTCCTCCCCAAAATGCCCTGTTACTCCCCCTCCTCACCCATGGCCCACCCCATCGCCAACTTACCTGGGCAGGCGCAGCTGCCACGTGTACCATGCCACTCGCCATTTGAGGCAACAGCTCAGCAGTGCGCAACAGCTGTGGGCTTTCATGCCACTGGAAAGCACCCTGTACTGCCAGAACACGCGTTCTGGCAGTGCAGGGTGACCATATCATTGGGCCGTAAATGCATTAAAAACGGCAGGTGTGGTAGGGAAGCAAAAGGCCAAGATTTCCTGGATCTTTGACATTCTATTCACAGGCAGCAACGAGGGGGGGAGCATTTTGGTTAATTGAATGAAAATGGAGGCAAAGGGGGGCTTTACCAGCACCAGCAGTGCTTCCTCTGATGCCTGGTTTTCTGGCGCTCATTCATTCATTCAATTTTTATTCCACTTTTCTCCCAAATGGGCACCAGCCCTAGTGCTAGTAACTCCCTCCTTTTCCTAATCTGTCGCTATGCCAGCACCAAAACGGTAGACTCCACCGCCATCACAAAAACAAAAGCAGGCAGAAGGACATCCTCAAAAGCTTCCTTGTGTCTAAAGCTGCCAGTTATGTGTCTAATCCTGCAATCCTATACACACTTTCCTGGAAGTAAGCCCCATTGAACAGAAAGGGACGTACTTCTGAGCAGACATGCCTAGGATTGCGCTGTACACTTTCCCCAAAATCGAGTCTGTAGTCATGTAGCCCAGGATCTAAGAGGATTAGGACAATGCTGTACCATAATATATGGTGGCGCCACTGAGCAAATTTAGAGCAAACGTTATATCTGGTGGGGCCACTGTGAGATACAGGAAGCTGGGCTAGATGAAACTTTGTCCTGATCCAGCAGGGCTCTTCTTATGTAAAGGAGGGGAAGCTGTTAGGTAATATAAGGAGGAAGGGAAAAAAAACTTTGATAACAGTGGCCAGGTATGAATCTTAGCAAAAACATGAGGTAATTACAGAACAACTTAGAAGCAAACTGGTATTTTCCTGATGTGTCTAGATTTCATTCTTCCCCAACTGTACTTACCCCATGTTCAGTTTGAAGAGTCTATCACACCTTGCAGATTCTGAGGAGGTGGGTGAGAGTTTGGCCACACAACGATGTGTTCTCTGAGGGAGCCGTGCTGGAACACACGTAAGCATCGTTGGGCTTGACCTTGAGAAAGCGAGGGTTGATTATGCCACTAGAAAGAACATAAGAGGAGCCCTGCTGGATCAGGCCAAAGGCCCATCTAGTCCAGCTTCCTGTATCACACAGTGGCCCCACCAGATGCCTCAGGGAGCACAAGACAACAAGATACCTGTATCCTGTCGCCACTACCTTGTACCTGGCACAGAGAGAACCTACTCCTCCAACCAGGAGGTTGCTTATCCCCATCATGGCTTGTAAGTTATGATAGACTTTTCTTCCAAATGAGTGGATGGTTTATCACCACATGGGCATCCTTATCTGCCCTCTGACCTGGTCAGATGGGCTTGGATGCCCCAGCTGTACATGCCAATCCCAGCAGATGAATTGGCGCTAGAGGTTATTTTCTTGTCTGGATCAACCCACAAAATAAACTGTGTGAATAGCCGTGTTGATCTTTTGTAACGGTGTGGATTTCAGAGTGTCTCCGGGAAACCTTTTCTCTATTGAACCTTGTGCTGAGACTTTCCTTAGGGGGAATAGAAGGGAGTGAGGGAAGCTCAGTTATTGCCCCACTCTGCGTGCCTCTCAGAAGAATGCGACATGATGATGCTGTAATGGCAGAGTGTTGTTCCCAGGAGAACTGTGGGGAAGGACTATCAGCCAACAAGCAAGAGGATTGCTGTTGCTGCACTGCCAGGTAAACACTGGCAGTGATGGCCGTGAACAGCAGTGTCACTAGGGAGCGCGCGTCACCCTAATGACCCCCACACACCCAGCACTAAATGTTAATTTTGTCCAGCCGCCAGGCAGTGCTGCGCTTTTTGGGGGGGCGACCCAACGGGATGCTGCCCCGGGTGCCCCCCGACTCTGCCCCCCCACCACTCATTGCAGCTGGCTCCGGGGACGTCTTCCCCAGCTGGCTGTCCTGGGCCTTCTGACGAAGTCCCACTGTGTCAAAACGTAATATATAACGTTTTTCGCGCATGCGCAGACCATTTCTGAGGGCTGAGGGCCAAGGGCTGCCCTTTTCCCTCAGGAACGGTCTGCGCATGCGCGAAAAATGTTATATATTACATTTTGACACAGTGGGACTTCGTCAGAAGGCCCACGAGCGCCGGCCCGGGAGAACGCTCCGAGGCCTTCTCCCGGCCTCGGAGCCTCCGGAGCGCGATGCGCGTGGATGCGCGCGTCACCCTTCTGCGCGCGTCACCCTCTGGCGGTCCGCCCCCCCGCCACGCTCCAGCGATGTGGCTGGCCGTGAAACAAGGTTAAGCCACCTCTCCTTCCTCCCAGCTCCCCCGAATTAAAGTGGAAAATTTTCTGGAGGTACCATTTGGCTCAGTTCTAAGGGGAAGACTTGTTTTCTAGCCATTCAATGCAAGCTTAGCTGAAGTCAACACCACATTAGCAAAAACTGCCAGCGTATTGAAGACTCAGCATCCAGCTCCCGCCTTTCTTCACATAATGGCCTTTTGAACAACACACAAGTGGTTCAAGTCTAATTCCCCTTCCCCAGAACATATTCTATCGTTAGATGTAAAACCCCTTGAAAAGCTACTTCTGGCCATTTTAAATTGCATTGACTGACAAATCCTGCACACCACCATCAGCATCTTTGCAAAATAAAAGATCTTGCGCACACACACACACCCCTTCATAAAGATGAGGAAATAGGACCTGGCAGAATAACCCTCTCGGTACACTTTGCCTGTAGAACTGCAAAGCAGTAGTTTGAAACCCAGCAGCTGAAATTACAGTCTCTCTCCCTTATATTTCCTATCATTATCATTTCATATTTCTAGAGCCCATAAGCTGGCAAGCTCTTCAGTATTAAACGAAAAACTGCTGGGTTTTGTTTTGTTTTGTTTGCAAAATGTAGGAATCAGTCAGTTTTCCTTGAAGATGGATCACGAAGACCTGAATGTGAGGGATCCTGTTATCAGTGGTGTGTTTGAATCTGCCTCCCAATAGTGCCTTCCTTTGCATACAATCACAAATGTTCTTATTATTTAGGCTTACCAGATCTCCATCCGGGACAGAGCGCTAGACCTTTAGGAGAAGGAATGTGGGCAGGTGTAGCTTGTTAAACCTTGGAGCACAATCCTAGGCATGTCTACTCAGAAGCAAGCCCCACTGAACACAATGGGGCTTGCTTCTGAGTAGACGTGCCTAGGATTGTGCTCTAAGGTTTAACAAGCTACACCTGCCCGCATTCCTTCTCCTAAAGGTCTAGCGCTCTGTCCCAGATGGAGATCCTGTAAGCCTATTATTATTCAGAGTAAAAGAGATTCAAGAGCTGGAAACCTGGGCCTGAAATAACAGAATGAGTTAAGGAGGAAGAGGAGAAGGATCCTAGGTGTCGCTCACAGCATGAGAGGAAGACACACCTCTTTTGTGCTATCTTTAGTAACCTGAGTTCCACTAAATAGGTGACCAAAGGCACCTGGATTTTCTCATCTCTGATTAAAATGCGGGCAGTTTCTCAATCTAAATTACTGGCAATAATGACCAGTGTTGTGTATGTCATGATTCTGCAAGAGCTTGAATATGCAGAATGTGGTATTGATTATCATCACAGATACTAACAATTTGAAAAGAAGAGTAACTACAACTATTAACTACTACCTGCAGTTTTAAATGCTGGCTAACTACTTTGAAGTACTTATGTAGATTTGGCTACTTTTAAAATAAGCTTTTCCTCTCTACTCCCCCTGGATAAAAATGAAAACATTAAAGAAAAAAAAACACCACAGTTAAGTGGGCCAAGCAATACAGTTTACTGTAGTAGAGAGTTTAAGCATAGTGACATTTGTTACTCAAATAATGGCAATCTTCTTTCCTGGTTCCTTCAATCGTACAAGTCAGGGGTGGCCAACCTTTCAGTGCTCCTGGCCCTTTAATGGCTGTATAGGTGAGGGCATTTCAGCAGGTGCAGCTGTTGCATAGCAAGCACCATCAGCACTTGTAGCTGCTAGGATTCTGTCTTCTATGCAGAATTCTGTATTCTGTCTTAAGAATGCAGAGGCCCTAGTGGTGGAAGGTTGGCCACCCCTGGTATAAGCAGTCAAGAAGGCAGGTCCATAATGAGCAAACCTCAGGCAGGCCTTCCCATCCTTCCTCCTCCTCAGGTCCATTTGCTCTCTCCTTGGGCCACACTGAACTGCTCGAATGCTCTGAGTGCACCTGGCCCTTTCAGAAATGCTACACATTCTGCAAGTTGCTGGGCAGTGCTCTGCCCTCTGCTGGTGATTGTAGGCATGTCTTATTCTTCTCAGTGACTGATTTGGCATTACTATAGGGCAGTGGTTCTCAAACTTTTTAGATTTACCCATCAGCTGCTCACCACGCGGCTGTGTACTGTGGCATGGCCATATTAGAGCATACTGGATGGCCATAAAGGGCCCACCACCAGGTATTTTTAAATACCTCAGAACTGTGTATGTGACTCAGGGAACGAAGGGGTGGGTGGAGAGGTTAAGCCGTTTGCGCATGTATAGGTAAAATTCTCACTGAAATACAAGAACTTAGTGAATGTTGCTGCCCACATTTGTAATCATAGTATAAAACACAGTCACGAGATTGGCTCGGGGCGGTGTCCTGCTTTTCTGCTACTAAGCACAGGATGCTTTCCTACAGCGTTGTATACTCGGAAAGTAAAAGCTGTAAAAAACCCTCCTCCGGCCATCTGAGCAGAGGCTCCAGATTCAGGGTCTGGAGTCTCCAGGTTACAGTACTGGCAGCCTGGCTGCACTCTATGGCGCTTTGCCTTTTACAACAGCCATAAAGCACGCTGTGCCACTTGAACATGAGTTCCAGCAGTAGCCCAATAGTATTGGGCCCTGTAGATAGCTCATGCTACATTAAGGCTGCAGTCCTATTCACACTCACCTTTGAGTAAAAGCTGTATCAGATCGCATTCGTCACGTCCCGGAGTAGATTCTGATTAGTTCGAGGCATTGCTCCACATCCCGCCCCCACAACACCGAACATGGCCTCTCATTGGCTGAAGGTCGTTCTGGTGCATTCCAAGTTGAATAAATCGAAATTTGGCCAATGAGAGGCTGTGTTTGGCATTGTGGGGGCAGGATGCAGAGCAATGCCTCGGGCCAATCAGAATCTACTCCGGGGCACGATGAAGCAAGATGTCTGCGGTGTGAGGCACCACTGAGTCCCATTAAACTCAGTGGGGCTTACTTCTGATTAGACATGTATAGGATTGTTCTGTAATAAACTTTTACATTTATCTGGGATAGTATTAAATTCCATTTGCCTGTGTTTATACACTTCTTTTAAACTATTGCAACCTACTCAAAGATGAAATGAGCTAGATCAGGGGTTCTCAAAGTGGTGGGTCGCGATCTACTACTCTGAGAAGGGACAGGTTGCTACCTCCTTAAGGGGTGGTGGTAATGTGCGGTGACATCAGCGACCTCTCACTGGCACCGCCAGGATAAAGGGGGACGTTTTTTACTTACCCGGATGTCACACCATCCTCTGGAGGGTGTGGAGGCCCCGCGGCCACCCCCGCGAGCCTCCCCAAGCCTTAGATTAGCTCCCTGAGGCATTTGAAGCCCACTTCCATTTTGCTGAAAAGCAGAAGTGGGTTTCAATTGCCTTGGGAAGCCAATCTGAGGCTTAGGGAGGCCCGCAGGGATGGCAGTGGTCCCCTTGCACTCTCCTGAGGGTGGCACCTCCCTGGTAAGTAGAAAAAGACCCCTTTTTCCTGGCGGCAGAGCAAACCAACTTATTCTTACTTTGAAATGTATTATACTTCATTTAAAGATCTAACTCAGCATTTCTCAAAGTTCTCACCTAGTCTTGGGGAAAACTTTGAGAAACGCTGAGCTAGATCTTTAAATGAAGTAAACATTTCAAAGTAAGAATAAGTGGCATGAGAAGAAAACACTCTAATGTAGGGGTTCTCAATGTGTGGTATGGGTACCCCTAGGGGTACACGGATCTCTTGCTGGGGGTACGCCAAGCCCTTCCCCTTATCTGCCCCATTATCACCTAATTAATTGTTAATTAACATGGATTTTAAATTGTAATTATTTTCAGAGCCCTTCTGTCTCTCTGATTTTGAGTTTGGGCTTACTTTTATACTTTGGAAAATGTACTTTGGTGGGGTGGGGGAGGGAGGAGCTGATTTTGGGAGTGTGACTTGGAGGAAAAAAGAGATCCTTGCATCTCTCTCTCTCACACACACACACACTCACACACACACACACACACACACACACACACACACACACACACACACGCAGTTAGACATTTTTTCACAATTAAAATAGTTTTAGTACTTATTTATCGATTAATTACCTAATGAATTAATTGATTAATCCAATTCATTAGCATTTAATTAGCAGGGGGTACTTCAGAAAATTGGACCATGATAGGGTGTGCCTGGGCTTCCAAAGGTTGAAAACCCCTGCTCTAATGAAGAAATTTAAAGTTGATTTTGTATTTTTTTATTATCTTAGTGGTGTGCAGTTATGAGAGTTGTCACGATGCATTCCTGCAGTTCAAAATTACCACTACACCATGGGTTGCTCATGCTGTGGCTCCTGTGCATCATGGGACCCCACAGTTCTTTGTTCTTCTTGTTTTTACATTACCTGGGTGTTGCCGAACTCCAGTGAAAACTGTAGCTTGGGTAAAGTGAATTTTCAAAATGGGCTATGATCAAATCTGCTTGACGGGGGAAAAAACTCACATAGCCTGGCTTTCCAAATATTTACCAAATATTTTGAAAAGCCCTTTGAAAAAATGATGCTTTTGCTTCTATCTAGCTAGAAGATATAAAACAGAGATAAGATTTTAAATAAAGTTCTGGTGGCCAAATTTGGCACTGAACGATGAAGGAAGCTGCAAATGAATGTAGCATTTCAAATTAACATAACAGAATTATAAAGCAATAAGCAAAAACTTACACATTCTGTCAATCCTTCAATCTAATTGGTGTAATTTGCATTGTAGCACTGGGAAGCATGGCAGGAAATGTGATCCCTCCTATGCAGCAAATACTAAAGCAGAATTATAATTAAGGTTGCATGCAGGGCACATAGTTTATTTCTGAGATCTTCCTATTTGCATTTATTTGTATTGTAATTGTGGTTTTATGGGGAGTTTTTTATGACTTGTCAGTTTGTCAGGATTGTAAGAAAAGAAAACCACTGCTGTTAGAACTGCTGCCTATTATTTTTCTTCATGTCCATGGTGATTTCTGGTGCTGAACGTTATCTGCCTAGCAGCCATGTGAGCAAGTTTAAGTAGAAACATAGCCCTGTTCAGCAGTTTGTCTTCCCATGGAGATAAACACATGAGGGGCTTCTCCTGAATATGTTCTATATAGCCCTGTTTTGCCATCAGGGTGATCCAATGTTTCGTACCTCGAGGGCCGCATGCGAACTTCGACATGAAACCTGGGGGCCTCACAATAAATTAAATTATTAATTAATTAATAATAATGACCGATGCATGCCCCGCCCTGCTGTCTAGCATGCCCCGCCCACGCTCCCCTGAAGATCGAAAAGGCGGTCGGCTCCCGACCGCCTTTCCGATCATCAGGGGAGTGTGGGTGACTGCGGGGGAGGGGAGCTCCAAGAGCAGCCGGAGGCCTTCGGGTTCTGCATGCGGCCCGCGGGCCACGTGTTGGAGCACCATGTTCTAGATGGCAGTTATGGGGACAATCTCTCCTCATGTTCTGTATTTGTTGCATTTTGTTGCACTGATAAGCATAGATGGTGGTTTCCTGCCAGCAGAAGTGCAACAAATAGATACAAGTCAGCACCTCTATCTTCTATTTGTATCAACAGAAGTGCAAGGCAGCCACCACCTGCTGTAGCATTTCCACTTCAGTGTTGAATTTAATATGTCTTAACTTTGTTCAGTCATACTGCATGGAGAAGGTTTTGTTCTGATAGAAATGAAATGATAGAAAGACAGGAAAAAAAAGTTACACGTGGGGAGTAAATTTTCAGCTGTTACTTGGTGTCAGGACACACCCTCTAGTCCTGCTTGGTTACAACTTGACTGTCAAGAGTTGTCATGGTAACCAGACCTAGCATCTTCCTTGGTTTGGTCCTCCAAGCCCTCCTATATATAAAGAAGGACTAAGTAGGATGATCAATAATTGCAGCTGCTGCTGTTCTGTGTTCCTGCTTGACACCTCTGGATTGTTTCACTGGATTTAGCCTCAACTTTCTACTGGCTTCTTCTGATTTGGCCTTTCCAGAATGTGACCTTTGGCTTTTCTAGACCACTTTTCTAGAGGCTTTTCTATTTCTCGACACTGAGCTTACTATTGCTTCCTTTCTTATCCAGTATCAGAAGCCATGTATGACTAAATAGAAAATGAATTTTCATAACATTATGATATAGGGCAGTGGTGGGCAACAAAAGCCCGGGGACTGTAAGAACATCAGAAGAGCCCTGCTGGATCAGGCCAAAGGCCCATCTAGTCCAGAGCCCCACCTATGCTCCAGTGACTCCTGGACATGCTCCTGACCGCACTGGAGCAGGAAAGGTGGCAGTGAAGCAGTTTGTGGGAGGGAGAGGAGTGGGACTGGCAGAGGGCATTTTGAGAGTGGATCTAAGTGGCACTAGTGTTCGCCAGTTGCTATCCACATTTTCCTGGCCTGACATACCCACCCCCTCTCCTCAGACTTACGTGAACAAATTAGCTGGTGTAAGCCTGAGAAGACCCATTGATAGCTAGATGGCCTAAGAAGAGGTAAGTAAAAAAAAATATTTGGTTGCCCCCTCATCATAGCATGCCGCCTGGCTATGTCACATAGGATAGTGAGTGATAGGATTGGGGCATAATTTTGTTAAGAATTGGCTGAGGTATTTTGTTAGTTCTCCTGTTACAGTTCTGCTCATTTCCACTGTGAATCCATATGTAATTGTTATAGACCTTCAGCAAGGCAGTTGCTGTTATGATGTTATGGTCATAACAGTAATGATGTTAAGGGACCTTAGGGGTGTGTGTGTGTGTGTGTGTGTGTGAGAGAGAGAGAGAGAGAGAGACCGACCGACCGACCGACCGACCGACCGACCGACCGACCGACCCTTGGCAAATATAGAATATGCATTAAATCCATATTTTAAAATGCTAGAAGTGTGTGGCAACTCTGAGGCACTTTCACAGTAAAGAGTGGAAAATTGATGGAAATTAGAATTAAAGGAGCAAAATTAACAGTAGCAAAATTAAAGGTGCATGAAATTAAAATGTGATTGCAATAAAAAGGCTAGCTCAGAAAGGAACAGTATCAGCCATAATTTATTTATTTAAATGCCATGAATTCTTCGAGGAATAATGTTGACTAGTTCGATGTAACCTTTGAATGCAGATGTCAAAGCACTTTACAAACATTTCACCCCTCTTGGCTTACCGTCACCCTGAGAGGCACAGGATGTGTGCAGCGCCCTACTCTAGGTAGCAAGATGTGTCAGTAGAAATGGGCTGAAAGAAATGGGCTTACTTACTCCTCATTGGTCTTCTGCCCCCACCCCTAGAATGCAAAACACACTCTGTGGGTGTGACTGCTATAGAGTGGCAGGGGATTGGATTAGGCTCTTAATTGCTTTATGTTATAAATAAAAAAGGGCCATGACAAATCATGAACAGATGATCCCAGCTTGAGGTCATGATTTGGGGGGTCATGTTGGAAGGGGGTTTGGGGCTGTGTTTATATTTTAATAATTCGGTTTATATTTTAAAAGTTAGCAGCACAGATTACTTGCCCACTTGGTATCAGAAAACATCTTAAAAGCCAGTTCACAGCAGAGGCAAAATTCTCAGAAGCAACTAAAGGCTTAGAAATCACTTAACAAATAAAAGTAACTGCAGTTTTATTCCTTTAAAAAATATTACTAATGTTCTGCCACATCTTGGCTTAGTGTGGTTTTTAGAAATTTGGAGTTGGCATGCAGAAGTACATAAACAAAATCATAACAGCTCCGTCTCTCTTCGTTTTACTACAAAAAAATAATCTTCATTAAAATGCAAATAGGTGCATCCCATGAACGTTAAGATGAAGAGGGTCTTGTAGAGTTTGTAATTTTAATACTGTTAATATGAAAGCTGTGGCTTTCTGGCTAAATTAGAATCTGTATTCTCCCAAGAGGCCTGTGTGCTTAGAATGTTCTGTTATATTTGTTGGGTGTTTAAACAATGGCAGCAAATTCACTCCATTTTGTGAGCTAAGGAAGATAAAGGAGTTTCAAGCTAATTCTGAAGTCCAAATGTCTGTGATGGAATCCATTGTAAACTCTTAGAGCTGTAGGGCCAGGTTGGTATCAAAAGGGGACATTCCTGCTCTGAAGGAAAACTACTCTTTTTAGAGGAAGTAACCAGGTTAAAGAGGGTCAAGATTCCAAAGAGGATCCTTTATTTTTTTATTTTATTTATTTTTCACATTTTTATACCGCCCTTCCTCCAAGGAGCTCAGAGTGGTGTACATATTTCCTCCCCTCCTTTTTGTCCTCACAACAACCCTGTGAGGTAGGTGGGGCTGAGAGATAGTGACTGGCCCAAGGTCACCCAGGAAGCTGAGATTGCTATGATGTGTGTGTGTGTGTGTGGGGGGTTAGTTGTGTACAACTAGGTTATGATGTACTGTACTGTATTTTGGGGGAAGCAACACTTTATCTCTCCCCACTGTCCTTCTACTTGGAGAGGAAGTTGTTTCCACCATTGCCAACCACCCATATCCAGCCCAGGATGAGGACCCCTTCAAGCGCATACATAACAGCCCCGAAACTGTGGGATCTCACACCATTAGGAATTATGTGTGAATATCTCAAACCGTGTGGTTAGGGTCAACTGCATGTTGTTGTTTTTTTCCCCACCCAGTTGACGCAGGGGGAGTTTCATGGGGAGTTTAGGGCCAGGGAGGGGGAGTGGATCCTTGCACCCCTTTTCTATCCTTGCACATATGCCTGTAAAATGACTGGCATATGTCCGAGGAGATCCATAGGAGATTAGGCAGCATACGGGGGGGGCGGGTTAAGTAAAAATATTTTTTACTTACCACCTGCTGGCTGTCCAATCGCATTGGATGCAGCACACGCTCTGTCAGCACAGCTGCATCGGTGCCAATGGTGAGCGATAGGGTTGGGCCGTTCTTGACTAATATAGTCATAATTGGGCTGCATGGATGGGAAGGTAGAATGGAGGAAGGAATTGCATTAAAGTTGCATTCTTTTCCAGCTGAGATTTTAATCCAAGAAGGATTGTGGGATTATAATGATCTCTTTTGTATTTGAAGAGAGAATCATGAGTCCGAGGTCTGTGTTTCTGAACCAAGAAATGTGTGTTTTAGAGACATCTCTAATAAGCATCATAACTAGTGTCACAATCAGAATTTCACATGAATTCCAAACCCAAGCTCTTGCGAGCGATCGCCAGTTTGACTGGGCTCCCCAGACCTCGCGAGACATTTCCCTAGCTCACCCACTGGGCGAAGCAGAGAGGGGTGGGGCGGGGGGAAAATTTAAACAGCCCCTGCCATGCACTCTTTGCATGCGCTTTTTTCTTTTCTTTTTTTGGTAAGGAGGCCTTGTGGGCAGGAGGGTGTCGAGCTCTAGGCTACCCCCTCCCAGTGGCAGGATAGTGTGGGCTCGAAGGTACAAGAATGGCTATTTTTCAATTTCAAATAAAGTGGCCCTTTCTCCCATATCTTAATTGTCTCGTGTGTTCATTGTGGAATACACAGGTGAGTACACAGGCAAAAGAAATTTAAAATTTAAAGGTTGCAACCCTGGGTAGTCCCAAGATTTTGCCCAAAGGGAAATTCAAAACCAGTTATCAAGGGTTCCTTTTCAGGTGAACATTTTGAGGGATTTCAAGAGAAGAAGTAAAAAATTGGACAAAACTAGTGATATTCCTTGGGCACTTCCTTGCATCTCCAATGACAACTCATGGTCTTTTGAAACACGTCATCCAAGCTGCATATTTCTGCAGATGTTTTACAGCTGGTACATAGTATAGTTTGGACTGAAAGGTGGAGTGGAGTGCAGGGGTCTCACAATACAGTTTTCACAATACAGTTTTAAAAACCATTTTTTTGCCCTTAGAAAACAAAACAATGGTGGTGGCTTTTAAAAAGAGGAACAATACCCACGCTTGTGACATCCTGTGCTCATAAATTCACCACTGGCAAATGCCTAGTTTTAAATAATACATTTGTGTCTGACCTTTTAAGGAAATTACTGAAGCCTTTGTTTAGAGTGCAGAGGGCATGAATGTGGTAGACTTGTTTTCTGCTAAATCAAATATATTCTCCAATAGCGCTGCCAAGTTGTCACCAAAATGGCACTTCATTAAGATAATGTGACCTTTTAGAATAATACCTTTCAACCTTTTACTGTGATTTTGGTTCTGTGGATTTGTGCTATAAACCTTGTAGATTTTCTAAAGTTAAAAAAAAAACAATAATAGTAACCTATTTTGATCCTTCACTTATGCTAGACAAGGCTGTGCCTTTCTACCGTAGCAAAATGTAAATTTAAAGATTCAGAGGACAGTATGATGAGAGCTTCACAGCTCAATCCTATCTCCCCCCCCCCCAATGTAGCAGCGCCAAAATGGCAACTGCTGCATCTTAGGGAGGGGGGCAGTTGCGGAGCTCTCCTGAGTAAGATAACAATTGTTCCCTTACCCAGGGAATAGCTGGAGCATGTCCGCGTGGACCTGCACTGCAGGATCGGGTCCCAGAAGGTTGATAGGATATGGTATGTGGTAGTGCTGCTGATACTGCCCCCTCCTGAACCTGATCCGCCCATCCCCTACCTGTGTTGCCGCTTGTCCCACCTAGTTCCACCTTCCCCCGCCCCCATTCCGCCCTCCTGCCACCCCCTCCCGCCTCCCCAGCCATATTACTGCTCTAGCAAGAGGGAGAGCCAATGATGATGCGGGTGGGAAGATGCAGGCCTTCCCACTGGTGCTCCCAGCAGCGCACCGTGTTGCGCACTGTTGGAGCGCGTTTTACTAACTTGCACTGTTTTATAGCAGTGCCTGGGGAGCTCCAGGAATGACCTTGTGCAGTAAGTATAACATAAGAACATAAGAAGAGCCCTGCTGGATCAGGCTAAAAGCCCATCTAGTCCAGCTTCCTGTGTCACACAGTGGCCCCACCAGATGCCTCAGGGAGCACACAAGACAACAAGGTACTTGTATCCTGTCGCCACTCCCTTGCACCTGGCACAGAGAAACCCCACCTCCACAACCAGGAGGTTGCTTATGGCTTGTAACCTGTGATGGTCTTTTCCTCCATGAATCTGTCCAAACCCCTTTTAAAGGCATCTAGGCCAGATGCCGTCACCACATCCTGTGGCAAGGAGTTCCACAGATGAATTACATGCTGGGTAAAGAAATATTTTCTTTTGTCTGTTCTAACTCTCCCTCCACTCAATTTTAGTGCATGACCCCTGGTTCTGGTGTTGTGCGAGAGGGAGAAGAATTTCCCTCTATCCACTCTCTTCATCCCATGCATAATTTTATACGTCTCAATCATGTCCCCCCTCAAGCGCCTCTTTTCTAGGCTGAAAAGCCCCAGACGCTGTAGCCTTTCCTCATAAGGGAGGTGCTCCAGCCCACGAATCATTCTGGTCGCTCTTTTCTGCACCTTTTCCAATTCAACTATATCCTTTTTGAGGTGTGGTGACCAGAACTGGACACAATACTCCAGATGTGGCCTTACCATCGATTTGTACAAAGGCATAATGATATTGGCCGTTTTATTCTCAATCCCTTTTTTAATGATCCCGAGCATGGAATTGGCCTTCTTCACAGCCGCATAGGATTGGGTCCTTAGTGTATTTGCTATTTGAAAAAGTGTATAGTAGGTGCATTTATTTCTGAGGAAGGGAGGTCTCCTGTGGCAATAAAGAACATCTCTTCATATGAGTTGCATAAGGTCTGAATGAGGTGGAAGAGTCCAGAGTAGAAGGGACTGTACCACATCAGAGTGTAGGTGGGAAGAGGGAACTGCATTTATGAATGTTCCCTTAGAAGTGTTTTGCAAGTAGAAAAGTAGCCAATACAGGGAGTAGGGTAGGTTCTCTCTGAAGTATGAATGTTAGTAAGTACAAAGAAGTTTTTACCAGAAACAATATTCTAAAAGTTGTATCCTGTGCTGCTGCTTTTCAACTTGCTTATTTGAGTGTGACATGCTGCTGTGGACATATTTTTATGTGATGTGTTGCTTTGTGTCTTTGCCTGTGGAACTCTGCTGCATATATTTGCATGTGGCATGTTGCTTTCTGTGTGTGGGGGGGGGGGGGAGAGACAAAAAGAGGAATTGCTAGGAGTTCACTTGATTTACAGTCTCTGATTTGGCTCATGTCCTCGGGTGATCCATTGAAAGTGTCTTTGGATATCTCTGCTTTGCTAATTTGATCTGTAATCTGTGACAACAACAATGGACTGTACTGCAGGGTTGCTGTACAGTACACCATGCTACAACTCCTCACTCTGTTGTGGTTTGATCAAGTTTATATAACAGTAATAAAACACCCTTAAAATTTGATAGCAGCCAGTTTGATATACCTGAAATGTCAGCTTACAGAAGAAGTGGGTTAAGAGATGGAAGTTCAAGGGCATTGAACAGAGAGCACAGATGCTTATGGGTGCATAGAGCCTAAGTTGTAAGCAAGATCAATACACAAGGTTGTAATTGTTGTGTCCGAAATTGAGCCAATACCCCACTCCGGGTACCAAATGTTTTAACTCAACTGTTGCATCTCAAACTTTACTCCTGGGGGAGCAAACTAGTATTCCCTTTAATTAGCTCCAATAGTCCACATTAGGCAAAGTTAGCTCCTTTCCCCTTTAACTTGCAATTGTGTGCCAAAAGAAAACACTGAACTTCAAGGCAACTATTTACAAAGCAATAAACAATGTCCATTAGCCCATCCTGGGCAGATAAGATTCTACTTAGCTAACGAGAGTCCATCTCTGTAGAAATGTCTAGCTTGTTACTTCACGGCAGTAGAATCTAAACATAAGAACATAAGAAGAGCCCTGCTGGATCAGGCCAAAGGCCCATCTAGTCCAGCTTCCTGTATCACACAGTGGCCCCACCAGATGCCTCAGGGAGCACAAGACAACAAGATAACCTGTTTCCTGCTGCCACTCCCCTGCACCTGGCACAGAGAAAACCTACTTCTAAAACCAGGAGGTTGCTTATGGCTTGTAATGGTCTTTTCCTCCATGATGGTCTTTTCCTCCATGAATCTGTCCTTCCTTGTTGCCTTTCTCCTGTCCAGCAAAGAGTCTTGTAGCAAGCAGTCCAATCAATCCAGGTCTCGCCAACCTTCCAGTCGGGCAGAGCGTCCCCCAATGCTGGTCAGTCCAGGTGGGTCGTCCATCCAGGTGAGCAGTCAGTCTGGCAGAGTCATCATAGTTGCTCGGCAATCTGGCAGCATGTCCCCGTGGCGAGCTGGCGAGGCTCCTTCCTGCTCCTACTGCTGCTGCTTTTATACTGTTCCCTTCAACTCTCTACTGGTTGCAGCTGTGGGCTTACAATCAACGCCCTCATTGCCCACAGCTGTGAAAGTTCCAATCAGTGCTAATTGAGTGCAGCTGCGAGCCACACCCACTGCACTCAAAGTCCCAGCTTCATCCCAATTAGTAGCAAACACCTGTGGGCCACGCCCAATTGCTTGCAGGTGTGCTTCCACCCACGCAGTCCTGGGTGTTAACCCCTTGCTATCAAGTCCTGTCAAACAGGCAGTCCTTTAACCCCTTCCTTCCCGGACCTGTCAAAACAGGGGACCACTGCTAACACCACTAACTCCTCGCCAATCTTCCGCGATTTCCAATACAGTAGTATAGAAAATTTTTGCAACGTACGTGGTGTGTGGAAGTTAAGACAAACTTCTTAACTCACAATTTCCATGCACTTGACTGCATGAATCCATTTGGAAACCCCTTCTCTCTTACCAAAAGGTTGTGTTTTTGTTTTTGTTTTAATCCTAGGATAAATATAGAGATATTAAAGAGTTAGGTTCTAGGATAAAGAAAAATCTAATACTGTTGGTGGATATTATGAACTGGCACAGGAATACTATACCCTCCTTCTTCACCTTACCTCCATCCCATCAGTCTATGTCTTGGATGCAGGACTCTGCAAAACTGCAGATCAGAGGTCAGAGACTGGGAACAGGCAAAAGAACAGTTTTCCCCATCCCTTTGAGCAGAGTGATATGTGCTCATCCTCTTTCCTCCCATTATGCCTATAATGGGACTAGCAAGAAGAAGATGGACTTACTGAATGTCTCAAGTACTAACCCATCCAGACATGAAATTCCCAGTTGGATACAGTTGTAATAGCTAAGTGCTCCTGCTCATCTATATTAAGAAGTCTTCCTTTTTGGAAGGTTGAATTGCCTATGGCATCATCAGTCCAGATGAGTTGCTAATCTTTTTGTACATTGATATATGACAAGCAGCTACATTTAGTACTGTCTGCGATCTTTAAGGTCTGGAAGCCAAAACGAAGTCGCATTAACATCACTGGAGGCTGACATGCTGACAAAATGTCTTCGTTACATAAACTGCTGTACAAATGGTCTTTTACGATTTGAAGACTGTCCTAACTAGCATAGGCATAACTACTGGTTATTGTATTTTAACTGGCTGTGATAAAGCATAAACAGGTGGAAGGAAAAAAGAATATTTGCAAAGGAAGGTAAAGAAGAGGTGAGCACTGGTAACAGGTATGATAACAAGCCATAACTTTATCAAAGGAATGTGACATCGAGCCCAATCCTATCCTCCCTCCCCCCCCCACTGATGCAACTGCATCAAAAAGGAGTGCGCTGTATCCAGCGGGGGTGCACATATTGGGAGGCTTCAGAGGGGAAAGGAGATTTAAATCCCCTTACCCCACCGTAAGCCTCCCACTCTGCAGTGAGTCTCATCTACAGAGCTGGCCTAAGTCTGAGAAGAGAAAGGAGGTGGGGAGGCTGCTGAGAGAGGGGATCGGATCCAGCATACAGCATCACCACCAGATACACTTTCACGCGCCAAATCCAAAAGCCCTTCCTAGGCCTGATCTGCCTGCATGGATTAACACAGACTTGCACCAGTGATATCGCTGGTGCAGGCCTGAGTTGACCCTTGCGGCTACTCGGTCTTATCCTGGGGCAAAGGGAGAAATGTCCCCTTACTCCGAGGAGACCTCCAGCAGCCAAAAATCCTCTGTGGGATGCAGATCCAAGAAGACCCTTTGGGGCAGAGGCGTTGCTACGGTGGGGGCAGTACATTAAGTTCCACCCCGTCCTAGTCCCTGTTTACTCTCGGTTACGAAGGGCCCCCGCCCCCTCGCTGTCGCAGCCATTCAGTGCTGCCCATTGCCTTCGCTGCATTGAATGACTGCGATGGCAAGGGGGTGGGGCCCCTTCGTAACGGAGAGTAAACAGGGACTAGGACGGGGTGGAACTTACAGTACCGCCCCCACCGTAGCGACGCCTCTGCTTTGGGGTCCAGGCAACAGCAGGCAACAGCAGGCTGCGCCAGCGCCACTGCATACTCTGGGCCAGCCCAGCCAGTCAGCCAGTAGGATTGGGCCATAAGTGACCTTAGGCAAGCCACTCCGTCCCAGCCTCAGCTACAATATGGGAATGACAATAGCTTACTTACTTTACAGGGTTGTTGTAAGGACAGCATCCTGATAATGCATGTGCAATGCTTTGCATGTTCAGAAAGTATGACAGAAATACTAAGTAGTATTCTCGATCATTGCAGGTACTTAATTGTGTGCTTTAAGCATTGTGTTATACTTAGATCCACAACTGTTGTTTTATGCATCTGTTGCACCTCATATTTTAGTGCAACGAAAAAGTAAGCAACATATGGAGTAGAGATGAGAACTGAAATAGACCTAAGAATGGGAATTGCTCAGGTGAATAAATTATGGTGTTCTAAAATAATTCTTTCCAGCAATCAAGTTAGGGGTTGAACAGCCCATTGAGGAGTCACTTCTGTATAAAAGAGATTGGGTCATTTGTGCCAGTGTGATTCTCAGCGTGATCTGTAGCGAATGAGGACATTTGGTCATACTAGTTCCCTTCATTCCGCTATGACTGAAAGAATTCTTCTGAAGCCAAGTGAAATCTGTTAGGCAAAAAATGCTCAGTGTAGGAATGGCCTTTTGACCAGTCTCTATCAGGACATGTACAGAGAGTGTCAGGGATTGTACTCTTACAGTATTTCTCAAAGGTTTTTGCACACTTTGAAGAACAGAAAAGGTTTCTTGTGCTAAAACGCTGTTGGAGGCAGGTGTTCATTGCTGCAATTAATTGTATTTATAAGACACTGTAGTATAACAGTATAAATATACCTTGTGCCTAACTTTAGAAGGCGTGAATAGGGGAAAAATGGGAGAGCAAATCAACAATTTAAAGGAAAGAACTCTACACCTTCAGGACTGGGATTAAGGAGGTCACAGTAAATCCTAAATGTATGATTCCTCCAATATGCATTTGGAAGTAACCAGTGGGTGGCGCAGTGGGTTAAACCGCTGAACCATGAGCTGTTGATCGAAAGGTCGGCAGTTCGAATCCGCGACGTGGTGAGCTCTCGTTGCTTGGCCAGCTCCTGCCAACCTAGCAGTTCCAAAGCATGATAATGCGAGTAGATAAATAGGCACCGCTTGTGGGAAGGTAAACAGCGCTCCGTGTTCTAGCCGCATGCTACGCGCTGCGGCAAGGAGAGTCATGCCGGCCACATGACCACGGAGGCGTCTTCGGACAACGCTGGCTCTTCGGCTTTGAAATGGGGATGAGCACCACACCCTAGAGTCGGACACGACTGGACTTAATTGTCAGGGGTCACCATTACCTTAAGGATAGAACTACATAGATGCTACTTTAAGCACATAATTAGGGCAAGCATGCTTGACTGTTCAGTAAATAGCAGCTAAATTGTGTTTGCATATGAATCAGGACCGTGGCTTGGGAGAGAGGAGTTAACTCTGCCCCACTATGGTCCCAACCCTGGCAGTTGATATTTGCCCTGGGGGAACAAAAGCTTCCCTTGGTGTCAACTTGAAGCTGTGGGGAGGAGGCAAACTGGATCAGGACTGTTGTGGGGCAACTTAGTTTCCTTTCTTTGCACTATGAACCTGATCCATACTCGATTTGGCTGCTATTTACTGAATAAAAACAAGCATAGACACCCCAAGCATGTGCAAACAATGTCTCGTTTGATCTGTGTAGTGTGCTTAACCGGAGTAAGTCCCATTGAACTCAACGGGGTTTAATTCTGAATTGACCTGCATAGGATTTGGCTGTAAGTTCCATTGGTTTGAATAGAATTTATCGCCAAGGAAGCATGTATTAGATCACAACTGTAGGACCACATCACACACTCCATGCGTAGGCATGACATTTTACATGCACATCTAAGAAATGCAGGTATGAAGGCAGTAATGACATGCTTGTAAATGTGTGTCATACTGAAGCACTTCTTAGGAGAGCTGCAATTGGCTGTAGTTCTACGCTGAGTGTACCTACGCTGAGTGTACCTGAGTGTACCAAAGACCCAGATTTGACTCTATGAAAAATGGCCCATAGTCATGAGCAAATCTTACTGAAAATAGTAACGTTTGTTCACAAACATATTCAAGGTTGCTAAGCAAGGAGACTGAAATGGTTGGGTTTGCATTATCTGAATCAATGATACAGTTATGGGATAGATGCCTTGAAGACCACAGCATTCATATGTTACACAGAGACTTGCCTGCTTTTGCTTTTGAAACTTCTGGCCCTCATTCATAGAGATAAGTGAACCAAGAGGCTGAATCTTGCCAGTCTCAGTGTAATTTGGATAGTGACATTTTTTAGAAAGAGAATTAAAACTATCGTTACTATCGTCCAGAATGCTCAAGGTGCCTTCAAACAGTTACGTCAACAAAACAGATTATAATAAGAGCAATCAATAAAACACATCAGAAATTACAAAGCAGGTAAAAAGTGGTCACGAAAATGTCGAAGATAGGATTGGGCCCCCAGTTTGATGCACGTCATGTTCTTTACAGTGCTTAGTAGATAAGCAAGTTCATTTGGCAGCAGATGGCGCAGTGGGTTAAACCGCTGAACCATGAGCTGTCGATCGAAAGGTCAGCAGTTCGAATCCGCAACGGGGTGAGCTCTCGTTGCTTGGCCAGCTCCTGCCAAGCCAACCTAGCAGTTCCAAAGCATGTTAATGAGAGTAGATAAATAGGTACCGCTTGCGGGAAGGTAAACAGCGCTCCGTGTTCCAGCTGCATGCTACGTGCTGCGGCAAGGAGAGTCATGCCAGCCACATGACCACGGAGGCGTCTTCGGACAACGCTGGCTCTTCGGCTTTGAAATGGGGATGAGCACCACACCCCAGAGTCGGACACAACTGGACTTAATTGTCAGGGGTCACCTTTCACCTTTACCTAGATAGATAGGAGACATCATGGAATTTAATAGGTGAGGGAAGACCATTGACCGGTGGGAGGTGGGATTAAGAAGAGTGACGACAACAAAATGGGCTGTATCCAAAGCTACTGACATTTCAAACCCCAGCACTTGTTATGTATCAAAATGTTTTACTGGCATAGGTCAGAATTAACAGACATTTGCAATTTTGATTCCAGCCTTTTACTTATCATCATAAAACATCTATTGTGCGACATTTTAAGATTGTGGGAGGTACTTGGAATGTGCTAAAACTAATATTTTCCCATGTAGCAAGCCAGTCTGCCACTTAAGGAGTGTCTCCCAGATGGTAAAGGAATCATTAAAAGTTCATTTTATAACCACTGGACCTGGCTTTAAAGCCTTTTGAACTGCTGATGCCTTCTAATCGTACAGTATTGCTCTCGTTTGCCGGTGAAGCGAATCCAATGGCTCTTTCAGCATATGGTCTATTTCTGCTAATGAACGGGCCATTTATTCACTTTAACATATAGACTGTAAAACTAATCCTCCTGTAGAAACATTATGCTTGCCTGCATGCTTTAACTCTCATGCTTCTTTGGCACAAAGGGGGAAAAATGGTGCTCTCCAGAGATACCTTTAATAATTAGGACTACAGTCACAATTCATACCAGTTATAGGGCTGAGTTCATTGCCTCGGCCTCCTTTCCAGTAAAAGCTTGTAAAAGTAAATGGAGTTATGCCACCGAGGAACTGGATCAACTGTATTCTCACGGGGGGCATTTCTATCTACCTGTCTGAAAGTGTGGATCGCTGGCATTTATTTAAAATGGGTTTAATGTTCCTGCAGACCTTTTTAAATGTAGCAAGCCATCCACATTCAAATCCTCATAGCTTCTGCATATCTTATAGTTTGCCATCTTCTCACTATTCAGAGGGTGGTCATGATGACTGTAACCTTTATGCATTCTGTCTGTCTGATAGATGCCTGCAGAGTTGCATTCTGAGTGACTGACTGTCTTACACCCATTGCATTCCAGATCATGGAGACTTGCCAGAGTATGAACCTGAGCTCTTCCAGAAGCAGTTCAAAACCTGCTTTGAGTGACTGGACATAAGCTGGTACTTTAGTGGTGGGGAATTCATTATTTATGTCCTTAATATATAATATTGTCTATTTAAAAAAAAAAAAAGCTAAGGATGTGCAGCTTCCTTTGATGGTTAGCCAAACATATCTAAACTCCCTTGGTTTCTTTCAAACTTATTCATGTTTTGCTTTGAGATACTTTTAAATTATTGTTAAGCCTGAAGTTTGGAACGAACATTTTCAGCTTGAATTTTGTGGAAGTTGGGAGGGTGAAATGGGGATTGGAACCATTCCTAAACTCACCCTCCCCCTTTTTTTTTCCTACTGCTGGATCTTGTTTCATAGTGTTGGTGGCACATCTCCCAGTAGCTTCTGGCTTCCTGGCTGCCTATCTTTATAAAGATGTGGCTTTAGGATTGACACCACCAAAAACAACTTTCCTTCCTAATTTTGCTCCACTAAAGATTGCCAAACTCCCCTCCCCCATTCCGCTGCTTGAAAACGGGACAGCAACACTGAGGGTGGGATTGCGATTCACCCTGAAGATAATCCCCCTTGCATTGTGGAATTCTGGAACAACAGAAAGGATTTTATCTTCTGAAGAGGGTTAGGATGTGGTGTACTGTATGTCAACTCCTCTTCATTCTTCCCATGTCTTTCCTTGTCACACCCTAATCTCCTTCCCATTTTGGCCTCTCTGCTGGTGGACGGAATCCGAGTGACATCCAAGCTATATAGGCACGATATTTTTCCAATATTGCACCAGCATCTGTAGTGTGCCTGTTGGCGGGCGGGCTTCTACACTGGCAGGCAGTTGTGTCAACATACCTGGAGATACACTGGCATATCTCACAGGGATGTGGATCAAGTCTGACTCCAAGTCTCGAGTCAAGTCCCATGTCTCAGGGTCCAAGTCTCAAGTCAAGTCCCAATTCTTTGCTCCCAAGTCCCGAGTCTTTAGTTGCGAGTTGCGAGTCCCTATCTGTTTAGTGGGTTTAAACCTGAATAAAAGTTGGCTTGTCGTAAAAAGCTCCAAGTCTCGAGTCGAGTCTTTCGAGTCCTTTACAATCACCAACTCGAGTCCGAGTCAATAGACTCAAGTCTACATTATTGATATCTTGAGGATAGGATTGGGCCTTAAGCTTCTCTGGTGGATGTGCAGGTCGAAACAGAGGCACTCCTGATGCTGACTCATCGAAGCCAGCGCTGTGTTTCACACCCTTCACTTACTGTGAAGAATGCCCATTCACCGTGCCCGTTACAGGCTGCTATGCCCATAATAATGTGTGTTCTACACTTAACTTTGCCATTATTGCTTGATGTTATGCTGGGATGACCTTTTTCAGTCACTTCCAGTCTCACTGTTTCATGGTCTCAATTTCCATGGCTGGTTCTCATTAAAAGTTCTACCATCATGCAATAGGGAATGCTCTGTGGGCTGCATTAAACACAGCTGAGGTTCGCTTGTAGCATTTACACAGTGTATGCTGAAATCCACAAGTGAGAACAAAATGACGATAAGGCTGTGTGCATCATCCACTCCAGCCACTTACTGGTCTCAGGAACCCTTTTCCACAGGGAGTGATTGACAGCTCAGTGATAATGCTCCGTGAAGATGCCTGACATGTTATTTTCCCCCTAAATAATGCCAAAAATAGCAGGAACATGGCTGTGTTACTTGATGATTCCTCCAAAGCCATCTTGCGGACTGCACCAAACACATAGTAGCAAGTTTATTTGAAGCCTCACAAAAGAAGAATTTAGCCCAGTGGGCCACTCTCAAGTGTTGTGCCAAAAAAGGAAGACAAGTCTTCCGTCTCAGTTTGTTTGTGGAGCTGAAAAAACATGTTCAGGCTGGAATTCATTTGAGGCAGGGCACGCTGCGGCAAGGAGAGTCATGCCGGCCACATGACCACGGAGGCGTCTTCAGACAACGCTGGCTCTTCGGCTTTGAAATGGAGATGAGCACCACACCCTAGAGTCGGACACGACTGGACTTAATTGTCAGGGGATACCTTTACCTTTATGTTCAGTTAGAATCATAGAGTTGGAAGGGACACACAAGGTCATCTAGTCGAACCCCTTGTAGCAGTTAATCCTCCTAGAGCATCTCCAGCAGGTGCTTGTTGAGCCTCTGCTTGAAGATCTCCAGTGAGGGAGATTCCACCACCTCCCTTGCTAATCTGTTCCACTGCTGAACCGCCCTTACCGTCAAGAATTCCTGATGTCCAACTGGAATCTCCTTTCTTGCCATTTGTACTCATTTGATCTAGTTCTACATTCAGAGGCAGCTTTTAACCAGTTCCTCTTGGTTAAAAGAAAATGGCCACCACCAATAATTTTGTAGCATAGCCAAGTATTTTCCCCCACACAGTGTTGCGGACCAACACATTGTCTGAGCACTGTGGGAACAAAACACAGAAGTCCCAGTGGGTGCTCTGATACTCTTCAATAGTATCTTCAATAAACTTCAATAGTTTAAAAAAGAGAGTTTTAAAACAGGGGGGGGGGGGAGAGCAGCTGCCTCCTCTTGAACTTCCCAATCAATGGAGCCTGGGTGGGCCAAATGAATTGTGTGCTTTTCAGACAACTCAGGCCCCACAGGGACACATTTTGAGACAAAATTGAATTGAATGTAAATGTTTGTTGCTGTTAAATATTTACCACTTTTCAACAAAAAATGCACTAACGACGGCCCAATCCTATCTTCTCCGGCCATTGTTGCCTCTTCCACTGGCACTGAGATAAAGTAATCAGCGCCAGTGGTAAAATGCACTTCTGCAGCGTGCTACTCAGCGCACTGCTGGGAACACTGGCGGAAGGCTGGAGCCTTTCCGCCAGCACTAGCGGATCAGAAGCCACCTGCCAATCCAGGTAAGATAGTGGGGGAGGTGGGAGGGGCTAATTGGGTGGGAGAGTGTGGAACAAGGCAGCAACAGGGGCAGGGGGTGGGTGGATCAGGTCCAGGAAGGGGCGGGTTTGGTGGCAGCAGCGGCTACCAATCCTAACCCCTTTCCCAGACCCGATCCCGCCACACAGGTCCAGGCGGGCCTGCGGCAGCTATTTAACTAGTGCTAGTCCACGTAGACTCCCCACACACACTGCAGATGCTTAATCCCAGGTATGGGAACAATTGTTCCATTACCCAGAGGAGACCTCCGCACCTGCTCCCCTTGCTGGATGCAGCGGTAACCATTTGGGGACAATAGGATTGGGCCGTAAATTGCAACAGTGGTGTTTGAGATCCTCTACCAATGCAGTCCCGCCTAAACAATTAGCGCACACATGTGAAGCATCTTAGAATCCCCGTGATATATGGAACTTTTAGCCCTTTTATAGATCAGGATATCCGGTCCTTGGGCATGGAACAATGCAAGTCCTGGTAGAGTTTATGTCATCGCTAATGAGACACTCTGACTTTTGTCTTTCAACAAGGCTCAGGGGAGGCTCAATACAAAGGAAAATTAAAGCTTCATTAACATGATGTTCAGTTTTTAAAATCAGCTTGCCTTGGAGTGGTGAGCACTCCACAGCCTACAAGCTGTTGTCAGATTGATTAAGATCTTGATTTGTATTGTGTCTGCAAGTGACAAATATTTATCTGGATGTGGGCTCATTATGAGGATTCCTCTAATAAACTTTCACAGTTTATTTAGCATTTCAAGCTACAAATGCCTAAGACCGACTTTAGACAAGCACTAGGGATTTTTGATGCTTCCACATCCAAGTGACCTTTTGTTATGCTTCTGTTTAATGTTCTCTTATTTCAAAAGGAAGCAAACGACAAGCACAATTAAATTAGTACAAAATAGCTGCAAATTTCTTTCCCTCTCTTTTATGTCTTCCACGCTGCAGTCTGTTGTTTGTACTGATCCTCCACTGCATCCAATAAACATGATGGCACTTTAATAAACTGTGCTGTTTTATACTTCTCACTCTTCCACAAGCAAATCATCTTCCCATCTGGACCTTAAGAAGCCTCCTCATTAGAATAAACATGATGGAGATGGTTTTGCTATACAGTACTGCTTAGCAGCAAAGGAAATATCCTTTCAAGAATATAATTGAAAGATAAATTCAAAGCTCTTTATGGAAGGTGCAACTAGATACAGACCAGTGATTTTCAAATACTCTTTCCTCTATGGAATCTTTTTCTCAGAATACTCCTAGGTTCTGACCTTGAAACAGAGGCTTCCTCCTCAAAGGAAGATCCAGGTCTCACTTCCGGTCCTAGCGAAGATTGGGACTAAGGGGAGTCAAAGTTGCGAAGGATTGAAGCTGCAATCCTATACAGACCTTCTTGCAAGTAAGCTCCACTGAATACAGCGGGACTTGCTTCTGAGTGAACATGTGTAGAATTGTGCTGTGAGGCTGCAAGAGGAGGGGATCCAATACCCCCCCCAACTAACCCCCCACCCCAGCTTCAGATAAACACATAAACCCATCTACCCTTGATCCTCAGGAGTATAGGCAGCAATGGGATCATTCTTGAACCCAGAACTGGACACACTCACAGCACCCATTTAGCAGTCCAGACATTTATCTTGAAGGTGAAGTGAGATCAAATAGGCTAAAAAATGCATGGAGTAGTTATCACTGACAATGCCAAGAACAGGATGTATTATAATGAATTTTTACCCTCACTTTCTCCATAAATAATATTCTAGCTTAAAAAAGTAATTATTTGTTTGATACAGTATGTTTTGACCTATCTAATGCTATGGCCAAGCCATTGTACCACGCTACCACCCCCCTAAGCCTCCAGCCTTGACCTGGTTTGGGAGTTGGACTTAGATCTGGAAGATCCAGGTTCAAATCCCCGCTCAGCCATGAAGCTTCCTGGGTGACCTTGGGCCAGTCACTATCTCTCAGCCCCACCTACCTCACAGGGTTGTTGTGTGGACAAAAAGGAGGGGAGGAAATATGTACACCACTCTGAGCTCCTTGGAGGAAGGGCAGTATAAAAATGTGATAAATAAATAAATAAAATAACACTATACCCCCCTGGATGTACTGTTTCCTTATCTTTGGGGCAATTTGTTCATGCTCCAGGAATTTTAAAATTAAATTATTACCTGCTGCAAAGCCATCTGTTTACGTGCTTTAGAAATATGATTTGTAACCTTTTTTATGTGGATTTTATAAATGTTGAGGCCAGTATTTTAAAAAAGGAAGTAGAAACTATACTCAGCAGATGGGCTGGGCAACCAGGTCCTCTAAACAGCCATCCCTGATTGTTCAGCATATAGTTAAGAGTAATTTTTCTACAGATTTAATTATTTTTTCTCTCAAAAGATGGTGGTAAGGTATTTATTTCTGTAATAAATATGTTACTTCTGGGGAAAAGACATAAAGAATGGTAGATAAACATTAGTGGGTTTTTTTCTCTCTCTCTCTCTCTTGTGCCTTGGGTTGGGTTTTTTTAACCAATCAGCTGAAACATTTTCCATCAGAGAGAGAGAGAGAGAGAGAGAGAGAGAGAGAGAGAGAGAGAGAGAGCCCATCTCATTAGTACTTTACTACATTCAGCAAAAATAAGGTTTTCAGGATCTTTTGATTGCCATGTACATAATGACAACAAGTTGATTACTCATCATCACTCACATTTTCACAAGTCAAGCTGCAATCTCTCCCATGCTTATCGGGGAATGGCAGCAGAAATCCTCTCTCCAACCAACCTACACGATGCAGTGGTGCCAATGGAGCGTGTGCTGTATCTTATGGTGGGGGAGTGACCAGAAGGAAGGAGAAGTAAGTAAAAATATTTTTTTACTTACCTCCCCATAAGCTGTCTGGCTACCAGTGGGTCAGAGGAAGTCAGGGGGTATTTCAGGCTGGGAAAAGGAGGATAAGATCTTGGTGTGTCTGTCTGCAGCTGAGATTCACCCCTTCCCGCTCTCAAACTGCCCCCCCCCCCGCCTGCCTGCCTCGCTCCTCCCCTGAACTGCCCACGAATCACCCACCACCATCACCACCACCACCTGGCCTGCTCTGCCGTGGCCTGGGTGTTCTGGGCGTGGCCTGGGTGTGCTGGGCGTGGCCTGGGTGAGCTGCTAGTGTGCGTGGAAGCTTCCGGCCATTTGTGCTGGTGATCACACAGCACATGACAATGACACACCTTTTGCAGCACCACACCGGGGCATATGAAAGTGGATCGCAAAGTACACTGCTGTAAGTCCCTAATAGGATTGGGGCATAATATTCAACTCAGTGGGATCCACTTCTGAGTGAACGTGCATAGGATACTGCAATTTTATTTATTACATTTGTATCCAGCTTTTCCTTCTGCTGTGCAACTCGGCATGGTACCCATTCATGAGACATTTGACCAGCACCTTGTATGGTACAAGTTTGTGACTTACCAACTTAGATGAGCCCAAACAGTATGTATGGCTGCCCACCAGAGGTAAACCCCCATATTTGCTGCCTTATTGAAACTGCAAAAAGAGGGGAAGTGTTGCCAACCCCCCTGACAGTCTACAATACATGGCAGGTGGGTTGCATTTGGGTTGGTGCATCACAGGTAATAGGGACCTGTCATCATACCTGCCACATTGCCCTGTTGCATAGGTTAATGAGAGATCTGTGGTGGGTTCATTTTTGAGAGAGACTGTTAGGACACAGACAGATCTGCCAGTCAGTCTGGGAGGGACATGCACTAAAATTGAGTGGAGGGAGAGTTAGAACGGACAAAAGAAAATATTTCTTCACCCAGCGTGTAATTCATCTGTGGAACTCCTTGCCACAGGATGTGGTGATGGCAGCTGGCCTAGATGCCTTTAAAAGGGATTTGGATAGATTCATGGAGGAAAAGACCATCACAGGTTACAAGCCATAAGCAACCTCCTGGCTTTGGAAGTAGGTTTTCTCTGTGCCAGGTGCAAGGGAGTGACAACAGGAAACAGGTTATCTTGTTGTCTGTGTGCTGTTGGAGGCATCTGATGGGGCCACTGTGAGATACAGGGACTAGATGGACCTTTGGCCTGATCCAGCAGGGCTTATGTTCTTATGTCTTCCTCCTATACAGTATACATGTTCCTGAGAAAGTGGGAAGGTGGGTGTATTTCTTTATAGGCTTTTTTATCAGGATCAATTGCCCAGGTATCTGGTTTCCAATGTCCCTATTGTTCTGCTGGGAGTTGGCAAGCCCAGTGTTCCCTCACACCAAGAATCTTTAAGGGAGGAAGCTCCTTCCTCACTAGTCTTCACCCTCCTATCTTCCAAGATCTAGAGTCCTTCCTATTTATGGATGGCTCCAGTCTCCCATCTGCCCCTTCTTCTGCCTCAGAAGGCTATTTACAGTTTTCCTGGACTGTATTGGGTGTTGCTTTCATGTCAGTTCTGGCCCAACTATGCTAACGTATGACTGGGTCGACTGGGATGTGGAGCAGAGGGGAAGCATGACCACACCCCAAAACACATAACACTAAGAACCGTTATAACTAGGGCTGTCGAGCATATGGCTAAGGGCCCATGTGTGTACTAAGGCATATCTACCACACTGCATACAATTTACTGAGCAATGCTCAGGGTTCGAAAGTGATGTCCTTATAGTACAATAGGGCTAGCTCACCAAATAACTATTACCACATGCATCAGCATCAGCCTCTTCCCCAATCTAAGTAAATTATTAGTGCAGTAACAAGAAATGTGGGTAGTGTGAAGTTTCAGATTTGCTCATTTTTGCAGCCAGTGGGGGAAGGGTGTGAATGGGTGATTGTCATCTTTGGTTGGTGAAAAACAATTGGATGGCAGAGATATTTAGGCCCCCGTTCCTTCCCTCTCTCCCTGCCCAGTTTCACCCCAGTCCACCCCCTTCCCACCCACCCCCTGCCCCCATCGTTGCCCTACCTGTTTTGGCAAGCGCGGTGGGGTTCATCTGTGGATGCATAGCACTGTCGCCTCTTGCTCCTAAAAATGTCCATGAATGGAGTGCTCTGCACGCTGTTGGCAGCCATTTTGTGACAGCAGAACTCTATTCCACAGTTTCAAATGTTTTCATGCGACTGCCCAGTCCTACATAGGATTTGGCTGTTCATCACCCCCTAAATATTTAGGCTGGCAGGATAGGGTGAAGCCAAACTTGTTGGAGCTGAAATGATCAAAGGGAATGACTTTAACATGTACCACCGAAAGTGATGGCACTGTGAATTTCCCAAATAAATTACAGCCTGAATAATTGAGGTGTTTATTTCATGTGCCAGATGGTGGGTTAGCAATAGATAATTCCATCTCTTGCAATTATTTTGGTTTAAATTTTAATAAAGGAACAATATTAAGGAAAAAGAAACGAGCTTGGGCCTACAGCCATGTGCTATATTTACTTGGGCAAGCTATAATCTGTAATTACTGAAGTCCATAAGAAGAGAGGGTGAATTTATAGGAGGTGTCAGAATGGTGGACAGCATATACATCTTCTAACATGGACCTGTGACACGAGAGACACTTTTGACCATCGGTCTCTCCATTTCATGAAAGAGTATTTTAATTTGGCATGTCTGTAGCAGATTTATATGGGTCTTTTTGAAAAGTACAAGAAGGTTCATAATGAAGCTGAGTTCTGCTTTTGTGCTATCCAGCTTTGGCTTGCATCCATCATTACTTAGATGCTAGTTTTGTTAGCCCTAAGGAAATCCCCATGGCAACTACTTGTCCTGTCTTTTGCGATTCACCTCCTAGTTGTAGGAGTAGGTTTTCTTTGTGCCAGGTGCAAGGGAGTGACGACAGGATACAAGTATCTTGTTGTCTTGTGCTCCCTGAGGCATCTGGTGGGGCTACTGTGTGATACAGGAAGCTGGACTAGATGGGCCTTTGGCCTGATCCGGCAGGGCTCTTCTTATGTTCTTATGATTCTTTTCTGTTTGTGTCACCTGAGAATATGAACAAGATCCTTGGAAGTTTGTGGGTGACTCCATGTGCTCTCGACCTTTGTCCATTCTAAAGCAGTCGGGGACTGGCCAATTGGGCAGGTAGGAAAAAAGATACGTTCATTGGCTGACGGCCTTATAGGCAGGAGGTCTGGCTCAGTTGGTAGAGTTGCCACCTCGTAAGCCTGAAAATCAGTGAACGACAACAGCAACAAAAAAGCTGTGAAAGCCTCTGTGAGGAGAGATAAGAACTGCCAGTTGCGTCAGCCGAGCATGGGAGGCGACAGCCAGGGAAAGGCCAGATTGCATGGATACCATTTGGAATGCAGTTGTTCATGAAAGATTGAACATTTATATATTATTATTAATTATTGACAGTATTTATATACCGCTTTTCAACAAAACGTTCACAAATTGGTTTACAGACAAAATCAAATTATTAAATGGCTCCCTGTCCCAAAAGGGCTCACAATCTTAAAAAAAAAAAAAAGATTGTACAAAAACCCATTAGGGGGTTGGGGTTGGGAAAAAGCCTGCCCATGTAAACTGCCTTGGATTAAAGTCAGAGGAGAAATCCAATGACCAAGAAAGGTGGTACTGTATATAAATACGGTATATTATTATTATTATTATTATTATTATTATTATTATTATTATTATTATTATTAATACTGTATATTATAATGGCAGTGGACAGGCCATTATATAAAAAAGGAGCTCACTTGGATCCCACTATCTTGGGCAACTATTGCCTAACATTCTAATTTTCGGCAACGTCCTGGACGAAACCAGTTATTTAGATTTTTTCCCCATCTGGCTTCAGGCTGGGCTTTGGGACTAAAACAGTCTTGGTCACTTTGGTGGATGATCTGTGTTGGGAACTGGGCCGTGAGGCTGCAATCCTATACCTGGGAGTAGGTCCCATTGAACTGAGCGGGACGTACTTTTGGGTAGACATGCATAGGATTGGGCTATGAGTTTCCTCTCCACCCCACCCTAGTCAGCACTGTGTGGATAATAATACGGGGTTTACATTACAAGGTTGTTGTAAAGATTCTTTATCTAATGCAGGGGTTCTAAACCTCTTCTCGGCTGAGTACCACCTCTGGCACCACTCTCCTGCTATGTACCACTGGATGTGACTGGCGATGACATCATCACCAGTTACTTTGGAGTTTTTACAGAAGCCATAACATTCAGGGAGGAGGCTCTGGCGGGTGGGAGGGCCCTTCTCATCATTCCTGAGAGGCTCAGCCAAAGGCAGGAGCCTCTCAGGAGCAAAAATGTGCCACCGAAAGCGCCACGTGACAAAGGGGGTCCAGCAGTCTGAGTACCACCAGCAGTCGCCGAAGTACCACTGGTGCCATTAGTTGGTGTTTATGCATTCTTCAAGGGTTTGTCTAAACTAGGCAGCAGGCTTTGGAACAATAAAACAAGAATTGAGGCAGATGTACTAATTACGTTTGCATTAAGGTAATAAATGTAGTTGTTTAGGGGGTGGTACATTCATAATATAATGATCATAAGATAACTAGTTCTATTTTACGACTATCTGAATATTACATTTTCATGCTATTTGCCTGACATTTAATCTCATAACAGCATTACTTTTATGTGCCACCGGAGATGTCCCTGTTCATAAATAAAGCATCGAAGCTATGTGGAACACTTAAAAGGAGTGCATGGAAGCTTTCTTCATAGTCTTAATTCCTTGGGAATCTATAAATATACCTGAACTTGTCATGCCCCATGTTTTCTGTTGTTTAAACATGATGTTCAACAAGACTCATGTATGAAAAATTTAATTCTTGATTGCATCACCTTGGTTCCTAAGGTAATTTTTAAAATTCACTTTAACTGTCAATGTAGTCATTGAGTTTTTAATGTTTTATTAGCTCGAGATATTTCTTTCATTATAGACACTAGACCTAAATCTTTTTTCTTTTTCAGTAGACACTGCTGTAAATCTGCTGAAACTAACTCCACTGAAGTCAGAGGAGTTCATATAGTGTATGCTAGAGCTGATCCAAATGTTCACGGTTTCATTTTTGTGTCAAAATTTGCGTATGTGGTGGAGGGCGGAGCTAGGGCACAATTGTTACCAGTCATGTGGACAGAACAAAGGGCATATTTATTATGATATTGATACCGCCTTTCTCAATAGACTCAAGACGGTTGACATAGGCAGGCTGAACATAAAACCATTTTTCAATGAGATTTTTACAAGTAGTATTCCATGAGACAATCTCATAGAACCTCCATTTCTCCAGATGTTTCCCTTCATAGTGCAGTTGTCATCCTGGCTGCCGGCTCTTGCACTTTCCAAGCTCTCACCGGCTGCAACCTAGCTTCAGACCAGTTTCTCAAAGCTGGTATCCATGGGGTTTTTTTGCCAGCGGACTCCTCCATATGCCACTCCTCTGCATAGATAATGCCAGCGGCCTCTCGGTCTCCCATCCAAGCAACCAATCCTGCTTAGCTTTTTCAGGCAAGGGGACAGCTCAACCTCCAGACCACACCTCCTGCTGCATATAAGAGACTGTGCCTAATCAGTGACAGCCCAATCCTATGGGCTCTCGTCGGCAGTGGAATGTGTGTTCCATTGCTGGCTACTGTTGAAAAAGCGCCAGAAAGCATTTTCTGGCAGCACACTTAAGTAGTGCACTGCCCAGATACTGATGGGAAGGCTGGAGCCTTCCCGCCTGTGTCACCAGAGCTCCAGCCGCCCGCAGGAGCAGGTAAGCCACCACACGAGGCGGGAGGGGGCAGGGGAGGGTGAAACTGGGTGGGGCGTGATAAAGGGCAGGGAGGCTGCAAGAGGGAATGAAGGTCAGGGCTGGAAGCAGAAGCATTGCTTTGTGGTGAGGGTCTCGGAGGGTCCACTGGTGATTTGTTTGACCAATCTCTGTGCTCATAGCCTTTTATGCAGTAATTGCAGAGTGACTCTTTTGGGGCCCATCCAGGTAGGACCGAGCCCAAGGAAGACACTTTATGAAGACCCCCCTCAGGCCTGGACCGGCTCCCTCCTCCTCTGCAGAATCAATACCTTCTGCTGTTTTCTTCTAGCATTGTCTCAGCAGTACAAAGAGAGCACGCCCTCTACAAAGTTTGGTGTGTCCCCCAGCCATTCTCAACTTTTTTGTGTTGACTCCAGCCTCTTAGGGGCTCTTTGCAGGTTCCCAGGCCCCTCTGTCAAACAAGGATACAACACGGACAAATAAACATAATGTTTATTTTTAAATACCAAGAAAATGTGAACATTCTGACATACTGGGCTCCCCAGGGGGCCATATGGCTCCCACTGAGAATGGCTGGGACCAGTCTGGGAATTGGGCACATGATACTTGATGGAACTGCCCTGTTCCCTCATTGATATCACCTCGCCGATGGTTCTAGCTTCTTGCCCTCCGCAGCGGGGCAAAAAGAAGCCTTTCCCAGAATCATCTGCTCTCCCACCAAGCCCAGAAGCAGAGCAGATGACGTCTGCTCTCACCACAGAGTTTTTCCCACCCACATCTGTACAGTCCCTTTTAAAAGTTGTTTTCTATCCCAGGCTCTAATTGCATCACTCCAGTTGCATGAATGGGAAATACTTTTCACACTGAAGTCTTCTTGTACAGTATCTCAGAAACCTACATCGCTGTCCCTTGGACAATCTGACAAGCTGCCACTTTGATCAGCAAACAATTACATGCATTTCTGCTCACAGAGAAAAACCTGGATGTCACAACCATATCTCTGTGTTACAGCGCAGGCTTTGACTCTGCATGTCCTGGCGTAAGGGAAAAAAAGCAACGTTTGAGAACAGACCCCGCTGGTAGTTAATCCCTGTGGGAACGTCTCATACAGGCGATTGAGAAATACAGGCGATTGAGATGGCCATTTTTCAGAGGGCCTCAGCCTTCCACGATATTTCCACAAGGAAATAAATACAGTAGTTGTGTGTGTGTGTGTGTGTGTGTGTGTGTGTGTGTGTGTGTGTGTGTGTGTGTGTGTGTGTGTGTGTGAGACAGAGAGAGAGACAGACAGACAGTGGGGAAAAACAAATAACATTCTGTAGCGTGGTCCTTTAGTACAGCTATCACCGTGACACATCACTTGAATCATAGGCTGTGCCAGCATATTAGCACAGTAAAGGATGCCTAGTTTCTCTCAATGGTTCATGAAACCCACCACGTTAATGCACTCCAAGGGTTACAAGTCAAGCACAGAGCGGTTGTTAGCAAACTGCCAATCTGCTTGCTCCGCTGTACCCTTACAGTTTGCTGCTGTCTCCAGGGTATACAGTGAATGCTTCTACCAGGTGATTAACACAGTTCACGTACTGGGGCTCTGGCCTGGGGATTACCATCTCCCACTAATGGAAATAAATTTTATATGCCAAAGCCACTAAACATGATTGTTAGTCTGTTTCTTCTTCTTCTTCTCCTCCTTTTTTTAATTTGCTACCAGGCGCTTTGAGCAAAAATGCTTGCCGCTGCCTTTGATGATTAGCTGTATTTAAAATGCTTCAATGTGCAATTTTCCCTTTGTCGTTTTTAATTTCAGGATGCATTTGTCTAACTAGGAGCTTTGGAAGTGTCACCTAAATGGAAGCTTTTGTGCTTCTCTATATACATATGTGCACACGTGGGTGTGAAGATATATATCTTGAAAAAATGAAATGTCATTTTGCATTTAATTGCCATGCAGAATAGAGTCCTTGTTTGAAAACTTAGGCTGGTGAGGAGCATGGAAATGAGTATGAGAGAAAGTATTCATTAGCGTTGGAAAGGGGGTTTATTAGAGCTGTGTGGAATCTTCTCCAGTTTTGATTTTTGGACAGAAACTAACAGTTCTGGTAGACATTTTTTTACACACCCCCCTTCCCCCACATTTCGATTTTTAAATCCTGCTTGCTTGGCATCATTGTTCCCCCTAGCTGCTATTGCTTTTATGCCATTTTATCCTGGCTATTGCATCTCTCTCCTTATAATCACAGGAGTGTTCCTACCCAATCACGGACCACATAGCAAATAGAATGATATCACAGTGGAATGTGGCCAATTAGATTTGGCTCCTTAATGTTTTGTCAGCTCAGATGTCAACCGAAGACGCAAGAATAAGAATTAAGTGGCAAGAAAGAATTATTTCAGCCACCATGGGCTGAAATGGGAAGCATGGCTAAACTGCCCAATCTATTTGGCGAGCCACTGCATACTAACTGTTTTTGTAGAGTTGACAATGAATTTTGCCTAACCCCATGTGACACTATGGGGAGAATTTGTTGATTCATGTGCGAGTGAAACATCCAAAGAATTATGAGGAAAACAAAAAGATTCGATGACTAGTGGAGTTGCCCAAGGAATGGGTTGCCTCACGTCCATAATTGTCCCCTAGTTTCATCAGAAGTGAAATATGGATGTGAATTTGGAGATTCCTAACTGGACAAAACTTCTGAGGAATATCAAGAGGAAAAAAGTTTGATAAGATCAGCAAAATTTCTCAAAGAGTTTGCACATATAACGTAGCTTCTAAGATTTTCATGGCTGACAGAAATAATAAAATTAGAATTTTTCGAGCTTAAGGTCTATGGTCTTGAAAGGTTTTTGAGTCCTAACATTTTGCCCATTTATACAGTGGGCATGCCCCGTTGTACACATGGGTGAAACATTAGGACTCAAAAACCTTTCAAGACCATAGACCTTAAGCTCGAAAAATTCTAATTTTATTATTTCCACATATACTCGCTGCATTCAAGCAGCTCCATACTTCATTTTAAAGTGGTCACTGTACCATTGCTTGCTGGTATGAATACAAGGTATGAGAATACCATTTTAAAAATCATAACTGTACCATATCCTCCAATATCTGTCCGATAAAGGGCACCTTTGTCTTACATTATGGAAAGGAATAGCTACTCAGAATGGGATAGAGTACTGTCTTAAAATACCTCTTCTGTTTGGAGATGTGACTGGCATTCCCTCCCTCCCACAAGAACTTTAGATACCTTAACTTAGGGGCCCAATCCTATCCAACTTCCCAGCACTAATGCAGCCATGCCCACGGGGCGTGCGCTGCATCCTGCTGTGGTTGGGCAGGCAAGGAGGCCTCTTCAAGGTAAGGGAATGTTTGTTCCCTTACCTTGGGGCCACTGGCATCGCTCGAGGTGGGACGGAAAGCTACGTTCTGCAGCTTTCCACCCCACCGTTACTCTCCTGCATGAGGCGCCCTGCCCCCTTGTCGTAGGAGCCCATCAGTGGAGAGAAAGCAATGTGCAGGGACTCTCCTGCGCATTGCTTTCTCTCCGCTGACGGGCTCCTATGACGAGGGGGCGGGTCGCGGTGTAGCAGAAAGCTGCAGAACTTAGCTTTCCGCCCCACCTTGAGCGACGCCAGTGCTCGGGGCTGCATTGCAGCTGCATTGGTGCTGGAAAGTTGGATAGGTTTAGGCCCTTAATGCAGGTTTCCTTCCCACCTAGAAGGCACATCATGGCTGCAATCCAGCAGAAAGTTAGATGCACTCTAATTCACTTGACTCTGTGGATTCATATTTTTACATCTAGATACTCTGAATTAGCATATATTTTCTGTTTCATGTGCAGGTAACTCCTAAATACTATAATTAACATACTATTTGGTAACATAGTATAAATTAAATATAATTCAAATTTTCAGTATTGAAAAACAAGATGACTCGCTCAAGAGCAAACAAATTGTGTTCTTCTACCACCGAGATACCCATGAATGGTATCTACGCACCAGTATGATGAACAAATTATGTGCCACCAGCGACGAGTGCGCATAAGAATAATAGTTAACAGGATTGTGTATGCTACACACTAGTTAGGATTAATGATTTCTGTAGCACTTCAAAGTACTTTATATTTCTTACAAAAATAATGTTTAGAATATTTCAAATGTGTGTTTACATTAGGTCGGTGAGTTATGCTCAGAGATGGTGACTTTCCTAAATTCACCCAATGAGGATGATGGTCTAGCAGAGGTTACACCCTGCTCTCTCACATTCAATCCCAGAACAGTCTGCCATTTCATTATTTTATTACATGATGTTCCATCTTTTTTCTTCAGTGGAACTCAAGAATATGGTTACCAGGTGATCTCCACTAATTAAATCCAGACATTGCATCATGTGCCTTCCGACTGTGCCTTGAAACCATATAATAATAATAATAATAATAATAATAATAATAATAATAATAATAATAATAATAATAATAATAATTAATAATCCAGTATTTATATAACGCCCTTTCTTTGGTCATCGGCTTACTCTGACTTTAATTCAAAGGCGGTTAACATGGGCAGGCTTTCTAACCCCCAAGGGGTTTTTACAATATAATAACGTTCTAATCTTTCGTAGAACCCTTCATTCTAGGTGGTTTCTTTCACAGTCCAGCGCTCGCTCTCTCTCTCTCTCTCTCTGGCATTCGCCTTCAGCTGACAGGGCAACCTTGACTCTCACTCAAGTAGTGCAGCTGCAGTTCCACTCCCCCACAAAGGCTCTGCAACTTATCAGCTTGGCATGTCAGCAGCTCTCCGACAGACACAGACACTTCCAGCCGTCTTGAACTGCCGTCCTTCAGATCTTCAGGCATATATGAGACGGTCGTTCTACCAACTCCTTTGCGTGGCGCTGCTGTTCTCGGAAAGGCATACAGATTTGGGAAGGATCTGCATTATGGTCTCTCCTACATGACAAGGGATTCCCACACTACCTTTGTGGAACGTGAAAAGGCCATACTGTTGTGGCTTCTGGTATACCATGGAAGTCATTTCAGAAGAGGTCCTTTATTAACATTCATATCAACTGTTTGATATGTTTGTGGACTGGAGTCCTTACTTTTGCCAGGAAGAGAGCTCTCATTTTTTCTTTGCTAAAATCCTATATTAGAAAGGATCTTTGAGAATAAAACTGCACAGGTGTTGATGGAGGACTCCTAGTACTGGCACAAGGGCTCTCCCCTACATACCACTGCAATCTTAAACTGGCACCAAAGAATATACCAGATGCCTCCTGGAAGCTCAAAGCAGGGCATGGTCAATAGATAATGACCTTAATGCTCTTCTTTAGTCTTGAGTGTTAACAGGTATGTTTGGCCCACAGCACTCTGTAAGCCAAACTGAACACCATGAACATTGGAGCAGTGTTTAAATTATAGGGGGATGAGAAGTAGGAGGTAGAGAGAGTTCTTAATGGGGGCTCTTAAAGAAGTTCATAAGCTTATTCCAGTGGCTCCCCCAATTTTAGCCAACTGTCCTCTCTAGTCTTCTTACAGCCCAATCCTGTGTAACTCTTGCACCGGTGTAACAGTAGATTGTAGATCCCCTAGTGTAAGAGTACTTATGCCAGTGTAACTTGCCATATACCGACGGACGCAGGATGGACACCTATGTAACCCCTCTTGGACACCTCACGTGCGCAGTTCAGACATGAAACGCACACCAGCGCAACTCCACTGGTGCACGGGGCATTCTGGGGGCATTCAGACAGAGGCGTTTCTACGGTAGGGGCCCTAAAGTAAATTCCGCCCCGTGCTAGTACCGTGTTTACAAACTGGGGGCGGGGCCTCCTCGCTCCGGTTTGTAAACACGGTACTAGCACGGGGCACAACTTATGGTAGGGCTCCTACCATAGAAACACCTCTGCATTCAGACGCCCCCGAATGCTCCGTGCGCCAGCAGAGTTGCACCAGCATCCGTTCTGTAACCGAACTGCGCATGTGAAGTGTCCGAGGGGGGGTTACACCAGTGTCTGTCTGTCAAGTTACACTGGCATAAGTGCTCTTACACCGGTGGATCTACTGTTACACCAGTGCAAGAGTTAAACAGGATTGGGCTGTAAGAAGACTAGAGAGGACATTTGGCTAAAATTGGGGGAGCCACTGGAATAAGCTTATAAATTCATTAAGAGCTACACAGGATTGCGCCCTAAAAGTAGTAGCTACTGGGCTATCATTAAAGGTGTGTGTGTGTGGGGGGGGGTCAGGTTCCCTCTGAAGCTTCTGTAATTCAAGCACCGCTAAAGAGAACATAGAGAGCCCATGCGCGCAGCGGCATGTCTCCATGGGATGCGATGATTTTAATAGCTTCTCTGAATGAAGGTTAAACTTACAAGGAAAAAACTAATTTTAATGAGCAGGTATGTTTCACCCAACTCAGTCATGACCCCTATTTAGATGGACGTCAGTTTCCCTTTATTTTTTTATACCCTGGTGAAGGTTTAGTGAGCTGGAGGTCAGAAGATTTCTGCAGTGAAGGACACTTCCTTGCTGAGAAAGATCTCCTTAGAAATGATGAAGGGAATCAGATTAGCTTTGACACCACGTGGGCCACCGGCTGATTGATTGTTTTCCTTCCCACTGAGATTAGCTGTTGCAGCTGCTTTAATAGGAAAAGTGTTTTTTTTCCTTTAAAAAGAAAAAGAAAGGAGAGAAACAGATAAAACTGCTTCCCTTTGTAACATTCTGCGCTCTCCTGCAGAAGTCTGTGTTGGCAAGTTCACAGGATTCCTTTAACTGTGAGTGTTCATAGGAAGGCAGTCACAGGATTCGTATATAGAACATGTCGATTCACAGAGGGTTGATCTGGTTCGGCTAATTCCATTAAATAGTGGCTCTCCTGGTACCTACATCCTCATCTTTTGGACATGAGATGAAGCCTTTTATTTTCTCCTAGCTTTAATTGCTGTTTGTCGTCGTCGTCGTCTACTACTACTACTACTACTACTACTACTACTACTACTACTACTACTACTACTACTACTACTACTACTACTACTACTACTACTACTACTGTATTTACATACTGCTTTTCAAGAAAAAGTAGTTCACAATGTGGTTTACAAAATAAAATTAATACATAAATGATTTCCTGTCCACAGAGGGCTCACAACCTAAAAAAAAAAGATGCAAAAAAGACACCAACAAAAGGCTAATGATAAAGTTGACATGTTGGAGTGAAGAGGGACAGTTGCTGTTCCCTAACCCCCTAAATATAAGAGGAGACCACTTTAAAGGGTGCCTCTTTGCCCAGTTAGCAGGAGTACTTTTTTGTGCATTTTGTGTGTGTGTTTTAGTTTGATTTTGTTATCTGGGTGTTTGTGGTAGAGTGCCCTGGAAATAGACTAGAAGGCCAGGGGTAAAATTAATTAAATAAGTCTTTATTTGTATATCTTTATATCACAATAAAGACATAATCCTGGTGCCATAAAAAACGGAGCTGCAATATTAGAAGGTGCTATGAAATTTAAATGTCCAGTTCACAGTAAGGATCAAAGATGTGGCACAGGCAATCCATTTACTATAATGGGGGTAATTTGGGAAGTGATATGCCTTGTACTGAAGTATCAGGCAGAAATCCAACAGGGGCTTTTGTAGCAAATGACTGGGGAAACTCCTGTAAAATTTCTGCATTGATGCATTTACATGCGCAACCCCCCCCCCAAAAAAAAAATAAAGATGCCAAGCAGAGGTTTGGGTAGATGGTCACTTTATTAATAATTAATGAACATCTGCAGCAGGGAGGAAACCTGAACTCACCCCTCCAGCATGCGGGCATTTAGGTGGGGAAATGGAAGGAACCATCTAGCTCCCCCAGATAAAGAAGGAGCATCACAACCTGACTCCAAGCTATCACCAGTCATGGACTGAGGGAGCTTATCACATCCAACCCCCAAAGGGGGTCGAGGCAGCGCAGACTCACATGGCCAAGCCTTGTGGTGATCCTTGCCTATTCCAACCAAGGGGCTTGCCACCAGCCTCACCGATCCGGACAAGCGTCTCGTGAGCAGTCTTGGCTTACCCCCTGACCTTGCTGAGCTCAGGATGTATACGAAAGATACAATACATGCCTACCTGGCCCGCATGCCACCTGCCAAGTAACCTAGGAAAAGACATACAATGTAAGGGGGGAAACCTAAAACTGCCCTGCACCTCAGCCAGTCTGTGGTAGGCGAAAAAACTGCCAGCCAAGGCCAATCAGGCTGGCAGGAAAAAAATCCTATCTGGCCCCCGAATGGGCAACCAGCTAATCTCAGACTGTACTAAGGGATGGCTGGGAGGGGCTCGAAATCTAAACACTACTGAGGAGATGAGCAAAAGCCTCGTCACCTTAGTGCCACGCCCCAGACAACCTCCTGGCCAATCAAGCACAGGGAAGATTCCACCTCTGCCCGGCTGTAGGGGAGGGGCAATGTAAATGCGATGCCAGGCTATTGGGGCCTGGCATCGTCCAACTCTATAGTCCAATGTTGGGCTGAAAGACCACAGAAATCTGTGAACGAATGGAGATGGCATTTAAAATGGTTGTGCGAGTGTGAGTGTTTGTGTGTGTGTGCTGACTTTGCATGTGGCAGCTTTGTGTGCTTATCTCTGTAGTGGCAGTGATGACACTAGGCACCAGACTGCAAATGTGGCCGTCACCTCCCTATGACACTTTAGTACAACTACACCATGACAGAAAAACACAAGCGCCCTGGTAGCATAAATGGTTCAAAAAGAATGCTTTCTGGTTTTGAATTCTCCAGTTATGACACCTGATCAGGAGGTTAAAATTCTACTTGAGTCAGTAACATTCTCGCTAGGTGGCAAGCCTGACAGGCAGAAGAAAGTGAGCAAAAGATAAGACCTTATCTTTCCCGAGTCGCCCCGTCCCCTTTTCTCTCCTCAGACATAATGCCGGCAAAATAGTTGACGTTTGTCCAAGGAGACCCATGGTGATTCGGCAGCTTACCAGGAAGGAATTTAAAAATACCTCCTGTGGCTGTTGTCCAATCGCCCCACCCCATGGTATGCAGTGCAGCCTCCGCTGGTGTGACTGCATATTTCAGTGTGGCAGAGATGGAATTGGGCAGTGAGACTCTGATGTGAGATGAATCAACAGGAGAAAGATAGGCAGGCTTGAAGAGAAGGAAATGAGATGAGGCTCTCCTTTGGTGTAACTGAAATATATAATATAAGGAAACTGAAGCTATATCTTTGGATGATTATGTGAAATTCAGCCTCCATCTTGGCTTCTCAACCCCTGCTTCTCTTGCATGCAAATGAACCCTGGTTCAGGTCCTGGTGTCCCCAGATATAGCTGGGAAAGACCACTGTCTGTAAAGCCGGCGGAGCATCTGCTAGTCAGTGTATCATGAACTAGATGTTCATGTGAACATCTAGTCAGTAGATGTTCTAGTGACTCAGACAGTAGTCTGAGTCACTAGAAGGTTGTTGTTGTTCAGTCGTTAAGTCGTGTCCGACCCTTCGTGATCCCATGAACCATATCCCGCCAGGCCTTCCTATCCTCCACTATCTTCCTGAGTTCGCTCATTTTCATGTTTGTTGCATCGGTGATGCTGTCTAACCATCTCATCCTTGGCCTTCCCCTTCTCCTTTTGCCTTCAGTCTTTCCCAGCATCAGAGTCTTCTCCAGAGAGTCCTCTCTTCGCATTAGGTGGCCAAAATATTTGAGTTTCAGCCTTAGTACCTGTCCTTCCAGGGAACAGTCAGGGTTGATTTCATTTAGGATTGACTGATTTGATCTCCTAGCAGTCCAAGGGACTCTCAGGAGTCTTCTCCAGCACCACAGTTCAAAAGCATCTATTCTTCGGCGCTCAGCCTTCCTTATGGTCCAGCTCTCGCAACCATACATTGCTACTGGGAACACCATCGCCCTGACTATACGAACTTTTGTTGGTATGGTGATATCTCTGCTTTTTATTATGCTATCTAAATTTGCCATAGCTTTCCTTCCAAGGAGTAAGCGTCTTTTAATTTCATGGCTGCTGTCTCCGTCTGCAGTGATCTTGGAACCCAAAAAAGTAAAATCTGTTACTGCTTCCATTTCTGCCCCTTCTATTTGCCAGGAATTGATGGGACCAGATGCCATGATCTTACCATATCCATTCTTCTCTTCCTATTAATAGCACACAGCCCTCCTTTCCTTAGGACCTGTATGAAATGTTCATAGAATCACAGAATACTAGAGTTGGAAGGGGCCTTGGAGTTTACCTCCCAGGCCAGGCAAAAAGGATGGGGATATGAGAATATGGTCACGACATCAAGAAGAGAATGAATCCCAGGTACTAGAATTAAAAATATGAGAAGTATAGATAGGTGGAAGATCATACTTCAGGGGAAAATCAGGGCTGCCATGATAGGGCCCATTCATACAACGAAGTTTCTACAAATGTTAAATATAGAGCCATCAAAACGTGATCATTCACTGATGTATGTCTGGAAAGCAGGGAAATGTGGAGTTATGGGCATGGTAAGGACGGTGTGTGTGTGTGTGTGTGTGTGCGCGCGCGCGCATGCACATACATTGTGAAATAAATACTCTTGCCTTAGTCTCCACTAGCAGCAGTTGTCATAGCAACCTGCTGCACCTATTTGAGCTTTCACGCTCTGGTATTCACTCAGAAACATATTGTATAATGTTGAGGTAATGGAGCTCACTTTACTCATATATGAATATATAACTGTGTAGTTCCAAAATAGATTATTGATACTATGTATCTGATTTATTGTCAGAAAATATACAAATAATTGTCTTTAAATGAAGAAAACATAAATTTGTCTAAATACGGTTTACATTTACATATATATTCTGAGAGGAGATTTTGTTTATTTGTTTGTCATTGTTTTAAAAAGGCACCTACCCCCTTCATGTCATAGCTTTTGCAAATCCCCTGGGTGTCACAAGTGGTTTGTGATGCAGTATGAGAAGGATGCAGCTATTCAGGGGGAAAAAAAAGAAAAGAAAAGCCAGGGCAGTCATTTGTATGTCTGTGTTTCAGTCATGTGAACACTCAGGTTGCTAATTCTGAATGTGCCAAGTTCTTAATAACAATTGACCCTAAACTGAAAGGAGTGTAAAAGTTGCTGGGAAATGTCTCTAGTCTTATAAGGTAAAGGTAAAGGTATCCCCTGACAATTAAGTCCAGTCGTGTCAGACTCTAGGGTGTGGTGCTCATCCCCATTTCAAAGCCGAAGAGCCAGCGTTGTCCAAAGACGCCTCCATGGTCATGTGGCCGGCGTGACTCTCCTTGCCGCAGCGCGTAGCATGCAGCTGGAACACAGAGCGCTGTTTACCTTCCCACAAGCGGTACCTATTTATCTACTTGCATTAACATGCTTTGGAACTGCTAGGTTGGCAGGAGCTGGCCAAGCAACGAGAGCTCACCCCGTCGCGGATTCGAACTGCCGACCTTTCGATCGACAGCTCATGGTTCAGTGGTTTAACCTAGCTTTTCTCGAAATTTTCCCAGCATTCTGGCTGAAGAGGAATCCCTACGTTCTCTTTGAATTTTGTTCATTTGTGTTTTGTCTGGTGACAACTTAGATATGCATGAAAACCTCCTGGGAAGCCTTGCTAGACTTATCAAAGCTGTTTGGGATTCCTCCACAATTCCCCAAGAAGTTTTGCCTGAGGGAAGATGAGTGGAAGGTGGTTCTGCTTGTGGAAGTTCTTTGTGCATGTTGGAATCATGTGGAATTTTTCACTTCCCCAGATCTCCTATTACCTATTTGTTTGCACAAAAAAGCCTTCATACTGCTTGCCTATGAGGTCCCTTCACACCTTTGTAGCTCCCTGAATTATTGTTCTCATTCTTAGATCTCCAAATTATTAATATCTTTCTTCGGAGAACTTTACATGAGATTCTCACTGTGCGATCCTTTGCACGTCTATTCAGAAGCAAGTCTCACTGAGTTCAATGAGACTTACTCCTAGGTAAGGGTATATAGAAGTGCAGCCCAGGCATGGATTAGGTCCACCCCAATGTAACTTCAGCAGTGCGACAGCATGGATTGTTTCCAGGTCAGTCAGTGATGTTGAACACTTTTGATGCCTTCGTTAATTTAGAGGTTGTTATTATTAAGAATGTTTATATACTGCTTTTCAACAGAATTCCCACTAGTTGTTACCTAAATCAAGATGTTGAGGCAATAAACCTGAAAGTTCCTCCTCCAACAAAATATGCCAGGAATTTTGAGAGAAGCCCTTACACATTTTGATAATGCCTGCAAAATTTATTTTACAGTAGGCTGCCTGTTTTACACAACACTTTGGAGAGTGCAGTTCCTCCGCCGCATTAGGGTGGGTGCTTCCTTTGTTCAGTCTCACCCTGCACAAGGCAAGGCAGGGAATAGAGGCACCTGATTGGGGCACTGAGCCTTTAGGGCAGGGTGAAGCCAGTGTCTGTGTTGCACACCAGGAGCGACCAAAATTATTAGTGGGCCGGGGCACCTCCCTTATGAGGAAAGACTACAACTTTTGGGGCTCTAGAAAGAAGGCGCCTGAGGAGGAACATGACTGAGACATAAAATTATGCATGGGGTAGACAGAGTGGATAGAGGGAATTTTTACTCAGTGTAAAATACCCCAGGAGTGTTGTGGCAATTAGAGTTTTCATAAGCCTAGCATCATTTCTGTGACAAACACCTATTTCTTATACACAACTGCAATGGTTTTATAAGACAGGAATTTCTCATGTGGAAATAAATGGTCCTTCGGAAATCTTGATTCAATTAAAAAAAAACCCTTTTCAAATAAGGAAATAAAAGGTCTCCTTTGAGGACTTCCTTTCAGTGGGAAGTTGCTGTGATTTGCATCATGGAAGAGTGGTTATTGCTTATTCAGGGTAACAACCATTTAATGGAATGTACCTGGACTGATACTTACACATTCTTCATTAGCATGAGTCTTACTGACCAAAACTTTCCTTTGCAATGTCCATAAATGCAGAGGGTGCATGGATGCTGCCAGTATCTGGTGCCTCTTTTGGTTGTTTGTTTTGTTAAGAGTCAGCACTTACAACCATTTGACTTGACATGCTGCAGTTGAGTTCTGTTTTATATGCAGAGCAGTATGAACGCAGCTGTGAGGGAATGCTGACTTTTTACTTTTGGTGCCATAAAAATATGCATTTTTAGAGCCTTCCAAGTTTGGCTTGCTTTTACTGTAGCATGTACAAAAAAAAAAATCACGCCTGTGGTCTGAATGTAGAATCAACATAATTTGTCTTGGACTTCTTCAGATTGAAAACGGGAGCATATGTTTTGTTGGGGATGCAGCCAAAAATTGCTTTCCCGTGGTGAGCCATCCCCACTTTGACCATAACATCTGCAAATAGTCTCTACATTGATGGTGACATCGTGTTATGACTTCCTACACTCTTCCTCACTTCCACTGGGGCCACGGAGTGGGGAAGTGAAGATTCACACATGCACGTGGACACGCTTTTCCACCCATTGCATTAGATGGGTTGTTGAACTGGCCAGGGTGACATGCTTTGGTTCCAAGTGGTCTGTATATTATTGTGTTTAAGCTGCTTTCAGCTTGTTCACTCTTGAAAAGCACCTAGAATCAACTCATGCCAGTTAATTCGGTCCACCCTAAATGGCCACGGAACTCTAGAAATTCTATCACTTCCTGGAATGTAGTACCCGTCCCCCAGGGCGCCCCCCTTGTTCCTATTTTATCAGCCCTAGAGTTACCAGTGACACTGGTTTTTACTTGAAGCAAGGTAATTTGAAGGGTCCTGCTTTGAAGGGCCGTGCCTTGGTAAAGTATCTGTAGGAACACAGATGGAAGTTTGTGAAAATCAGTAAGATTAGGAACATTTTTTTTTAGGGGTGGGGGAAGTTCACCCATATTAATGAAAACAAAATTTGAGGCAAATTATGGAACGTTTTGGTGAGGCAAACATTTTGTATGTGTTTCAAGGTAAACTAAATGAACAGCCCAATCCTACTCCAATCCCCCCCCCCACCAATGCATTCTTGCCAATGGAATGTGCTATATCCACGGGAGGGGGCAGTTAGAAAGGTCTCCTCAGGCTAAGTGAAATTTTGTTCGCTTACTCCGAGGAAAGCCTCCACGGGTCTCCTCAGAGTCCAACAGCGCAATCCTGTGTAACCTTGCCCCAGTGTAACAGTAGATGCTCCGGTGTAAGTGCACTTATGCCAGTGTAATTGCTGTTACACCGGTGCATCTGCTGTTACGCTGGTGCATCTACTGTTACACCGGGGCAAGGTTACACAGGATTGCACTGCAAGGCATGTAACAGTGGCAGTAAGGGAGACAGACAGGGTTAGGATATCGGCGCATACAAGAGCCACCAATACCACCCCAGCAAAATCTGCCTCTAAAAGCTTATTTTCACAAACCCAAACATGTTACCTGGGACCCAAACAGCTTCCTGGAACCCGTTTATTTACTTATTGTTCTTTCCCTGTTTCTGCTGTATGTCTGTTTTTACTCTTAAGGCTGCTCTGCATTGTGCTTTTCATTGTAATTTTATTTTAGTATTTAATTTTAAGTGTGGATTTTTAAAAATGGGTTTTAATTGTATTAGTGTTTTGTTTTCTATGTTGTACACCTCTTTGAATTTTTAGAAAAGCGGTATATAAATCTTTTAAATAAATAAATAAACAAACAGCGCAATCTGACTTAACTTTTGTGCCAGTTTAACCAGCGGCCCAGCAAGGAGGCCCCAGAACAGAAAAGGGATCCAAATCCCCTTTGAATTCCTCTTTTGGAGGGGATTTGAATCCGTTTTCCTTTCTGGGGCGTCTTGTTCTCACTGCGCCGCTGGTTAAACCGGCACAAAAGTTAAGTCGGATTGCGCTGTAAATAAAATGGCTGTCAGTGGCATGCTGTGCGCACCGCCAGAAGCCATTTTATGACAGCGGAATACTGTTCTACTGTTGTAAACCACTACCCACACTGGCCCAATACAAGATAGGATTGGGCTGGAAGTTTGATAATTAGCAAAATTTCTCACTGGGATTTTAGCCCACTTCGGCTGACCCCAAACAGTGGAAGCATTTATTTGGCTATTGTATGAGCAATGACAGCAGGCCAGGAGAGCAAATGAAATATGTGAACTGGGTTACAAAATATTTTATTCTTGAAGTGGTTACTGTATTGTAGGTGCTGCATCTTTTAGCTGCATCTTTTGAGCAGGTGAAAACCCTGTAAATGGCGAATCCTTTATAGGGAAATAGGATTTGCAAATTAGGTGCAGTGTCGAGCAAGGTGCAGTTTTTTGTTAACATGCAATGGGCTGAATCTGTAGTTTGGTGTCTTTTGTAATCTTCTTTCCCCACTTTTCAAAGATGATTGCTCCCCTCCTTCTCTGCACTGCTGCATATACGTAAGTTCATCCAATATGTGACCCAGAAAACACTATCTGGAAGATGGATCTGAGATAAAGAAAATTTATTAACGTGTAACAAGGAAGGGGAGGAGGCCGTGATGCGAGTGTCAGTCAGATCCCCGTCACATTGAGGAGTTAATATCTGTATCTGCATTTCATTCTAATTGATGGGTCTGTCTGCTGTTTGAAAAGCGTTAAATTGCCGCCTGCTTATGTGATGGAATGTCTATTGTCAAAGTATGAATGAAAACGAACCCGTCCCTGCAGTCAGTTTAGAAATGATTTGTAGAGAATTGACTTTGAATGTTTAGATTAGAGGTCAGAGTTCTACTTAGAGGGCGCACATGTTGTGATAGAAATATGCCTGGAACTGCCACCATTATACTTTGCCATTAAGGAAACTATTTTGCTAAGAATACCAACTGGGTAGTGATTTTGATTCATTTAAAATGGGAGAGAGATGGGGAAAAAATAACCAGGAGAGATCAAATCAGACTGGCAGGACAGATTCCAAGTAAATTAATCAGTCATTCAAGAACTGTGCATTTATATACAGGTAAAGAATAGAACACACTATCCAGATGGAAAGTTTTTATTGGTGCATTAAGCAGGGTGGAATGTCACCCTGAGATTTCTGGTATATCTCAGTATTTCATTCCTTTTGTGGACTCCCTGGAAAGATAGGTGTCTTCTGCTCTATGCAATAGTCTTTTTTTATTTATAAGCACTATTTACACGTCAACTCCAAATTTGAGGAGTGCTCTGGTAAGGCCCCTCCTATGTGGGTAGACACCCACTAAGGCTTGTTGGAGGGTTTAATCTGCCATGTTGTTTTATTTTTCAAGCTGCCATTTTTTTTTCATAGAATTGCACTGTGTTGGGGTTAGCATTTACATTAATGTTTGAGTTGAGAGGGGCAATTGATTTTAAGGGTGAGCACAAGCCTCTTCATCCAGCCCCTCAGACAGAAGACAATCTGCACAAATGTTCAAACATAAAAATAAAAGTCTCTCTGTCTCTCGGCACAATCCTGACTAAGGATCCGGCCGGCGGCCCAGGGCCGCCCGCCAGATCCTTGCACCGGCTGCCTGGCGCGCGCCAGGCCGGAGGTCTACTCGGGGAAGGGGACGCTCGTCCCCTTACCCGAGTGTAAACCTGGGCTGACCCTATCGGCCTCCTCGGATTTCTGTCAGCTAAATAGCTGGCGGAAGTAGAGGAGGCCATATAACGGCCTAGCAGGCCCGGAGAGGATGGGGATATGGCCGACGCCATCCCCCTCCCCCTCCCAGGCCGGCTACACCAATGGCCCCCCTCCCTCGCCCGGCTGAACCGCCCACACGGCCGGCAATAGAGCACTTACCTTCTGCCGCCATCCGCATGGAGATCCAGTGCCGGAGTGAGTCCTTACTCCCGAGTCGTCGTGAACATGCTTTACGGCATGTTCGCAATGGCTTCCGGCGACAGAACACTCGTTCCATTGCCAGCCGGATCTTCAGGATTGTGCTGCCCGTGTGTGTGTGTGTGTGTGTGTGTGTGTGTGTGTGTGTGTGTGTGTGTGTGTGTGTGTGTGTGTGTGTGTGTGTGTGAGAGAGAGAGTGTGAGAGAGAGTGTGTGAGAGTGTGTGTGTGAGAGAGAGATACAAAACCACATTTCTTCAGTTCAATGCAGTGCAGACCAAGGACAAGATCCAACCAATTTCAGTGCATGAGTGTTAAGCGTATTCTAGCAGGCCCAGAAGAATGATGGTACTGCGTGGACATTAAAGGCCTATGAAAAAACGTGAGAACCTCACCCCAGATAGTCTAAAATATGTGCCATCAAAGTCATTTGATGTGTTTAACCACTTTAATAAAAATTTGAAAATAAGTAGTCTAAAATATGTGCCATCAAAGTCATTTGATGTGTTTAACCACTTTAATAAAAATTTGAAAATAAGTACTACTACAGCAATTGTCAGCCATTGCAGTGCCTTTTACCTCATTGGCCAGAGGCAGGAAGATTTTATCTCATTTACCTCAAAGGCAGGAAGAGGTTTATGTCTTCCTAAATGGATAGAATACTGCCTAATATGCTTTCAGTATATCTCCGTAAGTAAAAGGGCCCGAAACTTTAAAAAAAAAAAGCTAAATATTCGGGGGAGGGGTCTGAATACCACCGTGGCAGATCTACCAGAGGTTATGGACTTGAGTCCCACCAATGTTTTAAATCGGCGTTTCGATTACTTTTTCAGACATGCAGGTAAATACTTGTCTTTTGGTTGATTTGTTTTCAACAGGGAAGAAGATGGCTTATCACAAAGTCAGTGCAGATCAGAGGGCACAGTACCTAGATAACGATGACCTCCAGGCCACTTCCCTAGAGCTTGAATGGGACATGGAAAAAGAGCTGGAGGAGCCTGGCTTTGACCATTTCCATCTGGATGGGACAGTCCATGAACCAAGCACTCAAAATACCAACATTGACCTGGAGCCCATTCAGCCGTCAGCATCTCCCAAAGGCAGATTTCAAAGGCTTCAGGAGGACCCAGATTACGTCTCACATTATACAAGACCCTCACCAAAGAAGAGCCATCGCTGCAGCTTTTGCCGGATACTTAAACTATTTTGCACTGCTATGAGTTTACTTATTTTGGGGATTTTGATAGGTTACTATGGACATACGAATTGCCCTCCTTCCTCCATATCTCCAGAATCAAGCGATCCTCATCTAAACCAGGGGATTCTTAATGAAATCAGAGCAAAAGATCTTGCACAGATTTTCAGGTATGTTTTTTTTTTTTCTCTTTAACTGCTCGATGTTGGCAAATTTACAGCTTTCCTGGTAAGGACATGGTATTTGGTCATGAGTTTCAATGCAGTATCTCTCTTTCTGGTAGATCCCGGTAGTGGTGTTCTTCACCACTACTTCCTCTGTGAGTTCTATCTTGGCATTTTTTTTCGCCAACCTGGAAGTGCAGGACTTCTGGTTTTAAAGGGACCACCCAAACGAAGGAGCCCCTTTGTTCACGTGGGCTCTGGAAATAAAACTGGAAATTCCACACTTCCTGGTTTGCAAAACCCCTACAATGGAGCATGATAAAGAAATGCATCAAAGCGGTTTGCATCAATGGCGGGCCAGAGGGTGGCGGCAGCAGATTTACAGCGAAGGACACCCTGAATCTGCTGCCCCGTCGCCCCCTGCCCCCTGCTACGAGCCGCATCAGGTTACTTTATTGGTCAATCATCAGTGTTAAGGGCACTCTAATAAGAATATTTCTAAGCCTATGCCAAAATGCTGCCTGTGCTTCTGTGTATCATCAAGAGGATATAAATATGCACTATACAATGTAGTTACGCATGGATGCATGCTTTATTATTCTCACCAGCTTCAAGGTTTTATTAAAAGATACTGACTGATTCTTAATGGCAGCATCTATTTTGTGGAGTTTGTTCATGCTCTTGACTTTGGGCCTCTTATACATTCAACAGAATTGAGTGGTAAAACTTTTCCAAGAGTTTACGACTTCAGGCTGCATATGGAAGGTAGGGCTAAGTACTCCCCCATGAAAAAAACGATTTCTGTACATTAAAAAAAATCAAATATGATTTTTGTATCTGTAGCCAGAAGTGGTACAATACTAGAAGGCTTTACCTGAAGCTGAATCAAGACTTACCACTTCATTGGGCTGAATGTATAAACGGCCCCTTTGTTTTGGACCTGACATTTAATTTACTATGCCACAGGTCTGTGCAATTTGATACAGTGGCAGCCTGTTTTATGTATTTTCCAATGTTAGTCTTTCCACATATTTTAGAATAATAAGCATACTGTTTGTGGGAGGCCTCCTCTCCAGAGAAAAGTGAGGACACTACATTTCTCCTTGACAAACAGGATCAGCATCTGTTACACAGGAACAGGAAAACGTCTATCCAAAAGATCATTCAAATTAAACACCCACGTTACTAATAGTGCTATTATTCAAATTTAAAAATGTATCCAAATAACATCACACTTGGCATTTACCATAACCGTATCCACAAGTTTGCAAAAACAACACAATTTTGGTTCACATCTACAAACGCCCTTACTGAATTCCCTACTGGAGGCACCATCTTGGATTGAAATTCATAGCTCCAGGTCCTTGTGTGAACTACAATTACCATTGTACACTGTCCAATTATCCAGCCCATGGAGGGATATATTCAGCTACTATTCAGAACTCAACTGAAGTCCTGGGTGCCACATTTTAAGACTGGCCAAACTAGAGCAGGTTCAGAGAAGGGCAACTGGTCAGGGGTCTGGAAAACAAGACCTGTCAGGAAAGGTTGAGGAAACTTGGTATGTTTAGCCTGAAAAAGAGAAGGCTGAGGGGGAACGTGATAATGCTCATTAAACACCTGAAGGGCTGTCACATGGAAGAAAGATTTGTTCACTTCTGCCTCAGAGAGCCGAACTAGATCTGATGAGCTTAAGCTGCAGGAGGTGAGATTTAGGTTGGATACCAGGAAGAAATTCTTAATGGTAAGAGCAGTTTGACAACAGAACTGATGACTGAAGGAAGTGGTGGGTTCTCTGTTGCTGGAGGTCTTCAAGCAGAGGCTTGGCAGGCACTTTTAGAGATGCTCTAGAGAGGATGTTCCTTCTTGAAGTGGGATTGGACTAGATGACCTTGAAGGATCCTTCCAACTCTATGCTTCTATGTCCTTGCTGCCCTCCCCACCTTTCAGAAAATATGTGACTGTTTCTCCAGGGCACCTATAGCTCTGACCAACAACTGGTTACATAGACATACATACTGTATGACGTTGCCCTTTCTTACATCAGACCATTGGCCCATCTAGCTCCATATTGTCTCCAACTGGAAGAATCTCTCTAGTCTCTCAAGCAGAGACCTTTGCCAGCCCTGCTACCTGAAATTCTAGTTGCCAGGTACTGAAACTGAGATGTTTTGCATGCAAAGCACATACTCTGTCACCGAGTACAAATGTTTCTACACACTGAGTTACTATGGTTATAAACAGTTAAATAGAACTGGGCATGAGCTGTACATGTCAGAGGCACAAATCAACTTAGTTTAAAAAAAACATTTGCTGCAGGTCACATGAGAAAACAAAATGGCCATCAGGAAGAGACCGCTATGTACAGGAGCTGACTATTAAAGTGAAAGTACCAATGCAGGCCTGCTAATGAGCCCCGGTGAGACCACAGCAGCACATTAGGGCAAGTGGCCGGCTGCAGTGATGGAGGAGGCCACCTCCATGGTTCTTCTAGTTACCACCCTCCTCCTCCTCTCTGCCAGTTCAAAAGGCAGAGAGAGAGAGGGGGGGAGGGGCGTAATGAAGTGGATGGGGGAGGAGTGCCTAGGCCTGCTCAGGTCTTTTCCCTGTCTTCTTCCTCTCTGCCTTGAGATGGCAGGCAGCAAGAAGGAGTAACAATGATAAAAGAATACAGGAATTACATGATTATAAAAACAAATGGAAAACAAAAGAATACTGTAATGAATTGAGTGAAAAGGAAAAAGACAATGAACCTAAAAAACATTTTTTTAAAAAAAAATTGCCCCCACCACTAATATAGAAGACATCCCCTAACTTCAGTCTCCATTTAAGTCATGTGAATAGGTGTCCCCTTTAACATCTGTAGCTCTGGTTGCAATTTTACTGTAGGGCAATCACATCTAAGCAACTCCTGAGGTCAGGCACGCAACCATTTCCTCTCAACAATAAGTACTCATTATAATCCACAAGGGAATATGAGAACACATTGATGCAGATGTAAATGACCCCCAAGAAAAACTGTGTTTTCCATTGCGATCCGATTGCGTGCATTTTTGTACTTAAATACTTATACTTGCTATGAGTAACAATGGCTGAAGACCTTGAAAAATACAACCCAAGCAGAGGGACTTGAAATCCTGTACTGTACTACACAATCAGCTTGTTTAGGCTCGGTCCAGCAATTTAGCACACAAAGATACATTTTCTCCCCATTTCTCCAGCAAGAAAAGACTCCATAAATATGTATGGCTGATGGTTGCAGCCAGAATAATTGTGAGCGCTCCTGTTTTGGAGCATGGATGGATATAACTGAATTCCAAATGCAGATGTCAGGGACAGGGAATGGGAATGCTACAAGAGAGTCTTCAAAGCTGGTGTTGCAGAGTTACAGGTGGATTGTGAGGTGCTCATGTTGATGGGATCAGATGAAAGTACTGATGACATTTACAAATGATGCCCATTAATATGCTTAGAAAGACACAACAGAGCTACAAAAGCCTCTTAATCTTCCAACAGTCTGTTGGGTTACTACTTGCTTGAATGGAATTGGTAACATTTCTGTGGGGCTCTCCTGTATTTTTTTTCATAAAGAACATAAGAAGAGCCCTGCTGGATCAGGCCAAAAGCCCATCTAGTCCAGCTTCCTGTATCACACAGTGGCCCCACCAGATGCCTCAGGGAGCACACAGCCAACAAGATAACCTGTTTCCCGTTGACACTCCCTTGCACCTGGCACAGAGAAAACCCACTTCTAAAACCAGGAGGTTGCTTATGGCTTGTAACCTGTGATGGTCTTTTCCTCCATGAATCTGTCCAAACCCCTTTTAAAGGCATCTAGGCCAGGTGCCATCACCACATCCTGTGGCAAGGAGTTCCACAGATGATGTGCCACAATGCATTTTACTGGTGTTTTTTTTGGGGGGGGGGAGGAACTCTGCAACTTTCTCTGAACGTCAGTACCAACCCTAGTCAAGGTTGCTTCTTTGCAGTGTTTTGTCAATGTACACATATGCATCAGTATTATTGTAAAGCTAAGGGAAAAGACACGGATGAATGGAAGGAGTTGAAAGGTGCAGGATATTGTTCACGCACAATATTCTGGACAAAACTCAGCAATAAGAAAAAGAAACCTGGGACAATGGAGGATTCCTAATGTCCTACTTTCCAGCTTCGTTGTGTTTCCTTGTGTTCCCCGCCCCCTTTCCTACCTCTTCCTGAACTCTTTTTAGGAGGAACAAAAGGTGAAGAGACTTAGGTGGGGCAACCCATTTTCTTCCCGAGGTCTCCTCCGCCCCTTCCCTTTCTATATTTGGTGCTTTTCCTTCCATCCTTGTGAAACTTTTTACAAGTTGATCCCTGCAGTGAAACAGTTGTAGTAAGGCAGTTGTATTGCAAGCAACGTGGCCCCTGCTCCTGTTCAAGAATATTCAACTGTGCCAGGACACCGTGACCTGCCATACTGTATCTTCCCTTTTAAATGTTTCACTTTGCAACTTACACTTGAAGAGCAGGTTTGTGTGACTTAAAAGTAGGCGCTTGGAGCATTTTGAACCTCGTTGGTTCACTAAAAGGTACCATCCCTTATTCTGTGTTTTTTTTTTTAAAAAAAATATTTTTTCTTCTTCTTGCTATTAATCAAAGAGAGAATCAGAGCCCTGATCCTAAGACAGAGTCAGCAGTTTTTGGTTAACTATCCCTGGGGCATCCTTTGAGGTTTTGAAGCAACCCTTTCAGAATGCAAACTCTCAGCAGTTTAATTAAATAGTCCCTGGTAATTGCTTTGATAAGCATCAGGATTTTGCTGTGGCTGAATTAAGTGTATCAGCATTCAGCATCCATCATGTGAACCAGGGCGGGGGGGCATCTTTTATTGCTCTTTACAATGGGGACTGAGCTCAGTGCTTTGCTATCCCTGGAGTCTCCAGTTAGGGCTGGGAAAGATCCCTCTCAGTCTGAAACCCCGAGGACCAGCTGCCATTCAGCTTAGACAATATGGAACTGGATGGAGCGATGATCTGACTCAGGATAAGACAGCTTCGTAGTTTCACATATTACCGCCCTTAAGATGGGCTCACAGCCTGATTTTTGCATGTCATGCTGTTCTGATTGTACAGTGTCTGTTTTCCTTTTACAATATAGCACTCAAAACAGGCAATTCTGCACCTGCGACCTGCAGGAGTACAGTGCATTCTGCCACCCAGCACCTCCTTCTGTTGTGTGTGTGGAACAGGCCTAAAGGTTAAAGGATGGTTTGGCTGGTATCATTTTTAGATACGTAGATATAACAGACTAGTAGCAGTGTAACTAACAGCCCAATCCTAGTCATGTTTACTCAGAAGTAGGTAACATTGCAGTCAATGGGTATTACTCCCTCCCAGGAAAGCATAAGGCTGCCATCCAATGCAGTTCCCTGGAATATGCCTCACTGAACTCCATCGGATTTACCTCTGGGTAAAATGACATGAGATTGGGCTGAATGTGACTAAGAGCTAGGCTTACCATTCGTCCCGGTTTCGGCAGGACAGTCCCGGAAATCGGGCTCAATTCCCGGTCTGGTCCCGGGGGACGAATGGGCGCCACCATCTTTTTTTTAAAAAAAACTTAACCGGGTGCCGACATCTTGGATCACGAAATCTTGCGCGATCCAAGATGTCGGCACCCAAATCTCATGAGGGCATGATGCCCTCACGAGATTTGGGCGCCGACATCTTGGATCGCGCGAGATTTCGTGATCCAAGATGCTGCCGGCGCCCGGGTAAGTTTTAAAAAAAGAAGATGGCGGCGGCGAGCGGGTGTCGTCCGCCCGCTCTCTCACCGGCACAGAGCCAGTGAGGGAGCGGGCGAACGACAGCCTGCTGCCCGTGACGCTTGCGCCTCTGGCAGGCGCGCATGGCACGGGCAAGCAGGCTGTCGTTCGCCCGGTCTCCCAGCAGCTCCTTGCGGTGCCGCTGGGAGACCGGGCCAGCCTGCTTGCTTGCCCGGGCGGCGCGAGCCTCCGGCAGGCTCGCACAACCCAGGCAAGCAGGCTGCGTTTCTCCCGAGGCAGCGGCACCGGAAGAAACGCAGCCTGCTTGCCTGCGTTGTGCGAGCCTGCCGGAGGCTTGCGCCGCCCGGGCAAGCAGGCTGGCCCGGTCTCCCACCGCAGCGGCACCGGGAGAAACAGAGCCGCTGGGAGACCGGGCCAGCCTGCTTGCCCGGGCGGCGCGAGCCTCCGGCAGGCTCGCGCAACGCAGGCAAGTAGGCTGTGCTTCTCCCGGTGCCGCTGCGAGACCAGCCTGGTCTCACAGTGGCACCGGGAGAATCACAGCCTGCTTGCCCGTGTTGTGCGAGCCTGCCGGAGGCTCGCGCTGCCCGGGCAAGCAGGCTGTGTTTTGCCCGGTCTCCCAGCGGCTCTGTTTCTCCCGGTGCCGCTGCGAGACCAGGCCGCAAAAAAAGCCTGCTTGCCGCAGCCCCAGCAACAGTCCGGAGCAGTGCGAGGACGACCAGCGACCAGGTAAGCGACATTTTTTTAATATTTTTTTTAATATAAAAATTAATTATTTAATTAAAAATTTCGACCACGCTTCACGCAGCAAGAGGGGGCACTTTGCACCCCCTTTAGTTAACTAATTAGTTAATAAAAAAATTCTAGTTTGTGGTTTGATTTTTCGTTGTGGTTGATTTTTGTGGTTTGTGGTTGATTTTCCATTGCTTTTACATTAATTAATTATTTACCTTGCGGGGGGGTGTCCCGGTTTGGGGTTTGTGAAATATGGTAAGCCTACTAAGAGCCCAATCCTAACCAACTTTCCAGGGCTGATGCAGCTGTGCCAACAGGGTGCACACTGTATCCTGCAGTGGAAGGGCAGTCACGGAGGCTTCCTCAAGGTAAGGGAACATTTGTTCCCTTACCTCATGTCCCAGAAAATCCCTGGTCTGGTCCCTTTAAGAGGCCTAGCTCCACTCTGGGCTGATTAGTTCCCCTTTTCCCACTCACAGGTTTAGCAGCCCAAGTCCAAATATCAAAGTCCAAAAGCCAGTCCGAGGTCAGAAAGCCGGTCAGGGTCCTCAAGCCGGTCCGCATCCAAAACAGGTTCCTCAAGCCAGTCCAGAAGTCAGTCACAGTAAATCCACAAGCCGGTCCAGAAGTCAGTTAGCCAAGTCAGTCCTTCTCCTCCAAAAGCTTTCTGCAACCCACACCACCTGGTGCCGATTCCCTCATTTTTATCCTTAGAGCCCTCATTATCCTCCCCAGCTACAGCTGTGTCCTGTGGCAAGCACAGGCCCTGGGTTTAACCCAATGCTTTATGGTCCTATGAAGATGAGAAACCACTGCTGACACCACCTCCTATCTCCTCGGGGGAAATCTTCCGCATTTTTCCCATACACCTCGGGGCTGCATTACAGTTGTATCAGCGCTGGAAAATGGGTTAGGATTGCGTTGTAAGCTGTGAACAAGGATGGGCTTGGTTCAAACCTTGCTTTCTCCATGAAGACATTAGAAGATCTTCTAGCAAGGCCCCATAGCCCTTGTCACCTCTACCTGTTCCTCTGTGGAGAGGGGACATCTGGTCAAAAGCAGCATGATGAACATGCTGGAAAGCCCCGCCCACAGCATTGATGTACCCCTGTATCCCTACCCCCACATTTGAAGAGACAAATGCAAAGGAGCAAGCTCTCCAGCCTGCTCACACTTTCCCCTACCACGCGTTCCCTGTCCATGGAGAGGAAATGTCGGAAGAGGGCTTTTCTCTTAGCCAGAGACTCCATGCCCCACCTCCTGGTAAGTTGGGGATAGTGGTATTTATTTACTCGTTAGACATACATTTATTTATTATAACAATGTATAGCCCACCTTTCATTGTATTAAAGTAGCTTATCATATAAAACATACCAGTAATACACTAAAAATCAACATATCGTAAAACAAAACTAAGAATAAGGATTGTAGAACAACAAATAAATATGGCAGAAAAAGCCGTAACTTCTAGGAAACTTCTCCCTAATGTGCTAGTTTTTTTAAATGCAGGAAGCTTGGTCCATGGGAGAGCAATGAAAATTGGCAAAAAAAAAAAACACCCAAAAAACACACACGTGCCTGTAGACTGAAGTAAGACAGTCTACTGACTGTGAAATATTGGCCTACTTTACAGGGCTGTTGTAAGTCCAGTCCTATCCTTTCCCTCTCCCCGCTGGTGCAGCTGCACCAAAAACAGGTGCGCTGTATCTAGCGGGGAGGGGGGGCTGATCAGGAGTCTTCAGAGGCAAAATGGAATTTAAATACCCTATATAACAACCCTCCTGCTCTGCTATAGGTCTCCACAGACCTGCGCCAGCAATTTTGTTGGCACAAGTCCGAGGACAGAAAGGAGGCTGCAGAAAAGGGAGACAGGGTCTGGTGTGTGCCATTTCCGCCGGATTCATCACCTCCCACAGCCTCCCCATCACTGTTCCTCCCCCTCCCCACCCAGATTTGTCCCATTCCTGCCCCTTCCCCGCTCAGCGGCTGCCATATCTGCTCCGGCGGGTGGCTGGTGATCTGCTGGTGGACTGGGAGCACTGCTGCCTTACCCGCAGCACTCTCAAAATGGCGCTCTGTCGGCAGCCATTTTGCAATAGTGGAACACACTTCTGCTGTCGCAAAAAGCTGCATGCGACAGCCCAATCCTCAATAGGATTGGGCTACTAGTGGGATAATATGTGCAAAGTGCCTCTTGAACACTTTGAGTGCTTTTTATAAGGAAAGTATTATTGTTATTACATTTGAATAATGTGGTCAAGACTTCACAGATTGCTCTCAAACATCTGTAAAGAAATCTAAGTTTCTCTTGATGTATGGTGCTGTTCAAGAGGTGACTCCAATCCCTTGGAGTCCCATCAGAACAATTAACAATTAGTTTCCTGCATTGTATTCACAAATCAGATTTAAAAAGCCTCCAGAGGGTCGAGTCTTCCTTCAGCTATATCAGGTGGGACTGCTGCACCTCTCAGCTCTCCATAGTGAGCCCTGCAACAGCCATTTACCTGAGGGGGGCTGCTAATAAGGCAGGCTGCTCCCAGCCCTGCCTGGAGTGGCCAAGCCGCAATCTGTTGTACTGAATGGAACGATTGTTCATGCTGCGCTCATAACAGGAGTGACAAGAATGAAGGCTGTTAAAAAGAGAGGCTCCCCCCCCCTTCCCTGGGAATCGATTGGGGATAATGAAACTGATGTCGTCTGAATAGTAATCAGTTTCAATGAACAGCATGTTGCGGTACTCTTACCGAAAGGAGACTGCTAGTCGCGGTTCATTTCACATGGAAAGCTGATGAGTTTCCTGGGGTACTTCAGCGTCAGGCTGAAATAATCACAACCAAAATTGATTTTATTCAAAGACAAATAACTTTTTTTTTTTGCGCAATCCATTCCACCACTTTAAAAGGGCAATGACTTTCAAACAAGGAGGGCGGGTAAATTCAGGTTGCATGCACACAACGTTCGCTCTCATGATAGTGACTTAAGACATTTTATTATTATTATTATTATTATTATTATTATTATTATTATTATTATTATTATTATTTTATATAATATAATATAATAATAAATCCAATAAAATAACACCATGCCCTGCACCTAAGGTGCTGTGGAAACAACGGCAAGCCTAGCTAGCGCGTTGCATTTATACATACATGTATATTTAGCTGTCCAGTTTTATGAAGGTGTCGAGTGGCATTCTATTTTAATGCTCCTATTCGGAAAGGCCATGAGTCTGCAGAGAGTTCTTCCATGCAAGCTCCATCAGATGAACAACCCCACTGCATCGTTCCCAAAGTTTCTTATTTTATTAATTTATTTTTTTATAAACATGCCCCCCTTCTTTTTTTACTATGCTGTTAAACAACACTGCTTATACAGATAAAAAGCAAAAGAATAATAAAATAAAATAAATTAACAGAAGAATAATTATACTACAGCAGTAAACACCACTCCTGAGTGTAAAACCAATCACAGATTAAACCACCAACAAAACAGTGCCAATGCAATCTAAGCAAGTGGGGGGGGGGGGAATCACTAACTAATCCTACCCCCTGCCACATTGTAGTATGCAGCTGTGTCAAGGGAAGCTGTGCTGCATGCTATGGGGTGGGGTGGGGGTCAAAAATATTTTTAGTTACCTTCCTGTAGGCTGCCCATTGCCTATGGGTCGTCTTGACCTATGCCAGTCATTTTGCTGGCCTAAGTTCAAGGAGGGCTAGAGAGTGTGCCAAGGAGGAGGTTCGGGGATAGGATCTGGACTCAAGACACTGCCACCAGATCCACTGCCTCCCTCTCCCCCCCCCCCTGACATGCCCCTGGCTCCTCCCCAACATGCCCTGTTACTCCTCCTTTCCGTCCACAGCCCACCCCCGCCACAAACTTACTGGCACCTGTGGACCTCTGTTATACCCACTCACCCAGAAGCGTAACAAGGGTGGAGCGAAGGCAAGTAGTTCTGCAAGACTCCGTTACACTGGAGTCAGCGGCCCCTCCCCCTTGCTGTTGGAGCCATTCTGGCAGCAAAGGCAACACACAGGACACTCCCCTGTTGCTGCTGGAATGGTTCCAACAGCAAGGAGGAGGGGCCGCTGACTCCAGTGTAACGGAGTCTTGCAGAACTACTTGCCTCCGCTCCACCCTTGTTTCACCTCTGCACTCACCCACTCTGGGTGGCACTGGCTCAAGAAGACTTGCGCTCTGTACTGGGGTGGGGGGTTATTCAGAACAAATAAAAGATTGACTGAAACAAAAAGTGAAAGAGGGAAGGCAGAAAGGCAAACACCCACATTCTATACTTGAAGTCAGTAGAAAGGTTAAAAAAAAACACCTGTCATCGAACTAAACTTCCATAGCTGGCAACTTCACTTAGGATCAAGAGGACTCAGCTTGTTCCCTCTCCTGGAACTGGAAGGGCAACACATCTCAGGAATTAACCCTGTCCTTGCTGGACAGCACCAGCCTTCTTCCTGATCTGGTGGAATCCTCTCACACGGACTCTAACTGGTCATCCTTTTTGGACTGCCGCTAGGTTTCAAATGTGTATGTTTGCTGCAGAGTTCACTTTATGTCTTTTCTTTCATGTTACGCAATGACCTCCGGCAAATATATGTGTATTGAAAAAAATCACAATACAAGAAGGAATCCTGACGCAATCAGGCAGTTATAGCAAGATTCCAGTTTTGCCCTGAGATTTAATCCATGTGCACACATGCCCTGGAGTCCATCAATAATACTACTAATACTAATACTAATTCCAGTATTTACCGTATATACTGTCTTTCTTGTCATTGGATTTCTCCCTTGACTTTAATTCAAGGCAGTTTACAATAGGCAGGCAATTCAACATTTTTTAGAATACAATAAATGTCCTAATCTTTCGTAGGACGCTTCTTTCCAGGTGTTTCCTTTCACGGTCTGGCTTCTCTCTGGCATTCCCCTCACATGCATTGGCTGACAGGCAACTCCCCCTCACAGAGTGCCAGCTGCAGCTTCCTCTCTCTCACAAAGGGTTTTTTGCAGCTTTGTCAGCAGCAACTGAGTCTCGAACTGCCGTCCTTGGCCTTGATCTTCAGGCATGTAAGGCTGCAGCTCTCCCGACTGTGCCAGACCTCCTGCCTCTATGGAGAAACAATATCACAAATGACAATTGTAGCAAACTGCTTGTGACCTGTAGTCTCGACAGAGTCTGGAAACTAAAATGGAAGAATGACGGATCCATTGCACACCAGTAGAAACAAGACCAGGTCATTCAGACCCCCCACTCCCACTCTCCTGCAAAAAATAAAATATCCAGGGATAAATTCAGATGGAGAGAATTTTGTAAGTTTATCAAAATTATACTCTTCATCTATCCACCTGCTGTGATAAGTTGATTTTTTTCCCCCTCCAACTCCCATGGATACTTCCTCTTAAGCATTCGGTTAGCATTAGAAATTCTTATTAGAAATCTATTCAGCAGCTTCTTTTGTTTTCTGCAGATAGCTAATAATAAAATGTCAAGCAGCTCTTTAACATTTCTATTCATCTTATTAACAGTGTCTCCCGTACTGGATAAACAACTATGTCCCTAAAGTCATTCTAAAATATGACTGGCAATTTCGTTATTATTGCATATTATTTCTTAAATAAAGAACCATCTACCTTTACATTTAGGGGTCAGCCCCCAACACAACTGTCTGTGAAAAAAGCAAAGCTGCAACTAGGCTTGTAGGTTGACAGGGATTGTGAGAGGCACCATTTTTGCTTCCAAATGGGTTATGTACCTGTGGCCATCACAATTTCTGGGATGGTGGTGGGTCAAAATGCCACTGGCAAAATAGGAATCAGGGTGGTGAGAGCAAGGCAGCACTGGCGTCACTGCAGGGGGGCGGAGCTCTAAGTTCCTCCGCGGTCAGACCCTCCGTTACATGGGAGCATGAAGAACCCCACCCCCTCGCCTTTGGAGCCATTCAAGTTGGTGAAAGCAACGACTTGAATGGCTCCAAAGGCGAGGGGGCGGGGCGCTTCATGCTTCCGTGTAACGGAGGGTCTGACCGCGGCAGAACTTAGAGCTCCGCCCCCCCTGCAGTGACACCAGTGCAAGGCAGTACCATTTTTGACATTTTCAAACAACTGAGCTTGTCTGTTTTTTTTTTTAAAAATTGTTCTAATTTTCAACAATATGAGTACAAAACAAAACAAACACACAAAAAATCCCACTCCAGTGAATATAATTAGTTCCACATAACGGGAAGGATCCAACTGAAGTCAAGCCTTTGCAAATCTCATGGAGTTCAGTTAACCACATGCTTCACTCTCCCACATTGAAATCAATGGCGCTTTAAAAGTGCTTAATTTTGACTGGAACATGCTCAATGCATTGAACTCAATGTGTTGAACGATAAATATAAATTCATGGTCTATACATTCAGCTATGAATTTGCTACACCCATTGTTTCCTTTTAGGTGCAACAGAGCTTTACTGTATAGTTCAGTGCATTAGTTGGAACCAAGTACATTAGCTAATGTGCGTTTTTTTGTTGTTACTGTAGAATTTTGTTGCAGTTTTTCTAGGGATGTGCAAAGGCTTGCCTAGAATAATTTTCCTAATCTTTTAAATTGCCCTTCGAATCTCAGTTTCATCGTGGCTTAAGGTAGAATTCAGTAGCAAACCATGGATATCTGTGTGCATCAAACCCACTCAGAGTGCTGTGGGGCTGCCGCCTAGTCCTCCACCACTCATTTCCGCTTGTACCACGGGAGGGAAGCAGAGTTGGACCATTGTGTGGGGCTATTGTCCCCTCACGGAGCACCACCACAGGAAAATTGTTTTAGTGTTCGTCAGGCAAGTCTCTCTCTCTCTCTCTCTCTCTCTCTCTCTCTCTCTCTCTCTCTCTCACTCGCATCAGAAGTTGATAATCTTCATCATCTGGTTGGTTGATGCGTATGTGGAGAGCTTGGCATGCAGCCGCCAGGCCAGCAGCCGGCATACAGCCTGTTGTTTTATTTCCCACTTGCTTTTTAGCAGCCTTGCAATTCTTGTCCACAGCTCCCCCTTTTTTCTCCTTTTGCTTTGATCAGTGCCTTGTCTTTATCCCTTGCATTTCTGCCTCCATTGGTTTGATTTTTCAGCCCTTTCATGGTACCTCTTTTACAGCGCAATCCTAACCAACTTTCCAGCGCCGGTGTAGCTGTGCCAACTGGGTGCACACTGCATTTTGCAGTGCTGGGGCAGTCATGGAGGCCTCTTCAAGGGACCATTTGTTCCCTTACCCCAAGGCTTCATTGTGACTGCACCGGTGCTGGAACATTGGTTAGGATTGCGCTGTTACTTGTGTGGTTTACCTGCCTGGTCTCAGTTCATTCAAGAGGAAGCAGGTTGCCGCATCTCCCAGCCCACCACCCACCTTCTGTTAGTGTTTGGTTTAAGGAGACATCCTGGATTTTGGTGCTCCCTGTTAACCTGGGAGGGAGGTTTTTCCAAGGTAGCTTCCTTCTGTCTGGGCTTTCTAGGTCTAGTTCATTCTTCCTCATTCATTCCCACTTTACCCAGTATAAAAGAAGAGGCAGGGAGCCAGGGAAAAATGTGCTGTTGCTATCCGCTAGGTGCTGCACCTGTTTTCCTCTCTACTTTTCCTTACAGATGCAAACAAATTTCACCTTGAATTGATAAGGTCAGTGCTACACAGGACAAATTAGATAGGAACTAGGCATGCTAACAATCTATGCTTCTTTGTTAGAAATATAATTCAGAAGAAAAGTCTGCAGGTCAAAAGAGCTATGTCAATTATTTTTTCCATCTAGTGTTCCAAATATATCCGCTAAACTGGCACCATGAGATTTGAAGGCAATAACGTTGACTATGGGGATTTTTTTTTTCTTCAGACTTAGGGCTGGATATTTTAGATTTTCCTCTCATAATTTGAATGTCTTTAGATGGTTTCCTTTAATACATGACTACATGGGTCCTCTGTGGCCCTACATATGTCTATGAGTAAGACTGCAATCCAGTGCATGCTTCCCTGGGAGTAAGTCCTACTGATTTAAATGGGGCTTACTTCTAAGTAGGCATGCACAGGCTTGCACTTTGTTTCACACTGTGAAAATTTCCTTCTAGAGTCAATGGAAAAATTGTGAATTTGTACAACATAACGTATTAGTGGGCTTCTAGGATTACCTGTCTGCCTGCCTGCCTGTTTATACGTACTATTGATGTACATGACTCTTTACACAGAACAAGAGAACGGGACCCTGCCCCAAGAACTTTGCAAACTAGATTGACCCAAGGAAAGCAACAGAGAAGGGGGAGGGAATAAAAGCAGGTTAAACTGGGAAAGAATATGTGATTGTTTTGGGCTGATCAGGAGGCCTCCTCAAGGTAAGGGAATGTTTGTTCCCTTACTTTCGGGTAGGTCCCTTGACAGCCTATGGCTCTCCTTAGACCTATGCCAGCTATAGCTAGTGTACGTCCGAAAAGTGTAAGGAGGTGGTGGTGCAGGCCGGAACAAGGGGGATAGAATCTGCTGTGCATGTTTGCCGCTGAGATCCAGCCCCTCAGGCCTGCTCCCTGCCTCCTGCTCTCCCCCCAATCCAACCAGAATCTCCCCCTGTCTTTCCCCTCCCTGCCCACAAAATGCCTCCCATGACAAGCCAGTTGCAACTACTGCTCCTATCCGATGATCGCTCCCTCTCCTTCTTGGCAGCAACAGCTGCTGCTCCTGGAAGCTAAAGCTAAAACACAGCGGCTGCACATGTGTTGCATGAAGAATGTCCCAGGTTCAATCTCCAATAGAAATGGAAAAGACCCATAGGAAACTTTGGTGCCAGTGAGATGGCCCAGTGGCCTGACATTGGCAACTCACTATGTACTACTCAGGCAGGTGAGCAGGTGAGCAAACAGCCAGTGGCAGACCCTCCTGTGCTATTGGGGCATCAGTTGCTGCCCGTCAAAGCAAATATCCTATGCTGGCCATCTCCAGCAGAGGCCATGATAAATGCAGAAAGCATAGGCTAGAGACGAACCAATAGTTTTAGAATGAGTGTAAGGCAGAGTCGTATGACATGTGTAACGTCATGCACACAGCTGATTGTGTAAGGTTGCCTCAGACCTAGAGAATCAGGCCCTTTTGTACTGCAGGTAATATGGGAAATTGTTATTAAGTGCATTCATACATTCATGGAGTATAACTTCTGTACTTTGTTACTGGCAGTAGTAGCATGAAGTGAACCTTATAGCCAGTGGAGTGTCAGACTAGGACTGGGGAGACCCAGGTTAAAATTCCGGCTCAACCCTGAAACTAAGTAGATGATCTTGGGCAAGTCACCGTCTCTGAGCTGACCGCATCAGGTTGTTTTGAAGATGACATGGCATGGAGAACATTGTATAATGTTTGGTGGAAGAAGGGCTGAATAAAAATGTAATAATGAAAGATTATGCCAGTATTACCTTGTATTCTGGCCATTTTGCTGTTTGACCTACATTGCCTGCTAAGCTCCCCAATACAATCTGGCAACATTGTGGTAGAAATGTCTGTCTTGGTCATCCAAGAGTGATGATGTTAAATTCCACTGGATGCCCTCTTGTCATTTGCCAGCGCTTCCCCCTCCCCTCTCCCATTGCTTCTGTGAGTTGGATTGCATTGAAATACATTCCCAGAGACTGGATCACTGCAAAGCACCTGCATCTGCTGACAGATTCAAAGAATTTGGGACAGAGGCCAGTTTTATGCAGGGCTCATGCCCACTGCTTACATGCTTGACAGTAACATCTGGCAACACAGATGCTAAATTGGAGAGAGCCGCAATTATTTCGAGAGGAGGAAGAAAAGTTGTCACACACAATCATGATCACTCTCCTATCACAGGTATTAAACAGAGGGGATCATTTTGTTCTTAGCTAACAGCGTACGGGTTTTTTTAGGGTGTGTGCGTGTGTGCGTGTGCGTGCGTGCGTGCGTGTGTGTGTGTGTGTGTGTGTGTGTGTGTGTGTGTTTTGCAGCTTGAATATGAGCCAGCTTAATGTCCGGATGTATACATAGGCTCAAAATGATTTCTATAAGAAGGCGGAGAGAAGGTTTCAAAAATGGGGACACAGCCGATGCGAACGGTGCAGGTTTTGTTTTCTCGGAAGGCCAACACAATAGCAATTGTGTGGCCTGCCAAGCTATGTAGGGAAGTCCATTGCAAGGGAAAGCTCATGACAAGGGCCTCTGCTGGTTGCGCACCATATCCTGGAGCCACTCATAAACAAAAGCTGTCAGATGTTGTCCCAGTAAAAGGACTGTGCTTTCGCCTTGCTTTTTCTCAGCAATGGTGACCCTTGGATTTTTCTTTTTCTCCCCCTTTGGCATCTCTCCCTCTTTGTGTCCCACACAGGCTATTAATAGAATATGGCAGGTGTGATTGAATGTGCATGTCTATTTACAGAGGTATCATGCAGCAAATATTTAGACTGTCCTGAAGCAGTGAAATCAGGGTTTGTTTGTTTTTATATTAGAAGTGGCAGCTGTAAATGCCGCACCTGCCCCGGACTTGTGAAGAAGCATTCCAGGGATGCAATGCCAGCTCAGACATTCTCAAACAGCTGGACTTCCCAGTTGATTGTTTGGTTGAGCATATGACAATTTTGGACATCAGGAGAACAAGGGAATCCATCCTGTGAATATAATTAGTACCAAAGCATGGGAAGGACCCAAATGGAATTAACGGCCCAATCGGATGCCGACTGGGCGCCAACAGAATGCATGTTGTGCCAGCAGAGGTTGCTTTACAACAGTCGCAAAGCAGCCTCTACAGGAGCTTGCTGCCGGGCCGCTGGCAGGGAGGCCAGAGCAGCCTCCTGCGCACCAGTGGATGTACAAAGACCTGCCAGAGCAGGTAAGGCCACGCAGGGGGGTGGAATGGAGCGGGGGGGGAGAACAAGGGAGGGGTTGGCAGAATAGGGTGGTGAGGGGGGGGCAGGGAGGAAGCTGGATGAGGCCCAGGAAGGGGCGGGTTCGGTGGCAGCACATGTCCCCCTACCTGGGCTTGATCCGCCTTCCCAAGTCAGTGTGGACTTGCACCAGCTATAGAGCTGGCGCAGGTCTGCGTTGACCCACTGGGCCCACAGGGGCTTACCCTGAAGCTGAAATTCCCCCACAGGATTCAGTGGAGCATGCGCCAGCGCCGCTGCATTGCCGCACGGGGAGTTGCGGTGGATCGGACTGTAACAATTGTTTAAGTCTCATGGATTTCAATAGGAGAATCTGGCATGTGTTTCATTCTCCCATCTTGAAATCATTGCTTTAAAAATGCCTAGTTTTGGCTGTAATATGCTCAGCGTATTGAACTCTATCATAAAGCGCTGTGCATTCAACTATGAATTTGTTGCCTCAATTGCATGCCGTTTAGGTGCAACAGAGCTTTCGGCTCTAATTCAGTGCATTATTTGTTATCAGTTATATTAACTGACATTTTTTTCTCATTCATTATGTCTTTGTCCAACTTTAACACAAACCCTCTTTTTCATTGCAGAATGTCAGTAGTCTTCTAGAAAACCTTTCACATTTCCCTGAAACATTCCTCTGATATTTTGCCCAAGCATGCATTTTGCTTGCTCAAGACATTTGAGGAATTTTTCAGGGAAAGGTCAAATATTATCTAGAAGACTAGTGACGGTCTGCACTGGAAAAGATGGTTTGTGGTACATCCTTAGGATAAAGTGAACAAAAGCAGACTGTAAGAGAAAAATGCCCGTGAATGTAACTCATGCCAAGGAACAGCATCATCTCAAATATTTTTTTGAGATGGAATTCATTGGCAAACAATGAATGTGCCTTGTATAGACATACCATTGTGAGCAATTTTGCTAGCTGCACTGAAAGTCTCCTTAGCATATTAAGGAAAATGATTCAGCTCAGGTGGAACAAGATGTGTGCCTGTGTATCAGTTTCCACTCCAGAATATTGAGAACAGAGCGAATGGATATTTGCTGACAATGTTCTAAGTACAGGTTGCCCTGGCCATAATTACAGCGCAGTCCTATCCAACTTACACCACCGGTGTAACCAGCGGTGCAGCAAGAGCGGGAGACCCCAGAACGGAAAGGGGATTCAAATTCCCTCCAATGGGGGATTCAAAGGGGATTCAAATCTCCCCTCCCCTCCAAAGCCTCCCACCCTGCCCTCCCCCGCTGGTTACACCAGTGGTGTAAGTTGAATAGGATTGCGCTGTTAGTCTCTTCTCCGGTTCCAGGGGATGGGGCTACAGAGAATCCGCTTCTGGCATTCTAAATGTGGGTACAGAGTATTTGGGCAGAGGAGGAGCAGGAGTGTGCTGACTAGTCAGTACATTGCACTCATATATTCACGTGATCATGCCCCTGTTCATTAGCGTCACTAGACGCGCGACACCCTAGAACAGGGGGTGAGCGTCACCCCCCCACCCTAGGGTGACCCCCCAACACCCCCCCACCCGCACTCAAGGCCGGGGAGCCGGCCTCGGAGCCGGCCTCGGAGCATCCGGCTCCATCGGCGTTCCAGGGCCTTCTAAAGGTCCGCTGGTTCAAAACGGAAAGTTTTCCGTTTTTCGCGCATGTGCAGTACATTTTCTGAGGGCAAAGGGCTGCCCATTTATCCTCAGAAAAGTACTGCGCATGCGCGAAAAATGGAAAACTTGTCATAGAGAGGTCCACCCCCTCTAGCCTCGGTGCCGGCACAATCCAAGGCCAGGCCACCTAGGCCAGAGGCGATTTACTCCCTAATCGGTTGGTTGTCCACTCCTAGCCAAGGAGAAGAAGGCACCCCTGAGCCACAGGGGGGTAAAAGCAACTAACCCCTGACCAAGGGGATAGTACAGGTAGAAAACTGCCACCAGCACTGGGTGCCTCCTAGCCCTTCCTGTCCCAGGCTACTGGGAAGGGGTGCAGAGTGAACCGTTGGTCCCAGGTCTGGCTAACCAAGCCAGCCAAGGGATACAACGTGCAACACAGGTAGTATGTGACTAAGCATCAAGGCTTCCAGGACTTAGTCTCCAGGGTTCCAAAGAAACACTCTCTGGTAAAATAGATAGGTGTTTATTAAGTTTAGGCTACGCAAAACCAAGCATAGTGATACAGATAAAAGATACAGGCAACCAGGTTGCTGCACAAAGGCATAACTTTCAAATACTAGAATACAGCACTAAAATAACAAAGAACTAACTCCTCAGTTAACACACTTGTCCCTACACACTCACCATGATGAGAAAAGAGAATAGCCATCCCTGCAGGATGGTGCAGGGCTGACCTGCCCAAGGCAGAGGGCTAAGTCAAGCCATAGGAGTAACAGCAGATAGGGAGGACTGTCTCCAACAAAGACCAGTTAGAGAATGAATAACGAGAGAGAAAATGGATGCCAGAATAGTAGCTTAAGTAGACTTTTTGGGGTAAGATGATTGACAGGGGGGAGCAGACCAATGAAAGGGCAACACGCAGGGGAAAGTTCCCGAAGATGAGCTCACTCCTCGCTCCCCCTCCCAAGTCTGAGAAGCTCGTGATGTCCAGCACAGGTGCAGCTAGTTAATTGGGAGAAGTTGTGATATCAGGGTTCCCATGCAGATAAGGAATAACAAGGCAGCTTGAAGCACAGCTCCCAAGGCCTCTGGCCAAGTGCCAATCACTGGGGCTACAGAAGCAGGCAGGCAGAAAAACTAAGACAGGAAACTCAAAATGGAGACAGACCAAAGATTTTAGACAGATCTGCACTACATTTATGTTTTGAACCAGCGGGCCTTCAGAAGGCCCTGGAGCGCCGGCGGGGCCAAACGTCCTGAGTTGGGGGACAGTGACGTGCGGGTGATGCACGTCACAGAGGAGACGCGCGGGGGTGCGCGCGTCACCCTTTGGCGCACGTCACCCCCTGGTGGTCCGCCCTTCCGCCACGCTCCAACGACACCATTGCCCCTGTTGTTTGTGGGTGCAGTGCTTGTCTGCAGGGACAAACAACCCTGATGAACAGTCTGGGTTCCAGAACTCAGGGAGAAAGTCTGCTCACGTTCAGTGCTTGCCTCTGGAGGCGAGCAAGGGGCATGACTACAGAGCACATCAGTGTGCAGGGGCATGTCTAGCAGGCCTGTTCCAGTTCCTCTTCTAATCATGGTGATGACTAAATAGGGCTACACAGTGTATGGGACCTTACTGAAAATCTTTTGGCTTTCTTTGACCTTTTTCAGATGCTCTGCCTGCGGGGAACACAGAAGCACACATGGACAGACACAGACGCACACAAGATGCACACAAGACGCACACAGACACACAGACACGCACGCACATGCACCTCTCCCCATTTGCTTTAAGTTTTACTTTAGATGAAATTTCAGTGGCAGCCATCGCAGAAACAGCAAGTACTTTGCTAACCATACAATGGACGAAATAATCTGTAGCTTCTGTGATTCGGTGCTGGGCTTACCCTACCACCTGGAGGGAGGCATGATGGCCTTTCCATATCACTAAAGCCACCATGTGGCTTTTGTGTGGCTTTCACATGGCGAATGGGTGCCTGTTTCCTCTCCGAGTTAATATTCCTGTACATGCAAAGTTCATTAAATGTGGCAAAAAAAACCACCAAAACCTCTTATTGGGACTAATACAGGACATCGTCTTTCATGCAATGCCTCTAGTGATTAATGGTCCTTATTATTTTCACTTTCATTTCTGTTTGACTAAGACATTCAAACCACCCTTCTCACTGGTTCAAAAGATTGGAGGGTGCGGGTGGGGAGTCTTGCATTGTGCTGATAAAAGAACTGTCATTGTTGAAAAGTCTGTTGGCTTCTCCTGCCTTTCAGTGGCAGATGAATTCTTGAATCAGTATTGCCAGTCAGCTTTATAAAACTGTAGAGACTGTGATGTGGTTTGGCTTAATGAAACATTGCTGAACTATAACAGAAAAAAGGAAACAGTAGAATAACCTTTGCAGCTCTTACGAATAATGCATCAAATTGCATGGCTAATTATATTTGATCCATGTGCTCTGCAGTCTCTTTCTGCTTTTGAGTCTGGAAGTTTGGCATCTCAGGATCTGCCAGTAACGAAAGCCTATTATACCAGGATAGGGACACAAATTGGGAGTAGTAAGTGGAAGGGCAGGGACTTGGGAGCACAGAATATAGGGAGAAGGTCAAGAATGGGGGATACACACAACCAAACCTGTGATATTTTTAACTCGTTTCTCTTATCCATAGATCTGTTTGTGAAGTGAAAGATAACGTTGGGAACGTTTTGATGTCACTTACTGCAGTTGGAATACCAATATTCCGATATGCAACTACTGGACTATATGCAACCTCTGGGTTTCAGAGGTAGCCTGTCCCTGAATGTCAAGTGCAAGGGTGTGGCAACAGGATACAGGTATCTTGTTGTCTTGAGTGCTCCTTGAGGCATCTGGTGGGCCACTGTGAGATACAGGAAGCTGGACTAGATGGGCCCCTGGTCTGGCCAGCAGGGTTCTTCTTAAGTTCTTAATGAACTCACCAGCAGTTCAGTGAGCTCATTAACATGGTACTACAAAGGAATCCAAGATCCACATTTTAACACTACATGTCCCAGCATCCCTGGGACACTGTGTAGGTCGTGGCTCCTGCACCAGCAGCCCACATTGGAGTGGCGTGATGTGACGTGGCCCCGAGCTGACTACCATGGTGCACAGTAGCGATGTCACGGCTGAGCACCAAACTGTGACGAGAGAGGGATAGGGTGGGAGAAGCTGGTGGACCACCACCTGTCAGCCTTCTCCCTAATGGGCTGGGCCACGGGTGTGCGATGATAAGGAGGACCCATGGAGGATACAGAGTGGTGGAAAAAGGGATGACCCTGCCCTGCAGTGGGAGCTTGTCTGGGCCCTGTGTTACCCACATCATGCCTTCCCCCAAGAGTGATGGTGAGTATCCACATAGGTCTCCACACTGAGAGCCACTCAGGGGTGAAGAAATCCATCAGGGTCTGACTACCTGTTGAGAGGGGGGAGCTCCCGCCATTTGTTTATAGTTTGCCTGCCAGTAAAGACAGTTTCAAGTCCAGCACCCTCGAGGCCAGCTCACTTACTACTCCCCCGAACCAGAGCTGTATCCCATCATAACAACTTTGAGGCCAAGCTGCCCTTCTGGAGTGAGAAGGCGACCCCTATGGTCACACTCTGCAATATTTCAAGTGCCAGGGCATGAAAAGGGAGGAAATAGGAGTAGTCATCTGGATCATAGTGGGGGCACCACGTGACCACCAGCACACCATACCAGGGATCTCTCAGCTCCGCTAACAGTTCTCCCTCTTCCAGAGTTCCCTGTAACGTACAAGCCCACCTTTAACCTACATCATAATGTTGGGCTTTTCACAGGTGTGATATTAAGGCTATAGTCCTATGCACACATTTCTGGGAGTAGGCCCCATTGGACACAATGGAACTTGCTTCTGAGTAGACCTGCATAGGCTTGGGCTGTAACAAATTGGGATGCCTACGTGATCAGCTAAAAAAGATTCTCTTGCTTCACTAAAGGAAAAATGAAGGGCATTCTGAACATGTTGCCAGTTATATTCAAGCATAACGTGGGGGGGTTGATGGTGGAGGAAGTTGTTGTTGTTGTTCAGTCGTTAAGTCGTGTCCGACCCTTCGTGATCCCATGAACCACATCCCGGCAGGCCTTCCTGTCCTCCACTATCTTCCTGAGTTCGCTCATTTTCATGTTCGTTGCATCGGTGATGCTGTCTAACCATCTCATCCTTTGCCTTCCCCTTCTCCTTTTGCCTTCAATCTTTCCCAGCATCAGAGTCTTCTCCAGAGAGTCCTCTCTTCACATTAGGTGGCCAAAATATTTGAGTTTCAGCCTCAGTACCTGTCCTTCCAGGGAACAGTCAGGGTTGATTTCATTTAGGATTGACTGATTTGATCTCCTAGCAGTTCAAGGGACTCTCAGGAGTCTTCTCCAGCACCACAGTTCAAAAGCCTCTATTCTTCGGCGCTCAGCCTTCCTTATGGTCCAACTCTCGTAACCATACATTGCTACTGGGAACACCATCGCCCTGACTATACGAACTTTTGTTGGCGTGGTGATATCTCTGCTTTTTATTACAGTATTACTACAGTAATACTGACACAGAGATGACCTCGGACCATAAATATTTTTATGATCTGCAGTTCTCAAAGGAAAGGTAAAGTGAGTATGCACAAAAGGAAGACAACAAACCCCCAGAAGATGCTGGCAAGCATCGCCTTTGCAAAGCATCTCTTGTGAATGACACTTTCCTTTCGCTGGATGGAAGAAATGTCGAATTAAGCTTTGACTGGCTCAGAATGCAGTGGTAAAGACAGGGAACTGGGAAGCCCCCCCCCCCCGTGCAAACTTTACCTCCAACTTTAGGCAAAAAGCGAAAGTGCAGCTTCAGTCCTGACACCTCCTGCAAGCTGGGTTCAAGAAGAGCCATGGGAAAAAAGGGACAACTGTACAGTCAATGGAACGTATTCCCATGTAATTATGTATAGGATTACAACCTAAAATACAGTTTTTGGAAGGGGAAGTGGATAGGCAGCGCAAGCCTATGCATGTCTACTCAGAAGTAAGCCCCATTGAGTTGTAGCGCTCACGCACAGAGAGAGAGAGAGAGAGAGAGAGAGAGAGAGAGAGAGAGAGAGAGAGAGAGAGAGAGAGAATGCCTTTGCATCTGATTTAAATGCAATTGTTCATTCCTATGTTTGGAGAACTGCTCATGGAAGGCAGTTTTCTTATAGCTTATGCCTGGATATAACAAAATGAGCTTTTTTATTAACTGAAAAATAAATTGTAGCATCTCATATCTGGATGCAATAAAATGTACTGTGTGTTCTTGTTTAATGCACAGGCAGATAATTTTTTAGATGCAAGTGCTATCCATCAAGTTGTATTGTCGACTGGTTTTGCTAACATTTTCATTGTGATTTACAACTAGGGATGCTTTCAAAACTATTCTTTTCTGGATTTCTCCATGGATTTCAAATTCTGTGTCACCTGGTCTTGTTTCAGAGGTAGACTCATTTGTTCAATTTTTTTTATTTTCCAAATGTTATACAGAGCACCTTATACCTGTCGTTTGCTACAGCTTCTAGTTCCTCCAGTTCTCTGTAAATATATAGCGAAAATGAGTCAGTCTTAAAGATATCCTTTTAGCTGCCTTGACATTCCGACACATTGTTCCTGAGCAGGACCATCTCTTCTCCAGTTCACCCAAGATGTTGCCTTGAGTGACATTCAGGATTCAATGCCAGTAAGCTGGGAAGACTTTGAGCCCTTTGGGGTGAGAAAAAACCTTATTTATCCATTATAATAACATAGGACACTACTTTCTACTGAGTCAGACCATGATCTCCACTGAGTGATGTTGGCTTTCCAGCAGAGGTCATTCCTAGCTCTTCCTTTGGGATGCCGTGGATTGGACCTGGGCCTTCTGCATGCAATTTGGGTGCTCTTCGTCTGCGGCCCCTCCCTAATAATATCAGCTGTACCGAATGCAGGGTTGTGATGGCTGCTAATCTGCACTGGGATGCTACATCCCTCTGTAGCAGTAAGGTGCTGACCATTTTGGATCTGGGGCCCATCGATCGAAAGGTCGGCAGTTCGATTCCCGCAACGGGGTGAGCGCTCGTTGCTTGGCCAGCTCCTGCCAACCTAGCAGTTCCAAAGCATGTCAATGTGAGTAGATAAATTGGTACCACTTGCGGGAAGGTAAACAGCGCTCCGTGTTCCAGCTGCATGCTACGCGCTGCGGCAAGGAGAGTTATGCCGGCCACATGACCATGGAGTCGTCTTCGGACAACGCTGGCTCTTCGGCTTTGAAATGGAGATGAGCACCACACTCTAGAGTCAGACATGACTGGACTTAATTGTCAGGGGATACCTTTACCTTTACCTGAAACATATGACCCATTCTCTCTTGATAAGATGCAAAGGATGCAAAGGATAAGATGCAAAGGCCAGATGCAAAGGAAGTGGGGAGGGGTCCTCTACCCTTTGGGAATCTTTTCATGCAAAGAGGAGAATGCTGCATCTTCTGCAATTCCCACTCCTAAAAACGATTGAAGGTAAAGGAGTTCTGCTCCCATCCCACATTTTTTCTCCTCCCAAAACAGTTGCTTCTTTCTCATAAAAGGAAGTCTTGCTTCTACCATGAACTCACTAGATGGTCTTAGGTGACCTACTTGTCTTTCAGCCTAAACTCCTAATCTGCAATATGGGCACAATTATACCTTGCCTTACAGGTTTATATTAAGTATCACAATAACGACACAATCCTGTGTAGAAATCTGTCAGTGGTGTGATGGCTCTGCCGATGCCAGGTGTTGTAAACATACCGTAAGGCATGTTTTTGACACCCGGTGAGTAAGCAGCATTGGCGGAGAGGCTGGCACCGATCACTCTCCACCAGATGGGGCTGCGCCTGCCGGGAAAGGTAAGCTATCCGCCAGTCAGGGCAGAGGAGGGCAGAACGGGGCTTCTGGGGGGGTTGGATTGACCTGCTGGGCCAGGTTGGGGGAAGGAATCATTGGTGGTGCACTCTGCCAAATCCTATCCCCCTTCCGAGCCTGTTGGGTCTTACACAGGCCTCCCGGATTTGCGCCACTCATTTTGCCAGCACACATCTGAGGAGTCCCATTGGGCCTGCTGGGGCTCTACCCAGGGGAAAGGGACAAACGATGTGGGCCCAATTCTGGCTAGGATGCAGCAGCCACCTTAGGCGTTGCATTCTAGACTGTATTGCGCTGTTCAATAACACATGTGGAGTACTTTGAAACACCTTAAAAGTGCTGTACAAAGGCTAAGCATTTTTTTGTTTTAATTCCCTATATAAAATAAAAAAATAAAGTGGTGTTGGGGCCACTGCTTAAGATTCTAGCAACCCAATCCTATTTTCTCCCCCCCCTCCCATGCAGCCATGCCACTGGAGCTCGTACTGCATCCTGCTGGGGTGGGGTAGTCCAGACGTTTCCTCTGGGTAAGCCTCTGCCGATGATAGGATTTTTTTTTTTTATTAACAGTATTTTTTATCCCGCCTTTCTCCTCGAAGGGACCCAAGGCGGCTTACAACCAAAAAAGAAAATACAATACAAAAAATACAATACAAAAATAATCACATTTTAAAACAGTAAAAAACAATTAATGAAAACTAATAAAAACAGTATCTAAAAATCGATTAAAAAGATCATTGCTACAATTAAAATAGGAGCATAAAAACAGCAGCACCCCCACCTGTACCAGCGAGATGATAAAAAAAGGCAAGGGCTCAGAAGGCTTCTTTGAACAAGAAGGTTTTTAGGCTTTGCCAGAAAGTGTCCAAGGAGGGAGCAGCCCGTAAGTCAAAGGGGAGGGAATTCCATAAGGTTGGTGCCACTACTGAGAAGGCCCTATTTCTGGCCGCCACCCCTCGCACCTCCCTGGGCGACGATACCCACAAAAGGGCCTTCTCTGATGATCTAAGGAGACGAGCTGGACTATATAGAAGAAGGCGGTCTCTCAAATATCCTGGCCCCTTTAAATATATAGGGCTTTAAAGGTCAAAACCAGCACTTTGAATTGGGCCCGGAAACAAATCGGCAGCCAGTGCAGCTGTCAGAGGAGCGGCCCGACAGAGTAGAACCGCCTACCTCCAGTGACTACACGGGCCGGCGCAATCTGTACTAATTGCAGTTTCTGAACCGTCTTCAAGGGCAGCCCCACGTAGAGCGCGTTACAATAATCTAGTCGCGATGTCATTGTGGCATGGATCACCGTGGTCAGGTCTGCATGATCCAAGTACGGTCGCAGCTGACACACCAGCCGAAGCTGGGCAATGGCCCCCCTGGCCACAGCCGCCACCTGGGAATCCAGGAGCAGCTGCGGATCCAGGTGGATCCCCAAGCTGTGGACGGCACCACTGCCAACAACACCACCCCATTCCAGGCCTTGTTCCCTCCCTGTTCCCTCCCTGTTCCTCCGCCTCCCCACCCCAATCTACCCCCTCCCCATCTCCCCCCACTGACTTACCAGCGCCAGGAGACGTCTAGGGACTCCTGGCAGGCAGCTGCTGTTACTCGCCATTAGCTGCTTGCGGCAGCAACCCGGCTCCTCCAAATGGCTTGTCGCCTTTTGCGAGAACTGTAAAAGGACCATACTAGTTCGAGCAGCATAGGGCCCTTATAGGATTGAGCCATTAGGCCACCAACTGAAAGCCAATGCTCTACAGGATTGGCAGCACAATCCTGACGCTCGTTCCGGCGCCGGAGCAAGTGCTCCAGCACCGGAAGCCGTCGCGATCGTGCTGTAAAGCATTTCGTGATGACTTGGGAGTAAGGAAGGCCGGCACCTAGTCAGCCTCCCTCACTCCGGCGCCGAATCTCCACGCGGACGGTGGCGGAAGGTAAGTCCTCCGTCGCTGGCCGTGTGGGCGGTCCAGCCGGGTGAGGGAGGAGGGCCATTGGCCTAGCCGGCCCGGGAGGGGGCGGGGGATGGCGTCGGCCATATCCCCATCCCTGCCGGACCAGCTACGCCATTACACGGCCTCCTCTACTTCCACCAACTATTTAGCTGGCAGAAATCCGAGGAGGCCGATAAGACTGGCCCGGGTATACACTTGGGGAAGGGCACAAAAAGGGCATGTGCTGGGCAGCCGTTGCACCAGATCCGGCCGGCGGCCCTGGGCCACCGGCCAGATCCTTAGGATTGCGCCCTGGGAGACGTAGCATTCACACATTATTGCATCCTCCCTTTATGGTTGTTTTCCTCCTTTCTCTTCATATGCCTCTTCCATCCTTACCCTGTTCTTTGTGTAATTGTTCCCTGGTTGTTTCATCGCCGGCCTCCCACAGCGAATCATTAGGTAGGATCAACTTGACTTTGATGTTTCGCCTTTTATTATTTCATTGTTCGCTGCATAGAAATGGATACCAGGAGAGACATATTTTGTAACTTTCAGTTAGGGTTTCTTGATGCCACAAGCTTAAGCAATTTTCAGAAGACAGTCTTTCTTCTGTTATTACCTCTTGTTTTTTGACAGCTCAGCTTCATAGTGGGGGGGGGAGGCATTCATAAAACATGCCATACACATCAAGGGGAAAGAGAAACTGTGTCAATTTGTGACAAGGGAAGGAAGGGACTCTGGGTTGAAATAGGATGTCACAGCCATGTGTTTGCTTCTTCACCACAATTATTTACTGCTTTATGCACCAAACGCTGCATTTCATTGCTTCTCCTTGATAACCTTTTTTTTACAAACAGTTATTGTTACTCATTTTCTGTGAATTTTATAATTTCTTTTAACAAAAACCAGCAACATATAATCTATCCATAACAGTAGCGTAGCTAGAGGGGTGCGGCGCAATAAATGCTGCGCAGCGCAACACAGCGGTGTAAAGTGGCCCCTCCCACTTGCCATTGGAGTCATTCTGGCAGCGCCTTTGCTGCCGGAATAGTTCCAACGGTGAATGCGGGGGCCACTTTACCCCTCTGTGTAGCGCCATACAGCAATTACTGCGCTGCCCCCCCAGCTATACTACTGATCCATACTGTTATACATTAAAGGCATCCAGAATGTGTATGGAGAAGTTGTTACAGGTATAATGCATGTTTAGGAAAGTGGCAGTCTATAATACAGGTGCAAATAATGCCAGGTAAGAAGGGAGAGTTTAATTTCAAATAGATGTGAACCACTTTGCGGACAATAAGGAGATTCAATTTGTTTCTCCTTTCTACCTTCAGAAAAGATACTGGTAGAATTTGCTAATGAACATTGCGTGGAGCCTGGACGTTTTTACTAGGTCTCATTGTTTTAATCAACAATGAGAATTATTGTTGATTATTATTGATTTTCTCTGTAAACTGCTTTGTAAATGTTTTGTTGAAAAGCAGTATAAATATTCTTAACAACAACAATTTTAAATTTATGTAATGAGAATGTGGCTTGCTGCAACAGGTGCCTGCTGTAGGGCTGTCTAACATATTGATGAACTGTATTTATGAATTCAAAAGGATTTGGGCTCGGGTTGTAAATAGCTATAAGAACATAAGAAGAGCCCTGCTGGATCAGGCCAAAAGCCCATCTAGTCCAGCTTCCTGTATCACACAGTGGCCCCACCAGATGCCCCAGGGAGCACAAGACAACAAGATAACCTGTTTCCCGTTGTCACTCCCTTGCACCTGGCACAGAGAAAACCCACTTCTAAAACCAGGAGGTTGCTTATGGCTTGTAACCTGTGATGGTCTTTTCCTCCATGAATCTGTCCAAACCCCTTTATTTCATTATTTTAGCTCATTATTTCCGAACAGGTGCAGTTCATTTCTGAACTCTCCCAATTCTGAAGATCAATAAAATTTTCAGACTGGCAAGATGCAAGCCCTTGATTCAATCATTCTAGATATTGTCTGGGCTGGAGGCAAGCAGATGGCTTAGCAGGTGGACGAAAAGGGGTAGGCAGTCTACAGGCAACTTTGTGCCTGAGTGATGAATTGCTCAGGAGTTGGGCCACAGTTAGCAGATTTATAAGGCCAGATCAGGCAGTATTGCTGTCCCTTGATTCCTCCTGGGCTTGTTGCTGAGTCCCATTCCCCAGCCATTACTGATGGTGGTACTACAGAGATCAGGTTGGTTACTTGACTGAAAACTACCATACAGTGGTGCATCTCAGCTATCAGAAGTGCCTAGATTCCTCTAAATTTATTTATTTATTTATTTATAGAATTTATACCCCACCTTTCGCCCACAATGGCAACCAAGGCGGCTTACAATAATTTATTCTCTGCATAAATTAACCCCAACGCTCAGCTGTTGGCTGATCTGGAAGTTGCCTGCGGAAATCAGCGCTGCGGAGCTCGCTAGCTTCAAAAATCAGTAACTATTAATTTAAAGCTAAATTACCTGTTGATGGGGGAGATAAGGGCCAAGGCTTGGTGTACCCCCTGCATGTGGTACGCGTACCCCTAGGGGTACGCGTACCACAGGTTGAGAACCCCTGCTCTACAAGAGTTTCCCTCTCATGATCCTGAGCATCAAAGTCAAATGTAATGAAGAGCTTATAGATTTATAAACTTATAGCCACCGACTAGCTTTCCCCATCTTTTTTTTCTGTAGTGTCTTTACTTCTCCCCAGCCCTCTGTAAGGGCTCCTTCAAATGTGGCTTTTTGTTGACAGGAATCTTACGATCCATGTCAGCATCCTCTTTGATTGATTAGCTACATCCATTTCATGCTGGTTTCATCCCCTCCAGAAGGAAACGTTCAGAAACACTTGGAAGAGTTTACACCGAGAAAACTGACGTGAAATCAACATAAACTGTTCAAACATGATGACATTGACAGAGAATTTTAGGATCCCTGTCAATAAAGAGTGACATGTGAGCACCAGGGCCAGGTTGCAAGCAGACCTGCAGGGAGTGTGCCTGAACCGTCATCCCATCCCACTCCACCTGACAGGGAAATAAGAGGAATCAAATCAAGTGAGATTTGTACCTCCAGGGCCTGAGACAGACTAGAGTAGATGAAACACTGGCTCAGCCTCCTGGTGGCAGGTACAGGGCTGCCTAAGGGTCCACCTAGATGTTCAATGAAATGCATTGTTAAAAAGAATCCTTTCAAGCAGGAGTACCTTTTAAAAACAAAACCCAAACAGCTGACCAAGAGAACCGATCTTGATCAGGACTGTGGTGCATAGGAGGGGTGCTTAACCCTTTACCCAAGCAGCCCCCAATAAGCACATGATACAGAGGCTTGGGTTAGAGGGCCACGTTATTGATTAACTACATAACAACAATTGAAGCAGGGACGTTAACTGAGACCCCCCCCCCCAAGCGTGTGGGCAGCTAAGGCAGGAACGGTACTAAACAAATGTATCCTCAGACGTAAAATGGGCATAGCCACCTGACTCTAAGCTATGCACGGTCAGAGACCGAGCGAGCCTATCACAGCCAACCCCTAAGGGTTGAGGCAGCTGGACAACGCAGATTCTCGCAGATTTAGCCTTGCGGTGGTCTTTGCCAATTCCAGACAAGCCAGCTTCACCGGATGGTCAGGCATCACCTGAGTGAGGCAATACCAGTGGCGTTGTTAGGGGGGGCGTTGGGCCCCGGGAGGTGGGGGCAACACGAGCCAGGGGGATGCACGAGTCACCGCTTCCATTGATGTGTTCCAGTGATGTGAAACTCGCACACCCCCTCCGCATGTGTCGCCATGCATTCCGGGGCATCCTCAAGCCGTGCACCCCCCAGCTCGTGGACGCCTTGGAACGCATGGCGACAAAAGTGGAGGGGGTGCACGAGCCAGCAGCGTGGCGGCAGAAGCAGCACCACTTACCTGGCCTTCATCGTGCTTCCGCAATACCGAGGCATTCTACACAATGCCTGAGTTTCACATACATCCGGTAACGTATCTATCTCTAGCCCTAAGAGGAAAATTAAGGGGATCCTCACAGGCACCTCGATACGTTTCGCTCTGAACGCACTCAAGCATTCCTCTGCAATCACTGGAACACAGAGGTTTGCCCACGTTGTTATTCCTCCTCCTTACATGCTTTTTGACTGGCTGCAGAAGCATTTCAAGTGAATCTGCTGCCCAAATCCGTAAAAAATCTGCTGCCCCTGCCATCATGCACCCTTCCATAATACTCCCCTTTTGTCCCCCCCATGCCCAGCCCCCATTGCTGCTTCTGTCTCCTCCTCAAGGAGATTCATTGAACTGCAACATTTCATTTGATTATTTAATGAGGTGATCCTTGCCTCCTAGTCTAACCCAAGGCTCTCATGGTGCCTTAGTTATAAAGCAATAAAAACATAAAATATAAAATGTGGCACATTATTTTGCTGCTTCTTTGGGTTTTTTTTTTTTAAACAGATCCCATTAAAACCCATTTGCAAAACTATTGGTTTTTCAGGAGACCTATCTGCAACAGAGAATGAGCAATTCTAGCTCCAGGAGTGGAAAAGTCCTCGATATATTTGTGGAGTCCCCAGAGGGAAGTTTCAGTAGTGCCTGATATACCCTTTCCTCCTCCTGTATGGATCATAGCTGCCCCATTCCAGGGTCTGTCGACACTTTAGGAGAATAAGCTCTTAAGTGTATATATTCTGTTCAGTTTTGTTTTTAAATTAAAAAAAAGCTAGAGTATCTCAGAGACTCCGCTGTGACAATCTTGTTGCTGAATGTTGATTTTTAAGGGTCCCTGGCTCCAAGATGCTCAGATGTCTGCAGCTCTGCCATCCTTTGCTACACTAAACTTTATGACACTGCAACGAAGATTGTACTGCTGGGCTCCAGAAACATATTACAAATCACCACAGCTTCCTCATTCTGTTTTGTTATCCTTTGCTCTTGATTTCCTTAATATGTTTTGAAATGTTTTATTTGGCACAATAAAAGACCAAAAGGGAGGGGAAGAGCCAGGAGCAAATGGAACAATACAAATGATACCTTGCTAGTAAACGGAGGAGCCACATGTAATTGACTATACCTCAGTCCATTTTAATTTGGCCGCAGAACTGTGTTTTTTATTTCCCTGGTGCCTTGCCACAGAAACATAGCGGCATTCTACACTCACCCTGGGCAGCCAGTCTTCTTTCTGATTGCTGAGAACGGAGAACGTTTATTGTGGGGTTTTGATCGCTGCTTGTTTGCCACAGCCAACAAATTAAAGGCTTGGAACACTCTCAAACCTAATTTATGGATTTGGTGCCTCATGCGGCTATATTTTGCCATTAACGGTGCGTCTTCCTTCCTTGCCAGACATCTGCAAATCTAATTTAGCATCATCTGGGCAACTAAAGTATATACAGTACATTTTTTTCTTCTTTTTTTTAAGCATTTAGTGAGAATTTGTTTTAGGATGCCTCTTAATGTCTTACCCACATTTGTCAAACAAATACATTTTTTTAATCCCCCACCCCTCAATAGACACACTTTTATTTTTTTCACACTAAGTGCTGAATGAGGGGTATTTTTAGTTTTTGCCAGCCCTTCTCCAGTGGAGCTGTTGTTTTTTTCAGCTGGTCTGTCTCCAGGGTACAGTTGCCAGATGCTCTCCAGCACCCATTAAACACCCTTTCAAAGCCTAGGAAGATGAACCTCTCTGACACCATTTCATTGCATTATCTATAATCAGTGAAAAGAACTGCAGAAGGTATAATATACCACCAGAAGACACCTTGAGTGCCTCTGTCCCCTCTGATATATATGCTAAGGAGACCAATAAAGAAATTGGAGTTCAATTTTTAAAATGGTGAAAACATTTAGCTACTTAAATCACTTACACCAAGGCGAAAAGATGACGCCATTGCTGAATCGTGAGTTGAAATCAAATGATCAGCACTTAATAATTTTGTAACTTTCTATGAATAACCCAGGTTTCCATATCTGGTCAAACTTAAAAAAAATGAAAAGAAAAACAGTTCGCTGGCTTATTAAATTTTTCCTATTGGGTCAGTGAGTTCTCTTTAATGCCAAACTTTGGTTTGGCCATGATTGGACTATTGCACTTCCTCCCCCCCCCCCTATATTCCAATGCCCTCCCTGACTTCCTGATTCTGACAAACAATTGTTTGCCAGTATGTCTAAATCATCAAACTATGCTTTGCATTTACCTTCCATTGACCTGGAATTCCATTTACCTGGAATTAGATTTTTGTACATAACCTCTAGTGTAGAGTTAAGCAAGACTACTGATGTTCTCCTCATGTTGCATATTTAAGTGTCCGCTACAAATATGTAAAGTATAAATGAGACAAATATGTGTGTTTGTGAGAAACCATTTCCAGGGGTCCCGATTGACTCTCGCTCCTTGTTGAGCATACACTTCATGCCAAACCCTCAATTACTTGTGCATAGAAATAGCCCCATGAGTCAGGATCCATGAGAGGGGGGGTAAAGGGGGTAAATTGTACCCGGGCCCAGGGTCAAAAAGGGGGCCCAGGAGCCAAAGGAGGGGCCCCAGAAATTTCCTGGGATCTCAACTGGCCTCATGGAGAGTGAAAGACGGAGGCCAAGCCAACCAGGAGGGCAGGTCTACCAGGCAGGTAGACCTAGACGCTGTATCAGGAAGCCAGGTAGACCTGGGCTCCAGAGACTTTGCTGGCCGTTGCTGCCCTCCCCCCACCCCATCCCCCCCTTTGAGAAATGGCTCAACAGAAACTTTGTACCCCCTGATAAAATTCCTCTCAGAGACCCTGCCATGAGTGCATGCACATTCTCAATCCTGCTAGCCAAAGGATTTCTGATAATATACTGATAATAGCCCTGTCATTTTGAGAACTCCTTTTCTGAAGAGTGAGAGGAAGACTTGACCCTGAAGGGTTGCTGTGAGGAGCATACAAGGCCATTCTCTCCACTTGGTTGTCTGCTGAGACTCACATTTTATTTGGTTAGCAAGAACAAAGTGATAAGAGGAAAGTAAGTTCCTCTTG